>CM065129.1:10082966-10682966 GCA_033026305.1 Cirrhinus molitorella
TTTCCAGTATGCATCACATTCCCCCAGGTTGTCCTTAGCAAACTTCATTCTAGCTTGGAGGTGTCTCTTCTTCAGAAGTGGAGTCTTCTAGTGACTGTCTTCGTTAAGACATCAATTCCAGACTTGGCTAGGTCATTCACTAGTGTCTTGGCAGTTGTTCTTGGGTCTTTAGAAACCTCTCTCACTAGTTTTCTTTCCAAAGTTTTTGAAATCTTTCGCTTCCTGCCTCTGCCCGTCTTGTTCTCCACTGTGTTGGTCTCTTTAAACTTCTTGATAATGCATCTCACTGCAGTTCTTGACACTTGAAAACGCTTTGATAAACGTGTGTATCCTTCTCCATCTTTATGAGATTTAACAATTCTTTCTCTCAAGTCCAAACTAATTTCTTTTGACTTTGCCATGATGACAGTGCATATTATTTTACTAGTTGTTTCACAAGATACTAATCCTCAGCTTAAAGAGCAGTTTAAAGGCTTAACTTGGTTAATTAGGTTAATCAGTCAAATTAGGTTAATTTGGCAAGTCATTGGACAACAGTGGTTTGTTCTATAGCTAATCAAATTAATAATTTCTTAAGGGGGCTAATAATATTGACCTTAGCAGTTTTTTATTTATTTATTTTTTAATTCTTTTATTTTATAAGTAACTATAAGAAATCAGACTTTCTCTAGAAGAAAAAATAATAGGAAATAATGTGAAATTCTTTTGCTCTGTTAAACATCACTTGGGAAATATTCTAAACAATTTAAAGGGGGGCTAATAATTTTGTCTTGAACTGTATATATATATATATATATAATTCTCAATCAATCAATATTTCAATCATTCTTGTGACACATAACCTTCATTACTCTAAATAATAAAATAAAAATGTTAATTTTTGTGACACAACCTTTATTACCTTAAGTAATAAAATATTATTTTATTGTAAATAGTTTTTGTGACACAAAACCTTTATTAAAATAATAAAATGATAATTGTTTTAATGTAATTTTTGTGACACACAACCATCATTAAAATAAATAATAAAATATTGTAGTTTTAATGTAATTAGTTTGGGTGACACAAAGCCTTTGTTAAAATAAATAACAAAATAACAATTATTTTAATGTAAACATTTTTGTGAGGCAAACCTTCATTAAAATAAATGATAAATAATAATAATTTGAATGTAAATATTTTTGTGACACAGAACCTTCTTAAAGTAACTAATAAAATATTATTTGAATGTAAATATTTTTGTGACACAAACCTTCATTAAAATAAATACAATTTTTATTTTAATATAAACCTTCATTAAAATAAATTATAAAATATTATTTTAATGTAAATAGTTTTTGACACAAAGCCTTAAAATTAAAATTAAATATAAAATATTTTTGTGATGCATAACCTTCTTAAAATAACTAATAAAAATATTATTTGAATGTAAATATTTTTGTGACACAAGCCTTCATTAAAATAAATAAAACCTTTATTTTAATGTAAATGAATAAAAAAATAATTATTATTTTGATGTATTTTTTGTGACACACAACCTTGATTAAAAGTAATAAAATTATATTCTTATTATAATTCTAATTATAATTCTTATTTTAATGTAAATAGTTTTTGTGACACAAAACCTTAATTAAAATGAGATATAAAATAATTATTTAATTAAAATGTTTTTGTGACACATAACCTTCATTAAAATGAATAATAAAACAATTATTTTTAATGTAAGTAGTTTTTGTAACAAAACCTTCATTAAAATAAGTTATAAAATATTATTTTAATGTAAATAGTTTTTGACACAAAGCCTTAAAATTAAAATTAAATAAATATTTTTGTGATGCATAACCTTCATTACAATAAATAATTAAATCATAATTATTTTTAATTAATTTGTTTGTGACACAACCTTGATTAAAAGTTATAATGCAAGTAGTTTTTGTGACATGAAACATTCATTAAAAAAGTTATAAAATAAATATTATTTTAATGTAAATAGTTTTTGTGACACAAAACCTTTGTTAAAATTAAATATAAAATAATTGTTTCAATTTAAATCATTTTTGTGACACATAACCTACATTAAAATAAGAATTAATATAAAGAGTTTTTGTGACACAACCTTGATTAAAATAAATACTTAAATAATATTAATTTTAATGTATTTTTTTGACACACAGCCTTGATTTAAATCAATAATAAAATAATGATTTCATGTTTTAGTGACATGAAACCATTCAAATAACTTATATAACTTATAAAATAATTATTATTTGAATTTAAATAATTTTTATGACATAAAATAAATAAAATAAGTAAAATAATAGATTTTTTTTATTTAAATACACAAAAACCTCAGCCAATAGAGGGCGTCCTGTCACTGTCTGTGCCTCTACTACAGCTTCATTTTTTTGCATTAAAACTCTTCCTGGGAATATTATTTTTTCCTAGGAAGTGAGCAAATGATGTAATTTCATAACCTTGAAAATTACCAGCTCGACACAGTTCTCAGTTAAACAAATATATGGTGCGCTAAATGAATAATTAGCTGCTTTTATTCAGCAGAGAAAAATATGAAACCGCTCTCAATATTTTGCCGTTGCACCCCGGTGCACAAGTGAAAGTTTTCAATTAAAATTATCTGTTGTGAGTGTGCTCAGCGCTTCTCTCATTTACAATTTAATGCATCTCTCGTCTGCATGTCATTCAGCTGGATTTCTCAAATACATCATGCGGATTTCGCCTGTGTCAATATCTTGGCTGTGGCTGATGGGGATTTTCACACTCTAATACTTTAAAAGAGTAAAATGTTAACAGCACATAATCAGAAACCGCACTGACCTGCATTACCGACGTTAAAATATTGCCACTTAACATTAACAGCATTAAGCCAATGGAGTGGAACAGAATAAATTAAACACACACACACACACACATAGGACTGCCTAACACAGAGAAACTGCCTCAAGACATTCATTTATGGATAAATTATATTGCATTAAGTTGTTTTAAAATGTCTAGCATGATATATTAATAGAGCGCTCACTAAAGCTGTCGTCTTTACACAATTGAGTTAAGGCTGCTCTGAGGCTGATACACATCTGTGTACACATGCAATGCTGCATAAAAGCCAGATTAAAGCAGCTCTTATGCTCTTTCTATATTTATAAATTCATATTTAAATCAAAGTTATATACAGTTGAAAGTCAAAAGCTTACATACACCTTGCAGAATCTGCAAAATGTTCATTATTTTACCAAAATAAGTCTTACAAAATGCATGTTATTGTTTATTTAGTACTGACCTGAATAAGATATTTCACATAAAAGATGTACATATAGGACACAAGAGAAAATAGTCCCTTGTTTGTCCTAAACAATGAACCTGCTCGCTGTTCTTCAGAAAAATCCTTCAGTTCCCACAAATTCTTTGGTTTTTTGCATTTTTTTTTTTACGTATTTGTGCAATTAATCGAAGGCGATTGTCATGCGCATTTTGTCAGTGAAGCCGGTTGTGTAATCAGCAGTAAATCTTCAGCACCTGTGTTCAGGTGGAGCGGCATGTACTACACAGAGCCGTACTTCATAGAAAAAATACGCTTAATCGTGTTTATTATTGCAAACGATTTAATCGATCAATTATGAAATCGAAAGAAATCGTTTGCGATAATGACAGCTGTTTGCGTAGCTTCTCAGTGAACTACGGCTCTGTGTAGACATGCTGCTACACTTGAAAGCATGTGAAACTATCACATTTAATAACGTATTTACTCCAAACTCACTTCATATTATAATATTTATATCAGTCGAGTGTTTGTAATAAATCTTTCTGTGAGATAGTACAGCTTTTTACACAGAATAACGCACGAATAGTATTCTATGCGGTGATAAAGGCATTGCATTATTATATACTGCATTATAAGGAAAATTATAATAAGAAGAAGTCAGATAAACCATATATTGTTGTAGTCGTTGGTTTATTAGTCACCTTGAATTAATGAAAGCAGTCAAATCTTGTTTATTCAGCTGCAGCGATAGCAAAGAGGCATTTACCAAGTTTCTTCTTCTGGCATATTTTGAGTTTTCAGCGTGAGAATGACAGCGCCCTCTGACCTTCGGATGAAGATTTACCGATCACGGATCCGCGCTTTACTAAAAGATACGCATGACAATCGCAGCTTTCGATTAATCGCGATTTCGATTTCACTTCAATTAATCGAACAGCCCTAGTATTTGAACCCTTTCCAACAATGACTGTATGATTTTGAGATTCATTTTTTTCACACTGAGAGACTCTTATGCAACTTTTACAGAAGGTTCAAACGCTCACTAATGCAAAAAGTTTCAAAAGAAAACATGATGCATTAAGAGCCGGGGAGGGGGGTGAAAACTTTTGAACAGAATGAAGATGTGCACATTTTTGTTATTTTGACTAAATATCATATTTCCTTCAGAAGATATGTACATGTTTCCCACAAGACAAAATAAGTTACATTTACCCTGATCTTCAAATTCAAATTTGATTTTTCTGAAGAACAGCGAGTAGTTTAACTGTTTAGGACAAACAAGAAACTCATGAAAAACTAAAAACAAAACAAAAACACAGCTGTGGATCATTCAGGTAACAACACATTATTAAGAATCAAACTTTTGAACAGAGTCATTTTTATAAATTCAACTATTATTTTCTCTTGTGGACTATGTGTAAACATCATCTGTGTGAAATATCTTATTCAGGTCAATACTAAATAAAAAAATAACATGCATTTTGTATGATCCCTCTTATTTTGCTAAAATAAGTAACATTTAGCAATAGATAATGTGTTTTCTTCCCTCTCTTTATATATATATATATATATATATATATACAAATACATATAAAACGGCCACATTACTTCATCCTTTCAGGCTATGAAATCTTCAAGGACAAGCAAGTGTCTCCTCTTTTTATCACTTTGTTATATTATGTTGGATTCGTTGGAATGAAATGATTAAAACCTAAGGCACTTTATTTTATAGTTTTGAAAGTAATTTTTAAAAGCACCTATTTTGTGGAATGAGTCTAAAAACATTATTTCTGCAATAGCAATTTTGTGTATATATACGCCTCTGAGGAGCATTAAACAGCCACTGGTATCACAAATATACAAGGCTTCTAGTGTAAGCTAACAATGTAAGAACGTTCAGAATCGTTATGAATACAAACGTTCTCTAAACATTCAAAACATTAAAAAAAAAAAATATCTATATAACCACCTTTTTTTAATTTGGAAGTAAGCCTATGGGTGATACTTCTGGTTCATCAGCTGCTATTAGAAAATAAACAGAAGAACAACAATGTGCAGTAAACAGTAAAACTGTTTGCACTACAAACCAGTGTGTAGAGAATTAAGATAATACATTAAAATAATATGGCAAAACACGCAATTTGCAATATCAAGCAGCAAAACAAAGTTGTTTTATACAGATAAAAATACCTGGATGCGAATGAGACCGAAAGGTAGAGCCATAAAATTTACAAATGGCCGTGCCCACCCTTATGAGAAAAAAAAAGGAGGATATATTTAATCAATTTATTGTTTTTGGTAGTTTTGTGAACATTACGGAAATGTTCCATTTTATAATTTTTCAAACATTAGGCAAATGTTACTTTTAAATGTTCCCTTCCATAAGTGATGTAAAAATTATATATTTGTGCTAACGTTTTGAGAATGTTGTCCACCTCATAGAGGGGTTTGCACTTCTTTTTTGCATGTCATGATTTGGTCAGTTACCCGATTGCACGGCCATATTATACTGCTAAATACATTGTTCTGCTAATTTATGCCATCTAAACCATGGAAAAAAATGTGTGGAAGTTGCTAAGTCATATAGAGAATGACCTGCCTGACCAGAAATGATAAGAACAAACACAAATGTTGTCAAGATTCTTGACAAGTGGAATTGCCCTGGAAATCTTGGTCCGTTTTGGCCAGCCACAAATGCCTTTTGTTCCTCAGACATTTTTTTTTTTTTTTGCACTCTTTTCCTCGATTTGTTAAAACTTTTGGCTACAGTAATGTTACTCTAAATGTTTCTGTCTGTCCGATTAGTACAGGCCAAAACATGACAATAATTGACCATTTTCAGCAGCAATAATCAGCTAAATATTCGAGTTTAACTCGGTTCAGCAGCATTGTTTACAATTTAGTGCCGACAATATGGCCGATTGACACGCACTAAAGCCTATGGGCGAGACTTCCGGTTCATTAGCCGCTAAAAGGAAATAAAGAGAAGTATAACCACCTGCAGTAAAGGGTAAAACTGTTTGCACTACAAACCAATGTGTTCATAAGTATGATAATGCATTGACATAACATGGTAAGGCACGCGGTCATATTTACAGTTTACTGCACTTTGTTATTCACCTAGTTATATACCTATCAAAATTTAAGGAAACTTTCCAAGTGTATATATAGCCTACGCATCAGAAGCGGCTTGTTTGCAGTGTTAAAAGTGGCGTAAGTGCGGTGTTGTTGTGGTGCTGAACGGACAGCTCCCTCACTGAAGCACTGCACTACAGGGAACACCTACAAACATCAGTCACACGCGTTATGTTTACTAATGAGCTTAATCTATTGACTTATTTATTCTATTTAATTAAAAATGAGCCAATATTCCCATCACTCTCTCCCCCCGCAGCTGAATTCACCGCAGTGGACAGCAGGCAGTTTAGAGCCATTACAGGCTGATTCCAAATGAAAACCCAGGCCGGTTTTAATTTGTTACGAGTGATCAGGGAGCGTGCGCGTCCCCGTGTATTGATTCCCTCCGCGCAGCACTGGATGTTTTACAGCTTAAAGTCAACACCTGCGTATTACCTCGAGCACACCTCCCTAGTGAATGCACCACTCCCTTTGTTCTACATCTTTTCTGAGAGAGAGAAAGTAACGCGACGCGACAAAACTATAACCTTTACGGGTTTGGATAATTCTAACAGCTGCGTTTGGTTTAGTTATTAGAGATCGAGTCACGTGATTATCACATTTGTGTGAAGAAAAGAGAAAGAGAGAGAGAGAGATCGAGGGAAAGTGGGCGGAGTCACGGTGGAGAGTGGGCGGAGACGCTCACCGTTCCATTACACGGGTCCGTTTCTCCCGGTCGTGTTCAGTGCAGCAGCTGCGAGGATCTGAGGAAACTCACTCACTCACCCTCCCGTGTCTCGGATACTTTACGGTCCCACGGACGCGCCGCCCGCCCGGTCTCCAGTCACCCGTTCGGGAGCAGAGAACCGTCCCGTCTTGAGGTGAGTGAAGCGAATGATAAATAACGTCTGTATAAAAGAAAGCCAATTAACGCAGACGCCAGTCAAGAAGCCGAACGCAGGAAGCGCGTCCGTTAAAGTCCGTTGCCAGGATTTTCTCCTCGGGGACGATTAATCATATCAGATGGACATATTCAGCGGATTTATAATCCAGATATAATCCGCGCCCTGCTTCTGTGAGGCTCTGGAGTTGTTTATTGGATAAGAATCAGACAGTGAGCTTTTTAATATTTTATATTTTGGGCGTGTTTAAAACTCAAAAAGGTTTGGCGTCTTTACCTCAGTTGCCCCGCGACTAATTTCACCTGGGCTCTCTCTCTCTCTCTCTCTCTCTCTCTCTCTCTCTCTCTCTCTTTTTTTTTTAGATGATGTTGAGTCTCGGTCTGCTCGTGTCTCTGGTGGTTTTGACGGTGTCCGTTACCGGCAGCAGTGACGGAAACCCGTTGGACAATGATAAGTGGATGAGCACCGTGTCCCAATACGACAAGAGCAAATACTGGAACAAATTCCGCGACGTGAGTTTTTTCCCCTACATTTCCTTCATCTGCTGGGACACTCTTGTGTGTGTTTTGCTTTCTGTTTAGGGACCAAATGTCCCCTCAAAGGTCTTGTAGTCATTATGATCAGCTTAATTTAGAACAAAAGTCAAAGGAAGGTCTTTGTGTTTTGTTAGCCGGCTTGGGATTTCTCTAAATATCCCCCAGACTGAACATTATTTAGTTGACTTTACAAGCTGAAAGCTTGGCCAAATAGTTTAATTAAAATCTAAAATGTCCAAAGGTGTATTTTAGGGTTGGGTGCATTGTTTAGTATTTATAAATACACCTCAAAACAATGGACATGTGTATGAGCTTTGTTTTTATCTGGCTGTGTTTACATTGGTATACTGTTGTTTATGCAAGCTTAAATAGCTTCAAATTCCTGGTAGATAGTGTTTAGTGCTTTTTCAGGTGTATGTATCACTCAGAACCTGTCAAGAAATGGTAGAGGATGAAAATGCGCACTTATCTACTATATAGTATGCAAGCAGCAGTAGGTCAAATGATGGCTGAATACATAGCATAGTAGCTGTCAGATTTGAAAAGCTGAAAGGTGACAAAAATGGCAGGGAACTGAGAGCTTTTCATATGTACAAGAGTGCTGTAGGTATCAAGACAGTTGTGGTTGAACTGCACTTGTTTTATGATTTTGTACCAGGGCCATAAAGCACAGAAGCTTGTTTCTGCCATGGGATTTAAAAAAACAAGTAGTTATTTACCTCACAGTTACTTCACAAATTAATCTTACAATACATATATTTTTCTCGCAAGTCTATATCTCTCTATTTCTCAGAGTTATGAGATATCACTAAAGTTTCTATTACCATTTTTTTTTTTTCTGTAGTGGAGGAAAAAAGGGAAATATGTCATACTGTAATTCTGAATTTGTCTTGCAAATGCCTTTTATTTTCCTAGAACTGTGAAAAATTTGCAGAAATGTGAGACAAAAAGTTGCAATTAACATTTTTTATTCCATAGTAGAACACAATAAAAAAGAATTGTGACATATAAACTCAGAATTCTGAAAAAATTGTTAGATATAAATCCAGAATTTTGAGAAAAAAGTAATAATTGTTAAATGAACAAGTCATAAGTCTGAGTTTATATCTCACAATTATTACTTTTTTTCTTAGAATTGTGGAAAAAAAGTAGGACATGTGAGATAAAAAGTCACAATTAACATTTTTTATTACGTTATTTTCTTTTTTATTACCAAAAAAAAAAACTGAATTGTGAGATGTAAACCCAGAATTTTAAGAAAAAAGGTAATAAGTTTATATCTCACAATTGTGACTTTTTTCTTAGAATTGTGAAAAAGGTAGTAAATGAGATAAATTCGCACTTACCAATATTTTTATTGCAATATTTTCTGTTTTATTACAAAAAGAATTGTGAGATGTAAACCCAGAATTTCAAGAAAAGAAATTATAATTGTGAGGTTTATTTCTCACAATTAGGACTTTTTTTCTTAGAATTGTGAAAAAAGTGGGAAATGTGAGGTATAAAGTCACAATTACCATTTTTTATTACATTTTCTTTCTTTTTTGTGAAAGAAAAACAGAATTTCAAGAAAAAGTAATAATTCTGTGAATTAAAAAGTCAGAATTCTAAGGTTTATATTTCACAATGAGGACTTTTTTTTTCTTAGAACTGTGAAAAAGTAGGAAATGTGAGGTAAACCCAGAATTTCAAGAAAAAGTAATAATTCTGTGAATTAAAAAGTCAGAATTCTAAGGTTTATATCTCACAATTAGGACTTTTTTTCTTAGAACTGTGAAAAAGTAGGAAATGTGAGGTAAAAAGTCACAATTACCATTTTTTTTATTAATTTTTTTTTCTTTTTTTATAAAAGAAAAACAGAATTTCAAGAAAAAGTAATAATTCTAAGAATTAAAAAGTCAGAATTCTAAGGTTTATATCTCACAATGAGGACTTTTTGTCTCTTAGAATTGTGAAAAAATAGGAAATGTCAGGTAAAAAGTCACAATTACCATTTTTATTATTATTTTTTTCTTTTTATAAAAGAAAAACAGAATTTCAAGAAAAAGTAATAATTCTGAGAATTAAAAAGTCCGAATTCTAAGGTTTGTATCTCACAATTAGGACTTTTTTCTTAGAATTGTGAAAAAAAGTTGAAAATTTGAGAAAAAAAGTTAATTGCCATTTTCTTTTATAAAAATAAAACAGAATTGTGAGATGTAAATTCAGAATTTTAAGAAAAAAGTAATAATTGTGAAAATAAAAAGTCAGAAGTCAGAGTTTATATCTTACAGTTGTTGTTTTTTTAAGAATTGTAAAAAAAGTAGGAAATGTGAGATAAAGTCCCAATTGCCATTTTATATTACATTACTTTCTTTTTTATTACAAAAAAACTGAATTGTGACATGTTAACCCAAAATAAAACACGTCTGAATTATGAGATAAAAAGTTACAATTATCTATTTATTATTTGTATCCTGTGCCAGAAACATGCTTACATAATAAGTACTTTAAACACAGAGAAATCCGATTGTGTAGCTTTTCAATATCTAATTCATAAACAAGCACAATTGGCCCCTAAATCTTGCATATGTGCTTACAGTCTTGTTGTAGTGAGTCCCGATACTGCCGTACACTTCAGCACTGATGTGCATAGCTTTAGTATGCAGTCAAAGTATTCCACCTGGGATGCACCCTGTGCGTAGCGTGCATGTGTTGTGTAATCTGCACCAGAGAGACTGAGATCTGGAAACGAAGCACCTGTCCATAAGTGTGTTCGGAGGGCCTCAGCTGTGGGATCCATATGAGAGTGAGATGCGGAGCCTCTTTATATGGATGAAGTGATTGCAGGAGGTGAAATGAAGAGTCTCTTCATGCCTCTCTCTTTCGCTATGCATCTCTCTCTCCTCTCATTCTTTATCTCGGCCTCTCTTTCCCTCTGTGTCAGTAATTTTACTGTGTTAATGAGAGGTGATATTATGAATGCTGATGCAGTGAGAGACGCTTTGAAAAGGAGGGTGACAAGGACATTAGCACATAAACGAACACACACACACACACACTCATATGGTTCAAACTGAACAACTGCCAATACTTGGAAAAATCATTGTGGGTGGGTGGAATGACCAACATCTTAGTATGTGTAGATCACAGTGTAGGCATTTTTTATGAAAATTCAATGTGCAAATAGTTAATGTATTAACCATCTGGTAATGGTATTTTTAGATGAGCCAGTAGATAAAATACTGTACATATTAAAGGCACTTCATGCCTTTTGCACGAATTATTTGGAGGACACACAGCAAAAAAGCAGACTATTATAACAAATGAAGTCTGGCATCAGTACAAAGACAGATTCACATTATATAAGAGCAAATGTTGTATTATAAAACTCCCACTGGGTGAAGAAAATGGAATTTTAGAATTCATTAGTGTGAATTTTTGAATAGAATCAGAATTTAATTCGAATCACGAACTGTATTGGTCTCAACTCTAGTTTTAAAGAGATTTAATTCTGGGAAATTAAGCGTTTTTCCACCGTGAGACATAAAATGAAAGTTTATGTGTATAAAAGGATTTACAAATTTGTGTAAGTGGCATTTTAGAAGAAAATATTTGTATTTATTTATTTACTTACAGTTTTTTTTTTTACTTAAATTTCACATTTACTTGCTGTTTCTTTGTAATTATTTGTAAAATTTACTAGCAGTTCCTGATTGAAAATTTTTTCTTTTTTAACTTTCAATCAAGGCTTTGTCAAGCCATAATACAAAGTTTGTCTTGACAAACCTTCCTTTTCTAGTTAGAAATTACACTTACTATCAGTCAAAAGTTTTTTTTAAGTTTTTTTTTTAAAGATTTTTAACCTTTTTAAAGAAGTCTGCTCACCAAGCTTGCATTTATTTGATCCAAAGTGCAGCAAAAACATAACATTTTTAAATATTTTTACTATTTCATGTCACTACCGAAACAGTGTATGCTTTAGTACATGGCTGAGGCTGATTTTAACTACACCCCTACATTTATGATCAGGAAATATTCATGTGTCCCTCTCATAGCTATATGGTGAGTAGGTAGACTTCATCATTTTGGGGTAAATGTGTTCAAAAGTCTGAAAAATATTTAAAAATGTTAAAGATCATTACTACCGAACACAATTTTCCTTAACTAACCATTTTTTGGGGAGTTATTTCATAACATTTAGTCTTTATAAAATTTGGCACTACCGTAACAGTCGCAACCGAAACATGTCATAATTGTTACTTTTTCCAAGTAACTAGTAAAGTAACGCATTACTTTTTAATTGACAAGAAAATATCTTAGTTACCTTTTCAAATAAGTAGCGCCTGTTACTCTCCCCCCCCCCCATATATTGATTGAAAGCTCTCCTGTCCCCATGTTAAGAGAAATCTGGAGTAAGATGTTACTTTAGTTCTAGAATAAATGTGAACATGCATCAATTCATCTCATTCACACACACACGAAAAAAAAAAAAAAAAAAAAATCCAGTATTCCTCAAAATGAATAAAACCAGTGAAATTCAACTATTGACGCAAACCTGCAATCATTAAAAATGTTAAATAATACAAATTTCTTTTATGTATCTAATCCCATTTTTTTAACCACTGTCTTTGCTGCCGACCTTCGATGATCCAATTCATCCACACTAATAAGCCAAAAATGACTCATGTGAAAAGGCTTTTACATTTGCCAAAAAGATGACTTTTTATATTGAAAACAAAAACAAGCAGGCCCTGCCCAGATTTTAAAAATAACGTTACGCATTACTTTCCATAAAAAGTAACATTATTAGTGACTTTTTTAGGGAGTAACTCAATATTGTAATGCATTACTTTTAAAAGTAACTTTCTCCAACGTTGTTAGTGACAAAAGGGAACACATAATCCTTTATCCTTTATACAGTTATAAAATGTGTTAGTATTTTAGTATGTTTTAGTAGTTTTAGTATGTGGGTTAAAATTCTGTAATGTGATATTGTCGCTACCAAAACATTACTGTCACTACACTGTAAAAAAAATTGTTAGGTCAACTTAAAATAATTTGTTACCTGGCTGGCTTAAAATGTTAAATTGTCAACTCAAAAAAAGTTTAGTCGGCTTGGAATGTTATGGTTTACTAAGTGACAACTTAGATATTTGAGTTGATTCGATCTAAAATTTTAAGGCAGCCAAGTAACAAACACAGCTGTTAAGTTTACCAAACATTTTTTTAGTTTAGCCAACTTGAATATCTAAGTTGTCACTTAGTACAACTTAACATTTCAACTTGAATAAACTTATTTGAGTTGACTGAACTTAAAACTTTAAGGCAGCAGGGTAACAAATTTTTTTAAGACTCAACAAATTGTGTTTTTTGTTTTTTTACAGTGTACTGAAATTGTGCAGTCATGACCAAAACATGGGATGTTTTGTCAAAAATAAATTTTATTGAATGATCAGCTTAGATGTTATGATAGTGTTTAGTTCAATGTATATTCATCTAATGAATCCTTAAGTTTGAAATCAGTATATCAGTATAAAAACTGGATTAAAAATTGAAATATTGTTAAAAATGTAACTGTTATTGATTTACCTCTGAAAACTGTTTAATAAAATGTGACAAATTTGCAGAGAGGACAAATATTCCAAAACTTTCTAAAAATACAAAATGGGAATTAACTGCACAGTCACTAGAAATGTGTACCTTGGATATTATACAATTTGCATACATACATTCTTTGCCAACCAAATCTGTAGAATGGCCCATATATCATAAAGCAGTCTTTTTCTAATCTGTCTACAGCAGTGTAAATGCTATGCAAAGTCTTTGTCACACATTCCTAAAACTGTGTGGTAGATATGTCATAATGCTTTGCTCTCTATTCGTGTACGTGTGTGTGGTGTGAATGTGTGTAATAACTCCACAAGCTCCATCAGTCTGTAGGGTGAGAGATGACAGGTAGTGTTGAGCCCACGGTTTAAAAGCTTTAAACTGAAGGTTTCCTGAGGGTCTAGTGCAGACAGACATTTTTAAACACACACACACACACACGCGCACACACACACACACACACACACACACACACACACACACACACACACACACACACACGCACATTTCGAAAAGCTTTCTGTTCCAGTAATAGTCTGAAGCCTGAAATTAGTGGTCGTTTTAAAGGTCGTTGTGAAATCTGTGTAGGCCTGGCTAATGCAATGCTCTGGCTGAGCAGGTTTGATTCGCCATTGTTTTTCCATTCATTTTTGCTCTAAAGAACAACATGCTCAGCAGTGAATGGGTGCCATCAGAGTCCAAAGAGCTGATAAAAACATTACAGTAATCCACACAACTCCAATCCATCAACTAAAGGATTAGTTAACTTCCAGAAGAAAAATTTACAGATAATTTACTCACCCTATGTCATCCAAGATGTTCATGTCTTTCTTTCTTCAGTCGTAAAGAAATGGCTTTTTGAGGAAAACATTTTCTCCATATAGTGGACTTCTATGGTGCTTCCGAGTTCTTCCAAAATGCAGTTTAAATGCAGCTTCAAAGGGCTCCCAGCTAGGGCTGGGCGATAAAACGATAACGATATGTATCGCAATAGACACGTGATCGATATCAATAAAAAATGTGTTCGATAAAACGTTCGATATTTTGTATTCTTCGTCGGAAGGCGAAGCAAGTTTTGTTGCATTAACAAAGGCACTCGCTCTCTGGTAACCTAGCAAAGTAGGGAGTGACACGCTGTGACCAATCATGTATCAGTATCATTTTGGTTGCGCCATATCGTTGTCTCGTGCTGGTCTGCTGGATTCCTATTCAGTAACCGGCGACTGATAAGCAGAAAATGATCGTCGCAGCGAGCGAGGAAATTATAAATAAAAGAGGAAAAGTCTGCTCGCCAGTATGGCAGTTTTTTGGATATTATAAGTCTGATCGTAGTCAGACCAATGTCGTCTGCAAATTATGCAGTGCCACGCTAGTAAGACTTCACTTTCACTTTCAGTTTGAAGAGCGGTTCGGACGGCGTTTAGTGTCTCAGCCAGCAGCATTCCTTCAGTGCAGCTTCACGTTCAAGCAATAGACCGAAACTTGCCACAAAGCACCGGCAAAAATAAACAATGAATATGTCGTTGGGAAATAGTAAGGATATATTTGAATTATGAATAAACTATTCTTAGTCAGTGTCACAAAGATCCCGACTCGCTATCTGTTTGACGCGCCTTAAATGCGAAATCTTACGCATTACATAATGAAAGAGTTTTTTTCTGGTTTGTTTTATTTCGTTAAGTAATAATCTAAAGCTTTCTATATATATGTCTTTATCATGTCTGAAAAAAATCAAGTGACGGCGCTGGCGCCTCTGTCCTGCAAAGCGGCTTTAACATTCACTCTCCGCACAAACGTTTGGATATGCGCACATTAATAGCGCACATTTATCTAGGTTTGATGTTTAAATCAACATTGTTTTATACTTGAACTGTTTTATGTCTATAGATTTTATTTTAGGTCGTGATTATTTAAGAAGTCACTGATCAAACAGACTATGAAGAGTCTTCCGCTGGCCGCTGTTCGTTACTTAAAAAAACGAAAACTTATATTTAACAAACAAACAAAAAGTCCTCCCAACAATTGTCCAAATTAACTTAATAAAAAAAACAAAACGAAATATGTCTAATCACTTTGCCATTACATACAAAACTGAACTATTTTAGTATACTAAAAACACCAAATCAAATATACAATAATAAATCGAGCATGTCCCATTTTATGCTAGTCATGTTACATGATTTTACTGATTTGCACATGCAGTTGGGCTTTTATGGAGAAGCAAAATATCTCGATTATTGCATTTTCAATATCGTTTAAAGCCGAAATCAAAATTAAATTTTGATTAATTGCACAGCCCTAGGTTTCTCTGTTTATATTTAACACTTTGCACTATTTTATTACACTTTATTAAGCATTTCTTACATTTTCTTTCATTTTGCACCTTAAATGTTAATGTAAATGTTATGAGATAACTGTTAAGTGTTCACTGTGACTTTAGACTTATGTTTACATTTTAATTATTTGAGTTTTCCATTGGTTGTTGACATTTCTGTCTTAATAACTGAGGGGATTATGGTCAGAGGAAAGTTAAGTTCAAAATAAAATTGTTTAAATGTAATATATTTTTCTCCTGGTCCTTATTTTAAATGGGTCATAAAAAATATCAATAATTATCGATATCGACCGATATGAAACACTGATATCGTGATACAGTTTTCAG
This sequence comes from Cirrhinus molitorella, assembly GCA_033026305.1. NCBI lineage: Eukaryota > Metazoa > Chordata > Actinopteri > Cypriniformes > Cyprinidae > Cirrhinus > Cirrhinus molitorella. Next base: position 10,099,053 of record CM065129.1, read on the forward strand.
CCATATCGCCCAGCCCTACTCCCAGCCAACGAAGAAGTGTCTTATCTAGCAAAACGATTGGTCACTTTCTTAAATAAATTAATATTTATACACTTTCTAACTACAAATGCTCATCTTGTCTAGTTCTGCGCTAGATAAGACCATTCTTCCTCAGAGCCCTTTGAAGCTGCATTTAAACTGCATTTTGGAAATTCAAACTTGGGGACACCAAAGAAGTCCACTATATGGAGAACATTTCTGAAATGTTTTCATTAAAAAAACAATTATTTACGACTGAAGAAAGAAAGACATAATTTAAATTATGTATATTTTATAATTTATAATGTAAATTATCTGTAAAATTTTGTTCTGGAAGTGAACTAATCCTTTAACATCTTGTGAAGTGAAAAGCTACATGTTTGTAAGAAACAAATCATAATTAAAACGTTTTAAACTTCGAACCGTTGCTAAAATATGAGTCCTCTATCAATAATTTTGCATTCTCCAGGAACAAAAAGTCATCAGGTCTGAATCAGTTGAGAAATATGCATCGATTTTGATGTGAGAGGACAACAGGGGATGGACTTATTATGGATTATAGACTCATATTTGGTCATGCTAAAGTCATGTGATCTTGGTTTGTAGCCAGAGTTTAGTTTTTTTTACTTATGGAGATTTCCTTTAGGCTCATTGTTCATTTGTGAAGATTATGATGACCAAAATATTTAAGAGTCAAACTTTTGTTGATCTCAAAGTTTATTTTAATATAATATTCCAAAAGCCAAAAGGTTTTCCCGTGGAATTGTGCTTCTTGAACACTGTTGCCGTGGATTGAAGCGACACCAATAATTTGATATTTATCCCCTGGAGTGCAAATTTTACCAGGGAATCCACGCTGAAACATGATTGGACTAGTTTTGGGCCAGTTTTGAGTAGCAATTAGGAGGGATTTGTTATGAAAACCTGGCAACCCTGACTGCACCACTCATTTGGTTCAAGGTGATGTTTGTTAACAGAAGACTAACAAGTACATAGATGATTTGCAAACGCTCATGGCATTTCATATGGCTATAAAACTCTGTGCTTCTAATTATAACCTTTACTTTTTAAAGACCAGTCAGTGTCTGTAGCTGTGAGTTCATTTGTATGCAAGTGTACTCATAAGTTGACAAGATTAACTTGCAGCAGATTTACACATTAAAAATTCAGTCTTTCTCCTCTGGGAAAACCGAACAAATATTTTTCATGAGTCATCTCGCAATATGTTCTGCCCCAACTTCCTGTTTCGACAGGAAACACATCAACGCAGGAAGGAAAATTGACCTTGTCAAGTTGTTTCTTTAGGAGTGAAGGACTGACTATCCTTGCTGAGGGCTGATGGGTCTGAATTGGATGCGGTTGGACAGTAGAGGTGAGGTTAGAGCAGGGAAGACTGGATGTGAACAGGAGGTCTGGTTTTTAAAATCTCATTAATGAAACGCTTTAGGTTTGTGCTGTGCGGCGTTGAGTTGTTAGAGGATGGAAATATTATTTTGCCATTGATTTAGCTGATTGTGATTCAAAAAGTCATTAAAGCGAGTTTTGAATGCAGAAATCAATCATTTGGCAGAACGGCAGGGTTCTGACCATCATTTGATCATTTGAAAAGTACAAATTTAGGAGGCGTTACACTGACTGTACAGTTCAATTTGATTCGATTCGGTGTCCTTTTAAGTCATTTATGAGAGAACTCAAAGGGCACAATCATAAGAGAGACCTTGTGTGTGTGTGTGTGTGTGTGTGGTATGGATCCTCTGGGGCCGCTGTGACTGCCATGTAAATGAGCCTCATTACTGAGAAACTGCTCGCCGTCTAAACGAGAGGAGCGCTGAGGACAGCAGAGGAGAGGCTGGAAATTTTGGTTTTGTTGATGCTCTATTGTTCTCCAGAGAAAAGGCGGCTTGTGATTTACTGTAATCGCAGGGATTCTGTGTCTTAAGAGTTTTCTTCTTTCTCTTTTTGGTTCATTTTTGCTTTCTGTTACTCCTTTTCAAAGGAAATAGTGCTGACGTCAATGCTGAGGATCTGTCTCTGAGAACCTCTCTCTGATCAGACCTGCATTTCCAGTGACTTCAGAGATGAGTAATGAGCCAGCTGACTGTATTACAACATAACCTGACCACTGAGTACTGGTACTTGGGTGCTGGCATGGGCCAAAATTCATAGCTGAGGAATTATTTGCAATTTGAGTTGAACTGGCCTTAATCCACAGGGGGGTTAAATTGGAATTTGAATTAAAATGACAAAAAGAAAAATGTACTAAATTGCAATGAAGAGAAGTTTAACATGGGCAGTGCATTCTGGGAAATGAAGTATTGTTCTATCTATCTAGCATTCTGTCTAGCTTTCCATCCATCATCATTCTGTTTATCATTTGATTTATTGTTGTTTTGTTCTATTGTTCCATCCATCCATCCATCCATCCATCCATCATTCTGTATCATTCCATCCATCCATCCATCCATCCATTGTTCTATCATTCTATCTACTGTTCTATTGGTCTCTCATTCTATCGATTGTTCCATCCATCCATCCATCCATCCTGTTTATCGTTCTATCATGTAATTTATCCATCGTTCTGTATGCATCCATCTGTATCATTCCATCCATCCATCCATCCATCCATCCATCCATCTGTATCATTCCATCCATCCATCCATCTGTATCATTCCATCCATCCATCCATCCATCCATCCATCCATCCATCCATCTGTATCATTCCATCCATCCATCCATCCGTCCAGCCATTCATTGTTCTATCATTCTATCTACTGTTCTCATTCTATCGATTGTTCCATCCATCCATCCATCCATCCTGTTTATCGTTCTATCATGTAATTTATCCATCGTTCTGTATGCATCCATCTGTATCATTCCATCCATCCATCCATCCATCTGTATCATTCCATCCATCCATCTGTATCATTCCATCCATCCATCCATCCATCCATCCATCCATTGTTCTATCATTCTATCTGCTGATCTGTTGGTCTCTCATTCTATCGGTTGTTCCATCCATTCGTTGATCCATCCATCCTGTTTATCGTTCTACCATGTAATTTATCCATCGTTCTGTATGCATCCATCTGTATCATTCCATCCATCCATCCATCCATCTGTATCATTCCATCCATCCATCTGTATCATTCCATCCATCCATCCATCCATCCATTGTTCTATCATTCTATCTGCTGATCTATTGGTCTCTCATTCTATCTGCTGATCTATTGGTCTCTCATTCTATCGGTTGTTCCATCCATCCGTTGATCCATCCATCCTGTTTATCGTTCTATCGTGTAATTTATTGTTGTTCTTAGGGCTGCACGATTATGACAAAAATCATAATTGTCTATTATTCCCTTGAAATTGTAATTGCGATTATTAATTACAATGATCACAATTACTCTGATTAATGTTTTAAAACAATTTATACCATTGTTTGAAGCAACTGCATGTCATCATTTTGTAAAAAAACAAAAAAACAAAACAAAAACAAGCTAAAAACACTTGTGATTTTTTTTTAAATTGATTTTTCCACAAATGTCAACGATACTGTTACGGAAGCAGACGGACAACCAAGGTAAGTGATGAGTAATAAGTATTTATTTCAACAGCAGAGCAAATAGAAGAACAATGACGTGCAGAGATAGGTGAGTATGGATAATTCAGAGAGAATGTTTGCTTGAGGATTGTCCGGGGTGATGACGTATCCGTATTCCTTTGCAGGATCGACAGGAGGAGAAGAGCTGACCAAATGCACACACCAGATGCAGACTTGAGCGGACGAACTGACGGCACACACACCGCTGACTGGAGACGTGGGAAACTGAGCAGACTGGAATCAAACGGAGATCAGGTAAGTAACAACAGGTAAGTATACAAAGGGAATAATGGTGAGTCCGCTTCGTAGAAACGAGCCCGGACAATGACTGGTGAGAGGTGTGTGTTTTTATGGTGTGCAGAGTAATTAGGTGCAGCTGTGCATGATTAGTATTCAGGTGATTGGGATCGCTGTGTGAGAGTGGTGGAAGAGCCTGGCCAATCCGTGACATTACCCCCCTCCCCAGGGCCCACTCCTGAGGGCCTAAACCTCCGACGCCGTGGTGGTCTACCTCGTCCACGAGGTGCCGGGAATTCTGGGTGATTGGAGTGGAATTCTTCCATGAGTGTCGGATCTAATATGTCGGATCTGGAGACCCACGATCTCTCCTCTGGTCCATATCCCTCCCAGTCCACGAGGTACTCCAGCTGACCACCACGCCGTCGGGACCGCAAGATCTCCTTGACGGCGTAGATGGAGCCTTCCTCCAGCATCAGTGGTGGAGGGGGTTCCTCTTCGTGGCCAGGCTCTGTGGAGGGAATCAGAGGGTCGTGAAAGGGTTTCAGGAGTGATACGTGAAATGTGGGATGGATTCTGTACTGAGATGGTAGCTGAAGTTTATAGGTGACAGGGTTGACTTGTTCAAGGATGGTGAAGGGGCCAACAAATCTGGGACTAAGTTTTCTGGAGGGCAGTCGCAAGCGGATGTCTCTGGTGGAGAGCCAAACCTTTTGTCCAGGAGCGTAGACGGGACCTGCGATCCTCCTCCGGTCTGACATATCTTTAGCTTTGCGAACTGCCCTCTGGAGATGGTGATGAGCCTCGTCCCAGACCCTCTCGCTCTCCCGAAACCAATGATCCACTGCAGGCACATCCGAGGGTTCCCCATCCCAAGGGAAGAGTGGAGGTTGGAATCCTAAGACGCACTGGAATGGCGTAAGTCTGGTGGTGGGTTGCCGCAGTGAATTCTGGGCGTATTCCGCCCAGCCCAGAAACTGGTTCCAGGAGTTTTGGTGGCCGTGACAGAAGGTCCTGAGGAACCGTCCCACTTCCTGGATCTTCCTCTCCGTCTGGCCGTTGGTCTGCGGATGATAGCCAGAGGAGAGGCTAACGGTCACACCTAGGAGTTTGAAGAAGGCTTTCCATAGTCTGGAGATAAATTGGGGCCCTCTATCCGAGACTATATCTTCAGGTAGGCCAAAACATCGGAAGACATGGTTGAAGAGATTCTCAGCTGTTTCCAGGGCCGTAGGCAGACCTTTCAAGGGAATCAGACGACAGAATTTAGAGAATCTATCTATGATTACAAGAATGCAGGTATTACCATCCGAAGAGGGAAGATCCGTCATGAAGTCTACTCCTAGGTGTGACCAGGGACGGTTCGGGATAGGCAAGGGATGGAGTTTACCCGCAGGTAGATGACGTGGACTCTTTGATATAGCACACTCTCTACAGCCTTGTACATACCTTCTCACATCCCTTGCCATGTCCGGCCACCAAAAGCGTTGGGATAGCAGCGAGAGAGTATTGTTGGCCCCGGGATGCCCAGTGCCCAGGGAGGTGTGCGTGGAGTGGATGAGATCTACCCGTTGATTTGTTGGAATAAACTGCCGATTAGGTGGACAGCCCGGCGGAGCTCTGGGTTCAGGAGTGGCGACGGCTGGAGGGGCAGACCATTCAATGGGACAGACAGTAATGTGATCTGGTAGAATCTTGGCTGGTGTTTCAATGGTTTCTTGATGATCGTGAAGTCTGGATAGTGCGTCTGCTCGGATATTCTTGGATCCTGGCCGGTAAGATATGGAGAAGTGAAATCTGGAAAAGAATAGGGACCAGCGGGCCTGTCGAGGGCAGAGTCGTTTAGCATCTCTGAGATATTGTAAATTTTTATGGTCTGTGATTACCTGGAAAGGATGTGTTGCACCCTCCAACCAATGTCGCCACTCCTCCAGGGCGAGCTTGATGGCCAAAAGTTCTCGATTCCCGATGTCATAATTCCTCTCCGCCGGGCTAAGCTTCCGGGAGAAATAGGCGCATGGATGGAGTAACTTGGGAGTGCCGTGGTATTGGGAGAGTACCGCGCCCACTCCCGTGGTCGAGGCATCCACTTCGACCACGAAAGGGATGTCTGGATCAGGGTGAGTCAGGAGTGGGGCTTGAGTGAATGCCTCTTTCAGGGCCTGGAAGGCTGCGACGGCTTCGGGAGACCAGGAAAGATCTTTGGGCTTGTTCTTGAGAAGGTTGGTGAGTGGAGCTGTGATGCTGCTGTAATCCTGAATGAAACGTCTGTAGAAATTTGCAAATCCGAGAAATCTTTGAAGCTCTTTGATAGTTGTGGGTTCTGGCCAGGAGACAACGGAAGTGACCTTCCCCTCGTCCATACGAACCCCATGATGATCAATGATGTAACCCAGGAACTGAACGGATGGAAGATGGAATGAGCATTTCTCAGCTTTGAGAAAGAGCTTATGTTTCCGGAGGGTTTGCAGGACCTCCGCAACGTGGTGGCGATGTTCGGCTTCACTCCGGGAGTAAATCAATATGTCATCAATGTAAACAATGACGAAGTGGTGGAGGAACTCCCGGAGTACTTCATGGATGAAGTTCTGAAATACGGAGGGGGCGTTGACCAGACCATAGGGCATCACCCGATATTCATAATGACCAGTAGGGGTCACAAAAGCAGTTTTCCATTCATCCCCCTCACGTATTCTCACCAGATTGTATGCGCTGCGGAGGTCCAGCTTCGTGAAGATGGTGGCGGATCGAAGTTGTTCCAGGGCCGCAGGGACGAGAGGAAGGGGATAACGGAATTTCACTGTTCCTTGGTTGAGAGTCCGATAATCAATGCACGGCCGCAGCCCTCCATCCTTCTTTGCCACGAAGAAGAAGCTGGATGCTGCGGGTGAAGTGGAAGGACGGATATACCCCTGACTCAGAGCCTCCTGAATGTACTCCTCCATGGCCTTAGTCTCCGGAAGCGACAACGGGTAGATTTTCCCTCTGGGCAATGGAGCATCCGGTAACAGGTCTATGGCACAGTCCCATGGCCGATGTGGAGGTAGCTGGGAAGCTCTCTTGGGGCAAAAGACGTCCTTGAAAGAAGTGTAGATGTCAGGTATCTGGACAGATCGTTTCTCGACGGGGCTTTCAACTGACGTGACGCAGACAGGTAGGGGCTTTCGAATCTGCAACGGAAGATCGGGAAAACAGTCTGGTGTGCATCCATCACCCCATTTCTTGATCTCTCCTGTGCCCCAAGAGAGGATGGGATCATGCTTCACCAGCCACGGGCGTCCTAAAATAATGTCCATATTGGCCCCCTCCAGAACCAGAAATTGAATCTCCTCTTTATGGAATAACCCGATCTGTAGCATAATGGATTCACATTTACGATGAATACGTGCCTGTGACTTGATGTTAAAGGTTATGGGTTGAATGTGGTAGATGTTCGACGAGGCTTCGGTGCGGAGATGGAGCTGGCGACAGAGGGCATGCGAGATGAAATTCCCTGCTGACCCGGAGTCGATAAGGGCGGTAGCTGAAACAGAGAGTGAGTGGGTAGTTAACTGAACATTGGTAGTGAGAGGAGGCATCTTCTCAATGTCCGAATTGAATACACTCACCGAGGAGGTCACTGGACGGAGCGGACAGTTCAGCCTGACATGTCCGCTTGCACCACAGTACATACAAAGACCCCGGGTCAGCCTCCTCTGTCGCTCATCAGCCGTGAGCCTGCCAGACTCGATGATCATGGGTTCTGGAGGGGTGACTGGCTCAGACGGGCGGAGGAGTGCTTGAGTGAATAGATCAGGATCCGACTGATAAGCCTTCATCCTATCCGAACAGCGAAGAGATTGCTGTATAAACTTTTCCAAACCAATGTTGTCGTCCAGGGTTGCCAACTGCAGACGGAGTTTGGGTTCCAAACCGAGCCGGTAGGTGGTAAGGAGGGATCGCTCATTCCATCCACTGGCAGCAGCTAACGTGCGGAAACGAAGAGCATAGTCCTGTGTGGACATCGTTCCTTGCTTGAGATGATATAGTTGCTCTCCAGCGGATACCCCTCCATCCGAACAACCAAACACCTCCTTAAAGTGATTTACAAATGTCTGCAGAGAGTGAGTTACCGGCCCGGCTTGCTGACAGATGGTCTCAGCCCACCGGAGGGCCGATCCAGTAAGGAGCGATATGATGAAGGCAATCTTCGACTGATCTGTAGGATACAAAGCAGGTTGCATGGTGAATATGAGAGAACATTGTAACAGGAATCCGTTGCACTCCTCCGCCCCGCCAGAGTAGGGCGCCGGTCGAGCCATGGGACTGGAAGGAATGTTGGCCGAAGAAGTGCTCGGTGCTGGTGGTGCATCGGGAAGTGGTGCAGATGGTAGATTTGGTGAGGTAGATTGTAGCAAAACTTTCCGCAATGAATCCACCAGCTCCTGGAACGGATCGGGATTGCTCATGCTGGTACTGTAATGGTCCGGGCTTCTGTTACGGAAGCAGACGGACAACCAAGGTAAGTGATGAGTAATAAGTATTTATTTCAACAGCAGAGCAAATAGAAGAACAATGACGTGCAGAGATAGGTGAGTATGGATAATTCAGAGAGAATGTTTGCTTGAGGATTGTCCGAGGTGATGACGTATCCGTATTCCTTTGCAGGATCGACAGACACACACCGCTGACTGGAGACGTGGGAAACTGAGCAGACTGGAATCAAACGGAGATCAGGTAAGTAACAACAGGTAAGTATACAAAGGGAATAATGGTGAGTCCGCTTCGTAGAAACGAGCCCGGACAATGACTGGTGAGAGGTGTGTGTTTTTATGGTGTGCAGAGTAATTAGGTGCAGCTGTGCATGATTAGTATTCAGGTGATTGGGATCGCTGTGTGAGAGTGGTGGAAGAGCCTGGCCAATCCGTGACAGATACATTGATTTGATTTCTTTAAATAATAAAAAAAAGTAAAAACACTTTCAAAAAATATCTAGGGTGTTACAGTTCAGATTTAAATGTAAAAAAGTTCAAATAAATAGCCTATTAAGTCTAAATGTTAAGTATTTCCTGGGTAATTTCTGCATTGTTTATATTATGTTTAATATGCTGTTCATCCAGAGCTTCTCTCACGCACTCAGCCATGTGCTTCTCATCCGTGCATGTTTACATCAGAGGTCACACATGTCTTTGACGCAACATACAGCGGTGTTGTGCATTCAGCATTCTGAATAATTTGTTATAAATAGTTATTTTGATGTGCAGACAATAACAAAGTTGTGCATATCTAAACAAGCCTCTTAAGCACACAGAATAATGTATGTATTTTTTTATTTTTTTTGTAATCAAGGCAATTACGTAATCGTGGCATCCGTAATCATGATCGCGATTAGAAATTTGATTGATTGTGCAGCCCTAGTTGTTCTACTTTTTCCATTGTTCTATTCCTCATCCATCTATTGTTCTATCATTCTATCATTCTGTTGTTCTATTGTCTATGTCTATCATCCATGCATGCATCCATCCATCCATCCATCATTTTATGTATTGCTCTGTTGTTTGATTTGTTGTTGTATTTTTCTATCATTCTGTTTATCCATCCATCCATTGTTCTGTTTATCATTCTATCATTTGATTTATTGTTGTATTGTTCTATCCATTCATCCATTTATCCATCCAACCAACCATCTAACATTCTATTGTTCTATCATTGTATCTATTGTTTTATTAATCATTGTATCTATTGTTCTGTCGTTTTATCTTTAACTATTGTTCCATCCATCCATTGTTCTGTATATCATTCTATCTGTTGTTCTATCATTCTATCTATTGTTCCATCCATCCATCCATCCATCCATCCATCGTTCTGTCTATTGTTCTCTCATTCTGTCTATCTATCCATCCATCCATCCATCATTCTATTTATCATTCTGTTGTTAGATTTGTTGTTATATTTCTCTGTCGTTCCATCCATCCAGCCGTTTTTTATCAATTGATTTATTGATTTATTGTTCTGTCTATCATTCCATCCATCCATAATTCTATCATTCTATCTACTGTTCTGTTTATCATTCTATCATTCCACCAATCCATCCATCCATTGTTTTTTTATCGTTCTATCATTTAAATTAATTTATTGGTGTATTTGTTGTTCTATCATTGTATCATTCTCTCTGTCGTTCCTTCCTTCCTTCCATCCATCCATCCATCCATCGTTCTATCAGTCTATTGTTCTATCATTCTGTCTTTTGTTCCATCAATCCGTCCGTCTATCATTCCATCCTTCTATCATTCTATCGATTTTTCCATCCACCGATCAATCCTTCTGTCTATTCATTGTTCTGTTTATCATTCCATCATTTGATTTATTGTTCTATTGTTCTATCACTATATCGTTCTCTCTCAATCCATCCATCATTCTGTTTATTGTTCTATTGTTCTGTCTATAATTCTATCTTTTTTTCCTATAGTTTTACTGCAGTATTTGAATTTCAAATTATTATAATTCTACTTGCATTCAAATTCAAACAGCATTCTGTTTACGGCCTCACTTGAAATTCAAGAATTGCATTCTTAATTCAATCCCAGCGAGTAGTAAACAATTCACAAGCATGAAATTTGTAAATATATTTATTTTAACTCAGGTGAAAATAGAGTGGCTGGAGTTGAGTAGATTTACTGCATGACAAAAATAGGAATTGAGTGGCGTTGGACTGAAAGCAAATTGCACAGCACCTTTGAGCAAAGTGTCGGGCGCTTTAAATGTATTCAGATTGGCTGTTTATAATGAGAGTTTATTTTTGGTTTTAACTTGCTGACCTGCTCTAAGCTTTCTGATGTTACCAGCTCCTGGGTGAAGACCAGCAGGTTTAAGGAGCAGACGTGGAGCCCTTTTCTGACATTCTCGCCTTTGTCCTACGTCTGACTTCCCTTCCCCCTTTCTCTCGCTCTCTCTCTCGTTCACATTCACTTTCTTTGACACATCCTGACCCTGTGCTTCGTCAGCCGTGAAATCAGCCCTGCAACACACACACACACACACACACACACACACACACCTGCCTAAATCAGCTGCCATATTGCTGTTTTCTGCTGTCATTAGAAGGGTCATGCATCCAGATCCAGACATATGTGTGTGTTTGTGTTTGCGTCTATCTGTGCTATTTCATATTTGGTTCCTTCTACCTTTGGCAAGTGTGTGTGTGTAGGTGTGCGTCTGTTTCTATTGATTTGTTAATTCATTAGACTGGGCAGAAAAGCCGAACAGAATTGCTGAGGGAACATGACTGTAAGAGAAGCAGGTGTGTAAACCCACAGGAATGATCTGTGTGTGTGTGTGTGTGTGTGTGTGTGTGTGTGTGCTGACAGACGGTATTACACAGTGCTCACAGCTGGGACTATGATGACTGTGCTGAGCATGTTCTGTGAACGTGTGCGTGATGAGAACAGAGGGATGAAGTGAATGAGTAAAAGAGCTGCAAGGACAGATTTCAACTCTGAAGAGAGAAAGACAGAAAGTGTTTGGAACTATAGTCAATTCCATTCTATGGAAGCCTGTTTTTAAGGCTGGGTATTGATTCCATTTTAATCGATTCTCATTTTTTTGAGACTGTATAGATTCTTAAATCCCATGAAATTGATTAGCCTAGCCTGTTTTCAGTTAGTGGAACATTGTAGCACACCTCCTATCCAATAAACAGCAATAAGCTATGTGCTTTGTTACTTTTCATATGAAACAAAGTCTCCGATTTCAAATTTTGTTTTATTTTGGCGTCTTTTAATGTGAGTGACAGATCACTGTAGCGCCTCAGTTCAAGAGAAGCGGCATGCGAACTGATATTTTCCTCTGCTTTAATACCAGTTTCAGCACAAAAAAAACATGAAGGAACATCCGAAAGTATGTTAAAAGTAAGAGTACAACTTACCGAGATCCACATCCTGTCTCATGTATTCGCTCACTCAGTGTTTCAACCATGCAAAGACATAACATCACATTTACCTTATATTTGGTGTAATCTTGAGAGGGGAATCTGTACCTGATATATATCCAAAAAAATCGACGTTGGATCAAATCGAATCGGAATAAAAATCAAATCACAAGCTTGTATATCAAAATCGAATTGAATTGTGAAATTTGTATCAAAACCTAGTCCTATTGTTTTTGCCACAGAAATAAAAAAGGTAATCGTGTCTTTTTGTCTTGCAATAATACGTTTATATCTCACACTTCAGACACTATGAGAATTGTGAGATATAAACATAATTCTGAGAAAAAAACAAACATTTTTTTGCCTTTTTTTACCCATTTTTTTTAACCTTTTTTTTATTTCTGTGGCAGAAACAAATTTCACAATTTAATTTGATTTTGATATACAAGATTGTGATTCGAACTAAGAGATGTTAACAAGTCTAAATTGTAAGATATAAATTTGCAACTGTGAGGGGAACAAAAATTCAGAATTGTGAATAAAAAAGTGCATACAATTTAAATAATAATAATTCCATGGTGGAAACAAAAAAAATACAGAATTGCAAGATTTATAATAGTAATAATAAAAAAAGATTAAAATTACCATTTTCTTTTGTTATTCTTTGGTGAAAAAAAAAAAGAATTACGAGAAAAAGTCAGTTGTGAGATGTATATACAAACACTCATAATTCTACACAGCTGCATTTATTTGATAAAAAAATAAATAAAAACCTTGATATTGTGAAATATTGTTACAATTTAAAATGGCTACTTTCTATGTGAATACATTGTAAAATGTAATTTATTCCTTTGATGCAAAGCTGAATTTTCAGCACCATTACTCCGGTAATCAATGGTAAACTTGTTCCTTCAGAAATCATTCTAATATGCTGATTTGCTTTTAAGAAACATTTCTGATTATTATCAATGTTGTTACATTTATAAAAGATTTTGTCTACATAATATATACGTGTGTACTGTGTATATTTATGATGTGTATATATAAATACACACACATGCATGTTTATATTTAAGAAAAATATGTTATGTTTATATATTAAATATATTTATCTATAATATATATAATTATCTATTACATTTCTAAATAAAAAAAGCCATATATAAGTACCACCTCTCCCACATATGTACCAACTTTAACTTTTTAAAAAAAAACATTAGTTATTTATAATTTTTCTGTTATTCAAAGTGTCAAAACATCATGTGATGCGACCGTCTGGCTGTAACTTTTGTTTTGGAAACATCCTTGAAATGACTATAATAATGAAAAATAGATTTTCATGCTAATTTTGATCATTTAAGAAAGTTTGTTTAATCTTTGTTCAATATGAGAAAAAAAATTGCAAAAAACTAATAATAATTTAGTGCATGTAATTTTCATTTGGTAATTATGCATTTATTAGTAATTTATTATAAATTCATATATTTTAATCTATTTTACCAGATTTCACTGCCAAGGAAAGTAAAATAAACACTCGCCATATGCAGCATTTTTATTCTGACCCTGCAGTCAAACACAAAATCCAGATGTAATTTTCTAATGTAAGAAAGATGTTTTTGATTTCATCTCAGAACCTGAGCCAGCAATCTTTCGCTACCCTACATTAAACCTTTGCAAAGACCCACCCCCCTTAGTTACCGTTGCTACGTCTGACAAACAATAGCACTTTTTTTACTCATACAGTAAAAAATACATCAGAGGCCAAGAAGACACTGAAAACGTGAAGACAAACAAGACAGAGCATGTTAATAAACAAAGTCTCAGAGTTCAAATGTTAGCTTTTTTTTTTTTACAAATTCAAACAACAAATACTGATTGTGGCTCTTTAATGTGTCCTTACAGATCACTGTAGCACCTCAGTTCAAGCGGCATGTGAACCCATCATCTCTTACTAGTTATAGCACAAAATAAACATGAATGAACATCAGAAGGTATCTCATTTTAACTGTGAAAAGATGCCAATGCACACTATTTTTCAAGTTCAAGTCCACCAATGTTATTGTGATTGGCCAGATCGCCTGTTAATCAAACTCCCAGTGAAGGGTCAATTGAGCAGCCATTGACTTTTTGGACAAAGTTCAGAAATAATTAGGTCTAAAAAAATGACTCCAATTAATGCCACGTGCTGCACTTTTAACGCATGTTTCTTTAAATAGATTTTTAATGATATAAGGCCTTTGTGTCATTTGGAGCGACCACTCATCATGTGGTGCGACCAATAATAGCAATGTATTAAACTAGAAATAATTTATCTAATTTCTGTGGCTGAAATATGAATCACCGCTACAGTATGCTTAAGTGAATGGCATTTTTAAAACACTTTTTATCAGTTTTATGCAATTTAGAGAAAAATAAGTCATTTAAAAAGACAACTTTGAAATTTTAGAACAAAAATATCATGATAAGATCATTATTTACAAAAACTCAAAAGAAATTCAGGTTCTTTGTTTCTAAACACTTTAATTACTGAGAACTTCTAAATAAAAATGTTAAGCAAGTGAAGGAAATTAATTAATTTTAATATAAATCATGGTCGCACCACATGACATTTTTAAAGGCTATGGCTGATTCGTCTAGATGAAAAAACACTAAAAACAATTAATTTAAAATGTTAATTTTATTTTTTGTGTACACAACATTCTTAATGTTTGAACAACTATAAAAGATATCAATATTTTTTTTGTATTAAAAAAATTGCCTGTCGCAAATCCTTGTACGTCAATTACCCATATATATATATATATGTATCAGATATATATACAGTATAATAAATATACACAGTACACACACTTATATAAACAAAAACTTTTATTTAGGATGAGATTAATCATCTCTAGTCTTTTTTGGATCAGTTTAATGCATCCTTAATGAATAAAAGTATTCATTTCTTAGGAAAAAAAAAAAGTTCTGAGCAAAAATGTAAAATCCGCTGGTCCTTCTTTCTGTGGTCCATCTGTGTTAATGTGTGAGGGAACGCTTCTGTTGACAGGGCTGCAGACACAACGTCGATCAATCACTCAATCGGCAGCTTTAAAAGTGAGCAAAGTCCTGCTGAGAGACGCGTATCACATGGGTGTGTGTGGGAGTATGGAGGTTAGTCTCTTCCCAGGATGCAATGCACTTTAATAGCATGTTAACTGTGAGTTCAGGTTTGAGAGGTTTAAACACCAGAGGAAAAGCTGCTCTCATGCAAAGCAGTGGTAGAGAAATAAAAGAGCATATAGCCATTACATCAGCCCAGAGTCCAAATGTCAGCTAATTTAGTCAGAAAAGGTATTTGATATGATGATATTTCAAACATGTGTTTGCTTTCTGCTGCCTTCGTGTGCGTGTTTGATCCTTCAGCTTTCACCCTGTCAGTGGGTTTAGCAAGTGAAAGTGAGTATTTTCCTGCATGTGTCTGTTTAACAAGCTCTTTGCATCTTAAAGTAAACAGTACAAATGTGTCTGTCCTTATCATTAAAGGAGGCGGGTGTGCGAAGGTTCTTCCAGCTCGCTGAATGGAGGATTTCTCTGTATGTGGGTGACAGTCTTGTCAGATGGTTGCAGCGTGTCTTTGATGAGAGAGAGAGGCAGAAGTTGTTTTCTGTCAGTCTGGTTTATTGTTTGTTTGTCTTCAAGATTCGGCTGTTTTTCTGTCTCTTTTTTAACCTCCACCCCCGTCTTCCTCTCTCTCTGTATTCATCTCTCTCTGATTTATCGTATTCCTTGAAGCAAAGCATGTTGCCTTGAGCTTGTGTGCGTACGTGCGTGTGCAGTTTGGGTCACTTATAACATGCTTTTGGGAGAGCAACATACGCCAACCATCTTCCCAAACTTGTAGAGAAATGTGTTTATAAACCGGCTGTTGTCAACAAAAGGAAGCTGTAAGGTCACTCTGTGGTTTGCTTCCAAAATTAAAAATTAATTTTAGCATTTGAAAATTGAAAACTAAGACAGCCATAAATATTATTATTGTAATTGTACAGTTCTTCTTCTTATATTTTTCTATTACTTTTTTTTCTCTCTTTTGTTAAATGTTACAAAAAAAAAAAAAAAAAAAAAAAAAAAAAAATATATATATATATATATATATATATATAAAACTCTTTATTGTAGTTGTCGTAATAATAGTAACAACAATAATAACAAATTATTATTATTATTGTTAATGCTGTTGTTATTGTTGTTTTGTTGCTATTTTACAGATAAATATCCCAATTATAAATGTGTATATATATATATATATATATATATGCATATTAAAATGACAAAGGGTACATTAACTCTAATTTGGCCCTGAAAAACACATATCCGTTGTACCCTAATTTCACACACAACAGTTGTTACTTCAATAAATAAAAATCAATAAATACAAAGAAATTTAGTAACTAGGTTTTTATTATTTTTATTAAACTTAGTGTTTTTTTTAACACTTCTACTTAGTTTTATTATGCTTTTATTTCAGTTACTTAACTTATTTTAAGCAACATTTCTAACTTTTTATTCAAGTTTAAGTTTTTAAGTTTTACGTTTTTGACTAATATTTTTATGTGAAAGTTTTTCAGCTTTATTTCAGCCAACAAAGTTTTAGTTAATATTAACAGCACTGATGCATACATTTAACTACAGTAAAATTCATGTGTAAAACTCTCAGATGCGCAAGGGTGTTCATACAGGATGTGTTCTTGTGTCAAAAAACAAAAGAATGAAGCACAACGAATGAAACGGAATGAACATATCTGGTCTTCTGTATTTTTAAACTTAAAAAGTTAAAGGAACACTTCACTTTTTTTGAAAAAAAAAACTCCCCTAGAGTTAGTATCTCATTCAAAAATGTCCAAATTTTCAATATTTTTCCTATTACAAAGACGGACAGAAAATGAAAAGTTGCGATTTTCCAAGCTGATATGGATAGGAACTATACTCTCATTTCGGTGTAATAATCAATTATCAATAATTAATCAATAATTTATTATATGTAATATATATATATATAACACAGCAGACGTTATTCATATGCATTTATGGTGTAAATATGACGTTTGATATGTTCATATGATATGATATGTCATATTTACATTTGATATGTAAATATGAACAATTCTTGTTCATATTTACCGCAAACAATGCGCTGTCGCTTTAATTCTGTGTGTGCAGACTCGGTGCGGAAACGATCTCTGACGCACCACCTGACCATGCGCAGCTTGAGCGCTTTAATCCGTTAACATGAGTGTGGGAAAAAATACGCACTGCAAACAGAGTTATGTGAACATGGCGTTACGTGTGTGTGCTTTGAGTGCGCATGAGCGGCCAGTCTTCAGGAGAGCGCATGGTTAATTGTTAAACACTGGAAATAATTAAAAAGAAATGCAATTTCTAAACTTTAGCGATGATGTGACACTGCCTCTATTGTGCAAGCAACATTTCCTGTGTCAACTGTGCAGCGTTATAGTCAGACACGATGTGGTGATTGGAAGCCATTTGCGCACTTTGAGAGAGAAAGAGAAAGAGTGAAATTGTGAAATTACAGCTCATATAAGGTTTTCAAATTACCTTTTTTAAGTTGTTTAATGAAGAAATATGAATTGGACCTCACCATCAGCATTATAATTGTTTTTCCCGTGCCTTTATGTGATCGGCTTTTTTAGAGACCGCCGTTCAAACATCCCGATTACATTACATTACATAAAAACATTACATCATTACTTGAAAACTGTATAATATAAATAATATAAAATAAAATCAGCTAGTTGCCAGGGAAATATTTCTTATTTTCATTTAGAAAGTTAAACTACTAAAATAAATGTATCTAAATCTAAAAAAAAAAAAAACACCACAAAATTACACAAATCACTAAAACTTTAACTGTAATTAAAATGAAAACAGAAACTGTAAAACTAAAAAAAATCAATATATCAATGGTAATAAAATAGCTCTGGGTCTTGAGCATTACAATTAAATCCAGCTGCGTTCGACTCCATGAAGGACCACTTATTAGTAAACATCTCTAATTGTTGGTAGCATCCTTTCATTAAAAACCCAACATGTGCCGCTGATCTGGCTAAAGGAGAGTTTAACGTTTTTGTCACTCTCAGTCTCAGCGGGGGATGAATTAATGATGAGCAGCGTTTAATGAGGAGGTGAGACAGCGGAGTCCCTGCTCCTAGAGAGTCCAGCGCTCAGCTCTCCTCCAGAGAGACGCCAACAGATTTCTCGCCTGTCTGCCATTGAGTTATCGCCCCTCCAGCGCTGGAAACTGCTGATTCTGGTCTCTGACTCAGACACTTCTCGTACTGTACGCCTGGACTGCATGTCATCAGTAATTAGTGATGCGTGAAACGAGTTGTCAGCCGGACGCCATCAAACAATCCCGAGAAACACCGAGCGAGAAACGGGGAATTAGAGCAGCAAGATGGAGAGAAATGGAGGAGGAAGGTGAAGAAAAATAAGAAGCGCTGATAGATGATCACTCAGGCACCTCATACAGTAGGGAGTTTATTATGCTGCTTTAGTACTTCCGTGTGCTAGTTTGAATATGTTCGCTTGAGACAATTTATCTCCCGCTGCGTGCAAACACGCCAGCGTATTTTCATTTGGAGGAGGAAATATCGAGAGCAAAGATGGCAGAAATCCACTTAGCTAAGATAATGCATTGACCAGACCTGAATGACGCCAAGGCTTTGTCATGCCGTTTACAGCACAATAGATTTATTAGCTAGGTAGGACAAATTTACATG
Source organism: Cirrhinus molitorella (assembly GCA_033026305.1). Lineage (NCBI taxonomy): Eukaryota > Metazoa > Chordata > Actinopteri > Cypriniformes > Cyprinidae > Cirrhinus > Cirrhinus molitorella. Next base: position 10,117,594 of record CM065129.1, read on the forward strand.
TGAAAGCAATGGAAAAACGTGGAGTACTGTGTAAATACAGAGACAGAATTTGCTCTAGTTAAACAGTCTGAAAGTGCCTTTCAAGTAAAAAATGAACTGGATTATCCAATATAGTTATTACTCTGTGTTTATGTGACATATAAAGGCCATTCAATGGAATACCAATAAGTCCAAAATGAGAGTTGGCAAATTGTATAATACCCAAGGTACACATTTCTAGTGATTGTGCAGTTAATTCTCATATTGTATTTTCAGAAAGTTTTGGAATATTTGTCCTCTCCCTAAATTTGTCAGCCGAAACGTAATAATATATAATTTAATAAGAAGGGTTATATTGACCTATTAAGATTTCGCTACATCTACATTGTAAATATGTTTTTTTTTTTGATATTGTATTACAATTTTTGCAGAGGTAAACCAACAACAGTGACATTTTGAACAATATTTTAAATGTAATTTATGAGATTTGTTGTATTTTGAATGCAGTTTTTCTTTGTAAAAGGCAAAAAGTTGATCATACTGATTTCAAACTTAAGGATTCATTAGTTTGAATATACACTGAACCAAAAACATAATCTTAGTTCATAACATCTAAGAATGAACTAAGAATCATAACATTCAGTATACTTTTTTTTTGACAAAACATCGGTAGTCACATACTAAAACTACTAAACTACAAAGACATTTGCATAACTGTACTAAAATTGTTTATTTCCCCAAAATATGAGGACTATGTGTTCCCTTTTGTCACTACTGAAACTTCACCAAATGTTTTGACAATTTTTGATATCTTTGAACATAGCTCAAAGATGCTAATCAGTGGTTGCTAGCACAGTTCTGAACAGTTGTGCATATATAAAACAAAATGTTATAGAATAACTTCCAAAAAACAAAGTGTGCTTAAGGTTTTCGGTAGTAAACCCGCAGTGTATGTTCTTGAAGGAACACTCCACTTTTTTGAAAATAGGCTCATTTTCCAACTCCCCTAGAGTTAAACAGATGAGTTTTATATTTACATTTAGTCATTTAGCAGACGCTTTTATCCAAAGCGACTTACAATAGAAGCAATCAGAGCAACAAGAGAGCGACATTGTATAAGTGCTGAGGCAAATTTCAGTTAGATAAACATGATAAGTCTTGCAAGGTTTTTTTTTTTTTTTTTAATAAGTATATAGAAAAACTGAAAAGAGTAGGAAAGTGCTAGTGTCAATTAGTCAAGTTCTGGCGAAAAAGATGGGTTTTAAGCCGTTTTTTGAAGATGGCCAATGACTCAGCTGATCGAATTGAGATGGGTAGGTCATTCCACCAGCTGGGAACAGTCCACAAAAAGGTACGTGAAAGTGATTTTGAGCCTCTTTGGGATGGCACCACCAGGCGTCGTTCATTTGCAGAACGCAAGCTTCTGGAGGGGACATAAGGTTGGATTGGACAGTTTAGGTATTCTGGTGCAGTGCCAGTGGTTGTCTTGTAGGCAAGCACCAGTACCTTGAATTTGATGCGAGCAGCTACTGGCAGCCAGTGCAGTCTGATGAAGAGAGGTGTGACATGGGCTTTCTTCGGCTCATTAAAGACCACTCTTGCTGCTGCATTCTGAATCATCTGCAAAGGCTTGGAAGTGCATGCAGGAAGGCCCGCCAAGAGTGCATTACAATAGTCCAGTCTGGATAGGACAAGAGCTTGGACAAGAAGTTGTGTAGCCTGCTCTGATAGGAAGGATCTGATCTTCCTAATGTTGTACAAGGCAAATCTGCAGGATCGAGCTGTAGCAGCAAGATGGTCTGTGAAGGATAACTGGTTGTCCATCACAACACCAAGATTCCTAGCTGTCCTAGAGGAAGTTATGGTTGATGAATTTAGCTGTATAGAGAAGTTGTGATGAAGCGCGGGGTTCGCTGAGATCACAATCAGTTCAGTCTTAGCAAGGATGAGCTGAAGATGGTGTTCTTTTATCCAGCCTGAGATGTCGGTCAGACAAGCTGTGATGTGAGCAGGAACCGTGGGGTCATCTGGATGGAAGGAGAAGTAGAGTTGCGTGTCATCAGCACAGCAGTGATAGGAAAAAGCATGCTTCCGAATGACAGAACGTAACGATGACATGTAGAAAATGAAAATGAAAAGTTGTGATTTTCCGAGCTGATATGGATAGGAACTATACTCTCATTCTGGTGTAATAATCAAGGAACTTTGCTGCCGTGCCATGGGTGCAGCAGGTGCAATGATATTACGCAGCGCCTGAATATAGTCCCCAGCTATTTTACTATTACCTTAGTGGCTTAGTGCTGGTCACGTTGGAAGTTACCTAACTGGGGACTATTTTCAAGCGCTGCGGAATATCATTGTGTCTGCTGCACCCATGGTACGGTAGCAAAGTTCCCTAATTATTATGCCAGAATAAGAGTATAGTTCCTATCCATATCAGCCTGGAAGATCGTAACTTTTCATTTTCTGTCGGTCTTAGAACACGATGTAACTACAGAAGAGTCAAGTTTTAAAAAGGAAAAAGATCAAAAATCCTTGGTCATTTTTGAGCGAGATGCTAATGGTCTAATCAGATTCAATGATTTACGCTAAGCTATGCTAAAAGTGTTACCAGCAGACCCGGAGATCGGCTGAATGGATTCAAAAATGATAAAAATCTGTTTAACTCTAGTGGAGTTGGAAAATGAGCCTATTTTCAAAAAGGTGGAATGTCCCTTTAAAACATACACTGTTTCGGGACACATTTTTTTTAACTTCACTTTTTAAAAGAATCAAAAAATACTTTTAAAAATAACAATGGAATGGATTTTTTTTTTTTTTTTCATAATCGTTGTAATAAGTTGAAATTTAGGGGGTTAGGGTTTTGGGACAGTTACCTCCCAACAGAAAGTAACCAGTAAATAAATGATGATTTTAAATAGATTAATCTTACAGATTTTTAAAAATATAATTGTGGATTTTAGTAGATAATAAAATGATCTTAGTAAACATATAAGATTTGAATATTTTTTGGTTGTGGGTTGAATGGCCCATAAAGCATTTTCATTTTTATGTTTACCTAACACAAACCAACAAAGACCAAGTGAACAGCTCATTCCCCACATCCGTTCGTGAAAGCAAATTCGCATGTACAGATAATGGTGGCACATGGAGCCGTTACAAGATGATCCTGTCTCTCCTTATATACAGTATATCTGTTAAGCAGGTGCTCAAGGTCACTTGTAAGGGTAGTCACACTCTCAAAGCTATTCAGCAGGTCAGCTATGACAAAAAAGTACCTTTAAATTGAATCGGGAGCTTGCAGACTGAATTGAATGTGACTAGAGAAACACTGGTAGGTGCAATAATGCACTTTAGTCATTCATGTTATTGGCCATATTGTATTTGAAATGAATGATGAAACAGAGGGATGGAAGAACAAGCAGTTAAAAGACTATTTTAAGACTATTATATTGTGTTGTTGTTATTGGGCTATTGTTTTAAAGGAATAGTTCATCCAAAAATGAAAATTGCCCAATGATTTACTCATTCTCAAGCCATCCTAGGTGTATATGACTTACTTCTTTCAGACAAATACAATCGGAGTTGCATAAAAAAAATGTCCTGGCTCTTCCAAGCTTTATAATGGCAGTGAATCGGTGTTAAGATTTTGAAGTCCAATAAAGTTTATCCATCCATCCATCATAAAAATTACTCCACATAGCTCCATGGAGTTAATAAAGGCCTTCTGAAGTGAATCAATGCGTTTGAGTAAGAAAAAATTCAACATTTGAAACTTTTTAAACCATAATCTCTAGCTTCCGCTAACTGTTATATGCGGATGACATAGGATGCAGGTGTAACGTAAACTCTGGAGAGAGCAAAACAAAACACGGTCATAAATTAGAAGTATAAAACAATGATTTGTAAAGAAAAATGATATATATATTTTGCTTTAATCTGTAAAAGTGAAAGGTGTATAGATGTAAGCAAAACAGACAATTATCTTTTCTTGTAAAACATGACAAGAAGATTGCGAATAGAAAAGAAAACATCAGAAGCTCAGTTTATATAACATGCAAGAGAGGAACTTCCATTGACAAAATTCAAATCGGAAATACTACTACTGATGAAAAAGAACGGGTTGGATTTTAACTTTCGTTACCATATAACTATAAACGATTCGAAAATTTCATACACATGCATTGATTAATCCCATTTTGTAGCAAACAAAGTGACCAAATTATGTGCTAATGTGCTTTCTACCCAGTGGGTAGAAAGAGTCTACAGTAGGGCTGGGCGATATATATCGATCGATAAATTCATGTGCATCTCGTCAGTAAAGCCGGTTTTTTGATTAGCGGTAAATCTCCATCACCTGTTTTCAAGGGGAGCGCCAGTTAATACACAGAGCCGTAGATCACTGAAAAGCTACCCCAATGAATCACCCGCGAAACTGAACCCGATAGGGCTGAAACGATTAGTCGACATTATCGACAACGTCGACAATAAAAAATTGTCGACAAATATTTTTGTTGTCGAGTAGTCGTCTGATCTCATATGACCTAATGTAAGAGCCTGCAATAATGTGGTTTGACCAGTGTGGCGCTGTAGCGCAAGACTGTAGAATGCGATTCAAGAGAAAAAGAGAACGCTTCAGAACAAACGCAGCTGAATCTAAGCCTTGTTTGGATGAATATGTAAATGTATTGCACGCTTTCCTCTCAGTAATGAAATAAACAACGAAAACTGACAACAGTGTAAAAGCAGCAGTTAAAAATGCATCTGATTACAACGATGTGGATGTTTGCACGAGCTCTGCAGTTCAGTAACGTTAACTTAACTTACTCCAGTAATGTGCGGTCACATCATGCTTATTTATATAGCATATTGTGCAATAGATAGCCTTAAATCAAACAGCTTTACGGTATTTAACATGAAAAACCTGTCGCTTTCAGTTAGAATTACAACTTGATTTTCTGTTATAAAGCAGCTCTCTCCAGTGTAGATGGTTAATGAGAAAATATTTTTATTAGTGAGGAGAATTAAAAATGATTTCATTACAGTGATAGTTTGGTTTACAGAGATCAAAGCTTGATCTAGCTCAGGACTGTTTGGTTATTATAACCCTATAAGATATTTTAAGACATTATATTTTGAATAAAATAGTTTATCCAAAAAAATAGAGCGTCTTATCACTTACCTTTATTTAGTTTCTTATCCATATGACTTACAAAAGGAGATGTTAGGCAGAAAGATGTGTATAAGACAGTTTCTTTGTCTGTCATCTCATTTTGTGTGCCAAATATATCCATTTGTATAATGATTTGGAAACACTTTACAATAAGGTATCATTTGTTAACATTAGCTAATGTATAAATTAACTTGAATGAACAATACATTTATTACGTTTATGTATTCATTTGTTTTAATGTTGGTTAATAAAAATGCAGCTGTTCATTGTTTGTTCATGTTAGTTCACAGTGCATTTACCAAATGTTAAAAAACAACTTGTGATTTTTATAAATGCATTAGTAAATGTTGAAATTACCATTAACTAAGATAATAGTAATACTAAATATGCTAAAGTGACCTTAATTTATGTTAGAATATATATATAAAATATTGTTTTACTAATTGCAAAAACTGAAAATCAAAGTATACTGATTAGCCAGTAAAATTATTGACGATTAGTCGATTAATCGTTCTAATAATCGTTAGATTAATCGATTATCAAAATAATCTTTTGTTGCAGCCCTAATGTCAGACTACACAATGCTACCGGAAAATTCATCGTATGCCGTCATAACAACGTGCATGCTGTCATTGATCATAAATGTGGGAGTATTGTTGCCGTAGCTCCACAAACATTTCCTCCACTGTAAAATTCCTCCTAGCAGGACTGATACTATTGTCTCTCTTTCGTCTCTGCATGTTTGAAAGCTTGTACGAATGCGTTTCTGTGCTCCTATTGACCACTGTTACAGATGTGATGGAAATTTGTTGTATACGATGGAAAAAAATATTAAACATGCTAGTCTTTCTGTTTTGACGTCTTGAAGCAAATTGTGGCTAAAATCGTGTAGTCTGACCGGGGCTTTACGAGAACCTCAATCGTGTACAAAAAGCATCATAAAAACATTCTGAGAATGTTGTTATAAAAATGTTTTCAAAAAAAAAAAAACATTCAAACTGTTGTTCTAAGAATATTTTCTCTTACCATTACGAGAACCTCAATCGTGTACAAATAACATTAAAAAATGTTTCTCAGAATGTTGTTCTAAGACTGTTTTCGAGAAAGTTGCGAGAATGTAAATCAAACAATAATGACGTTATTATAACGTCCTATAAACTTATTTTAAGAATGTTCTTTCCTAACCTTCGAAAGTTGTGCTGGATACATCCTACACTCTTAAGACAAATGGTTCTATATAGAACCAGAAAAGGGTTCTTTGGCTTGTAACAACAGCAGAACCCTTTTTGGTGCTAAATAGAACCCTTTTTTATAGGGTTCCATAAAGAACCATGCTTTGAAAATGCTATATAGAACTTTATTATAAATAACCTTTTCAATGCTAGTTTATTTTCATTAATATTAGTATATTTATGTAATTATTAATATTATTTGAATATACTATGTATTAATTAACTGTTTTATTGCTTTTTACTCTTCTGTCTGGTATTTCAGTATCTTGTAGTGTAACAACGTGTCAGTTAGGTACTTTTTTATTTTTTAATGACATGAATTGGTAGCAAAAAATGACAGCACTATAACACCAAGAAAACATTAATAGATGCCTTTCACATTGAACATAGAAGTAAAAATAGAATCAAAATAGTGAAATGAAGACCAGGTTCCAGTGAAATACTGTATTTTCATAATCCTCTATGATGCCTGTAAGTTCATCATTATGTGTTTTGATGTGACTGAGTGGCAGTTTCTCTCTGCAGATGTTGAGGTTGTAGGATGTGACAGCATCTGAAATACACAACTGAGTTTAGATTTACAGTGTGTCTCCTTCCATTTGTTTTTGTAAAAACAATAAAAGAACCATAAATTAAACATTATTGTTACTTATTAAGTGGTGAAGAGGTATCCTTAAAAAGCATCATTAACTGAACAGGGCTGGTCACTTACATGTTCTCTTACACTGAAAAGAGAAAAAGACATGATTGGAAAACAGGAACGATTTAAAAAGTAAAAAATTATAGACATTATAAGAAACAAATATTTACCTGATAAGAGTGTGTTGGCAGTCTGTTGGATAACTGAACTTCAGAAGATCAGAATGAAATGAGACAACTTTTTTTCTGTTAGTAAAACATAAGTAATTAAAAAAAAAACAAAAAAAACAATATGGATACAATATGGATCTGTTACTTACCTAGTGAAGAGGATTGTCAGAGCTGCTCACACTGAAGAGAAAAGAACATATTTGTTTGGAAACCAATACAATTTTAAATTTAATTTTGTATTTAAAAGTAAGAATGAAATCATTTACCTGTTGAGAGTGTGTTGACAGTCGGTAGTTGGATCTCTCAGCTCCAGAAACTCACTAATAAGGTGCTTTGACAGTTACAGATTTGAAAATCAAAAGGGTGGGAATAAAGAACCCTAACTCTAACTCCAAGAACCATTTCAGCATTAAAAGGGTTCTTCAGGATGCTACGGTTCTAAATAGAACTGTTACTACATGTAAAGAACCTTCAAATAACGTCTTGGTTACGTATGGTAACCCTCGTTCCCTGATGGAGGGAACGGAGACGTTGTGTCGAAGTGACGACTAGGGGTCGCTCTTGAGAGCCCGAATACCTCTGACAGCTTTGAGAAAAGGCCAATGAGAATTGGTATGCAGTATTTGCATAGCCCGCTCCGCCCCGGAGATCCGGGCATAAGAGGGGGGGGCTAGGCAACACTCATTGTTCTGATCTGAGGAGCCGAAGCACCCGGCTACACTCAGAGGCGGTCCGAGGTTGTGGCAAGGGGGACACAACGTCTCCGTTCCCTCCATCAGGGAACGAGGGTTACCATACGTAACCAAGACGTTCCCCGTCTGTCGTTCACGTTCGACGTTGTGTCGAAGTGACGACTAGGGGTCCCAGTTGAAAACGCCACAACCAGCGGACCGCGTCACGAGTGCATGGAGTGCAAATATTAACAGGTCTTGCGTGTTAGATAAATGTCACTCACCTCTACGTGACCTTCCAATGCCCAAGAGCTTCAGCCAGCCTTTCCTCACCTTTGGTTGAACATCTTGGAGAACATTGGGCCAGTGTCCGTCCTCCCCGGGGGGGGATGGGCACTACGGAGACCACACCCTGCCCGGAGGGAGGTATTTGTGTGGAGAATACACTTGAGGGCTCGCACTAGGGGAGCACAACAAGGGGACGATCCTGAGGCAGGCTCCGCATGAGGAGAGACTGCTGAGCTCAGGGTCGGAGACAAGTTTTGTCTTAAGGGAAACACCGCATCTCTGGGAGTATAGGTGGAGATACACACATGGGGCCGCATTAGGAGCCACTACATGTGGGGCACCAACCTAATATGAGAGTTCACAAGAGGCAACCTAACCTCATATTAGATTCTGATAGCTAGTTCCTCCGCTGAACATAGCTACGTTGCGGGTGCAACATGATGGAAATTGTCGTTCAGGGTTCACGCCAGGAAACTTACTGAACTGGGGAAGCGTCATCACCCGTGGGGAACGATGCTTCAGCAAGCTTCTACACCGTGTCAGCTTCAGGAGTTACTGGGCTTGCGTTCAGGACTCCCGAAGAGACTGGTTCTACACGCAGATTGTAGAACCTGGCAAACGTGTTAGGTGTAGCCCAACCTGCAGCTCTGCAAATGTCTGTTAAAGAGATCCCGTTCGCCAGCGCAACCGACGCTGCGACGCCCCTGGTGGAGTGGGCGTGCACCCCCAGCGGGCAGGGCACCCCTGTGGCCTGGTAGGCCAAACGAATCGCATCCACAATCCAGTGGGAAATTCTTTGTTTGGAGACAGCTTTCCCCTTCTGCTGTCCTCCAAAACAGACAAAGAGCTGACTCGACCGTCTGAAGCTTTCAGTACGTTCCAAGTAAATGCTCAGGGCACGGACTGGGCATAACAAGGAGAGGTTGGGGTCGCCTTCCTGAGAAGGGATAGCTTGCAGAGTGACCACCTGGTCCCTGAAGGGAGTGGTGGGCACTTTGGGCACATAACCGGGCCGGGGTCTCAGGATAACGTGAGAGTTAGCCGGCCCGAATTCGAGGCACGAGTCACTGACGGAGAGGGCTTGGAGGTCTCCCACTCTTTTGATCGATGTGAGCGCAGTCAGGAGAGCCGTCTTTTGGGAGAGAGCACTGAGTTCGACTGACTGGAGTGGCTCAAAGGGATCTGACTGTAGGCCCCGGAGGACCACAGACAGATCCCAAGAGGGGACAAGGCGCGGTCTGACGGGGTTCAGCCTGCGTGCACCTTTAAGGAATCGTATAACCAAATTGTGCTTCCCAACCGATCTACCTTCCACCAGGTCGTGGTTAGCGGCAATAGCGGCTACCTGGACCTTAAGTGTTGAAGCAGAAAGGTGTCTATCCAGTCCTCCTTGGAGGAAGGAAAGCACCGTTCGGATGCCACATCTCCGTGGGTTCTCCCCCCGGGAGGAACACCAGTTTGTGAATTTGCGCCATCTGAGGTCGTACAGCCGCCTCGTGGAAGGAGCTCTCGACTGCAACAGAGTGTTTACCACTGCCAGTGGGAGATCTCTGAAATCCTCCTGGTCGCGTCCAGGGACCATACGTGGAGGTTCCAGAGATCTGGGCGCGGGTGCCATATCGTGCCCTTCCCCTGTGAAAGGAGGTCCTTCCTCAGGGGAATGCGCCAGGGAGGAACGGGGGAGAGGAGCACCAGCTCTGAGAACCAAACCCTGTTGGGCCAGTAGGGGGCCACCAGCAGGATCTGTTCTCTGTCCTCCCTGACTTTGCACAGGGTCTGTGCAATTAGGCTCACTGGTGGAAACGCATACTTGAGGAGGCCCTGAGGCCAGCTGTGTGCCAGTGCATCTGTGCCGAGGGGCGCCTCGGACAGACCGTACCACAACTGGCAGTGAGTGTTCTCTATCGAGGCAAACAGGTCGACCTGGGCCTGACCGAAAAGACTCCAGATCAGCTGAACCGTCTGAGGGTGAAGTCTCCACTCGCCCCGAAGCGAAGTCTGTCGGGAGAGCGCGTCCGCTACCCAATTGAGTTCGCCCGGTATGTGGGTGGCTCGTAGAGACTTGACATTGTTTCGACACCAAAGGAGGAGATGGCGGGCTAGCTGTGACATGCGAAAGGAGCGTACACCGCCCTGGTGATTGATGTAGGCTACAGTCGCAGTGCTGTCTGTGCGGACCAGCACGTGTTTGCCCTGAACCAAAGGTCGGAACCTCTTCAGGGCCAAAAACACTGTCAGCAGCTCGAGGCAATTGATATGCCAATGCAGCCGAGGGCCCGACCAGAGCCCTGCAGCTGCTTGCCCATTGCATACGGCGCCCCAGCCTGTGTTGGATGCATCTGTCGTAACCAAAATGCGCCTGGACACTTGTCCTAAGGGCACCCCGGCCCGTAGGAACGAAATGTCTTTCCAAGGACCGAGGGTTTTTAGACATACGGGTGTGACGTGCACCCGGTATGAACCCTGGCGCCATGGCCATCTCGGGACTCGGGAACGCAGCCAGTGTTGTAACGGTCTCATGTGCATCAGGCCCAGCGGCGTGACGGCGGCTGCGGATGCCATGTGACCCAGGAGCCTCTGAAATTGTTTGAGGGGGACCGTCGGGCTGCGTGAGAGCTTCTGGACGCAGCTCAGCACTGACTGTGCACGCTCCGGGGAGAGCCGTGCACTCATGGCAACCGAGTCTAGTTGTATACCGAGAAAAGAGATGCTCCGTACCGGGGCGAGCTTGCTCTTTTCCCAGTTGACCCGAAACCCCAGATGGGCCAGATGGTTGAGAACCACATCCCTGTGTTTGCATACCAACTCCTGAGAGTGTGCTATGACCAGCCAGTCGTCGAGGTAATTGAGAATGCGGATGCCCCTCTCCCGGAGAGGGGCAAGGGCTGCCTCTGCGACTTTCGTAAAGACGCGGGGAGACAGGGAGAGCCCAAATGGAAGGACTTTGTACTGAAATGCTCGACCTTCGAAGGCAAACCGCAGGAAGGGCCTGTGTCTTGGAAGAATCGAGACATGAAAGTACGCGTCTTTCAGGTCTATCGCCACAAACCAATCCTGGAATCTGATGCACGTGAGAATGCGTTTGAGCGTTAGCATTCTGAAGGGGAGCTTGTGAAGGGCCCGATTCAGAATCCTCAGATCCAGGATTGGTCTTAAACCGCCACCTTTCTTGGGTACAATGAAGTAGGGGCTGTAGAACCCTTTCTTCATGTCGGCCGAGGGGACCGGCTCTATCGCGTCCTTCACCAGAAGGGTCGCGATCTCCGCCCGAAGAACCGCAGCATTCTCGTCCCGAACCGCGGTAGAGAAGATGCCGCTGAACTTGGGCGGGTTGCGTGCGAATTGGATAGCATAGCCGAGTCGGATGGTTCTGAGAAGCCAGCGAGAGAGGTTGGGTATCTCGAGCCAAGCTGTAAAACTCTCTGCCAACGGTCTCAGGGGGACCACCGACGTACCTCGGGTGGGTACGGTGTGACTGAGTTGTGGTGAAAGCCCTTTGTTCGGGGGCGTGCTGTCCCGGAGGACACAAGGTGCTTTGATCGCCATAACCGACATACAAGGATCCGTGAGAAGATCGCCTGAGCTCAGGGGATCGACTGACGGATGCGCTTGTTTCTCTGTCAAAGTATGCAGAAGCGCAAGTTTTGCGGTTGAGCATGCTTTGATGTGTTTTGGTGGCTGGGTACCCCGGAGGGACCCAGCCATGGGAGGATCGACCATCGGAACCGACAGACAAGGATCCATCAGAAGATCGCCTGAGCTCAGGGGATCGACTGATGGATGCACTTGATTCGTCAAAGCATGCCGAAGCGCAGGCCCTGCGGTTGAGCATGCTTTGACATGTTTTAGTGGCTGGGTACCCCGGAGGGACGCAGTCACATAGATTTTTTCGCCCAGAGAAGAAAATTGCTCTTTTATTGACCATGTGGTGGCCGTCTGCCGAGAGGCAGACAGCCGGGGTGGAGCCGAAACCCACACTCGTCCCCTCGCCGAGTGTGGATCCAGACAGGTCAGCAGATCTCTCTCCTCCGGGCTGCTCGTTTCAGGAACGCTTCGAAGCCTGACGAGGGTTCTTAGCGGCCTGAGACTGAGCTAACGGCGCCACCTTCTTGCGAGAGCTCGACCGCAAGGCTGGTTTAGGTGCAGGACCAGCCTGTGGCGGGCCCTGAGCCGGTCTGGAAGGCGGTCGTCCTCGGCGTGAAACAGGCGGAGGCTGCTGCCTCGGGGGTGCGGGCCCGGGGGGCGGCGCCCGACGAGGCAAGATGTGTTTGATAGCCTCCGTCTGTTTCTTCACTGCGGAGAACTGCTGTGCAAATTCCTCGACAGTGTCGCCAAAGAGACCAGCCTGAGAAATGGGGGCGTCAAGAAAGCGAACCTTCTCAGCGTCCTTCATTTCCGCCAGATTCAGCCAAAGGTGGCGCTCCTGGACCACCATAGTGGACATCGCCCTCCCCAGAGCCTGCGCCGTGACCTTCGTAGCTCGTAGAGCATAGTCAGTCGCCGAGCGCAGATCCTGCAAAAGCTCTGGTTTGGGAACACCCTCGTGCAACTCGCTAAGAACCTTGGCCTGATAGACCTGCAGGACGGCCATAGCGTGAAGGGCGGACGCAGCTTGTCCAGAAGCAGCATAAGCCTTCCCCACGAGAGCGGAAGAAGCCTTACATGCCCTGGACGGGAGTTTTGGGCGGTCCCGCCAGGTGGCGGCGGTCTGCGGGCAAAGATGCACCGCGATCGCACGCTCCACGGCGGGAACCTCCGTATACCCCTTCGCTGGACCTCCATCGAGGGTGGTGAGAGAGGAAGAACCGCTAAGACGCGTTCTGGCTGAAAAAGGAGCCTTCCACGACTTAGTTAGTTCCTCATGCACTTCCGGGAAGAAAGGAACTGGGGTAGAACGTGGCCGAGAACCACGGTCGTTACCCAGATACCAATCATCCAGCCGTGAGCGCTCAGGATGGGGCGGAGACTTCCACTCAATCCCGATTGCTTTGGCCGCCCGTTCGAGCATGGCCGCCATTTCCGCGTCTGCTACTGACTGAGAACCCGCCCCCGCAGCGGGTGCCTCAGATAGCGCGTCTGCTTCAGATGGCTGCCCACTCTCCGATGCTGCAGACACTTCTTCCTCCCCCGCAGGAGCCCCGAATAACCAATCCAACCCGTACTGAGACGAGTTTTCAAAGTCATCCGAAAGCTCGACCGGCAGACACACAGAGCGCGAGGGACGCGGGGAATTACCCGGCGAAACGCTCGCGCTCTCTCGCTCTTCATCAACACGCGCCGCGGCAGCCTCGTACCCGGAAGTAGAAGGACGAGCCGCGGTAGCGGTTGATGCGAGCCGCGGTCTTTTAGTAAAGAACGCGACTCGCGAACGAAGTGTGCTGAGGGGCATGTCCTCGCAAGCAGGACATCCGCCCTCGCCGAACGCTGCTTCAGCATGGTCACGACCCAAACATTGAAGACAGAGCTCGTGCCGATCGTTTTGGGAGAGAAAGAAGCCGCAACCAGAAGGACACGGAAGGAAAGGCATAGTAAACACACAAACCCACCGTGTCTGCACTCTTTTAGAGAAATTTGCTCTTTAGATTTTATTAAGAGGAAATCTGCTCTTCAAGATTCGCCGTCGAAGCACCCAGGGGACTCTCACTGCTACTGCGTTCGAGAAGGAAGAGACCGCTGCCCGTGCCGTAGATCCAACGACGAGAGAGGTGAGTAACGCTGCTTCTCAATGAAGAGACGCTGCATTCGGCTCCGAAGAAACAGAACAATGAGTGTTGCCTAGCCCCCCCCTCTTATGCCCGGATCTCCGGGGCGGAGCGGGCTATGCAAATACTGCATACCAATTCTCATTGGCCTTTTCTCAAAGCTGTCAGAGGTATTCGGGCTCTCAAGAGCGACCCCTAGTCGTCACTTCGACACAACGTCGAACGTGAACGACAGACGGGGAACCATCTTTTTTTGGAGTGTACGTCATACGCTGGAACGCCACTCTCTCGTGAACGCATATGACAGTTAGCGGAAGCAAGAGATTATGGTTTGGAACATTTAAATATGGATCTTTTTCTTACACAAACACATCGATTCATTTCAGAAGGCCTTCATTAATGCCCCAGAGCTGTGTGGAATATTTTTTTATAATGGATGTAAGCTCTTTATGTTGCTTCAAAATGCAACATAATAAAATTGGATAAGCCAGGACATTTTTTAATATAACCCTGAGTGTATTCGTCTAAAAGAAGAAATTCATATACACTTAGGATGACTTAAGGGTGAGTAAATCATGCGGTGATTTTCATTTTTAGGTGAACTATCCCTTTAAATTGGTATTCAGATTCCTTACTAAATATATATCTATAATTTTGGTGCCTCATTTCAGAAACCAGGTCTATGTGGAAATGTAGTCGTTTATTTGAAATGTGCATTATTTTCTGCAGCAGTGGCAGAAACTGATGGAGATTTTTGGAAACAGTTGGAGTGCGTTTGTGCTTCTGGAAACAGATTTCCAGCTCATTTGTTAATATCATGTGTTATACAGAACAGATGTCAGCGTTATGATAACCAAACACACACACATATATATGCTCTGCTGAGTTTACGATGTGCTTGTATGGGAGTTTTGCGTGTGTGTGTGTGTGTATGATCGGTTTAAAAATTATCAATTCATTTGTCATAATTTGTATGCACTCATAAATATAGATTGCATTTGTAATGAAAGTCCATGCTCTCTTTCTCTTCATGTAGAATCTCTCAGATACTTCAGACAAGTCAGAGTGAAGCGTCTCTGTTTTCAAAGCATCTCTGACACTTTCTTTTATCTGTCTCGTCTCATGCATCTTTTTTTTTCTTTCTCTTTGTCCATTTCTCTTGTTCTTTTACAGGAACTGTTGTAAAGATGAAACATGGCACAAGGTTGTTTCGAATATCACAGAATAAATCTCTCCTCAACTCGATTTTTATATTTTCTGAAGAATGTGAAAGTAGTGCTTGCCTGTGTAAAACTGTCATGATTTTTTTTTCATCCAGCAAGTGAAAATCATAAGTCTGATCACCTATGGTGAAGTATATACTTTTGTATTGTGTAGTAGAAGTATGTGAATTGGCATTCAGGTGTCCCATATGAGCCCTCTGCGTTGTGAATGGCTAATGAAAGCACAGTTACTCTCAGACAGATCATTGTTTGACCTTCGCTGTCAGAGTGTTATCTCACATAGACCCACACAGACACAAAAAGGATTGTACACGCTGATTGTAGTGTTGATTCTCGGTGGGAGGGGTTTCATGCTGGATGACTGACATCTCCTCTGCTGAGATTATTATAGGATGTCTGTAGTGGCACCGCTAGACTCCACATTAACAGAATTTGCTTGAATAATAATTAGATTTTTTAACACCGAAAGAAAATGATGAGTGGAACTTTGCATTTACTGATTAGCATTTTTAAATAGTCACATGGTATTTCATAAATATGTGTTTATTGCAGTGTTGTGTCCCAATTCACCAACTTGTATTTTGCCCTATAAATAAAATAAAGAATACTTTCTGCTTAAAAATAGGCAGGTTTTGGGATATTGTCATAATTTGCATCCACCCTGTTGAATTAGTTAGGTTCATCTTACTGTAAACTGCCTTGTCAATCATCTGATCAAATTGAAATGAATAATTAATTCAAAACTGAACACTGACTGAGAAATGTTGCATTACATCATTTGCTCAACAATGGATCCTCTGAAGTGAATGGGTCCAAACGTCTGAACTGAATACTGAGCACTATTATAGATAGTAGACACTCAATTCGACATTCGAATACTATTTAGGACTGATAGTTTACGAATTTGGCCGCACTGTAAATTCTTCAGGATTCTAGAAGCTGCAGTGAGGGCATTAGTGCTGATCGCACAAGAGCTCTTCTTCTGATATAAGCAGGATGTCTGTGCAGCTTAACCGTACGGCAGGGACTGCCAGAGATCAGTCGCCCGCTCTGTCTTTTCTGGTTCTGTCTGTACTGGGGGATTCGAGAAGATTTCTGCTCGTGTGAAAATCCCTGTGATTTTCGGACTGGATGTGCAGTGAGACTGGTGAGGTTCTGGGGTGACACAGAGGAATATTGGGTCAACTGGATATAGAGTGATTACAGGCTGACATTTCAGAGTTCATGTGCAGCATGTGGAGTTTATGGAAATGAGTCTTTCTGTGCAGAAAACAGCCCGGATCACACTTGTGGGATGTCCACATTACAACAGGGAAAAGCGTTTGTTATCCTAATAAGACTCTTTGTGGTTCAGACGCTGTTAAAAATGGGACATTGTTGTTGTTTTTTTACCACTTGGGGTAAGGAAAGAGGACAGAAGTTATATAAAGTAAGCTAGGGCTGTGTACAATCATATAGCAATGTGTAACCACTGCTTTGTACAGTATTGCATAAATTCTGTGGGTTTATTTTTTAGAAAAGATCCCTTTGACTTCAAATGGAATTTTCAAATAGATAATTTAAAATGTAACCAACAGTTTAAAGTTTAAAATATCACTTTGGCCTAAATTGTCTGCTAGAGTTTGAACATTCTGTTTTAAATTTTCAAATATCCTTTTGACATAAACTGTCAGTTGAACATTTTCAAGTTTGGAAATCTCCCTTTGACTTGAATTGTCTGTCAAATTTGAACATTCTGTTTTAAGTCGTAAAACTTAACATAGTGTTCAAACTCTAACTGACAATTTAAAGGGATAGTTGACCCAAAAATGAAACTGCTTATCTCACCCTCATGTCGTTCCAACCTGTAAGACCATTGTTCATCTTCGGAACACAAATTTAAGATATTTTTGATCAAATCCGAGAGCTTTCTGACACTGAATAGACAGCAGCGGAACTGACGTGTTGAAGGCCTATAAAAGTTGTAAGATTATCATTAAAATAGTCCATGTGACATGTGGTTCAACCTTAATTTTATGAAGCTACGTGAGTACTTTTCTAGCACTTTAGATATTGTTGCCCTTTAACGCTTAAAGAAGATTAAAGAAAACAGTCCGACACCATGGTATAATGAGCACACTCGCACCCTAAAGAGAGCAGCCTGGAAAATGGAGCGCAGCTGGAGGAAAACAAAACTAGAGGTATTTCGTATTGCATGGAGGGAAAGTACTTCTACTTACAAAAAAACTCTAAAAAAACTCTAATAACCCCTGATTTACCATGTTGCGCATGTTGTGGGTCTCTGCTCCGCTTCGCTAAAGATAGGAGCCTAGTCTATATTTGACGGATGCCGCATCCAAGCCACACAGCAAATACAAAATAAAAGGTAAAAATATACATCCTACAAAACTGGCACAACTGAAAGTTGATAAAAACAGATAAAAAAAGTTACTTGTTTTAAAAATGTGTAAGTGTGTGAAAAAAATGGTTAAAATGCTCGGTAGACTTTCCAGTTAAACAAATCCTCCTGCTCACGGACACTGTTTCGTGAGGAAAACATGGAAATAATTTGTCGTTGCATGTTGCAAAGATATGCTTTCTTATTCTTCACATTTTTGGATGAAAATGGATAGAGTACTGTATTTTCTGAATTATAAATCACATTTTTTATCATCTGAAACGTGCTGTGATTTCCAAGGCGACTTACAAAGCAATGAAGGTCAAGCGCAAATTGCGCACATTATTGCCCACCCCTGGTCTTCAAGGACATTTGTATATCTCAAAAAACATGGCTTCCACTGGCCAAAGAAATTTGAGCACCTGTTAGACAAGGTTAACGGAGGACGATCGGAACGAAACTTGGTGGGCCTGTTCAACTTATGTTTTCATGCATACGCACAGTGTTCGTATCATACGATAAAACTCCTCATTCCGGACATCCTCTAGAACCTCTGCTGTCAAGCAAATCATTTCTTAAATGATTGAGATGATGTGAAACACCTACTTCCTAGGTTTTTCGCTCAGTCTGGAAAAATACACTGCAGTACAATTCTTTGGACTCTCTAGGCCAATAATTATCCAAAAAATGTTGAAATGTACTCTTTGGAGAAGCTATAACGTGGTTGATTAGTAAAGGGGCCTGAAGCCTAAAGGAAAACTCAGAACTTCACAAAACCTGCTGAACCACATGCACAGGTGATTCTAAACAATTATGCAAAGTTTTAAGGCGATCGGACCACAACTGGTCATAAACATTAGAATTCATAATATTTCTATGGTAAATTATCTAGATTTGCCAGAATGCTTTATTAAATCATTACTTTTGTGGTTACAAGCTTGCTAAATAATATCCTTTTTCATATGTGTTTAACTGAGCTTGAACCCTGGTAATCGCTGCTTGCAGCTATTTTTTTGTTTTTGTTTTGTTTTCTTTGCACATAGGAAATATTGTTGTTGCTGTCTGTCCAGGGTCAGAAAGTGCTCAAATATCATCAAAATATCTTAATTTGTGTTCTGAAGATGAACAAAGGTCTTACGGGTTTGGAATGACTTGAGGGTGAGTAATTAATGACAGAATTTTCATTTCTGAGTCAACTATCCCTTTAGCTTTAACTACCCCCAGATATTTTCTTAATTAAAATGCAGTGCAACTTTAAGTGACAATTTAGGTCAAAGGGAGATTTTCAAACTTTAGAATTTAACATTGTATTTTATGTTTGAAAATTCTGTTTTGTTTGAAATATTTGCATACTAAACTGTGATTAGCCTTTTGCATATATTTAACCATTTACATAAAACAAATTCACTTTAATTCATGTGCAAATTGAGGGATTGTGTCCTATCATGATGATCTAGGATTAATGAAACAAGAGAGCAGATTTATCAGTCCATTTTGTGTTAAATGATCTTTTCCGCCTTTGAAGTCTGCTATTATCTTATTGCCGCAAACGCTCTGACACTGTGCTCCAGTCAGTGAGTATTTGCATATTCCTCATGTTTTGCTGCAGGATTATTAGGAAAGAAATGTGAGTCAGTGGATTGTGAAACCTTTTGTGAATGAATCTGATTACTCTACCAATTAAATGTAATTTAAATATGTTTTACACCGGTCTGCACAGCGAGCGAATAAGCACCGCAGCACCAACTCTAGTACTCTCCCATTATAATCAACAAAACTGTCCGTGCTCACACTGCATTACAATCAACGTGATCGCCTGCAGTGCACACTTCTTCATTCATTATAACGAAGCGTTGTGATTTTGTCGTACAATTGCCCTGCCTGCTTCTAAAACACCTGATGAACTTCACAACTGAGCACAAACTCTTCACCCTCTTATTCTGCTCTGTAGTCTGTCAGACACTTTCTAAGAACGCCTTTGAGTTTTCTACTGCTCAAGGTCTTATTCTTTTTCTTTTCCTTCTGCTTTTATGACCCCTTTCTCGCTCTCCTTCTGTAGTGTCTATAACCCTGTAAGAGTGAATTGGTCATTATCTCTGCCGCTCCCTGAGGCCACAGATGCAGACCTGTGCGTGTTTTTCAGGATCTTTAATAATTCACAAAGTGGGCGCTTCTGCTCTCCTGGGCAATTGCGTTTCATATTTTTGCCGGTAATAGCTTGTCATTGGTTGGGTGATGTATTCACAGTTATTTTGCTGATGATTAACATTGTGAATCAGAGTCATTTAAATGTGGTTTAATTGTCTCCCAAAGAGCACATTATTAGATTAGAAACTCAATTAAGCAGAGGTTTTATAATCAACTAAAATTAAAACTGAAACTAAAATTAAAACCTTTATATATATATATATATATATATATATATATATATAACACTAAATTTAATATGAAGACAAAATCTAAAAATAAAAACTGATTCTAAATATTAACAAAGTCGTATGAAGACTAGTGCGATACACGACTCGAAAGCAGTAGAGCCTTTATTATGCCACAGTCGACTGCTTCAACTTCTTCCGGTCACGCGTATGTAGTAAAAAGCAGCACTGTTTTTATCATGCTAGATACATTTGAGTGTGTTTAAAGTTCTGTTATAATGCTACTTTTATGTGTTCATCACCTGTCTAAAAAATGCATGTGTTTTTCAGGTTTCCATGTTTTCTACAAAATAAAACTGAAAAATCAACGTTGTATAATGTCATTGGCAGGTGACGCAATGACATGGTCTGTTTCACTAGTTAACACGCTTATTTCTCTGGATTTAAACATTCTTGGAAACATTTGGGATAATGTAAGTGCACAAGTCAGCGAAGTATATAAAACTGTTCTAGCAGTTTTTGGATATTTATATATATATAAAAAAATCATACATATTGTTGCTTTAAATTAAGGTAAAGTTCAATTAAATAAAGCTAGAGAAATTCAATGAATTTCTGTAACCTTTTCTTTTATTTATTGATGCTTTTGTCCGTCAGAAATGTTCACGGAACCTCTCTGTGGCATTTTAGATGCTTTAAAATGTTTCATGTATTAAAGTAAATATTGCACTTTATTGCTATTTATTAATCAGTTAGTGCAAGTCAGTAAAAATTATTGATTAAATATTTGTTAAACATGCTGTATATCCATTTTAGCTAGTTTTTGTTTTTTAAATATATTTTACTTCTTACATTAAATATTTGAGTCTGTTTGGACCATCTAAGATCATCTGATTGAGGAAAAAGAGCAATGCCTTTTTATATTATCAAAATTTAAAATCAAAACATTTAAATCTTTTTGGCTATAATGGCTGTTTGGTCAGACTTATGGATCCTCTGATTAGGGGAAAAACAGCAACATTGAATATTTTGAAAAATGTTTAAAAACTTTCAAATTAAGAAAAGGAAACTGTCAAAATATTGTCACAGTTGAATATATTTTGGCTATAATGGCTGTTTAGTCGAACATATAAATCTTCTTATTGACTTTTATATAAACTCACAATTGAAAGTTATATATATAAGTCAGAACTGCGAGATATAAACTCAGAATTTGGACTTTTTTAGAATTGTTTGATATAAATTCACAATTGTGAGAAATAAAGTCAGAACTGTGAGATAAAAACTCACAATTTGGACTTTTTTTTTTAGAATTGTTTGATATAAATTCACAATTGTGAGAAATAAAGTCAGAACTGTGAGATAAAAACTCACAATTTGACTCTTTTTCTCAGAATTTTGTGATATAATTCACAATTACGAGAAATAAATGTCAGAACTGTGAGAAAAAAACTCACAATTCTTTTTTTCTCAGAATTGTGAGATGTAATTTTAGTTTATATCATAAAGTTTATATCATGCAATTTGGAGAAAAAAGATAACTCGTAATTCTGACTTTTTTCCCCCTGCAATTGCAAATGTATATTCCACAATTCTGACATTTTTATTTATTTATTTATTTTTTTTTTTTGCAAATGCGAGTTTGTATCTTGCAATTCTGACCTTTTTTTCTTGCAAATTGCAAGCTTATATTTCAAAATTGTGTCTTTTCTTCTTGCAATTGCAAGTTTATATCTCAAAATTTTGACTTGACAGAATTGTGAGATATAAACCTGCAATTGTGAGTTATGAAATCCAATTTTGAGGGGGAAAAAGACCAAAATGTTCACAATTCTGACATTTTTCTCACAATTCTGACTTTTTTTCTTTGGGATATAAACTTGCAATGGCGTGTTATAGTCAAAAAGAAAAAAAGTCACAATTGTGAGTTGGTCTCGCAGTTCTGACGTTATAACTGGGAATTGCGAGTTTGTCACTTAATTCTTACTTGATTTCTTTGAATTGTGAGTTTATTTTTTGCAATTCTGACTTGATTTCTCATGAATGTCTCACAATTCTAAGAAAAAAAGTCAGAATTGTGAATTTACATTATGCAATTATTAGATAAAAAGTCTGTTACCTTTTTTAAAAATGTTTTATTCAGTGGTGGAAACAGGCTTCCATAAATTTCAGATCAAATACATAAATATTTACAAAATCTGTTGTCAAAAGGATGAAAAAATCTAAACATCATTTTGTTAATTTTGTTAATGTGTGTTTTATACGTAACATGCTTGTATGTAGTTTTCCTTGTGGCAGGTGAACGGCCTCATGGGAGCTGCTGCTGTTTGTGGAAACGGCTCCTCTGGGAGTAGTAAGGCCTGTTTTGGGTATCAAATCTGTGAGGAATATCGTGAGCGTGTTTGGCACAGTTGCTGTTGGATTTCATGTTGTCACAGCACAGTTTCTAAACCCTGGGCGGCTCAAGAACTACAGGAGCATCACTCCTAAGTCCCTGTGTGATTTTGATGGCCTGACATTTCCCCTGATCTTCATGCAGGTCAAGTGAAAGGCCCAGGTTGGTGTCGAGGATAGCTGTGAGCTTCCATGTTAGTGAATGATGAGGGGATGTTTTCCTTTGGGTGTTTGTACAATAGAGCTGCTGGTCTGCTTGTTTTGGTGTGAAGGCTGTTTTCTCAACTCTGATAAACTGAACTTGCACTAAAGAACCAAGTCTGCATGATAATGAGGGTTTGGGGTTTTCGGTTACTATGTGTGCTCAACAGTTGACAGTTTGTATACAGTGCAGCCTAAGTTGCAGAAATGCATTTCTCATGCTTCTGTCTTTGCAGACTGGCAGTGTGGGAGGACATTTGGAAATTGTAACTGTTTTTGACACAAAAAACATAATGCGGAAAATGCGGATGGAATCACAGAATCTGCTTTGAGTTAATTTTAAGGTTATTAAATTAAACAAATCTTTAAAAATATAATCAAATTAAATTTAAAAATCTTTTAAAATGTAACCAAATACATTTTGAAACTAAATTTTAATAATTTGTTAATTTTAATAATTCAATTTGAAATTAAATTTAACACTTAATTTTAAAATATATATATTTTTTTTTTATTCTTTAAAATTTTTATTTTTAGTTATCATTTTTGTAAAAAGGCCGAGAGGTTAAAACAAACCTTAAATTGTAAGAAATTATGAATTTCTAAAAGATTGATTAGATGTGCTTTTGATTAAAATGTAATAGAACCCCCCCCCCCCCCAAAACAAAACAGAATTTAAATAAAAATGTAAAAAAATAAATATTTTTTGATTCAATTGTGAGTTATAAAGTCAGAATACTCACATTTCAGACTTTTTTCTTAGAATTGCGTAATGTAAACTGACAATTGGGAGAAATTAAGTCAGAATTGAGAATAAAAACTGACTTTTGTTTTTTCCGCACAAATGGAAGTTTGTGAATCACAATTCTGACTTTTTTTCCCCACAATTCTGAATTTTTTTTTTGTGAGTATGAAGTTATAAAGGCAGGAAAAAAAGTCTGATACTGTATGTAATTTGTACAGTATCTCGCTCAATTTAATATTTTTTTTAAAAATATAATCAAATTCAATTTAAAATGAAATTTTACATTACATTTTTAAATCTTCTAAAATGTTATTAAATTATTCTTTTTTTAATTTTTATTTATTGTTTTGTAATAAATTTACATTAAAACATAGATCTAAAGGTTAAAACAAACATTAAATTGTGAATTTCTAAAAGATTGATAAGATTAAAATTTAATTGAAATATAAATTAATATTTTTTTTAAATAAAAAAATTTCTTTCTTCCAATTTGTAATAAATTGTTGTTAAATTGTGTACACAATTATTTTATTTATTTGTTTAACATTGTCATAATATTGTCACTTTTAAATTTGTTTAAATTTCTGTTTGGTCAGACTTATGGATATGGATTGGGAAAAACTGACAATATTTAAAAAAAAAATTGTTGTAAATTGTTAATAAATTAAAAATTAATAAATTGTTGTTATATTGGGTATGTTTCATGTTTTAAATTAATTAGGCATGCTTTCTTACATGCATTTTGAATTAAAAAAAATATATATTTAGCCATTAAAACGTAATCAGGGAAAAATAAAAATGTAATTAATGGAAAAAATACAACAGAATTAGTGGTTCAGGGGAATACATTTAAAATAAGTTTGCTATTAGCCCTTTAATGTGGAAGTCTTTACAATTGCATATTGCCATTTGAGAGTTTAAATAATATTATAATATTTTCTATTTAAGCATTTTAATTTGAGTTGTAATTTAGTTATGAAAAAACGTCCATGGTTTAAGTGACAAAAATATGAGTAAAAACTGATTTGAACATAGAGAGATTCAGTGACACTGTGGGGGTCGTAGCAATCAAAGCTAGTATGAAACGTTACTAGAGGACAGGTAGACCAGAACCGTCCGCTGTCGTCTCCACTGATAGACCTTTATTGTCCCAGCGCCGCAGGTGTCATGGTGGTGGTCTGAATCCGCTGCTCTAATGACAGCATTCACTGGACGCTCAGAGTCACTTTTATTGATTACTGTCACTCTCATCCAGCGCAGATGATGAAAGGAATCTCACTGATTCCAGTGTGTGTCAACCTGACCACATTTACATGCACCCTTACAGTGCCATTTAAGAGCTCATGCATATAAGCACAAAATATTGGCCAAATTGTGATCACATTTATATTTTTATCTCAAATCGTGTAGTCCTTTGTAGAGGACTGTTGTTGTTTTTTTCCCATGGGGTGAAATGGACATAATGGACGAAATGGCATTTTTAGCTGTGTTTTATCCTTTTTTAGAATTGGCAAACATTTTGCATTTGCAGAAGGCTAATATAGTACCAGCAGCAGCAAACAGGCTTATTGCATTAATATTGATCATTTTGTGCTCTGGGTTGTCGTGTAGCACCAAAATGGCAGTAAAACAATCACATTTCTTTTGCAAGTAATTGATATAAATGGCAAGTGGCTTGTAAATGAGATTGAAGATTGGCAATTATGAAACTACTGGTGTGCATGGAAAACAGGGTTATTATAGTTAATTACAGCTAAAACCATAAAATGAAGCATTTGGGTTACTTGACGAAAATGTTAACAGAAGTAAAATGTAAAAAAAAAACTTTTTATTTTAGCTTGTTTAACTTAAAATAATAAAATAACTAAAACTGAATTCACATGAATGAAAACTATATAAGTTTGGGATCAGCAAGATTTGTAATGTTTTTTAAAGTCTTTTCTGCTCATTAAGGCTGCGTATATTTGGTTAAAATACAGAAAAAATAGTAATAATGTGAAATATTATTGCAATTCAAAATAGTGGTTTTATTTTAATATACTTTAAAGTGTAATTTATTCCTGTGATGCAAACTGAATATTCAGCACCATTACACCAGTTTTCAGTGTCACACAATCCTTTAGAAAGCAATATTTTTCAGGATTCTTTGATGAATAAAACATTAAAATGAACAACGTTTGTTTTAAAATAGTATCTTTTGTAACAATATACACTACCATTCAAAATTTGGGGTCAGTAAGTATTTTTCTTTCTTCTGTTGTTTTGAAAGAAATGAATACTTTCATTCAGCAAGGATGTGTTAAATTTATAAAAAGTGATAGTAAAGACTTAAATTGTTAGAAAAAGATTTCAACTGTTTCCAACATTGATGATAAATCATCATATTACAATGATTTCCAAAAGATCATGTGACACTGAAGACTGGAGTAATGGGTGATGAAATTTCAGCTCTGCATCACAGAAATAAATTATATTTGAAAGTGTATTAAAATAGAAAACTGTTATTTTAAATTGCAATAATATTTTATAATATTACTGTTTTTTTCTGTTTTTTTTTTTATCAAACAAATGGAACTGAGAGCATAAGAGACTGATCCCAACTTGTGAACAGCAGTGTATACTATAGATTATAAAAAGTTTACTTTTTTATAATTTTATAATAAATTATAAAAAGAAAACTGAAAAAATAAACAACAACACAAAAAACGTCTCGGTTACGAAGGTAACCCTCGTTCCCCGAAGGAGGGAACGGAGACGTTACGTCAATGACGTAATATTGGGGATCGGCAACGAGACCCTATCACCTCTGAGCTAAAGAGAAAAAGCCAATGAACATTGGCGAGTGGAATTTGCATGCCGCGCCACTCCCCCGGACATACGGGTATATAAGATGGCGGCGTGCATCCACTCATTCAGATTTGCTGAGGAGCCGAGCCGCAACCCGGCTTCAGCGCAGTCCAGGATTGTGGCAAGAGGACGTAACGTCTCCGTTCCCTCCTTCGGGGAACGAGGGTTACCTTCGTAACCGAGACGTTCCCCTTCAGTCGTTCTCTACGACGTTACGTCAATGACGTAATATTGGGGACCTCTGGAAAACGCCACAACCCTGAACTGCGTTACGCAGCCGAGACCCAATGCCGGCAGGCAAGCGTGTCGGAACAAAGGGCTCAATGCGTAACCGTCCCAACGCCCTGTAGACCACGTGGTGGCCCACCAGGGGTGCCAAGTTTTGAAGCAGCCGTTGGGGGGCGGAGCACAATGACGGTTAAGTCATGTGGAAGCTTTTAGAAGTAAGTCTAACTAGACTGGGGAAACACGGAAGGTTCCGTGGAGATACTGAGACATGATGCCACAACCGGAGGGGGGTGAAGGAGGCCCCGCTCCGGAGCACAGTATGGACTACTCCGTCTAGTCCAGTACTGCGGGGCAAGGAGGACCCAGAGTTCAACCATGGGAACAACTGTGAGAATAGCGCACGGATCCGAGAGGAGTGGCGCAGCAAGCCGACACCTGAGCCGTCCTCCCGCAAATTACCTGATGTTACCCAACACACGGGAGGACACTGGCTCAACGCGGAGGTTGTAGAACCGCGCAAAGGTATTGGGTGTCGCCCAGCCCGCAGCTCTACAGATGTCTGCTAGAGAGGCGCCGTGCGCCAGCGCATAGGAGGAGGCCACACTCCGGGTGGAGTGGGCTCTCACTCCCAGGGGGCACGGCTCACCTTGGGCTTCGTACGCCAAGGTGATGGCATCAGCTACCCAGTGGGCCAACCTCTGTTTGGAGACAGCATTCCCCTTCTGCTGTCCCCCGAAGCAGACAAAGAGCTGCTCGGAGCGTCTGAAGCTCCGGGTGCGGTCCACGTAGACGTGCAGGGCACGGACGGGACACAGCAACTCCAAGGCCGGGTCTGCCTCCTCCTGGGGCAGAGCTTGCAGGTTCACCACCTGATCTCGAAAGGGAGTGGTGGGAACCTTGGGCACGTAGCCGGGCCGGGGTCTCAGGATAACGTGAGAGTTACCTGGCCCGAACTCTAAGCACTCTTCGCTGACCGAAAATGCGTGTAGGTCCCCTACCCTCTTGATGGAGGCCAGCGCAGCCAGGAGCGAAGTCTTGAGCGTCAAGAACTTCAGCTCAACTGAACCGAGCGGCTCGAAGGGAGCTCCCCGAAGGCCCTGGAGGACCACGGAGAGATCCCAAGAGGGTACGAGGTGCGATCTAGGAGGGTTAATCCTTCTCGCACCTCTCAGGAACCTGACGATCAGGTGATGCTTCCCTAGGGATGAACCATCCACTGCATCGTGATATGCCGCAATCGCTGCGACATACACTTTCAAAGTGGAGGGGGACAGTCTCCGCTCCAACTTCTCTTGCAGGAAGGAAAGCACCACTCCGACCGAGCATTTCCGTGGGTCCTCTCGGCGAGAGGAACACCAGTCAACGAACAGACCCCACCTCAGGGCGTAGGCCTGCCTCGTAGAGGGGGCTCTAGCCTGAGTGATAGTGTCTATCACGGCCTGGGGAAGGCCAGTGAGGTCCTCCGTGTCCCGTCCAGAAGCCACACGTGTAGGTTCCATAGATCGGGACGCGGGTGCCAAATCGTGCCGTCCCCCTGAGAAAGAAGGTCCTTCCTCAGGGGAATCTTCCAGGGAGGGACTGTCGCGAGGAGCATGAGGTCGGCAAACCAGGTCGGGGTGGGCCAAAACGGCGCAACCAACAGGACCTGCTCCTCGTCCTCCCTGATCTTGCACAGGGTCTGTGCAAGGAGGCTCACTGGGGGAAAGGCGTACTTGCGGAGGCCCCGAGGCCAGCTGTGTGCCAGAGCGTCCCTGCCGAGGGGGGCCTGAGTCAGGGAGAAAAAGAGCTGGCAGTGGGAGGACTCTGGGGAAGCAAACAGGTCCACCTGAGCTTCCCCGAATCGACTCCAAATTAGCTGAACCGTCTGGGGGTGGAGTCGCCATTCTCCAGGAAGGGTGAGCTGTCGTGAGAGCATGTCGGCTGCACGATTCAGCTCTCCTGGAACATGAACGGCCCGCAGCGATTTGAGCCGCGTCTGACTCCAGAGGAGGAGATGGCGGGCGAGTTGCGACAGACGACGGGAGCGCAGACCACCCTGATGGTTGATGTACGCTACGGTCGCTGTGTTGTCCGTACGGACAAGCACGTGCTTGTGGCGCAGCAGCGGAAGAAACCGCCGGAGCGCCAGAAACACGGCCAGCAACTCGAGGCAATTGATATGCCACTGCAGTCGAGGTCCTGTCCAGGAGCCCGAGGCTGACTGCCCGTTGCACACAGCACCCCAGCCCGTCATGGAGGCATCTGTGTTGACCACAACATGCCTGGACACCTGTCCTAGGGGCACTCCTGCCCGGAGGAAAACAGGGTCCGACCACGGGCTGAACAGGCGGCGACATTCCGGAGTAACGCCCACCCGGAATGTGCCGCGGTGCCATGACCATCTCGGGACTCGGTCGTGTAGCCAGCGCTGAAGCGGTCTCATATGAAGCAGCCCGAGCGGCGTAACTGCGGCTGCGGCTGTCATATGCCCCAGGAGCCTCTGAAAATCTTTGAGAGGGACCGCTGTCTTGTGCCTGAAAGCCTTCAGGGAGTTCAGCACTGACTGGACGCGCTCGTTGGTGAGGCGTGCTGTCATGGTGACCGAGTCCAGCTCCATACCGAGAAAAGAGATGCTCTGCACAGGGGAGAGCTTGCTCTTCTCCCAGTTGACCCGAAGCCCCAAGTGGCTGAGGTGCTGCAGCACCAGGTCCCTGTGTTCGCACAACACATCTCGCGAGTGAGCTAGAATCAGCCAGTCGTCGAGATAATTGAGGATTCTGATGCCCATCCGCCAAAGGGGAGATAGGGCACCCTCCGCGACTTTGGTAAAGACGCGGGGAGACAGGGACAGGCCAAATGGGAGGACTTTGTACTGATATGCCCGACCCTCGAAAGCAAACCGAAGAAACGGTCTGTGTCGAGGCAGAATCGAGACATGAAAGTACGCGTCCTTCAGGTCGATGGCTGCAAACCAATCCTGGTGTCGTACGCAAGACAGTATGCGTTTCGAGGTAAGCATTTTGAACGGTAGCCTGTGAAGGGACCGGTTCAACACTCGAAGATCCAGGATCGGTCGTAACCCACCCCCTTTCTTGGGCACGATGAAATAGGGACTGTAGAACCCTGATTTCATCTCGGCTGGAGGGACAGGCTCGATTGCGTCCTTCGCCAGGAGGACCGCAATCTCCGCCCGTAGAACAGAGGCATCCGTGTCCGAACGAACAGACGTGAAATGGACGCCTCTGAACTTGGGCGGTCGCCTCACGAACTGAATCGCGTAGCCGAGTCGTACCGTCCTGATCAACCACGGGGACGGACTGGGAAGCGCTAACCAGGCTCCCAGTCGACGTGCCAGTGGGATCAACGGAGCGGTAACTGACGTGCCGGGGGTGGGGCAGCCGGGGGGGGAAAGGGGAAGGGGGCTCATCCCAGAAAGCGGGGCGTTCTGGAGAAGAGCTGAGCTGCACAGGGCAGCGCTTACCTTCCCTGGATCCCGCGCTGGCGAATTCAGGCTCCGAGTCCGAGGAGGCAGTGCGTCGCTCAGGAACGAAACTCGGGGCACTAGGCCCAGAGGTGAAGAAAATTGCTCTTTTTGTGAAAATTTGGGTACCACTGACCCGGAGGTCAGTGGCAGCAGCGAAGTTGTCTGGCCCCGGCCCTCCCCCGGGGCTGGGGGGACTGATGGTGACGTCCCCCGAAGAGCAACCTCCCTCATCTCCGGGCAGCCCGTGTCAGGGCCGCTTCGCAGACTTGCGGGTGGTTTTAGCGGGCCGCTGAGTCTCGGGCTGCGCCGCCTTCCTGCGACTGGCTCTACGCCCGGGCTGAGAGGTCTTGGGCTCAGCTGGTGGTGCAGGGGGCGGAGCAGAAGCCGCAGCCGCAGGGGGGCGCCCTCGGCGACGAGCAGCCTGAGGCCTGGCACCCGGCGGCTTGTTGGCACTGCGCCGGGGCAGGATGTGGCTTATGGCCTCAGACTGCTTTTGGACCGCTGAGAACTGCTGGGCAAAGTCCTCAACGGTGTCGCCGAAGAGGCCGGCCTGGGAGACGGGTGCGTCAAGAAAGCGAGCTTTGTCGACGTCAGCCATCTGCGCCAGGTTCAGCCAGAGATGGCGCTCCTGGACTACCATTGTAGACATCACCTGACCGAGGGCCCGCGCCGTTACCTTCGTCGCCCGGAGGGCGAAGTCGGTAGCCGAACGCAGTTCCTGCATCATCCTACGGTCAGAACTACCCTCGTGCAGTTCTTTGAGTGCTTTGGCCTGGTACACCTGCAGGGTGGCCATCGCATGCAAGGCTGAGGCAGCCTGGCCCGCCGCATTATAAGCCCTCGCAGCAAGCGCTGACGAGAGCTTACAAGCCTTGGACGGGAGACGCGGACGGTCCCGCCAGGTGGCGGCGTTTTGCGGGCACAGGTGCACCGCAACCGCACGCTCCACCTGAGGGACATCCACGTACCCCCTGGCTGCCCCGCCATCGAGGGTAGTGAGAAGGGAGGAGCCCTGACGTGTACGGGCCGAGTAGGGGGCCTTCCACGTCTTAGTGAGCTCCTCATGCACCTCGGGAAAGAAAGGCACTGGGGCGGAGCGAGGTGTGGTGACGTCGCTGCTCGCGCCCAGATACCAATCATCAAGCCGCGAGCGTTCGGGAGAAGGCGCCTTAGACACCTCCAACCCGATACTCGCGGCCGCCCGACGGAGCATGGCCGCCGCAGCGGGGGGCTGCCCAGTAGAAGCTTCCGCATCAGCAGGCGTAAGCCCCTCCTCTGATGCAGTGATGGACATCCTGTCATCCTCTGGAGAGCCAAAGGTAACACTAGGTCCAGCTGGTGGACGAGTGCTGAGCTTTGGCAACTCCACGGGGCCACGCTTTGAGGGACCGGACTTCCGCGGGGGCTGACCCGACGGAACGTTCGGCACTGTCACCCTCAGATCACCTTCACCTCTAACCAATGCAGCCGAGGAGCCGGAACGGCCCGCCGAACTGGAAGGGGTAGAGGATGAAGGGCGCCATCTCGCGAACGAGAGGCGCGATCGTAGCGTGGCCATGGACATGCGCTCGCAATGAGTGCACGATCCATCCACAAACGCCGCCTCAGCGTGTTCTCGGCCCAGGCACGAGAGGCAGCGCTCGTGGCCGTCATTAGACGACAAAAAACCACCACATCCAGCAGCACACGGTCGGACAGACATCCCGGAAGACGCTATCGACGACCGTGTAAGAAAATTGCTCTTTTAGATCGGCGTGCCCCAGGGAAGGCAACAGCCAGTAGATCGCTGGTTGGCACAGATGCCGGCAGCGCCGGTAACACGATCGAGCAGGTCTTATGCAGGAACAGGAGCAGGAACAGGAAACGTTTCTTCTCCGTCTTCAGTTTTCTCACACTCAGGAACAGCTCACAGGCGAGGCTCCGAAGCAGAAATCTGAATGAGTGGATGCACGCCGCCATCTTATATACCCGTATGTCCGGGGGAGTGGCGCGGCATGCAAATTCCACTCGCCAATGTTCATTGGCTTTTTCTCTTTAGCTCAGAGGTGATAGGGTCTCGTTGCCGATCCCCAATATTACGTCATTGACGTAACGTCGTAGAGAACGACTGAAGGGGAACAAAACATACAACAATTTTTTATATATAATTTTATAATAAATTATAAAAAGAAAACTGGAAAAAAACATACAACAACTTTACAAAACTTTTAACTTAAATTAAAACTAAAACAGGAGATGTATAAATAAAAAAAAAAAAAATTTTTTACATGGCCACTGAGTGCAAATATTTTTCATGGTTTAGATCTGTTGTAATGAGGCTGCAGCTCATTTATGTTTTAGCCGCAGTGTTTTTCTCAAACGTCGCTACGTTTCTGTAAATGAGCCTTTTCACACTCTTGTGGCTTTTAACATGTTGAGTTATGGTTGTAAAATCAGCTGCTATTCATAATCAAACACAAGACTGTACACAACCAGTCAAAAGTTTGGACACACCCTCTCATTTAATGTTTTTTAAAGTTTCTTATGCTTATCAAGTAGGGCTGCCCCCTAATAGTCGACTAAGCGTTAGTTGACCAGAAAAGGCTTGGTCGACCAAAATTTTATTAGTCGTTTAGTCGCAGAAATACATAAATAAATAAATCTCACGGAGAGATCGTTAATGGCTATAGTCTGTGTGGTAATAGTAATACAGTATACATTGGGCAGTACATCCGACATTCGCCTATCATTCATTAACCTCAAATACGGCGTATTATCTGAAACGTAAGTAGTAGCAACTTTACATGTAATGTTAAGCAGTGGGTTTTCAAACCTTGGGTAGGTCGCGGGACTTAAAAATGGGTCGACAGGACGATTAAAGGAAGATGTATATGTATGTAACAAAGTTCAAGTTTCAGGGAGAAGGATGCGGGAAACTGCAAACGTAACTTTAATAACAAAATAAACATTAACAACAAAATGAAAGTAAGCGGCAGCCGCCTCAGGCCAGACTCTGTGCATATCTGTTTTTGCATTTATCAGTTAGTATCCACCCACTGCTGAAAACACCGGACTTTTTGTTCAGTCCTGAGTTCTGCATGCTATTTAATCCTCTCATTATAACAAAGCCTTTAGACGCGCCTGTAGATTGCACATTCAGTACCGCGAAGAGTTTCACGCGACCGTTAAAAGAAACCGAAAGAAAAACGCGTGCACGCATTCAAAAGCAATTTTAATATCCCGCGTTCAGAGAGGGACCATCCCAATGCGCGTGAACTTGAGCGCGAAACTCAGTGTATATCTTTGGCTTTCAGACGTTAAAATAGATCTATCGAGAGTAAAACTTCCTACTTTTTCAGATTATAGCCTACATATGCATTCAGGCGCATCACAACTGCGGAGATGACGAGTCGCCGACTTCATCTCTTAAGCCGAAAACAAAGAAAGCTACTTTATCAATATATTATTTAAATGTTAATGCAGTCTACTTATTGTTGTTCCCTGACACATTTGTAATCATAACTTCTGCGGTGAGCTGTGGCAAGCTTTATGCGTGCTTGAGCGCTTAGTAGGATATATGTAGGCAATTAAAGGCTCATTATAATGATCTAAATATTTTATTAATAAACGTACGATTAGTCGATTAATGCTTAAAATGAACGACTACTAGTCGACTAGAAAAATCCTTAGTCGAGGGCAGCCCTATTATCAAGGCTGCATTTCTTTGATCAAAAATACAGAAAAAAACCCAGTAATATTGCAAAATGTTATTACAATATAATTTTTTTTTTTTTTTTAATATACTTTACAATATAATTGATTCATGTGATGCAAAGCTGAATTTTCATCAGCTGTTACTCCAGTCCTTCAGAAATCATTTTAATATGCTGATTTATTATTAGAATTATCAATGTTGGAAACAGTTGTGCTGCCATTTTTTTTCAGGATTCTTTGATGAATAACAAGTTAAAAAGAACAGCATTTATTCAAAATATAAATCTTTTCCAACAATGTAAATCTATGCTATCACTTTCTATTAATTTAACACATCCTTGGTGAATAAAAGTATTAATTTCTTTAAAAATATACTGACCCCAAACGTTTGAACAGTAGTGTATATTGTTAGAAAACCTTTCTATTTTCAATAAATGCTGTTCTTTTTTAAGCGCAACAGTGCAACTGTTTCCAGCACTGATAATAAATCAGAATATTAGAATGATTTTTGAAGGATCATGTGACACTGAAGACTGGAGTAATGATTCTGGAAATTCAACTTTGAAAGAAATCAATACTTTTATTCACCAAGGATCTGTTAAATTAATAAAAAGTGATGGCATAGATTTACATTGTTAGAAAAGATTTATATTTTGAATAAATGCTGTTCTTTTTAACTTGTTATTCATCAAAGAATCCTGCATAACAGAAATCACAGGTTGCAAAAAAAATATTTGGCAGCACAACTGTTTCCAACATTGATAATTCTAATAATAAATCAGCATATTAAAATGATTTCTGAACAGCTGCTCAGAACAGTAACAGCTGATAAAAATTCAGCTTTGCATCACAGGAATAAATTATATTGTAAAGTATATTAAAATAAAAACCATTGTTTTATATTGTAATAACATTTTGCAATATTACTGTTTTTTCCAGTATTTTTGATCAAATAAATGCAGCTTTAATAAGCATCAGAGACTTCTTCAAAAAACATTAAATGAGAGGGTGTGTCCAAACTTTTGACTGGTAGTGTGTGTCAACACACACATGCTATACACTACCACAGTGTAATACAGAACCAAAAATCAGTTTATACCACACCAACGTAATAATCACTTAAAATATTATAACATTAATTCAATTTCTAATTACTCCAAACAAAAGATCACTGTAGAATTAACATTTTCAGTTTCAGTTTTCGGTCCAGTGGGTTTAGGTTTTGGAAAGAAGCCGTTCTCTGTGTTGTAGTTGGTTGCGTGGGTGATTTATGTGGAGAAATTTAATTGCAATCCTGTTTTTTGTTTCCTCCCTGTGCTTTCAACCTAAGATGTTTGTGTGTGTGTGGGGTCTGTTTACCTGAGAGTGTGCAAAGGTGCGTAGGTGATCCGCTAGCCACACACACACACACACACACACACACACACACACACACACACACACACTCACATAGAGTTAATTTAAGTCTACTTTGATCTTACATAATGAAACTCTCGCACACTTGTGTGTGTGTGTGTGTGGGAGTATTTCTGCTGTTAGTACTGTAAACTGCATTAATTATAAGACAAAGAAGAGATGCATTTCTCTTCCTCTGTCTCACTTTGTAGGAGTGAAAATGCACAGAGAGGCTGATATATTACGGACAGTGTGCGATGGGACTGAATCTTGTGTTTTGAGCTGAGATTAAATATTTAAAGGGCCAGTAGTGCTTTCCTCCCCATGATAGCAAACACACACGCCACGGTGTCCGTGATCCTTTGGATGAAGTACAGTTCATTATTTCTGCATGCGTAAGTTCTGCTCATACGGGGGAAAACTAAGCAGGAGGTTTCAAGGCATGCAGAGTGATATGAGTCTGCATGTCCGTGGGTAAATATGGCGCTTTCTTAAAGCAGCAAGCTTTAATCTGATTGGCTGTTTTTACTCTATTTTGTTGTTCTACTGTTTACTGTTTTGTTTGTTAGTTTGACGCTTGTTTGGTTCGTGACATCGGGTCAGACATGTTTACAAGTCTACAGCAAGTCAAGTGTTCGATTTCTGTGTAAAGTTTGTCACACATATTGTTTCGCAGTGGGTTTTATATACTGCAGGACAATTCATTTCATATTTTTGTGTTTAGCTGTTGGAATTCCAAAAATACAGCTAATAAAGTTGGGAAATAAATTTTATTTTTCATTTTTAGCCATGTTTTAGCTTTTTTTTTTGGGGGGGGTTTTATTCAAGATTTTAGGCAAAATGTATACACGTTTTTATAGAAAATCTGATATTTTAGGTCCTGTATTTCTATCATTTTTAGTCATGTTTTAGCTGTTTATTGATGGTTTTCATTCAAGATTTTAGGTTAAAATGTGTTAACAAATGTTATTGGAAAGTTGATATTTTAGGTCCTAATTGATCCATTTCTTTTTCAGTTTTCCATCATTTTTACTATGTTTTAGGACGCCATGTATTAGCCGTTCATATTTAGTTTTCTTTCAAGATTTTAGGTTAAAATGTGTACAATTTGTTGTTGTAAATTTTATATTTTATGTCCTATAATTGTTTCTTTTTAGTTTTTCATTGTTTTTAGGCATTTTTTAGCCATTCATTTTTTGTTTTCATTCAAGATTTTAGGTTAAAATGTGTACACGTTTTTATTGGAAATTTAAAATTTTTTTTTTTAGGTGCTGTAATTGATCAGTGTTTCTTTTTAGTTTTTAATCATTTTTACCAATGTTTTATCTGTTCATTTTTGTATTTCAGTTGAGCTTTTAGGTTAAAACATATACAAATTTTTATTGGACAGTTGATATTTTAGGTCCTGTAATTTATGAGTTTTTTTTTCAGTTTTTTCGTCATTTTTAGCCATGTTTTAGCTGTTCATTTTTGGTTTTCATTCGAGATTTTAGGTTAAAATATGTACAATTTTGTTGTAAATGTTATATTTTAGGTCCTGTAATTGATGTGTGTTTTTTTTTTTGTTGTTGTTGTCATTTTTAGCCATGTTTTAGATGCTCATTTTTGGTTTTCATTCAGGATTTTAGGTTAAAATGTGTACAAATTTTAATTGGAAAGTTGATATTGTTTATTGTTTCTTTTTAGATTTCCATCATTTTTAGTCATGTTTTAGCTGTTTATTGATGGTTTTCATTCAAGATTTTAGGTTAAAATGTGTTAAAAAATGTTATTGGAAAGTTGATATTTTAGGTCCTAATTGATCCGTTTCTTTTTCAGTTTTCCATCATTTTTACTATGTTTTAGGACGCCATGTATTAGCCGTTCATATTTTGTTTTCTTTCAAGATTTTAGGTTAAAATGTGTACAATTTGTTGTTGTAAATTTTATATTTTATGTCCTGTAATTGTTTCTTTTTAGTTTTTCATTGTTTTTAGGCATTTTTAGCCATTCATTTTTTGTTTTCATTCAAGATTTTAGGTTCAAATGTGTACACATTTTTATTGGAAATTTAAATTTTTAGGTGCTGTAATTGATCAGTGTTTCTTTTTAGTTTTTAATCATTTTTACCAATGTTTTATCTGTTCATTTTTGTATTTCAGTTGAGCTTTTAGGTTAAAACATATACAAATTTTTATTGGACAGTTGATATTTTAGGTCCTGTAATTTATCAGTTTCTTTTTAGTTTTTTTGTCATTTTTAGCCATGTTTTAGCTGTTCATTTTTGGTTTTCATTCTAGATTTTAGGTTAAAATATGTACAATTTTATTGTAAATGTTATATTTTAGGTCCTGTAATTGATGTGTTTTTTTTTTTGTTGTTGTTGTCATTTTTAGCCATGTTTTAGATGCTCATTTTTGGTTTTCATTCAGGATTTTAGGTTAAAATGTGTACAAATTTTAATTGGAAAGTTGATATTGTTTATTGTTTCTTTTTAGATTTCCATCATTTTTAGTCATGTTTTAGCTGTTTATTGATGGTTTTCATTCAAGATTTTAGGTTAAAATGTGTTAAAAAAAGGTTATTGGAAATTTGATATTTTAGGTCCTAATTGATCCATTTCTTTTTCAGTTTTCCATCATTTTTACTATGTTTTAGGAGGCCATGTATTAGCCGTTCATATTTTGTTTTCATTCAAGATTTTAGGTTAAAATGTGTACAATTTGTTGTTGTAAATTTTATATTTTATGTCCTGTAATTGTTTCTTTTTAGTTTTTCATTGTTTTTAGGCATTTTTAGCCTTTCATTTTTTGTTTTCATTCAAGATTTTAGGTTCAAATGTGTACACATTTTTATTGGAAATTTAAAATTTTAGGTGCTGTAATTGATCAGTGTTTCTTTTTAGTTTTTAATCATTTTTACCAATGTTTTATCTGTTCATTTTTGTATTTCAGTTGAGCTTTTAGGTTAAAACATATACAAATTTTTATTGGACAGTTGATATTTTAGGTCCTGTAATTTATCAGTTTCTTTTTAGTTTTTTCGTCATTTTTAGCCATGTTTTAGCTGTTCATTTTTGGTTTTCATTCGAGATTTTAGGTTAAAATATGTACAATTTTATTGTAAATGTTATATTTTAGGTCCTGTAATTGATGTGTTTTTTTTTTTTCTGTTGTTGTCATTTTTAGTCATGTTTTAGCTGTTTATTGATGGTTTTCATTCAAGATTTTAGGTTAAAATGTGTTTAAAAAATGTTATTGGAAAGTTGATATTTTAGGTCCTAATTGATCCGTTTCTTTTTCAGTTTTCCATCATTTTTACTGTTTTAGGAGGTCATGTATTAGCCATTCATATTTTGTTTTCATTCAAGATTTTAGGTTAAAATGTGTACAATTTGTTGTTGTAAATTTTATATTTTATGTCCTGTAATTGTTTCTTTTTAGTTTTTCATTGTTTTTAGGCATTTTTAGCCTTTCATTTTTTGTTTTCATTCAAGATTTTAGGTTCAAATGTGTACACATTTTTATTGGAAATTTAAAATTTTAGGTGCTGTAATTGATCAGTGTTTCTTTTTAGTTTTTAATCATTTTTACCAATGTTTTATCTGTTCATTTTTGTATTTCAGTTGAGCTTTTAGGTTAAAACATATACAAATTTTTATTGGACAGTTGATATTTTAGGTCCTGTAATTTATCAGTTTCTTTTTAGTTTTTTCGTCATTTTTAGCCATGTTTTAGCTGTTCATTTTTGGTTTTCATTCGAGATTTTAGGTTAAAATATGTACAATTTTATTGTAAATGTTATATTTTAGGTCCTGTAATTGATGTGTTTTTTTTTTTTCTGTTGTTGTCATTTTTAGCCATGTTTTAGATGCTCATTTTTGGTTTTCATTCAGGATTTTAGGTTAAAATGTGTACAAATTTTAATTGGAAAGTTGATATTGTTTATTGTTTCTTTTTAGATTTCCATCATTTTTAGTCATGTTTTAGCTGTTTATTGATGGTTTTCATTCAAGATTTTAGGTTAAAATGTGTTAAAAAATGTTATTGGAAAGTTGATATTTTAGGTCCTAATTGATCCATTTCTTTTTCAGTTTTCCATCATTTTTACTATGTTTTAGGAGGCCATGTATTAGCCATTCATTTTTTGTTTTCTTTCAAGATTTTAGGTTAAAATATGTACACATTTTTGTTGTAAATTTAATATTTTATGTCCTGTAATTGTTTCTTTTTAGTTTTTCATTGTTTTTAGGCATTTTTCAGCCATTCATTTTTTTTGTTTTCATTCAAGACTTTACAGTAAAATGTGTACACATTTTTACTGGAAATTTAAAATTTTAGGTGCTGTAATTGATCAGTGTTTCTTTTTAGTTTTTAATCATTTTTACCAATGTTTTATCTGTTCATTTTTGTATTTCAGTTGAGCTTTTAGGTTAAAACATATACAAATTTTTATTGGACAGTTGATATTTTAGGTCCTGTAATTGATCAGTTTCTTTTTAGTTTTTTCATCATTTTTAGCCATGTTTTAGCTGTTCATTTTTGGTTTTCATTCGAGATTTTAGGTTAAAATATGTACAGTTTTATTGTAAATGTTATATTTTAGGTCCTGTAATTGATGTGTTTTTTTTTTGTTGTTGTTGTCATTTTTAGCCATGTTTTAGATGCTCATTTTTGGTTTTCATTCAGGATTTTAGGTTAAAGTGTGTACAAATTTTAATTGGAAAGTTGATATTGTTTATTGTTTCTTTTTAGATTTCCATCATTTTTAGTCATGTTTTAGCTGTTTATTGATGGTTTTCATTCAAGATTTTAGGTTAAAATGTGTTAACAAATGTTATTGGAAAGTTGATATTTTAGGTCCTGTAATTGATGTGTGTTTTTTTTTTTGTTGTTGTTGTCATTTTTAGCCATGTTTTAGATGCTCATTTTTGGTTTTCATTCAGGATTTTAGGTTAAAATGTGTACAAATTTTAATTGGAAAGTTGATATTGTTTATTGT
Source organism: Cirrhinus molitorella (assembly GCA_033026305.1). Taxonomy (NCBI): domain Eukaryota; kingdom Metazoa; phylum Chordata; class Actinopteri; order Cypriniformes; family Cyprinidae; genus Cirrhinus; species Cirrhinus molitorella. Next base: position 10,157,370 of record CM065129.1, read on the forward strand.
TTCTTTTTAGATTTCCATCATTTTTAGTCATGTTTTAGCTGTTTATTGATGGTTTTCATTCAAGATTTTAGGTTAAAATGTGTTAAAAAATGTTATTGGAAAGTTGATATTTTAGGTCCTAATTGATCCGTTTCTTTTTCAGTTTTCCATCATTTTTACTATGTTTTAGGACGCCATGTATTAGCCGTTCATATTTTGTTTTCTTTCAAGATTTTAGGTTAAAATGTGTACAATTTGTTGTTGTAAATTTTATATTTTATGTCCTGTAATTGTTTCTTTTTAGTTTTTCATTGTTTTTAGGCATTTTTAGCCATTCATTTTTTGTTTTCATTCAAGATTTTAGGTTCAAATGTGTACACATTTTTATTGGAAATTTAAATTTTTAGGTGCTGTAATTGATCAGTGTTTCTTTTTAGTTTTTAATCATTTTTACCAATGTTTTATCTGTTCATTTTTGTATTTCAGTTGAGCTTTTAGGTTAAAACATATACAAATTTTTATTGGACAGTTGATATTTTAGGTCCTGTAATTTATCAGTTTCTTTTTAGTTTTTTTGTCATTTTTAGCCATGTTTTAGCTGTTCATTTTTGGTTTTCATTCTAGATTTTAGGTTAAAATATGTACAATTTTATTGTAAATGTTATATTTTAGGTCCTGTAATTGATGTGTTTTTTTTTTTGTTGTTGTTGTCATTTTTAGCCATGTTTTAGATGCTCATTTTTGGTTTTCATTCAGGATTTTAGGTTAAAATGTGTACAAATTTTAATTGGAAAGTTGATATTGTTTATTGTTTCTTTTTAGATTTCCATCATTTTTAGTCATGTTTTAGCTGTTTATTGATGGTTTTCATTCAAGATTTTAGGTTAAAATGTGTTAAAAAAAGGTTATTGGAAATTTGATATTTTAGGTCCTAATTGATCCATTTCTTTTTCAGTTTTCCATCATTTTTACTATGTTTTAGGAGGCCATGTATTAGCCGTTCATATTTTGTTTTCATTCAAGATTTTAGGTTAAAATGTGTACAATTTGTTGTTGTAAATTTTATATTTTATGTCCTGTAATTGTTTCTTTTTAGTTTTTCATTGTTTTTAGGCATTTTTAGCCTTTCATTTTTTGTTTTCATTCAAGATTTTAGGTTCAAATGTGTACACATTTTTATTGGAAATTTAAAATTTTAGGTGCTGTAATTGATCAGTGTTTCTTTTTAGTTTTTAATCATTTTTACCAATGTTTTATCTGTTCATTTTTGTATTTCAGTTGAGCTTTTAGGTTAAAACATATACAAATTTTTATTGGACAGTTGATATTTTAGGTCCTGTAATTTATCAGTTTCTTTTTAGTTTTTTCGTCATTTTTAGCCATGTTTTAGCTGTTCATTTTTGGTTTTCATTCGAGATTTTAGGTTAAAATATGTACAATTTTATTGTAAATGTTATATTTTAGGTCCTGTAATTGATGTGTTTTTTTTTTTTCTGTTGTTGTCATTTTTAGTCATGTTTTAGCTGTTTATTGATGGTTTTCATTCAAGATTTTAGGTTAAAATGTGTTTAAAAAATGTTATTGGAAAGTTGATATTTTAGGTCCTAATTGATCCGTTTCTTTTTCAGTTTTCCATCATTTTTACTATGTTTTAGGAGGTCATGTATTAGCCATTCATATTTTGTTTTCATTCAAGATTTTAGGTTAAAATGTGTACAATTTGTTGTTGTAAATTTTATATTTTATGTCCTGTAATTGTTTCTTTTTAGTTTTTCATTGTTTTTAGGCATTTTTAGCCTTTCATTTTTTGTTTTCATTCAAGATTTTAGGTTCAAATGTGTACACATTTTTATTGGAAATTTAAAATTTTAGGTGCTGTAATTGATCAGTGTTTCTTTTTAGTTTTTAATCATTTTTACCAATGTTTTATCTGTTCATTTTTGTATTTCAGTTGAGCTTTTAGGTTAAAACATATACAAATTTTTATTGGACAGTTGATATTTTAGGTCCTGTAATTTATCAGTTTCTTTTTAGTTTTTTCGTCATTTTTAGCCATGTTTTAGCTGTTCATTTTTGGTTTTCATTCGAGATTTTAGGTTAAAATATGTACAATTTTATTGTAAATGTTATATTTTAGGTCCTGTAATTGATGTGTTTTTTTTTTTTCTGTTGTTGTCATTTTTAGCCATGTTTTAGATGCTCATTTTTGGTTTTCATTCAGGATTTTAGGTTAAAATGTGTACAAATTTTAATTGGAAAGTTGATATTGTTTATTGTTTCTTTTTAGATTTCCATCATTTTTAGTCATGTTTTAGCTGTTTATTGATGGTTTTCATTCAAGATTTTAGGTTAAAATGTGTTAAAAAATGTTATTGGAAAGTTGATATTTTAGGTCCTAATTGATCCATTTCTTTTTCAGTTTTCCATCATTTTTACTATGTTTTAGGAGGCCATGTATTAGCCATTCATTTTTTGTTTTCTTTCAAGATTTTAGGTTAAAATATGTACACATTTTTGTTGTAAATTTAATATTTTATGTCCTGTAATTGTTTCTTTTTAGTTTTTCATTGTTTTTAGGCATTTTTCAGCCATTCATTTTTTTTGTTTTCATTCAAGACTTTACAGTAAAATGTGTACACATTTTTACTGGAAATTTAAAATTTTAGGTGCTGTAATTGATCAGTGTTTCTTTTTAGTTTTTAATCATTTTTACCAATGTTTTATCTGTTCATTTTTGTATTTCAGTTGAGCTTTTAGGTTAAAACATATACAAATTTTTATTGGACAGTTGATATTTTAGGTCCTGTAATTGATCAGTTTCTTTTTAGTTTTTTCATCATTTTTAGCCATGTTTTAGCTGTTCATTTTTGGTTTTCATTCGAGATTTTAGGTTAAAATATGTACAGTTTTATTGTAAATGTTATATTTTAGGTCCTGTAATTGATGTGTTTTTTTTTTGTTGTTGTTGTCATTTTTAGCCATGTTTTAGATGCTCATTTTTGGTTTTCATTCAGGATTTTAGGTTAAAGTGTGTACAAATTTTAATTGGAAAGTTGATATTGTTTATTGTTTCTTTTTAGATTTCCATCATTTTTAGTCATGTTTTAGCTGTTTATTGATGGTTTTCATTCAAGATTTTAGGTTAAAATGTGTTAACAAATGTTATTGGAAAGTTGATATTTTAGGTCCTAATTGATCTGTTTCTTTTTCAGTTTTCCATCATTTTTACTATGTTTTAGGAGGCCATGTATTAGCCGTTCATATTTTGTTTTCTTTCAAGATTTTAGGTTAAAATGTGTACAATTTGTTGTTGTAAATTTTATATTTTATGTCCTGTAATTGTTTCTTTTTAGTTTTTCATTGTTTTTAGGCATTTTTAGCCATTCATTTTTTGTTTTCATTCAAGATTTTAGGTTCAAATGTGTACACATTTTTATTGGAAATTTAAAAGTTTAGGTGCTGTAATTGATCAGTGTTTCTTTTTAGTTTTTAATCATTTTTACAAATGTTTTATCTGTTCATTTTTGTATTTCAGTTGAGCTTTTAGGTTAAAACATATACAGATTTTTATTGGACAGTTGATATTTTAGTTCCTGTAATTTATCAGTTTTTTTTTAGTTTTTTCGTCATTTTTAGCCATGTTTTAGCTGTTCATTTTTGGTTTTCATTCGAGATTTTAGGTTAAAATATGTACAGTTTTATTGTAAATGTTATGTTTTAGGTCCTGTAATTGATGTGTTTTTTTTTTTTTTGTTGTTGTTGTCATTTTTAGCCATGTTTTAGATGCTCATTTTTGGTTTTCATTCAGGATTTTAGGTTAAAGTGTGTACAAATTTTAATTGGAAAGTTGATATTGTTTATTTTTTCTTTTTAGATTTCCATCATTTTTAGTCATGTTTTAGCTGTTTATTGATGGTTTTCATTCAAGATTTTAGGTTAAAATGTGTTAAAAAATGTTATTGGAAAGTTGATATTTTAGGTCCTAATTGATCCGTTTCTTTTTCAGTTTTCCATCATTTTTACTATGTTTTAGGAGGCCATGTATTAGCCGTTCATATTTTGTTTTCTTTCGAGATTTTAGGTTAAAATGTGTACAATTTGTTGTTGTAAATTTTATATTTTATGTCCTGTAATTGTTTCTTTTTAGTTTTTCATTGTTTTTAGGCATTTTTAGCCATTCATTTTTTGTTTTCATTCAAGATTTTAGGTTCAAATGTGTACACATTTTTATTGGAAATTTAAATTTTTAGGTGCTGTAATTGATCAGTGTTTCTTTTTAGTTTTTAATCATTTTTACCAATGTTTTATCTGTTCATTTTTGTATTTCAGTTGAGCTTTTAGGTTAAAACATATACAAATTTTTATTGGACAGTTGATATTTTAGGTCCTGTAATTTATCAGTTTCTTTTTAGTTTTTTTGTCATTTTTAGCCATGTTTTAGCTGTTCATTTTTGGTTTTCATTCTAGATTTTAGGTTAAAATATGTACAATTTTATTGTAAATGTTATATTTTAGGTCCTGTAATTGATGTGTTTTTTTTTTTGTTGTTGTTGTCATTTTTAGCCATGTTTTAGATGCTCATTTTTGGTTTTCATTCAGGATTTTAGGTTAAAATGTGTACAAATTTTAATTGGAAAGTTGATATTGTTTATTGTTTCTTTTTAGATTTCCATCATTTTTAGTCATGTTTTAGCTGTTTATTGATGGTTTTCATTCAAGATTTTAGGTTAAAATGTGTTAAAAAAAGGTTATTGGAAATTTGATATTTTAGGTCCTAATTGATCCATTTCTTTTTCAGTTTTCCATCATTTTTACTATGTTTTAGGAGGCCATGTATTAGCCGTTCATATTTTGTTTTCATTCAAGATTTTAGGTTAAAATGTGTACAATTTGTTGTTGTAAATTTTATATTTTATGTCCTGTAATTGTTTCTTTTTAGTTTTTCATTGTTTTTAGGCATTTTTAGCCTTTCATTTTTTGTTTTCATTCAAGATTTTAGGTTCAAATGTGTACACATTTTTATTGGAAATTTAAAATTTTAGGTGCTGTAATTGATCAGTGTTTCTTTTTAGTTTTTAATCATTTTTACCAATGTTTTATCTGTTCATTTTTGTATTTCAGTTGAGCTTTTAGGTTAAAACATATACAAATTTTTATTGGACAGTTGATATTTTAGGTCCTGTAATTTATCAGTTTCTTTTTAGTTTTTTCGTCATTTTTAGCCATGTTTTAGCTGTTCATTTTTGGTTTTCATTCGAGATTTTAGGTTAAAATATGTACAATTTTATTGTAAATGTTATATTTTAGGTCCTGTAATTGATGTGTTTTTTTTTTTTCTGTTGTTGTCATTTTTAGTCATGTTTTAGCTGTTTATTGATGGTTTTCATTCAAGATTTTAGGTTAAAATGTGTTTAAAAAATGTTATTGGAAAGTTGATATTTTAGGTCCTAATTGATCCGTTTCTTTTTCAGTTTTCCATCATTTTTACTATGTTTTAGGAGGTCATGTATTAGCCATTCATATTTTGTTTTCATTCAAGATTTTAGGTTAAAATGTGTACAATTTGTTGTTGTAAATTTTATATTTTATGTCCTGTAATTGTTTCTTTTTAGTTTTTCATTGTTTTTAGGCATTTTTAGCCTTTCATTTTTTGTTTTCATTCAAGATTTTAGGTTCAAATGTGTACACATTTTTATTGGAAATTTAAAATTTTAGGTGCTGTAATTGATCAGTGTTTCTTTTTAGTTTTTAATCATTTTTACCAATGTTTTATCTGTTCATTTTTGTATTTCAGTTGAGCTTTTAGGTTAAAACATATACAAATTTTTATTGGACAGTTGATATTTTAGGTCCTGTAATTTATCAGTTTCTTTTTAGTTTTTTCGTCATTTTTAGCCATGTTTTAGCTGTTCATTTTTGGTTTTCATTCGAGATTTTAGGTTAAAATATGTACAATTTTATTGTAAATGTTATATTTTAGGTCCTGTAATTGATGTGTTTTTTTTTTTTCTGTTGTTGTCATTTTTAGCCATGTTTTAGATGCTCATTTTTGGTTTTCATTCAGGATTTTAGGTTAAAATGTGTACAAATTTTAATTGGAAAGTTGATATTGTTTATTGTTTCTTTTTAGATTTCCATCATTTTTAGTCATGTTTTAGCTGTTTATTGATGGTTTTCATTCAAGATTTTAGGTTAAAATGTGTTAAAAAATGTTATTGGAAAGTTGATATTTTAGGTCCTAATTGATCCATTTCTTTTTCAGTTTTCCATCATTTTTACTATGTTTTAGGAGGCCATGTATTAGCCATTCATTTTTTGTTTTCTTTCAAGATTTTAGGTTAAAATATGTACACATTTTTGTTGTAAATTTAATATTTTATGTCCTGTAATTGTTTCTTTTTAGTTTTTCATTGTTTTTAGGCATTTTTCAGCCATTCATTTTTTTTGTTTTCATTCAAGACTTTACAGTAAAATGTGTACACATTTTTACTGGAAATTTAAAATTTTAGGTGCTGTAATTGATCAGTGTTTCTTTTTAGTTTTTAATCATTTTTACCAATGTTGTATCTGTTCATTTTTGTATTTCAGTTGAGCTTTTAGGTTAAAACATATACAAATTTTTATTGGACAGTTGATATTTTAGGTCCTGTAATTGATCAGTTTCTTTTTAGTTTTTTCATCATTTTTAGCCATGTTTTAGCTGTTCATTTTTGGTTTTCATTCGAGATTTTAGGTTAAAATATGTACAGTTTTATTGTAAATGTTATATTTTAGGTCCTGTAATTGATGTGTTTTTTTTTTGTTGTTGTTGTCATTTTTAGCCATGTTTTAGATGCTCATTTTTGGTTTTCATTCAGGATTTTAGGTTAAAGTGTGTACAAATTTTAATTGGAAAGTTGATATTGTTTATTGTTTCTTTTTAGATTTCCATCATTTTTAGTCATGTTTTAGCTGTTTATTGATGGTTTTCATTCAAGATTTTAGGTTAAAATGTGTTAACAAATGTTATTGGAAAGTTGATATTTTAGGTCCTAATTGATCTGTTTCTTTTTCAGTTTTCCATCATTTTTACTATGTTTTAGGAGGCCATGTATTAGCCGTTCATATTTTGTTTTCTTTCAAGATTTTAGGTTAAAATGTGTACAATTTGTTGTTGTAAATTTTATATTTTATGTCCTGTAATTGTTTCTTTTTAGTTTTTCATTGTTTTTAGGCATTTTTAGCCATTCATTTTTTGTTTTCATTCAAGATTTTAGGTTCAAATGTGTACACATTTTTATTGGAAATTTAAAAGTTTAGGTGCTGTAATTGATCAGTGTTTCTTTTTAGTTTTTAATCATTTTTACAAATGTTTTATCTGTTCATTTTTGTATTTCAGTTGAGCTTTTAGGTTAAAACATATACAGATTTTTATTGGACAGTTGATATTTTAGTTCCTGTAATTTATCAGTTTTTTTTTAGTTTTTTCGTCATTTTTAGCCATGTTTTAGCTGTTCATTTTTGGTTTTCATTCGAGATTTTAGGTTAAAATATGTACAGTTTTATTGTAAATGTTATGTTTTAGGTCCTGTAATTGATGTGTTTTTTTTTTTTTTGTTGTTGTTGTCATTTTTAGCCATGTTTTAGATGCTCATTTTTGGTTTTCATTCAGGATTTTAGGTTAAAGTGTGTACAAATTTTAATTGGAAAGTTGATATTGTTTATTTTTTCTTTTTAGATTTCCATCATTTTTAGTCATGTTTTAGCTGTTTATTGATGGTTTTCATTCAAGATTTTAGGTTAAAATGTGTTAAAAAATGTTATTGGAAAGTTGATATTTTAGGTCCTAATTGATCCGTTTCTTTTTCAGTTTTCCATCATTTTTACTATGTTTTAGGAGGCCATGTATTAGCCGTTCATATTTTGTTTTCTTTCGAGATTTTAGGTTAAAATGTGTACAATTTGTTGTTGTAAATTTTATATTTTATGTCCTGTAATTGTTTCTTTTTAGTTTTTCATTGTTTTTAGGCATTTTTAGCCATTCATTTTTTGTTTTCATTCAAGATTTTAGGTTCAAATGTGTACACATTTTTATTGGAAATTTAAATTTTTAGGTGCTGTAATTGATCAGTGTTTCTTTTTAGTTTTTAATCATTTTTACCAATGTTTTATCTGTTCATTTTTGTATTTCAGTTGAGCTTTTAGGTTAAAACATATACAAATTTTTATTGGACAGTTGATATTTTAGGTCCTGTAATTTATCAGTTTCTTTTTAGTTTTTTCGTCATTTTTAGCCATGTTTTAGCTGTTCATTTTTGGTTTTCATTCGAGATTTTAGGTTAAAATATGTACAATTTTATTGTAAATGTTATATTTTAGGTCCTGTAATTGATGTGTTTTTTTTTTTTTTGTTGTCATTTTTAGCCATGTTTTAGATGCTCATTTTTGGTTTTCATTCAGGATTTTAGGTTAAAATGTGTACAAATTTTAATTGGAAAGTTGATATTGTTTATTGTTTCTTTTTAGATTTCCATCATTTTTAGTCATGTTTTAGCTGTTTATTGATGGTTTTCATTCAAGATTTTCGGTTAAAATGTGTTAAAAAAATGTTATTGGAAAGTTGATATTTTAGGTCCTAATTGATCCATTTCTTTTTCAGTTTTCCATCATTTTTACTATGTTTTAGGAGGCCATGTATTAGCCATTCATTTTTTGTTTTCTTTCAAGATTTTAGGTTAAAATATGTACACATTTTTGTTGTAAATTTTATATTTTATGTCCTGTAATTGTTTCTTTTTAGTTTTTCATTGTTTTTAGGCATTTTTTAGCCATTCATTTTTTTGTTTTCATTCAAGATTTTAGGTTCAAATGTGTACTCATTTTTATTGGAAATGTAAAATTTTAGGTGCTGTAATTGATCAGTGTTTCTTTTTAGTTTTTAATCATTTTTACCAATGTTTTATCTGTTCATTTTTGTATTTCAGTTGAGCTTTTAGGTTAAAACATATACAAATTTTTATTGGACAGTTGATATTTTAGGTCCTGTAATTGATCAGTTTCTTTTTAGTTTTTTCGTCATTTTTGCCAATGTTTTATCTGTTCATTTTTGTATTTCAGTTGAGCTTTTAGGTTAATAAAAATTAAAATACAAATTTTATTGGACAGTTGATATGTTAGGTCCTGTAAGTGATCAGTGTTTCTTTTTAGTTTTTTGGCTGTTCATTTTTGGTTTTCATTCGAGATTTTAGGTTAAAATATGTACAATTTTATTGTAAATGTTATATTTTAGGTCCTGTAATTGATGTGGGTTTTTTTTTTTTAGTTTTTTGTCATTTTTAGCCCTGTTTTAGATGCTCATTTTTGGTTTTCATTCAGGATTTTACGTTAAAATGTGTACAAATTTTAATTGGAAAGTTCTTTTTAGATTTTCATCAGTTTTAGTCATGTTTTAGCTTATACACTTTTGAGAATTTCAACATTTTAGTCACATTTCATTTTACATTTTTTCCCCCATCATGTTTTAAGAGTTCATTTTAGGATTTCATTCAAGAGTTTAGGTAAAAAAAAAATGTACAAATTTGTATTGGATTTTTTTTCTGTAATAGATCAATGTTTCTCTTTATTTTTTAATGATTTATAATAATGTTTTTTCCCAATTTTTTCCCTATCATGTCTTAGCAGTTCATTTTAGGTTTTCAATCAAGATTTTAGTAGTTCACACAAGTAATTTCATATTTACCCATAAAAAATGTAATGTAAGTATGTATTAATAGTTGAAATAAGTCTCTTCTGCTCACCAAGGCTATATTAATTTGATACAAAAATACAGTAAGAACAATTTTATTTGTAAATATTACTACAGTTTAAAATGTATGTTTTCTATGTGAATAGATTGTAAAATGTAATTTATTTCTGTAATTCAAAGCTAATAATTGTCCTGCTTCATAATTTTGCGTAAACCATGACACATTTTAGTTTTCAGAATATTTTGATGAACAGAAAGTTAAAAAAAATAACAGCCTTCATTTGTAGTAGAAATATTTTGCAACATTAATAATGTCTTTACTGTCACTTTTCATTAATTTAATGAATCCTTTTTTATATATAAAATCCTGCTGACCCCAGTGTGTGTGTTACAACAAACTAAAACAGGCTTAGTGTTTCAACTGAAATATGTTGCTAGGAGTGTCACTTAAAAAGACAAATTCAGTCCAAACTGCCAAATGTGAGTATTTCTGGTAACACTGACGTAATTCTGAATGAGCTCAGTTATTTACTGGAGTCATTTCCTCAGAGCTGATAAATGAGGATTTGGCTAATGCGCTTCTCAGAGTTCATGTTGACCTCTAAAGTTCTCCACACGTCCAGCTTCATTTGATCATCTGCTGATTTCTGTCAGCTTTTTTCAAACTTTGCCACTGTATGTACCCCAAACACACACACACACACACACACACACACACAGACCCGCTATGTGGAGCAGGACTCATGTGACTGTGTGTGTGTGTGTGTGTGTGTGTGTGATTTCTCTCTGATGCTTTTCCCGGTTGTAAAAAGCTTGTAGAACAAAATAAGCGTTAACTTCATTAGAGACCGTAATCACCCAAACTCATAAATATTCACGTAATCCTCGACCACAGGCCATAAATATTCATATTATTACCTTACCACGCTCATGATGTATTACACTATTACAGAAAGTCTTCACTCCGTTCAGATTTTCATCCATCAATCACCTTTATTCAGCTCTCAGAGAGTATCGTCATCATCATTTTTGAGACTTTTATACAGCATTTTAGTGCTGTAATATATCACACTTACTCAGGGCGCTCCACATGCACACACACACACACACACACACACACTGGCTGAAAGAGCCTTTATTAATCTCTCAGATCAAAGTAAATTCCCATCACACTAAGCGTTTCGTTGCCATGGAAAATGAGGCTGATTGCCGTGGTGATGTGGATGCCTGTTTACATCAGTAGCACATAGCATCTCTTTTTCTCACTCTGTCATTTTTACACTTCCTTTCTTTTTTTCTGAGTTGAAGTGTCTGTTTTGTCTTGTAAATCAAAGCAGTTGTGTGATTGTGTTTAGTTGTTGGAATTAAAAAGGTATTGGAAATAAAATGGATGTAAACACCAAGAATTTAAGTTAAAATATTTATTGGAAAAGTGAATATTTTGTTTCTTTTCAGTTTTTCGTTATTTTGAGAGATGTTTTAGGAGTCCCTTGCAGTTTTCCGTCATTTTTAGCCGTTAATTGACTTTTTCATTCAAGATTTTAGGTTAAAATGTGTACAAATGTTTATTGGAAAGTTTATATTTTAGGCCCTGTAATTGATGTGTTTCTTCTCAGTTTTGCATTATTTTTAGACGTGTTTTAGCAGCCCCTTTTAGTTGTCCATCAATTTTAGCCATTCATTTTTAGTTTTCATTTAAGATTTTAGGTTAAAACATTTTAACATTTTATTCAAGTTTTGAATGTTCTTTTTTCCTCCTCATTTTTTAGTCAAGGTGTGAAATTAAAATGTTTACAATTTTTTTATTGGAAAGTATTTTCGGTCCTGCAGTTGATCAGTGTTTCAGTTTTTCAGTTTATTTTTCCTTATTTTTTTATAATTTTTTTTCCTATCATGTTTTACTAGTTAATCAAGATTTTAGGTTAAAATGTTTATACATTTTAGGAAAGTTGAAGGTTTTTTTTTGTTTTTTTTTAGTTTTTCATCACTTTTAGTCATGTTTTAGTAGTTCTTTTATTCACGTTTTATCTGTTCCTTTTTTCCCTTAAATTTTTTGTCAGGATGTGAGGGTAAAATGTGTAATTTTATTTTACTGGAATGTAAAGCAATTCTTTTCAGTATTTTAACATTTTAGTCATATTTTATTTTTCCATAATTGTTCCATCATTTTTCCTGTCATGTTTTAGGAGTTCATTTTAGGTTTTCATTCAAGATTTTAGGTTAAAATTTGTATTTTTTATTTTTTATTTGAAATTATATATTTTAGGTCCTGTAATAGGCTGATATTTCTTTTCAGTTTTTCATTATTTTTAGTCACGTTTCAGCATTTCTTTTCAGTATTTCAACATTTTAATCACATTTTATTTTTTCCCTCCCATCATGTTTTATGTTTTCGTTCAAGATTTCAGGTTAAAACAGGTTGTACTGGAAATTTTATATTTAAGGTCCTGCGATACGTCAATGTTTTTTTTTTTTTTTTTTCCTCCAGTTTTTCATGATTTTAGTTGTGTTTCAGCACTTCTTTTCAGTATTTCAATATTTTAGTCACATTTAATTTTTCCATATTTTTTCCCCATTATGTTTTAGCAGTTCAATAAACATTTTACATTAAAATGTTTACAATTTTTTTTGGAAAAGTTGATATTTCAAGTTATTTAAGTTAATATATATATATTCATGTTTTAGGAGTTTTTATTTCATTTTATTCAAGTTTTATCTGTTCTTCTATTTATCTATTCCCCTTTGTTTTTTAGTCAACATGAGGTTAAAATGTTTACAAATGTTTATTGGAAAGTTTATGTTTTAGGTCCTGTATAATGTTTCTTTTCTGCTTTTTAATCATTTTTAGCCATGTTTTAGCTGTTCATTTTAGGTTTTCATTTAAAATTTTAAGTTAAAATGTGTGTAGATTTTATTGGAAAGTTAATAGTTGAAGTTTTTTTTTAGCATTTCAACATTTTATTTTTCCATAATCTTTCCCCATCATTTTAGGTTAAAATGTTTACTTTTTAATTTTTAGAAAAGTTGATATTTCATGTCCTCTAATTGGTCAACATCTTTTGAGTTTTTGCAGTTAATTTCAGATTTTATTCATTTTTAGTCTTTTAGTAGTTGCTATTAGTCATGTTTTAGCTGTTTTTTTTTCACTTCATTTTTTTTTTTTTGTGAAGATGTGAGGTTCAAATTTGTAAAAATGTTTATTGAAAAGTTTATATTTTAGGTCCAGTATAAATGTTTTTTTTTTTTTTTAGTCATGTTTTAGTAGCTCTTTATTAATAGCTATTTTTTTAAGTCTCCTCTGTTTGCCAAGGCTGAATTCATTTGTAAAATTACGGTAAAAACTACAGTGAGAAATATTATTACAGTTAAAAAAAAGCTGTTTTCTATGTGGATATATTGAAAAATTATTATTTTTTTTTTTCTCCTGTGACTCAAAGCTACATTTTCTGCTTCATGCTTTTGTGGAAACTGATATATTTTATTTTTCAGGATTCTTTGATAAATAAAAAAGGTCAAAAGAACAGCATTTATTTGAAGTCAAAATCTTAATAAAAATAAATAAAAACTAAAATCAAATAAAAACATTTATTAATTTTAATTTTAAAAAAAAGTCCTACTGACCCCAGTGTATTTGTTAAAAAATATTTATTTACTTACTTCTAAAAACATACAGCAAACTAAGATTTAGTGGTCTAGTGTTTCAAAATATGTTGCTACCAGGGTTATTTTTAAAAGTATTTTCAGTTCTTTTCAGGGTTTCATCGTTTTTATTCCTGTTTTTACAGTTCTCTTCAGTTTTTTTCATCAAACTGTCTGCATGGTTTCTATATCAGAAAGTGTACTCCACACGGCTGTATTGTTTAACTGTGGCTAGATTGAAGTGTCTTTAGTTCGTTTGTGTTTTTCTTGTGAAGACTGAAGTGTTCATTGAGTGCTGTATAGCAGAGTTTCAGTTTCTTGTGTGATTTTTCTTTAGGTCTTGCAGATCAAACTGTGCTGCTAATTCAGAGCGCAGCAGCGAATCACAGCATCTCCTTTATTGAAATATTCTCATACTGGCCTCCTTTTGATTTTTCTCTTGTGTTTAATGAAGTTTGCCTCACAATCTCTGCATCCGTGCCGCACAAATGTGTTGATCTGACAGAATAAAACATCCCCTAACAGCACTTCCCATCCAATCCTGTCGGATTCTGTGCATGTAATATGACATTAACTGTATAACTGATCAGACGTTCAGTCATATTTCAGTTATAGCCGCTCGTCCTGTAATCGGTTAGCGAGTCTTTTATGCAGTGGCTGAATTTGCATACGTTTGCCTCAATCTCCTTTAATTATTTCATAAATCTGAAATGTTGAAATGTAATTGACAGCCGTGGATGACATTACAGAAGTCTCCTCTGCTCATCCTGATTTTATTAGAGTAACTGAATCAGCTTAATTATCACGGATGGCGCTGAGGTGGGAATGTTTCTAGCAAAGTGTGAATTAAGGTTGTTTTCATGCATGGTTATTTTTGTCACATTCAGAGATGTTTTGAACTATTTTGCATGTTTGTTAGGTCTGCCGCATATTAATTCTGACACAAAGTGAAGCTCATTTAAAACATTATGGGAAGGATTTTACAGATGAAACTCGTAAATATGATGTGCGCAAGGCTTGTCTTAAAGATTGAAGCAGTTTCTGTTTCATTTGCAGAAAGCATATATCAGACTATATAAAACTACATAAAATATTTGAGATTATAATGTGATTCAGTCTGACTCTTGAAGCTGAAAAGCTTTAAGTGCATTGAACTGCTACAGCACAATGAAAACTTCGGCGTATTCACTTAAGGACCGTCTGACGTCTTATTTTCTGATAAATATCTATTTTTTTTTTTCCTTGAGCCCACTTAAACCATCTCAGATAAGTGTTCTGGGTTCAGTACAAGTTAAGCTCTTTGTAAATCATTTTTTTCAGCGCTTCTCTAAGTACGCAACAGTTTTTTTTTATCTATCAAGCATGCATTAAATTGTGACACTGATAATGTTACAAATAAATGTTCTTTTGAACTTTCTATTCATCGAAAAATCCTGAAAAAGCTAATTTTTCAAAGTTTCCAAAGAACGATGAAACTTACTGTATTTGCTGTATTTTTGATCAAATAAATGCAGCATTGGAGAGACTTTTTTTCAAAAACATTACAAAATCTTACTGACCCCAAACTATTAAATGGTAGCAAACAATTAGTAGGGTCCTATGAAATCTGTTTTATTTTTTTCCCAAAATCATCAATTTTTTTTGTTAATTTTCTGGATTGCATTTTTTTTTCAGTTTGAATTTTTCTAGACTCTATTTTAATGGTTACGTTAAATTTTATTACTCAAAAGTATGTCTGATTAATTGAAAAAAAAAAAAAAAAAAAAAAAAAAACTTACACAATTTAACAATTTAACAATTTAAATGAATTTTTAATGTCCAGTGAATTTTTTTTTATTTTTTTCTCAAATTCTTTTTATTTATTTATTTATTTATTTACCAAATTCTGTGTTTTCCATTAATTTTCTGGGTTCCATTTTAATGGTTTCACTTAATTTTAATAATCAGAAACATCTCTAATTAATTGGTTTTATAAAAAAAGTTATTTATTAGAATTTTATTTATTACTGTGTTGTGTATTTACATTTTCTGGTAAATAAATTCATAATAGTTTTATTACTAGTATATAATAGGGGCCCTGTGAAATCTTTTCTGAATTCAGTTTTTTTTTCTTTTAATTTTTCTAGTCTCTGTTTTAATGGTTAAAGTAACTTTTAATAATCAAAAAGTCTAATTAATTGAAATCATGAAATGTACACAATTTAACAGCAATTTATTAAAAGTTTAACAATATGTACATTTTTTTTTTTATCAAATTCTGTTTTACATTGTTTTTCTGGATTCCATTTTAATAGTTTCATTTAACTTAATTGATTTGTATATATTATATATATTTAAATTGTATTTATTTATTCTTTTTTTAAATACTGTGTTATGTATTTACATTTTGTTGGTTAATAAATTCCAGTAAATATCTTTTTTCTGGTAAATATTACTTAATAAATGTTTTCATAAGGTTAATTACTACTAGTAGTTCTGTCATTACATTAATAGGGCCCTATGAAATCAGTTTTATTTTTTCACAAATTATTCTGGATGCAGTTTTTTTCTGTTTTAATTTTCTACAGTCTAAATTAAATGATTAAATACAGTTAATCAAAAGACATGTCAAATTAATTGAAAAATCACAAAAATGTATACAATTCAAAAGCAGTTTATTAAAAATATAAAAAAGTTTTATTTTTACAAATTTTAAATTTTCTTGATTTCATAAAAAACTAATTTATTGTGATTTTATTTATTTATTTATTTTATTCTTTCAGAAATACTGTGTTATGTATTTACATTTTTCTCGTAAATTCTGGTAAATATTTTTTTTTCCTTGAAAATATTCGCTAAAAATGTTTTAATAGTTTTATTATTATTATCATTAGTAGTAGTACTATCATTACATTAAGTCATGTATTAAACCCAACTTTTATTTTGACAGACATGCAGAACATACAGGATTCATATTTAAATAGTAGTTTTGCATCCTAATATTAAAGACACCAGTCCACAACGCACTTTGATTTAACATACTTTTGATTTATATATTCTATTATACAATAAATTCCATTTTTATGACCCGATTTCGCAATTCCTTCTGTTTTCTGAATCGCAGAAATCATAGGCCCCTAAATTTGTGCTATATAATACGCAATGTAATTTTTATGCGCTATGGTTTTATGGTTATTGTAAATGTTTGTTTGCTGTCCTACCTGCTTCCCCTGCTAAGTTATATTACTCTAAACGCTTTCCCCAATCATTTATACATTATTATACGACAGCAGAAGTTGTGTAATATCCCAAAACATGCCATAATAAATCTGCATATTAAATCCCACAACTCGTTAATCGATTCACAGCAGAGGTAGGAGTTTTATAAAGTCTAACAGAAAGAAACTGCAGAAATGCTCTGTTAACATCCATCAGCTGGATGCAGAAATATGTCAAATGCTGACAGATTGATTTTATTCATTGGACTTATGATTTGGATTGTCAGTGATGTGGAAGCTGTGTGTTTTGTGGTCTAAGTAAATGAAGATCTGTGGTGTGGATGGAGGGAGGCTGTGTGGATGTGAAGTGCTGGATTCAGTGTGTTGAGCCAGAGGACAATCAATGAGGTGAAGGACTTCAGTTCTGCTGCGCCTGTGTGTGTGTGTGTGTGTGTGTGTGTGTGTGTGTGTGTGTGTGTGAAGGCTCTAACAAGGTACGGTGCGCAGAGACCTGCACCGCTGCAGATTGTCTGCTGTGTGTATGTTCGTATGTGTCATCTTGAATGACAGGGAACAAATTACAAAAGCAGCAGGAATTTGCAAGGCTGTTTCAGGAAGTTCAGACTGGTAAAGGTTACTGCAGTAACTCGTATTTCTTCTCAGAGCAACATATCAGCTCACAGTAATAACAATTCTTTTGCAATGGATGTTTCCTGAAGTTTGAGTTGTTTCATTTTGCAATGTTTCTGGGTTTAAAAACAAGCTGTATGGACAGCATGATTTTGTTACACAAGCAAAAATAGTGATATTATCATGGTTTCCACAAAAATATGAATCAGAACAACTGTTTTCAACAATGATAATAAACAGAAATGTTTCTTGAGCAGCAAATCAGCATATTAGAATGATTCTGAAGGATCATGTGACACTGAAGACTGGAGTAATGATGCTGAAAATGTAGCTTTGATCACAGAAATAAATTACTCTGTCAAATATGCTTAAATAGAAAACAGTTGTTTAAATTGTAATATGTGGATAGGACAAAAATTGGTTGAAATCTGGGGGTGCAAAAAATCTAAATATTGAGAAAATCACCTTTAAATGTGTCCAAATGAAGTTCTTACTTTTACAAAATATCTTCATGGTACATGATCTTTATTTAATAAAAAAAAAAAAAGAAAAAATAATTCTTGTTTAAGGTCCAAATTGCAGTTTTAAAGATCTCTACATGATCCCAGCCGAGGAATAAGGGTCTTGTCTAGCGAAACAATTGGTCATTTTCTAAAAAAGTAACAACTTTATACAGTTGAGGTCAAAAGTTTACATACACCTTTCAGAATCTGCAAAATGTAAATTATTTTACCAAAATAAGAGGGATCATACAAAAAGCATGTTTATGTTTTTTTTAACACTGACCTGAGTAAGATATTTCACATAAAAGACGTTCAATGACTCTGCTCAAACCTTTACATATGCTTGATTCTTAAAACTGTGTTGTTAGCTGAATGATCCACAGCTGTGTGTTTTTTTGTTTTGTTTTGCTTAGTGATCGTTGTTCATGAGTCCCTTGTTTATCCTGAACAGTTACACTGCCCACTGTTCTCCAGAAAAATCCTTCAGGTCCCACAAATCATTTGGTTTTTCCGCATTTTTGTGTATTTGAACCCTTTCCAACAATGACTGTATGATTTTGAGATCCATCTTTTCACACTGAGGACAACTGAGGGACTCATATGCAACTATTACAGAAAGTTCAAACACTCACTAATGCTCCAAAAGGAAAAAATATGCATTGAGAGACGGGGTGAAAACTTTTGAACCGAATGAAGATGTGTACAATTTTCCTATTTTGCCTAAGTTTTTTTTTTTTATAATTTAGTACTGCCCTTCAGAAGCTACAGAACATATTTGCTTGTTTCCCAGAAGGCAAAATCAGTTAAATGTACCCTGACCTTTAAATTCAAGAGGTTTTCACGCCTGGCTCTTAATGCATCGTGTTTCCTTCTGGAGCATCAGTGAGCAATTGAACCTTCTGTAATAGTTGTGTAACCTTCTGTAGAGTACCTCAGTTGTCCTCAGTGTGAAAATATTTATCTCAGAATCATACAGTCATTGTTGGAAAGGGTTCAAATACACAAAAATGCTAGAAAAACAAAAAAGAAATTGTGGGACCTGAAGGATTTTTCTGAAGAACAGCACAGTTCAGGACTGTTCAGGAGAAACAAGGGACTCATAAACATCACTAAACAACAAAAATCACAAAAATCACTAAACAACAACAAAAAAACAAACCAAAAAAAAACAGCTGTGGATCATTCAGGTAACAACACAGTATTAAGAATCAAGGGTATGTAAACTTTTGAACAGGGCCTTTTTTTTTATAAATTCAACTATTATTTTCTCTTGTGGACTATATGTAAACATCTTTTATGTGAAATATCTTATTCAGGTCAGTACTAAATAAAAAAAAAAATAACATGCATTTTGTATGATCCCTCTCATTTTGGTAAACTAATCAACATTTGGCAGATTTTCTTTGTGTGTTCGCATTGTAAACACTGGGTCTTCCACCTGACCTTTCCAACGTGACAAAGTCCAGCTTGTGCAAAACGAGCATTTGTGGTACATACATTTTTAATTTTTTTAAGAAAATGATTGATCCTTTCAGTAGATAAGACCCTTATTCCTCGGAGGGGATCGTGTAGCAGATCGTGAAACTGCAATTTGGACCTTCAACCCATTGATCCCCATTGAAGTCCACTCTATGGAGAAAAATCCTCAAAAACTCTTGAAATTTCTTTTCAGCTGAAGAAAAAAGACATGAACTTCTTGGATGACATGGGGCTGAGTAAATTATCAGGTTTTTGGATATAAAACGAGCTGTATGAATGGAATTTTTGACAAGTACACGTATATATTATGTTTATAGTAAAGCACATTATTTTTCTCAATTTGGAATTGCAGTATGTTTTAGACTAAAGTATTGTTTCACTTTTTCCAATTCAGAGTTTCATGTTTAATTCAATGTGGTACTTACTGTTTCTTTGTAATTTGTAAAATTTACAAGCAATGTCTGAGTGAAAATTGTTTCACAGTAAATCCTACTACAACTTTAGTTCAGTGTACAATAAAAGTCAATGAGATAAAGTATTATACAGGGTAAAAGCAGAATGAACAAATAATAATAGCTGCACAACCCATACTGATTAACTTAAACATTTGTTCTTTTGTGTTTCACGAAAAACATTAAAAGAAAGACGTACAATGTCAAAATAAAGGTTTAAAAGGGTTCTCAAAAGAACCTTTTCTTAGTGTAAAGAACATTTTAATAATCTAAAGCACCCTTTTTCACTATAAAGAACCTTTTGTGGAATGATGGATGTTCTTGCATCTTTATTTTAAAGACTAAATGGTTTAAAACGACATGAGAGTGAGTAGATGATGACACAATCTTCATTCTTGGGTGAACTATCCCTTTAAGTTTTTTTTTTAAGCAACAGAATTGTCCTCTGTTAGGAAGAGACAGGTGTTATGTTGTGAAATGGTTGTGTGTTGATGTTGACGACGTTTTCAAGTGTCGCAGTGTATTGCCTTTCTCTGAGCTTGCGCTGTTACTGGGTAAAACACACACACACACACACACACACACACACAACCTATTAACATTTGCACAGCTTTGCACCCGATATATAAAAGAAACAGTTTCAGCTGAAAGTGCCTGACATTTAAATGGAGCTTGAGGCCAATAACAGAGAAAGACACAGATAGAGCTGGGAATGTGTGTGTGTGTGTGTGTGTGTGTGTGTGTGTGTTTCCCCTTCGGTGATCCTGGTTAAAAAGGCCAATCTGTATGTGTGATTCCAAGCTAGTTTTGTTTCGTATGTGTGAGTGGCGTTGATATGTGCCATTTATCAGTACCCATAATCCTCCGCTGCTTCATGGGTGGCCTTGCGGACGCTGCGGCCATCCATCAACCTGTCCGTCAACCCGGGGTCACTATGACAACGAGCAGGGCGGGGCGGCCTGCCTGCCTATACAAACACCACCTGTCAGCTGATTGATTGATGGATGGCAGCAGCCAATCAGAAGAAGTTTGAGCATGATTGATGTTTAATGTGTATGTGATGAACAATCAGTGAGAGTGTGTGTGCTGTTGGGTTTTTTTTAGAGGTGTTTATTATTAGAAGCTGTAAGTGCTATTGTGTGTGTTCATAAGGTGATAAGTGTTAATTAATTATGAGGTGAGATGTTACATTTTATGCAAATGTGTTAATATGTATTCCTTAATTATTAGTCTTGAAAAATGTCTGTTTTTGAAATGACATGAAAGCACTTTAGTTAGCATTGGATTAATACTTTGGATTAATACATTAAAGGAAATTTAGATTCTCAGTTACTAGTTGCTGGTTTGGCTGCATCCAAACATAAACTTGGTTTTGATGGATTTTAAAAAAGGCTTGGCTTGATGATAATGACATATTTGGCAACCATTCTTTGTTATTAAAAAAATGATAATTTATGCCCATAACTGCAAGATCCACTGGGAATAATATACTTTTTTTTTTTTTTGAAATGGTTGAATTACTCATATTTCCTGAATTTATTAAAAATGTTTCGACATGGTCCAAGTCTGAAACTTCTTTAATCTGTCCTTCAAATTATTTTTCCTTTCAAATCATTATATAAAAAAAATATAAAGTTATATGAAATAAATTTATCGTTATAGAAATACTTTACAAATATATTAGATTTTGAAAATCCTATTTTGTAACCCTAAACCTAGAACTGATTTAATAAAAAACACTGTTAAAAAAAAAACAAAAAAAAAAACAAATATATATATATATATATACATATAATTATATAATTAATAAAATAATTATGACTATAATTATATATAGTTATAATTATTTTATTAATTCTTTTACTAATACACTTTTAGAATTCTATTTTGTAACCCTAAACATATGATTTATTTAAAAAACTGTAAAAAAAAAAAAAAAAAAAAAAAAAATATATATATATATATATATATATATATAAGTACTGCAGCCAGTGCATAATATAATTATTATTTTATTAATAATAGTAATCCTATGTAAAAAAAAAAATAAACAAAAAATATTTTATATATATATATATATATATATATATAAGCAAGTACTGTAGCCAGTGCATAATATAATTATTATTTTATTAATAATAGTAATCCTAGAATGTTTATATATATATATATATATATATATAAAACAAATACTGTAACCAACTGTTATAATTATTTTATTTTATTTTATTTTATATGTTAATAAAAGTCATCAGAAAACAAATAAAATAAAATATTTATGCTTCACACTGAAAGCATTGACTCTGTAATTTTTACTTTTGAAAAAATAATATTTTCTTTTATTTTGAAAATAATGAAGAAACACTGTACTCAACCATGTACTTCTTTTCAAATTTTAAATAAATAATTTAAACAATTTCTTTTTTAACTTGATAAACCTGTAAAATAAGTTTTTATAATGTTTACAGTAATCGAGTCTGTGAACTCAGAATTATATTTACTTAAATGCAATTAACGCTAATTTTACATACAGTACACGGTAAATATACCATGACTATGACAAACTTGTGATATATCATGTGCTAGTAGGAATTTCTTGCTGCTTTTCTTCAACTGAAAATAGCAAACCTTCACAAACTCCTCCTTTTCTGTTGCGCAAGGTGTTGTGGGTACAGATTGCATGCTAATTGGGATGTAGCCTAATCCTGGTGACGTCTTATTACAATGGCATTGCTGCTATTATTAGCGCTGACGGTCTGTGTTATTCCCCAGTTAGCCTGTTAGCAACTTTGACTCGCTCTTGTTTTCACTCTGTGATGCTCCCATTGGCCCTTTGACCCAGTTCCCATAGCGACTGTTGTCCTGCACCTACAACGACCTACAACAATGACACGACTCCAGTTATTGATCTCTGTGCTTTTCATTCACGCTTCTTCAGTTTACAGAGACCTGTGAGAGCGCTGCGCTTTAGAGGAAAACACTAATGTCTTAATGGAATCAGTGTATTACACAAACGCACACACGCTCAGCATTAGAGGCTGAAAGCTCGACTGTCCTTTCAACACGCTGTTGTTCTCTCAGCATTACTGACCCGTCTGTCGCCGCTGTTTACTGTGATCTTCTGTTCATGACGGCTGTTTGTGCTGTTGCTGACATAATTGCATGCCGTTGTTTGAAGTAGGGTTATAGAAAAATGTTTTACTTTAAATAAATTCAAAATTAACTGAAATAAAGTACATTATAATATATATATATATATATATATATATATATGTAAACTTATTTTATTTAAGTTACATTTAGTTTAATTTGATCTACTGAAACAACTCAAACTGAAATAAAATGTGTACACATTATATAGACATTAAAAAATAATAAAAGACAAAACAGCTAAATTAATAAAACTTGTACTACAAAATAAAATAAAATACAATTTAATAAAATAAAAAACAAAAATAGAATAAAAATGACAAAGCACAACAAAATTATTAAAACTTTAGAATTAAAATAAAAAACAGAAAATATAAAAATGAAAAACATGTAAAAATATAAAAAATATAGAGAAATTATTAAAATCTATGACACTTAAAAAACAAAAATCTAATAAAAATGATAGCACACAACAAAATTACTCAAATGTTAAAATTAAAATGAAAACTGAAACCAATTCAAAAAATCTGTGTAGAAATATTTTTAAAAAGCACAAATCTAATAAAAATGGCAACGCACAACCAAATGACTAAAACTTTAGAATTAAAATAAAAATATAAAAGCTAAAACAAATTTAAGATAAAAATGAATACAATTTATGTAGACATTTAGAAAAAGTAAAAATGACAATGCACAATAAAATGACTAAAACTTTAGAAATAAAATGAAAAAGAAAATATCGAATTTAAAACCAAAAATAAAAATAATATTTTTTTTTTACTAAAAGTTTAGAAATATAATCTATTTAGACATATTTTAAAAATCTACTAAAAATGACAGCGCACAACAAAACTACTAAAACTTTTGAATTAAAATAAAAACAGAAAACATGAAAACTAAAACCAATTAAAAATAAAAAGAATAAAAATCAAAATAAAATATATGTAGACATATTTAAAAAATCTAAAATCTAGTAAAACTGACAACACACAATAAAAATACTAAAACTTTAGAATTAAAATGAAAACTAAATATAAATACTAAAAGTAATTCAAAATAAATAAAGACAATATATTAATAAAATCTATGTAGAGATATTTAAAAAAAATCAAATAAAAATGACAACGCACAAAACAATTGCTAAAACTTTAAAACTGAAATAAAAACAGAAAATATGAAAACTAAAACCAATTAAAAATAAAAAAAATCTAAATAAAATATATGTAGACATATTTAAAAAAGCTAAAATCGAATAAAACTGACAACACCCAACAAGAAACAAGAACTTCAGAAATAAAATAAAAACTAAATATGAAAACTAAAAATAATATAAAATAAAAATTAATAAAATCTATGTAGACATATTAAAAAAACAATGAATACAAATGACAACGCACAACAAAATTACTAAAACTTTAGAATTAAAATGAAAACAGAAAATATGAAAACGAAAACCAATTAAAAATAAAAACTAATCAAATCTATATAGACATTTAAAAAAGCTAAAATCGAATAAAACTGACAACACACAACAAGAAACAAGGTCTTCAGAATTAAAATGAAGACTAAATATGAAAACTAAAAATAATTCAAAATAAAAAGATAAAAATGAATCAAATCTGTGTAGACATATTTCAAAAGCAAACATCTAATAAGTTAGAATAAATAAATCAAATGAAAAGGAAATATACACAAACTTAAAATATACTCAAAATAAAATAATAACTGTAAAAACATTTAAAAAGAACAAAAATTAATACAAATTCTAAAACTTTAAAAATATATATAACACAACTGATTAAAATATTAATAAACACTATAACAGAATTTCAATGATAAAAAACTTTTTTTCAAGCTTAAAGGCCATTTCAAATATTGCAGGGAAAACAAAAATGTTATGAGTTGATTGTACAATAAAGCACACGATGAAGGAGTAGAGTTCAAATCCTTTTTAATAAGTCCACAAGGGGAAACCACCAACAAAATAAACAACCGTACCAGTCACAGAACTAACTAAACACCTTACGTGACAAAAAAAGTGTTTGGATGTTACAAAACGTTAAATCTCCTGAAAAGTACTGTACATTAGTGAAGTAATCCATCATCATTCTTTAAGAAACTTTAAGATGCTGTGGCGTGTCAGCTGACTCAGCCAACAGTATCTGACCAATGCTAGGGGAAAAACAATTACTTGTGCATTCATGGTTGGTTCATCTAGTGGGGCAGAAATTACATTTTAAATGTGTGTTGAATGAGACGTTGTTAGCCTCATGTTGTGTGTGTGATTTTCACTCTGATAGTTCTTTTCTTGCATTATCTCTGGGTTTGTGAAGCGTGTAACAGATTTCAGTCGGGTTGCTCACATTCTGCTACCTGCACAAACACAACACACTCTTTTGGACAAAAAGAAACGATTGAAATGAAAGTGGACTCACTGTCGGCCTCTGTAAGCATATTGTTACTGTACATCTGTCTGGTGCTCAGTAAAGCAGAATGAAAGACGATCAGTCTGGTTTGAACGTAAAGAATGTGACTAATTATAATGTATTATATACACTATATTGCCAAAAGTATTGGGACACCCCCTTCTAATGAACTTTCCTTCTAATTTTATAGCAAAAGTATGGACAGGACACTTTTTTATTCTAACATGACAATGCCTCTGTGTATAAGGCAAATGTTCATATGTTGTGAAATGTTTGATTCTGTCAGTGTGGAAGAACTTGACTGGTCTGCATAAAGCCAAGTCCTAATCCCAGCTGACTTTAAAATGCTGACCTTAAGCCAAAAATTTAGACCAAACACCAATAACTTGTGCATATGGGTACAGTCATTTCAGACACTTCCAAAACTGAAGCAACAGAGATGGAAATACAGTTTTAAAATACATGAATTATGCTTCCATCTTTGTTGCTATAGTTTTGGAAGTGCCTTTTTTCTGTTCTAAAGAAGGTGATGTCCCAGATATAGTGTATGTACAAGTCATTGGTGTTGGCTTGGCTTTAAGCAGACCAGTCAAGTTCTTCCACACTGACTGAATAAAACATTTCTCTACCTCTCTTGCCTTATACACTGAGGCATTGTCATGTTAGAATAAAAACGTGTCCTGTCCAAACTTTCGCTATAGGGTCATTCCATGTCAAATCAACCTAATTTAAAAAAATCCCCAGATTTGATTTTGTTAATGTTTTTTTTTTCTGAGGAAAGATAGACATGTATAGTGATGAAAGCCAAAATAGCAATCCACTATTTTGTAGAGGGAGGTCAAAATGGCAATTTTCACCTTAGATTCAGAGTCAAGTTACAAGGGGGTAAAAATGACTTCAGAAAGATGGCAGCATGATTATCTTATATTTACACAGAGATTGGTAGTTCTATTAGTAAAATCTGTTGACTTTAGCAATCCTTGTTGCACTATGTGCCAATATTCACCATTCAAAAAATTGGGAAAAAGTTTTTCTTCAAAGTTTGCATGCCTGTAACTCAAGAATTATAAAAAATATTTAATGCCCTTTTAGATATTGGGTCTCAACAAACTTTTGCCATTTTTATTTTTAATGCCCTATGAGATTCGGTTCCAGAGATGTTAGAATTTCAATACGGCTCTGGCAGTAAATTGTTAAAATGTACACATTTTCAGAGGCCAAAAACCAAATGTGGGTCAGTTTGAAAGAAATACAATACTTTTTTCTTTTAAAGAAAGAAATGTTAAAACTAGAGATGCATCTCATTTCTTTGTGTCAAGACAACTGCGTTAAACATACCAGTCT
Source organism: Cirrhinus molitorella (assembly GCA_033026305.1). NCBI lineage: Eukaryota > Metazoa > Chordata > Actinopteri > Cypriniformes > Cyprinidae > Cirrhinus > Cirrhinus molitorella. The sequence goes on from CM065129.1 coordinate 10,183,893, forward strand.
GAGTGCCATAAATATTATTTTTCCAAAGTTAATGTGCCTATAAATTAGAAGGACACAGTTCCCTACACTGTAAAAAATGAGCATTAATTTAACGGTACAAAACTGTAAAAGTGCTACAGTAAAAACCTGTAACCCTGCAAAGACTGTAAATTTACAGTGACAGTTGACATTCCCAGAATTCCCTGTGTTACATTTTTTAAAATGTGAGTTTTTTTTGTTGAAATAACTCTTTCTTATTAGTTTTTTCTTAGCAGGGTTGTACATTATGGTGGTACGCTACATCTGATGTTGTTAAATGAATGTTTATTGCCTTATTTTTAGTTTCATGTGTGCTACCATGGTGTTTAGTGTTTGTGTGAGTGACAATGTGCATCTTCTATATATGTTAATATTTAAAAAGCTTGTGATGGGCTTCAGTTTATCATGTGACTTTCTCATCACCACCTGCTTTTGGTGGTTATCAGTGTATTACAAAGGTATAAAACAGATTTCAGTACTTCAGTAGGTTGGTACATTACCATTATATCAGTTAATGAAATTACAGTATTTACCTGTAAATTTAAGTGAAAACCGTTAATTGTAAAACGTTGTTTTGTTTTTTTGTTTTTTTAACCACAGCTGCCACATCTTTTTGACAGTGTAGAATATCATTATATGCTCCAACATCAAGATTAGTACTCATGGAAATTGCTAAAGTAGTCAAACCTGTTCATTAGAAGGGGGTGTCCCAATACTTTTGGCAATATAGTCTATATCATCAAAGTTCACATTTGACTTAATGTGTTTTATGCCATTTCTGAGTGAAAATTGTTTCTAGGCCAGTGTACGCAACCACATTTTCACTGAAATCATCAAGCAAATGTAAAAGCATTTTAGACATGGTAATAACTGCAAAACTTACACTGAACTCTTTTTGTTTTTCTCTTTCATGCTCTAATGGCTTCACTCTGTTCTCTCCATCAGGTAAGTGTTTGTTTTTACCCTTTAAAACATTGTGTGTGTTTGTGTGATGCAGTGTTTGTGTATTTGTGGAGTGTGTAGCTCTGGTTTTCAGGACACTAGAGATATGCTTTCATCGTCTTTGATGATGATGATGATGATGATGTGCTTTTAGACGCTGCAGCAGACAATGCTTAGCTTTCTTTTACCTTCCCTGGAAAGAGATAATCAACAGACTTGTGAATTAGTGCGTTGGACTAATGAGACCCAACTATTTGTCCATTGTGTTTGCCAAGCTTTCGCGGGAGAGGTCTGCATTACCGCGGTAATGACGGGACCGCATTTCTATTTTGTGGTTTTGAGTGGGCAGAGAATAGCGTAGGAGAATGTAATTTTACTGTTTTAAATTAATAATCCATGTGCAACAGCCTCCTTGGACGTTCGCGGAGGCCTCCTAATGCGCCTTGGTCGTGAGTTTTTGTTCTATCATGTATAAAATTTCAGATTATTCTATTACCACAGGTTTCATCATGATTTGTGCTCTGCATTTGTGCTTCTGTGCTTTTACTGGTTTGCAGGTTTTGTTACCAAAAAGGTTTTATTAGGTATGATGATTTTAGAAAGATGGCAGTATGCATTATATACTGTATACCAAAGATTTTCTGTACAGAATAAACAAAATGTGCAATATACACTGCAAAAGTTTGAAAACATTGAAAACAGGATTTTTGTTATTTTTATTTATTTTATTTTTTTTCAAAAATATTTTTTTCAAAGTCATCATTATTCAAATGATATTTCACAATCACATTTAATATTATTATAATGAATGATAATGTTATAATATTTAATATTCTAATATTTGTACTATTTGTACTTTCTATTAAACAATGTATATTATATATAATAGTAGTAATCATATTAACAACAAATAGTTTTTGTAAAATTATATATATATATATATATATATAGCAATTATTTGAATTGTTTTTGTAAAATTGTATATATATATATTTATATATATATACAGTGTATATATATATATATATATATATATATATATATAATAAAATTATTATTATTATTATTATTATTATTATTATTATTATCAATATTTAATACTTTTGAGTTTTTTTTCTTTTCTTTTTTCTTTAATTAGCAGAAAGATCCAAAGATCAGCATTAATCTCAAATAAAAAGCTTTGTAACATTATGCACTATACCATTTTTATTTATTTATTTTTTTTAAAGAAATTATAGAAATTAATACTTTAATGCTTTAAGTTGATCAAAAGTGATGATAAAGACATTTTATAATGTTACAACAGGTTTCTATTTCAGATAAATGCTGTTTTGAACTTTCTGTTCATCAGAGAAACCTTAAAAAGTTGATTTCAACATAATAATAATAATAATAATAATAATAATAATAATAATAATACTTTTTTAGCAGCAAATCAGAATATTAGAATGTTTTCTGAAGGATCATGTGACTGGAGTAAGGATGCTAAAAATTCAGTTTTGAAATAACAGGAATAAATTACATTTTAAAATATATTAAAATAGAAAACAAGTTATTTTAAATAGTAAAATATTTCAAAATGTTACTGTTTTTTTGCTGTACCTTGGATCAAATAAATGCAGGTTTCGTGAGCAGAAGAGACTTCCTTTAAAAAACATAAAAAATCTTACTGTTCAAAAACCTTTGAGTGGTTGTGTATGTGTGTGTATTTATATATAAATATAGACAGTACACACGCATATATCACGTAAACAAAAACTTTTATTTTGGGTGATATTAATCGATTTGACAGCCCTAAAATTTTAATCATGCTCACCAAAAACTTTTGAAAAATAACGTATCACATGTCAAAATATTGCACAAGATTATTGTTTTTACTGTATATTTTATCTATAAAATGCAGTTTGTGAGCATAAGAGACATCTTTCAAAAACATTTTTAAATAATCATTTTACATTCCTAAATGATAATGTATCACTGGTATATGTAGTGTGTAAATGCTGCTTTTTAAATCTTAGTATGCAGTATACAGTACAGTACAGGCCTTCAGAAAGTAGATGCTGTCACCATGGTGATGGAGAGAGGTGGGACGGGAATGTTTGAGATGAGAATCAGAATTAGAAGAGAATTATTTTAAATTCTGTGTTTGTGATGTGAGACGAGTTGCAGAAGTTCAAAGGCACATGAGAAGGTTGTTGTTTATTGTGTGAAAAGCAGGTTTATATTGAGCTGGACGGTGTAATGCACATTCTCTGATCTCAGCGAGCTGTTCCCGGCTGAAATTCAACTTTAACAAACATCAAATACAGAAAACAGCCCGTGTAAGAACAGCGTGTAGTTTAAATTTGTGTTTGAACACATTGAGACTGTGGCAGAGAATTCAAATGAGATGGAGGAGGCTGAACGAATGTGAGAAAGAGAGACTGGACAGCAGTTTTTGCATAAGCAGAGCAAGATATTGACCAATCAGAAAAAAAGAGGCCTGATATTACCTATAATTCGATGACACTAATGTCAAAAATATGAATACAAATTATCCACAACATACAGTCACCTTTAATGCACTTACCAAAATAACAAAAGCATTCAAATATCAAAACTTTCAGTTTTAATGACAAAAAGAAGTATTCATAATATATAATTTAACAATATGCAAAAAAACAGAAAAATATGTTCAGATATTCCATTTAATGTCAAAAACTTTACATGAACTCACGTTTATAAATAATTCAGCTTTGTTCACAAAGTGTTTCATTTTCTGCCACTGTTTTGATGTAGTAAAACTCACAGAAATAGCAGAAAACATCTGCCTCGTGTTTGCATTTTCTTCTGTATGTGGCTATAATTCTAACCTTAGAATCAGGATAAGAGTTAATTCATGTCTTCTGAATCCTTCATACAAGAGAACTGATCAAATAGTTGTAATCTAGCTCAGAGGAAGACAGGAATCATGTGCTTGTGGTTTTACATTACAGACATTACAAATGGTAAAAATGGCATTTTATTTTTCTGGATTGTTTGAGTAGCATTTATTAAATTAGAAGTCTTTTGTAACATTATACATGTCCTTACTGGGATTTTTGATCAATGTATTGCATCCTTCCTAAATAAAAGTTAAGAAAAACTGCAGGGTTGGCAAATAGATTAATCATGATTAATTGCGATTGCATTTTTATTCTTTTTTTTTTACGTGATATATATGTGTGTACTGTGTACATTTATATAAATACTCACACATACATGTATATATTTATTCATATATATATATATATATATATATATATATATAAATATATATGATTTATATTATATAAATATAAATATATATTACATATATTTCTTGAATATATACGTATATATATATATATATATATATATATATATATATAGGGCTGGGCGATATGGCTGAAAACTGTATCACGATATCAGTGTTTCATATCGGTCGATATCGATAATTATTGATATTTTTTATGACCCATTTAAAATAAGGACCAGGAGTAAAATAAGGACCAGGAGTAACGAACAGCGGCCAGCGGAAGACAGTTCATAGTCTATTTGTTCAGTACCGCCTTAAATAATCACGACCTAAAATAAAATCTATAGATATAAAACAGTTCAAGTATAAAACGATGTTGATGTAAACGTCAAACCTAGATAAATCTTCGCTATTAGGCTCATATCCAACCGTCTGTGCGGAGAGTGAATGTTAAAGCTGCTTTGCAGGAGGCGCCAGCGCCGTCACTTGAATTTTTTCAGACATGATAAATACATATATAGAAAGCTTTAGATTATTACTTAACGAAATAAAACGAACCGGAAAAAAACTCTTTCATTATGTAATGCGTAAAGATTTAGCATTTAAGGCGCGCCAAAGAGATTGGGAGTCGGGATCTTTGTGACACTGACTCAGAAGTTTATTCTTAATTCAAATATCTCCTTACTATTTCCCACTTTGCATGTGCTTTGTGTCAAGTTTCAGTCTATTTCTTGAACGTGAAACGTGACTGCTGCTGGCTGAGACACTAAACGCAGTCCGAACCGCTCTATCAAAGTGAAAGCGAAAGTAAAGTCTTACTAGCGGGGCATTTTTTTAATCACCACAGTTGATGGAAGTCTAAAATATAAAAATAAGGAGAAGCCTAAAACAGGCCTGATGCCCGGCCGCGTCTAAACTATTACGTGAAAATCCCGGCCAAAAAAACGGGTTGAAATGGCAACATAGCCTACATATCCAGCAGACCAGCACGAGACAACGATATGGCGCAACCAACTTGATACTGTTACATGATTGGCTGTTAGCTTGTCACTCCATACGTTGCTAGGTTACCAGACAGCGAGTGCCTTTGTTAATGCAACCAAACTTGCTTCGCATCCTCTGTTTTCTTCCGACGAAGAATAAAAAATATCGAACGTTTTATCGAACAAATTTTTTATTGATATCGATCACGTGTCTATCGCGATACATATCGTTATCGTTTTATCGCCCAGCCCTATATATATATTTATGTATGATTTATTTTACACAAGTATAAACATATATTGCAAATATTTCTTAAATATATACTTGTGTATTTATATATATATACAGATATGTTTCTTTTTTTATTGTTTTTTTTTATTACACAAGGACAGGTGTAGGTGTGTGTGTGTGTGTGTGTGTGTGTGACATTTGGGCCAGGACGAATTTGAGACATATTGATTGAGGCCAAGTGTCCTCTAGTTGACCTGTTCTTGCTAACACACATATACTCAGACACACACAAAGTATAAGCGTCAATAGTAAAAGACTTGTTCCATATATAATATATTGTCTTCTGTTCATTTCTTCAAGTCTCTCTGTCTGTTTGTTACTCTAGCGGCTGAATAATTAGTGATGAGCATCACTACTACTATGACTCATACTGGAGGTTAAAGGTGTGTTTAAACACTTAGTACTAGACTTCAGTGTGTGTGTGTGTGTGTGTGTGTGTGTTCGTCCGTCATTCTGCAGTGTTTGTGAGTGATTCCTCAAGAAAGCATGCTGCTAATTTATGAAGTATCAGATTAAGTAAGATTTTTTATATTTTTTAGTCTCTTCTGCTCACCAAGCCTGTGTTTATTTGATCCAAAGTACAGTAAAAACAGTAAAATATTTTAAATGTTTAAAATAACCGTTTTCTATTTGAATATATTTTAAAACTTAATTATTTGTTAAATATATATATATATATATATATATATAGGTGCTGGTAATGCAATTAGAATATCATCAAAAAGTTGATTTATTTCACTAATTCCATTCAAAAAGTGAAACTTGTATATTATATTCATTATATTCATTACACACAGACTGATATATTTCAAATGTTTATTTCTTTTCATTTTGATGATTATAACTGACAACTAATGAAAATCCCAAATTCAGTATCTCAGAAAATTAGAATATTACTTAAGACCAATACAAAGAAAGGGTTTTTAGAAATCTTGGCCAACTGAAAAGTATGAGCATGTACAGCACTCAATTGGGGCTCTTTTTGCCTGAATTACTGCAGCAATGCGGCGTGGCATGGAGTCGATCAGTCTGTGGCACTGCTCAGGTGTTATGAGAGCCCAGGTTGCTCTGATAGTGGCCTTCAGGTCTTCTGCATTGTTGGGTCTGGCATATCGCATCTTCCTCTTCACAATACCCCATAGATTTTTAGAGTTTTTAGAGTTTGCTGGCCAATTAAGAACAGGGATACCATGGTCCTTAAACCAGGCACTGGTAGCTTTGGCACTGTGTGCAGGTGCCAAGTCCTGTTGGAAAATGAAATCTGCATCTCCATAAAGTTGGTCAGCAGCAGGAAGCATGAAGTGCTCTAAAACTTCCTGGTATACGGCTGTGTTGACCTTGGACCCCAGAAAACACAGTGGACCAACACCAGCAGATGACATGGCACCCCAAACCATCATTGACTGTGGAAACTTTACACTGGACCTCAAGCAACGTGGATTCTGTGCCTCTCCTCTCTTCCTCCAGACTCTGGGACCCTGATTTCCAAAGGAAATGCAAAAATACGTTCATCAGAGAACATAACTTTGGACCACTCAGCAGCAGTCCAGTTCTTGTCTTTCGCCCAGGCGAGACGCCTCTGACGCTGTCTGTTGTTCAAGAGTGGCTTGACACAAGGAATGCGACAGCTGAAACCATGTCTTGCGTACGTCTGTGCGTAGTGGTTCTTGAAACACTGACTCCAGCTGCAGTCCACTCTTTGTGAATCTCCCCCACATTTTTGAATGGGTTTTGTTTCACAATCCTCTCCAGGGTGCGGTTATCCCTATTGCTTGTAGACTTTTTTCTACCACATCTTTTCCTTCCCTTCACCTCTCTATTAATGTGCTTGAACACAGAGCTCTATGAACAGCCAGCCTCTTTTGCAATGACCTTTTGTGTCTTGCCCTCCTTGTGCAAGGTGTCAATGGTCGTCTTTTGGACAACTGTCAAGTCAGCAGTCTTCCTCATGATTGTGTAGCCTACAGAACTAGACTGAGAAACCATTTAAAGGCCTTTGCAGGTGTTTTGAGTTAATTAGCTGATTAGAGTGTGGCACCAGGTGTCTTCAATATTGAACCTTTTTACAATATTCAAATTTTCTGAGATACTGAATTTGGGATTTTCATTAGTTGTCAGTTATAATCACCAAATTAAAAAAAAAAAAAAGCATTTGAAATATATCAGTCTGTGTGTAATGAATTAATATAATATACAAGTTTCACTTTTTGAATGGAATTAGTGAAATAAATCAACTTTTTGATGATATTGTAATTATATGACCAGCACCTGTGTATATATATATATATATATATATATATATACGGGTTTTCGGCTCAAAGTCTGCATTTAAAGTCACACCAGAGGTGTTCAGCTGGGATTAGGACTTGGCTTTATGCAGACCAGTTATGTTCTTCCACACTGACTGCATCAAACATTTCTCTATGAACCTTGCCTTATACACAGAGGCATTGCCATGTTAGAATAAAAAGGGGTCCTGTCCAGAATTTTGCTATGAAAATTATATTTCCCTAGAATATCATTATATGCTTAAACATTAAGATTAGTACTCATGGAAATTACTAAAATAGTCAACTGTGTTCATTAGAAGGGGGTGTCTCAATATGTTTTGGCAATATTGTGTAATTCTAAAATTTGCCCTTGCAACGGGAAAAAAAAGCCTCTGAAATCAGTCAGAAATATTGCCCCTTTATGGCAAAGTAGTGGATCAGATGCAAGATTTTCACCCGCTGGGCCATAAAACCCACAGACGTACAGTGAAGGACCGGAGCCGCATCTACAGACCAGAGGATCGCAGAGACTTGAGACAGAGCAGAACGACCCAGAACACCCTCACAACCCACACACAGACTTAAAACCACTCGAAAGCGCTTATCAAACGCACTGCAAAGTCCTGACAGCCGCCCACAGCACTCTAGCAACACAGCCGTGGCTCAAACACTCCTGCTTTATGTAGAGAATCCAACTACAATCTAGTTCAATTACCCATCGTTTTATGCACAACTAGATGTTGTCTGGTGGCTGACTGATATTGATAATGTGCTGGCCGATATCTTAGCAGGGTTCGTCCAAGGTACTTAAAGTGCTTGAAGTACTTGAATTTGACTTTTTACAATTTAAGGCCTGGAAAACCCTTGAAAATAGCAATATTCCTAAGGAGAGGTACTTGAGAAGTGCTTGAATTATTGAAAAACCATGTCTCTATGAAATAAGTGTTTAATTTTGTCAATATCCGCACGTCTTTTTATGTAAAATTCATGCAGTTAAGAAAACATACCTTTTTCGCTTATTTCAGTAAATGTTCAAACTCATGAATTTGCTCATTCATTTCAAGCAATTCACTAGAAAAAAACAGATCAAAATTAGAAGAGTCATTCATTTTTGAATTTCCATATTGCTTGTATTGATTTAAAAAAGCACGTAGTGACGGGTAAAATGGAGCTTTTTGAAATTCTGAATCAGTTAAACCAATGCGTTGCAAAAAGGGCTCTATGAGATTTTTTGTTTTTCCATGTTTTATATTGTAATTTTTCTGGATTCTATTTTCATTTTTTTTTTTTTTATTGAACTGTAAGAATCAAAACATCGATACCATCTTTTCTATGTATTGACAAGTCTCCAAGGCTCAGGGTTGCCAGGTTTTCACACCAAAACCTGCCCAATTGCTATTCAAAAGTAGCCCAAAACTACCCCAGTCGCATTTTGAGGATCCCCCGTTAAAAAATTGCATTCTGGGGGATAAAATACAAGTTTTTTTGTCGGGGTTCCCCTGGTAAATTTGTTTTTCAGGGGATAAATATGACATTATTGGGGTCGCTTCAACCCGCGGACTTCAAAAACTATCCGTGGCAACAGTGTAAAAGTAGCCCAGTTCCGTGGGAAAACCGCAGACTTGGCAACACTGCCAATGGGCGTTTCGGATATGTGCTTGTACACGGTAGACCAATCACAAAGGACTGCGCCATCTGACCAATCACAGCAGTGAGGGCTCACAGAAAGGAGGGGTTTAGAGAGACTGATTCTTCGAACTGCTTTGCACGAGTCATTTACAAGTCAAATTAAATCTATATTTGGAGAAAACTACAGTGTTTTTTGACCTTGCATACATGTAAACCTGTTTTATGAGACTCATAACAAGACTCATAAACAATATTAGCAACCTTAAAAATGGCATAATAGGGGCACTTTAATAATTTTATTTAGCAAGGATGATTTAAATTAATCAAAAGTGATGATAAAGACATTTATAATGTTGCAAACGATTTCTATTTCAGATAAATGCTGTTCTTCTGAACTTTCTATTCATCAGAGAAACCTGAAAAAATTCTACTCAGCTGTTTTCAACATAATATTAAAACATGCTTTTTGAGCAGCAAATCAGAATATTAGAATGAATTCAGCTTTGAAATCACAGTTTTTTATGTATATATATATATATATATATATATATATTCAAATAGTAAAATAGTAAAAACATTTCAAAATGTGACTGTTTTTGCTGTACTTTGGATCAAATAAATGCAGGCTTGATGAGCAGAAGAGACTTAAAAAACATTAAAAATGTTACTGTTCAAAAACTTTTGACTGCTAGTGTGCATAATAAATTATTAGACAAAACTGTAAATTAATGAAAATAAATTTGCTGTGTGCTTAGGCATTACGCTTTCAGCACTGTTAAATAAAAGTCCTGCATTTGACATCAGGCAAACAGAAAATCCTAACAGCAGGTGTTGATAATTAAAAAATGCCAAATACTGGCTTATATATTGGCCTTGCTGATATACCAGTCGGCCAATAATATTATCGCTGTCAGCGTGCAGCAGTCCAACAGTACAGCTTAAACACAGACTCACACAAATGTCGTGTTTCATCTGAGAACGCTGAATGTCTCAGGACTAATCCAAAGTTTTGGCATGAGAATTCATTCTCCACCTGCCCTTGAGTTTAATCCCTCTTGATTGTATTAACATGCATAAAGCCCTACGTTATCAGACGACTGCTCCTGTTCCATTTAACACTGGATCTAAATGGCTTAAACACACAAATACACATGGACTCATATACACTGTGTCTCTTCTGTGTTTTTTTATGTTATACTTGCACAGTGTGAGGTTGGTTTGTGGGTGGAGAGGCAGGTGTGGGTGTTTACATTAGCCACTTTAATGCAGAGGGAAACTGTTTTCCTTCAGGTCGCTCTGTTATACCTCAGGAGACCTAATGGAGTTAATGGCATTTCAATTATGTTTCATTTTAAATGCCTCATATCACGAGAAAGCCAATTTTCTTCATCTTTAGAGATGGAAAAGCATTTATTGTAGCTGAATCCGTCGATTGCAAGTGGTCCAAGTTGATTGTCTGACCATTTAAGTTTTACGGATTAAACCTAAAACAACAAATTTGACTATTTTACTCTTAGTAGTTATTTATTTTTTATTTCTGCAGAATTCCTTAATTTTCCTCCAAAATCAGCACAGTATATGTCTTTCTTTTCCATCCTGGCCTGCTGATGTGTGAATATGTGTGTGCGCCGTTGGGGAAGCCCTCAGGCTGCATGTCTGTAGATATCAGGGGTGCTTCTCTGTCGTTTTTCTGGGTTTGTCACTGATTGATCTTTACTTTCGTCTCAGGTTTCTTTCTGTGCTCGCTTCTGTTCGCTCTCTGACTGCTGCGTTTTTTATTTGCCTTTTTCAGGTACCTCCATCATTCGCTCTTCCCGTCTTATAAAAACCATTACAGTAGCTGCGCAAACACACACAGCCATCCATCCTGAATTCGATCTTCCTGCAGACAGGAAAATAAAAGTCTAATTCTCCTTAACGATTATAACATTCATCATTTTTCTATCTGTAATCATTTGCACTCCCTAATTAATACAGCCAAATGAGTCACGGATCGCATTAGCTGCAGTGCATTATGGGCATTTAGATGGGGTTTGCTTAATTGAGTGATTAGCGGAAATAAAAACGAGTTAAACCTGTCCGGAGTTCATAGGGACGTTTTTGGCAAATTAAACCTGAAATGCTGAAGCATTGTGGGTATACGTCTAAAATGTTTTATGCGATTTGAAGATGTGACAGTAATTCACCTGTTAGTTTGCCTTAAAAAGCTTTTTAACGGCTTAAAGACGTTTGAAAGCGGGTAGTGACACACAAACACAATGATTTTTAAATGCACACGCACACACAGGTGACACATTCATTCATCATCATGTGATGTGTCCCATTACACCTGCTGAAAGGAACTGACTCACTGAATTAATGATCCACACTCACACTCACACTCACACACACACAGTGGTACATTGGTTGCTAGGGTGTTCTGTGTGGTTGCTAAGGATGGTTCTGTTCTTAGATAAATCAGTTCTTAGATAAATGCCTTGTAAATGTTCAGTCTATGTCCTGTGTCAGACAGGTGTCTTTTATTATTTCTCACTGTTTTAAGAGTCTCCTGCTATTCATTTATGCTATTATGCCCCTTTTTACAAGATGTAATAAGTCTCAGCTGTCCCCAGAATGCATCTGTGAAGCTTCAGCTCAAAATACCCCATAGATGATTTATTATATCATTCTGAAAATGCTCATTTTGAGTAGAAGCAGAAACGCACTGTTTTCATGCATGTCTCTTTAAATGCAAATGAGCTTCTGCTCCCCACCTCTTTTTCTAGAACAGAGCTGTACCTTTACAGCTGGTACCTCAGATATTATATTATCGTGCTAATTTATTAAATTATTTACATACTTTCATTGCCTGAAACCAGCTCCAGCATAAGGCTAAAAAGGCTACTATTTTTAATATGACTTAATTTGTATTTAACATGACAACAATTGAATAAAGATATTGCAAATTACTAATTATAATGGTTACCATTCCTTAGTTATTCAAAAAGCAGATACAGAAAACGAGCAAAGAACATTAACATTTTCAAATAACATCACTGATTAGCCTAGTCTAGTGCAAGTATATGCATTTTAAAAAAACACTCACGTTATAAGTGAAGCTATCTACACTGTATAATGAATAAATGTCTTACCACACACTGCACACATCTGTGGTTACGGCTCTGATGTGGCCACCGGATCCGATCACGGCTACTCTAGTCATTGCTTGTGTTTATATCAGCCTCGCCTCAGCATGTGTTTTGCCCCCTATACTGCACATGTCTGCGGCGTGCGGCTCTGACGCGGCCACCGGAGGAGATCGCTATCACTGTCGTCAATGCTTGAAGCACTGCGGCTCGTTGAAGCGTCCCAAAACATGCTGCATCGCAACCATGTGAATTTCAGTAGGCGAGGTTTATTTTAACATATTCTAATGCAGGGGTTTTCAACCTGTGGGGCGCGCCCCCCCAGGGGGGCGCCATCACCTGTTAAGGGGGGCGCGAGGCGTTCACCAGCTATCAATGTTTTAGGCATCCACTAGGGGGCAGTCTGATTGCTAGAGAAAACATGTCCCATCTTTATAAAAATTCATTCACCTTTTAGACTTTTATTTGGATATTGAGTGAATAAAGTAAAATTTAAATATTAAAAACATTTGGAAAAATCCTTCTTTAATGGATGAATTTGGGGATTTTTTTTTATATAATTTTTATTTTTAAGGTTTGTATATTTGCATTTGTTATGAATCATATTCAAACTTTTCATTGCTCATGTAGCATTATGTAGTTAGGATATGAAGATGGTCAAACAGAACAAAAACATCAGTTGTTTTCACAGACCTAAAACTGAGCAAAAGTGTGTTGCAGCTCTTATTTTTATAATTTTTTGTCTAATTTCGCGAATGAAATTAGACAAACTTGGGGGGGGGCGCACGTCCTAAAAGGTTGAAAACCCCTGTTCTAATGGACCGTGTTACGGCATCATAACATCTGGAAAACAAAGCTTGTAGTCCAAATGAGCTGTTCATTGTAGCTCTTGAAAAGGGATTTTTTGAAAACAAAATCTCCCTTTGGAGTGGACTTTGAGATTTGTAACTTTGTAGATCTTTTTTATGCACAAACATACACGCCACACACTGACTAAAGTTCAAAATGTGAAAAAGCATAATAGGACCCCTTTAAACTTCTAATATAGGGTTTTCTGAACGCACACATTCGAAGCATGCGCGCCTAAAGTGGCTGTCACGTGACGTGTGAGTACTAAACTAAGTTCTCTTTCATGTCTTATTGCGCTTAAACTGTCAAATACACACAAGTCTATGTTAAAAACACACATGAGTTACAAAAACAGTCGGTTATGTCTGTGAAGGTAAACAGCTGGGAAATAAATCACATGTTTATATTAGATCTGTGTGGTAGCAGTATAATACACAGTAAATTAATTAATAAAACCACTGCTTTCTTGTCTCCTCTGAGGCTGGGACCCTAGATAGTGATCTGTGCTCATCTGTGCAGCCAATGACAGAACAATTTCAGCATGGCATTACAACTGGTACACCGTTGTCACTTGCAAAAATAAAATGGCGGCGCTGTGGGTGGAGATGTGCAGTCATGGGGGGAGCAAAATCTGAACAGCTTGTTTTTTCACAAGCTTGCAGAAAAAGGCGTAACAACATAACAAAGTTACTGGGTTGTCCTTTTTCACGTTTTCTGGGTTGGTAGATTCATTGGGGACCTGATTAAAGCACTTAAACACAGGAAAAAGTCAGATTTTCATGATATGTCACCTTTAAGACTGCATTAATGCAATGAACTTAATACAAATTAATGCAATTATTGTGTTTTCATAAATTGTCGTCACTTAAATTGTTGTTGAGCTAGAGGTGTGCGATTTTTAAATTAGTATCCATATTTGCACTGCAAGGTGACACATTTTAATGCAGCCCAGAGGTAGCTTGAATGCATTTACAGAACAAAGCATTTACTGTGTTTTAACTGAAAATGTCATTTAGAAATGAATTTATACTTTTATGTATGAGTTGCAGATCACTTTACAAGTCTTTCAGTCATTTATTCAAACGATTCATCCAAACGGCTTTTTGGTCACTGAATCATTAATTGAAATGATTCGTTCAAATATGGATTCATTAAGTAATAAAGCACAGCTATGTTTTTCTTGCAGATGCAAAACAGATTTATTTAATCTAGCTTTATTTTTATAAGATTTTTTAAAAAGTTAGCATCATTGATTTGGTTGTTTTTCTGTTTATTACTGTGGAAGTAGTTTGAAACGTTATAATAATTTTGGAACTAATCCTTTAATGGGAATAATGATTCTCATTGTGTTTTCAGAATTTTTCAGAGGCAATAATTTTGCGTTTTTAAGATTTTAAAAGACTCTTTCAACTGTGCTGTGTCTCTGACAACCGATAACCAAACGCAAAAACATAAACTAAAACATAATCATATGTCTGCATATGTGTTGTAGGGATGGCTCGATACCATAATTTTGACTTCGGTACGATACCAGAATGTAATACTTCGTATCGATACTAAATCGATACTGTAGTAAGTAATGTTAATAAACTAAAAATTTATTAGTTTATTTATAATTTATAAATAAGTATTGACCTAGATTAATAAGTGCTGTAATACTGTTAGGTCAGCTCAGGTCAAGGTTTCTTTACTGTAAAGTGTTCTTCTAACAGTCAAAATATTCAAAATCACGTTATTAATTCTCTGTCTCTCTGATTGTTTTTAGATTTCAGACTCTGAAAGTTTTACTCTGCTTTGAAAATACTTTTCAAGTGTCTGTACTTTATTAGTGTTTTCTTTAGAAAACTTTGCTTCACAACATTCCAAATATTGCACTTTTTAATTCACTCTTTCATATTAAATATTTAATACTTTATTACATTAGAATTATATTACATTCTTACTTTTACTCAAATAAAAGTAATTCTAAAATTTACTTAAGTACAAGAAAATACTACACTGTTAATATTCTTAATTATCAAAAGTAAAACAAACAACAACTTTTATTTTATAAAATGTAGTTTAGAAAAAAGTATGACATTATGCTTTGGAATAAAAATTTTCCAAAGAAAAACACTCTGATAAACTAGATACTTTTTCAATTTACTTGAGTAAAGTAAAAATACTTCACTACTGTCCACTATCATTTGTGAATAAAAGTTATTAAAATCTGAATTTTCGATTGATGCACTCACCTGTCGATCTCTAAATTAATGGAAAAGATCAGGATGAGCAAGTGACAATTGCTTGGTGATTTATAGCGATGCTTGCACACAGATGCAGCAAGGTCAGTTTGTTCACCTTTATCATTAGTTTTGTATTTAAAATACAGCCATATTCACTTCTACGGTCTTTATTTACTAGTTTTGAGAGCGTTGATGGAGTTTCATCTGTTTGACGATCCATCGCATTTTTATTTTGTCACATTTACCGGTTTTGGGCAGTACTGCCGCCTACACGTGAACATCGGAACTGCAGCTTATGAAATACCGAACTGGGCATAATGATGATATCGAACCGTTTGAAATATATTATATACCGGTATTTTTCCATTACCGGTATACCGCGCATCCCTAATGTGTTGCTATATTTGCTATGGTTGTAGGGCAGTTCATTCTGGGTTGTTGCATAGGGTATTTTGCTATTTTGAATTATAGTATTTGTTTGTAAGAAGAAAAACTGATACTGAAACTGAGGGCTGATGGAGTGTGTGTGTGTGTGTGTGTGTGTGTGTTTCAGTGAGATCTGAATAAGTTATCTGAGATTAACATTCAAAACATGCCATCTTCACACTTATGAATTCACTTGAGCACTTTAATTCCATATGCTGAATAATTGCAGTCAGACAAAGAGAGAGAGAGAGAGAGAGAGAGAGAGAGAGAGAGAGAGAGATGATGGGATTGAAAGCAGGACGACAGGTTGGATGTTGGTGTAAATGGATGAGTTCTCTCGTGCTGAGCAACACTTTTTTCATGTTATTAATATCATGTTGTAATATCTGCTCCAGCTCAACAACACGAACAACATTTGACATTTGCTTCACAATTGCAACACATTTAATGAGCTTTGTTTACAAGTGCCTGACAACATTAGACAGAACTGTGTAAATGCCAAACGACCCAGCTGAATACAATAACTGTTTATAAAAAACGACAATGCAATAGGAATTTAAATCTAGCGAGTCAAAGTCTGCAAAATATCTAAAAGTATTTGTTTTACAAGAAAGGATTTCATTTTTGTATTTAAAATGTATTAATTCATTTTAATTAATTTTATTTTATCCAGTTACAGTTTCTTTGTCATTTGTAAAATGTACTAGCAATTTCTGAGTGAAAATTGCCTCTGCACCAGTTTCAGTGTTCTGTTAAAAAAAAAAAAATCATACAGTTGTGGTAGCAGTTTTACAGGTTAAACTTAAATTTATAGTAAAAATGTGTCTTTTATTAACTGAAATAATGCTAAATCACAGTTTTGTACATTTATAATGTACTGACAACTACACTCTCAAAAATAATGCCAAAGAAGCTTTTTTGTCTAAATGGTTCCATAAAGAACCTTTAACATCTGAAGAATCTTTGTGTATCATGAGGTTCTTTGTGGCGAAAGAAGGTTCTTCAGATTTTAAAAAGAAGTTTCTTTATAGAACCTTTGACTGAATGGTTCTTTGTGGAACCAAAAATGGTTCATCAATGGCATCGCTGTGAAGAACCTTTTAAAGCACTTTTATTTTTAAGAGTGTACCTAAAAAAAAAAAAAAAACATAACATAACATAACCCTAAAAATAAGTTGTTACTGCAATGAAAACCCATCAAATGTCAATTCATTGTTTTCACTGTAAATGATAAAATGTCTTTTTACTTCTAAAAACTGTATAATTTAACAGTATTTTAATGTAAAATTACATGAAATTTCCTGTTAGACCTATTACAGTTTCTCACTGTACAATAACTTGATGTTAACCAGGTTTTACTGTTAAAATTAGAAGCGACTGAGTCTCTGCACTGTTGATTGCATTGAAAAGATGAGCAGTGACTTTCTTTTTTATTAAAATTATCTTCTGTTATTAATTATTATGGCAATTATTTCCTTTAGGTCTGACGCTTGTCTCTGAAGGATGCGTTTTGAACTTTCACACGTGTGTTTGGATTTTCGCTGAGATCGTGTTAATTCGATTCATCTGATGGACAGTTTCAATTAGTCTCCTGCGGTGCTCTATTGTTGTCAGGCGTCTCATTGTCGAGCGTTCGTTGTCGTCTTTTTGCGGCGGCGATGCCACGGCTGTCACGTCAGTGCCGGCAGAAAGAAACTCCTCCGATGAGTCTCTCCCAGATGAAAGGATGCTTTCCTCTCGATCTGTCCCCGGGATCATGGCTGCATGTAAGGTTTTTAAGGCCTACATGAAGATGTCAGTTCTTTTGACGGCCCCGCGAACCTCTCCCGCTGTGATATTTTCACTGTGCGGCCGTCATTGTGTCGTGAAGGATTAAAGAACAAAGTCGCAAAGGTGTAAATTATTAATTAGACACTATGAGCCATGTGTTTTCCAAAGATACAGTCGCTAACGCACACTCCGGCATTTCCAATTACAGCTCGGTGATTGGTGGCTCTCGTGTTGATTAAGAGGGTTTGGTTCATTTAGGGTAATTACGTCCGGCGCTCTCTAAAGTCACACAAACCTCTCATAGCCAATCAAAAGCCTGAGAGCCGTCTGAGAGGCCAGACGCTTTTCCAGGTACTTATCCTTCTCTAAAAATGATCGCTTATTCATTTGATGCCTTACAGCTGGAGTGCGTTGTTTTGGTGAACCATCTGTGTGTGTATTTTAAGTTTTTTTTTAATTTTAAATCACAATACATATTTAGCTTTACAGAAAATGATGATGTTAATGTTTATAATATCTAAATGTCTTCAAGACAGTCGCATTGAGCAGATTGGAGCTATTTTGTGATGATATAAACAATCAAGGCTTTTGTAGTTATAACTTATTATTATTTATTATGCAGAAACTTCTCCAGAATCTGCTTGCCTGGACATACAGTTGAGGTCAAAAGTTTACATACACCTTGCAGAATCTGCAAAATGTTAATTATTTTATTAAAATAAGAGAGATCATACAAAATGCATATTATTTTTTATTTAGTGCTGGCCTGAATAAGATATTTCACATAAAAGATGTACATATAGTCCATAAGATACATAAAAAGTTTGCATTTATAAAAATTACCATGTTCATAGGTTTACATAAATATTTTTTTTGGTGTTTCAGCATTTTTGTGTATTTGAACCCTTGCCAACAATGACTTTATGATTTTGAGATCCAGCTTTTCACAACTGAGGGACTCAAATGCAACTATTACAGAAGGTTCAAATGATGCTTTAAGAAAACATGATGCATTAAGAGCCAGGGGTGTAAACTTTTGATCACAGTGAAAATGAATACATTTTCCTTATTTTCCCTAAATATCATATTTCTTTCATTTAGAACTGCTCACTGCCATTCAGAAGCTATAGAAGATACTTGTATGTTTCCCAGAAGACAACATAAGTTCACCCCTGGCTCTTAATGCATTGTTTTTCCTTCTGAAGCATCAGTGAGCATTTGAAACTTTTGTTTTTGTAATTGTAGCATATGAGTCCCTCAGTTGTCCTCAGAGTGAAAAGATGGATCTCAAAATCATAGTCATTGTTGTAAAGGGTTCAAATACACAAAAATTATGAATTTGTGGGAGCTAAAGGATTTTTCTGAAGAACAGTGGGCAGTTTAACTGTTCAACAAAGGACTCATGAACAACTATCACTAAAAAAAAAGATCCACTGCTGTGGATCATTCAGGTAACAACACAGTATTAAGAATCAAGTGTATGTAAACTTTTGAACAGGGTCATTTTTATAAATTCAAATATTAATTCCTTGTGTGGACTATATGTAAATATTTAATATATATATGAACTTATTCTTATTCAGGTCAGTACTAAATAAAAAATAACATGCATTGTGTATGATCCCTCTTATTTTGGTAAAATAATTGCAATTTAGCAGATTTTGCAAGGTGTATGTAAACTTTTGACCTTAACTGTACAAGTAGTATGTTTTATTAATAGTCTTTATAATATGCCAATTCTTCTGTTTTTCATATTTTATACTTTTCTTATAGAAAAAACAGTATACTTAAAAAATGGAACAAGACTCATGCCAACATATAGTTTATCTTAAGAAGCTTTTCTTTTCTTTCCAATACAAAAAAAAAAAAAAAAACATTAGAAAGGAAATGCTTAAAGTGGCTTAATGCATTAAGGCAGTGATTCTGGATGACTATATTTAACATACACATTATTAATAAAACATGCAGGCAAGCAGATGAACCTAGAATATAAAGTTTGATGTTATAGGTTTTCTTTATTATGGAAAACCATATAGGAATACATTGAAACATGAAACTTTATATTCTGGGTTTATCTGCTTGCCTGTATGTTTTATTAATAAAGTATATTTTGAATTTAGTCCTTGAATATCACTATCTGTGCCATTGTTTTTTTTTTTTTTTGCATATAGGCTCATTGGTTTGCTTGTAAATAGTATGCATCATCAAAACAGCCTTTTAATATCACTGTCTTAATACATTAAAGGGAACTGATGCAAAATCTTATCAGTGTGTGGACACAAACATCCTACTATGATAAAAATCCATTTACTCCTCTTTTCTAACCATCAAAAACCTAATCAGTCTCAATTCTCAAACCGTTTAGATTTTATGAGCAGTATTATGTCATAATTCTCAGGCCCCGCCCACAACTCGAGCCGCTGTAGCGACAACTATGTCTCATAAACACTGCAGGTGTTTTGTAGTTGTATTTAAAGGTAAACATAAGAGTCTCCATTATCTCCCAAAATCAGTGCCACTGAAGACATAGTTGATTAGTTTTGTTTTTGATGGTAACACACTACTGAATAGACAAAAAAAATGAAGAGAGGGGCGGGGAGAGCAGAGCTCACTAGCATTTAAAGAGACATGCATCAAAACAGGTCACTGTTTTTGACAAGGAAAAAAAGGTGTTTTACATGGCCATTGAGGAATTTTAAGCAAATTATGTTACAGACCTTTTATGAAGACCCTAAACTATCATACCAGCTTGTGGAAAATGGGCATCGAGTCTCCTCTTTAAAACACATTTCTTAACACAGCGTTTTTCATGTTAAGTGTTTTTATTGTCCAACTGTTTTTGATGGCAAAACTTGCAGTTTTGTTTTTCTTCTTTTGAGAGGTGATCTAAATATTCGTGGCTTGAAACAGATTGAAAATTGGCAGGTCTGCACTGCAGTTATATGTTTTGCCCTCCAGTTGAATTGGAATGACAAGAAGTGTAATTTACTGAATTACTGGCATGCTGGGAAATGGAGTGGGTTTTTCTACACCTTGTCCAGAAATCTGTCTGTCTGTCTGTCTGCAAAGCCTATAAAAGATATAAATCCCTTATGTATTTCTTACTGTTCTGTTTATTTTTACTTTAGCTTTATTTAAATTAATTGATTAAATAATGGAATTAAAGTAATTAAAAACACACAGACACACACCTATACAATACCAGTCACTAACATTTTAAATGTTTTTTTTAAAGACGTCTCTTCACCAAGCATGCATTTATTTGATCCAAAGTACAGCAATCAAATAGCTTTTTAAATTACTTATTTTAAAATGTCTTTTTAGCATCATTACTACAGTCACATGATCCTTCAGAAATCATTCTAATATTTTGATTTGCTGCTCAAAGAACATTTATTATTATGATGTTAAAAACAGCTGAGTAGTTTTTTTCCGGTTTCTTTGATGAATACAAAGTTCAGAAGAACAACATTTATCTGAAATGTTGTAACATTATAAATGTCTTTGATCAATTTAAAGCATCCCTGCTAAATAAAATTATTAATTGCCCCCTTTTATTATATTAATATTAATTAATGTTTCTTAAACAGCATATCAGCATATTAAAATGATTTCTGAAGGATCATGTGACACTGAAGACAGGAGTGATGATGCTGAAAATGTAGCTTCGATCACAGGAATAAATTACATTTTAAAATATATTCAAACAGAAAAAAAGTTATTTTAAATAGTCCAAATATTCACAATATTATTGCTTTTGCTGTATTTTGAATCTAATAAAGAAGAGAATTCTTTAAAAAACATAAAACTAATCTTACTGTTCAAAAACTTTTGGTAAAGGGTTTTACACACTGCCAATCATATGTTCTTATTTTGCCGCTAAAAACAAACAAATATCTATATCTATATCTATCTATCTATCTATCTATCTATCTATATATTAGGGCTGTCAAACGATTAATCGCGATTAATCGCATCCAAAATAAAAGTTTGTTTGCATACTATATATTTGTGTACGGTGTATATTTATTATGTATATATAAATACACACACATGCCTGTATATATTAAGGACAAATATTTTAGATTTATATCTAAAATATGTATATTTATTTATAATCTAAATTGTATTCAATATAAATATAAATATTTTGCTTTAATATATACATGCATGTGTGTGTATTTATATGTACATAATAAATATACAAAGTAAACACACATATTGTATGTAAACTTAAACTTTTATTTTGGATGCGATTTATCGTTTGACAGCCCTACTATATATATATATATATATATATATATATATATTTTAGTTTTGAACTGTCATGCCAACATTTTGTTCTGAGAAACTTGCCTTTTTCTTGTGAAAAATTAAGCACACAAAATAATACTTATTTGAATTTTAGATTATTATGATTCAGCTTCCTCATTTGCATTCTGCTTCATGTTTGCTACCTTAATTCAAATGAATTTCAAAATCAGGATTTTAACAATCAATCTCACAATGCTGAAGTGAATAGAATATTACAATGAGCTGTGAAACAACCAAAAAAAAAAAATGGAAAAATGTAATTGATTTTTTAAAATAATTTTTACTCAGAAATAACTAGAACATTTCAGAAATAATTACAAATAAATGATAAACAACATATTGAATGAAATGGGAAACATTTGAAGTATAAAAACTTTGAAAAATGCTTACTTCAGTGAATATAAATGTACTTCATATGAAGACAAATGTTTTACATTAACTGAAGTGACGACGAGTATCTCTGTTGTGTAATTCAGTGGTTTGTTTTGTAGTGGCTGAGTTTTAATGTGAAGCATCCTGCTGCCATCCACCAGCTGTGTTACAGAGCATCCGAACGCACATACACAGGGGTATTGGGTCTCAGGTGGGCCTGAACTCGCGAGTTTGTTTTGAAGTGGAAAGCAGAGACAGGTCATCACTCTCAGTTTATAGAGCAGGAGAAAGAGCTCATCTCTGCGTCTGCGGCTCTCCGGCACTCAGAATTACTTCCATCTCTCAAGTGGCGCAGAGTGAGTGTGAAGAGTGTGTGTCTGTGTGGTAATAGAGTTCTCACTGTCGTGCACAACATCCTGTCAGGCTTTCACAGCTACAGCTGACAGTGTGACACACACATATGACTGCTACTGTAATTGTGCTCAACACACACACACACACACACACACACACACACACACATGCATATTCATATTCAGATTCATATGCATGTATATGATCTCTGTCTGCCTTAGCTCTCAACCCTTAGCATCATATAGAACCAACCTGGTGTGTTACTTCCATCCAATGAAAGTTTGACTTGAGTAAATGATGACAGAGTTTTTATTTTTAGTTTTTTTTTGTAATTGCTGTAACACGTGGCCTCAAGTAGCTTATTGCTGTATTAAACACGGATACAACGTCTTCACTAGACATATCAAGATAACAACTGCATCTCATTACCACAGCAAAGGGGCAGAGATCACACATTTACAAATATCTGCACACACACACGCTGTTGACCCGACTCATTAAAAACCTCCAGTCACACGTTCCTGCTGCACAGCCTCGCTACAAACCCTGCATTTAATAAAGCAGCGCAGTCCTCTCATTTCAAACACACACCTGCCCAATTACGACCTGAGATGACCGCGCGTCATCAGACCCCATTAGGCTGTGAAAATACATATGCAGACGCTAACAGGGATGACATCACCGGTCCCAATTAAAGCATCACAATGCTAATTGCTGTCTTAATTCAGTTTGGTTTAATGCCCTCTTGAAATGTAGTACAGTCTTGTGTTTTTAGGTGAGTTTTTGTCATGATGTGCACAGATGCTTTATTAGTGGTGCTTCTCTCTTCTGTTTCTCCTTCAAATGAGCCTATAATAGTTCAAACAGAACCGTATAAGGTGCTCAGTCTCATTTGCAGTTTTTGTGTGTGTGGGTACAGGCGAATGTGTTAGTCTGTGGAAAGATGAACAGGCTTAGAAGCTAGTAAGAGAGTTAATAATGCAGAAAAACAGAAAGTGTGTCTCTGTCTCAATAAGAAACAGCAGCAGTATTGTTTCTAATGAGAGCTCTGGGGAAAACCCCGCCCACTACTTTCTGTGTGCTGATTGGTTTACACAGGGTGCTGACGCTTTTAAAGGAATAGTTCACCCAAAAATGAAAACTTCCCCATGATTTACTTACCCTCAAGCCATTCTTGGTGTATATGACTTTCTACTTCCAGACGAACACAGTCGGAGTTGTTTTAAAATTGATCCTGGCTCTTCGAAGCTTTATAATGGTGGTGGATAGTGGCTGTTATTTTGAAGCTCCAAAAATCGCATATATCCATCATAAAACTAAACCATACGCCTCTGGGGTGTAGCGGATCCATGGGTTTTTTTATAACAAAAATATTTATATTTTTAAAATTATATATTCAAATTACTGACTTCCGGCAACAGTTGTATGCGCATTCGCAAGAGAGTCGAGATTGGTTGAGATCCAGATTCTTCGCTGACCTTTGACTCTACATATGATGTAAGCCACATTCGTCCCTTACGTATTACCATGCAAGAGACATGAGGTGGGGGAGGGTCTTTTTTCAAACATTAGCAAAATGGAGACTAATGTTAGTTTCATTAATGAAAACTTTGATGAAAAATGCTCGTTGACAAACATTTTTTCCCATGACTAAGACGAGACTAAGATGTTTTCAAAAAAATAAAAACTTTACCAAAAACCACTTTGTATTTTAGCAAAACAAAAAGGAGAAAATGTTATTGTGGACTGCTGTACATGCCTCTACTACGAGAGCGTTCATGAGTGAGGTTGCCAGATATCAAGAGTTCAAATCCCCAAATCAGAGGTTTGCTGTTATAAGGTGTTATAGCCTATACAGTTTAGAGCTTGTTAAATTAAACACAAATAAAGGATAAGGGCCGAACATATAAAAGAGTCACAATGCGTAATGTGGAGTGGATTTAGAGATGCCTCCATTTATTTCAATAACTAAATTCAACTGAAACATTAAGAAGAACAATGTATAATTCTCAAGACATATGTACAAACAAAAACCAATAATTGTAACAATGAAAGAATATCAGTTCACGGGTAGGGAAGCTAAGAAAACAGAACGCCAAATTACACCTGTTCTCAGAATAAAATTCTTACCTGACTCCTGAATTTAAAATAAAACAGGTGGGTCTTCTGGACCGCTGCTTACCTCGCTCAGCTCTTACTAACTAAACAAAATGTGAACTAATAAATAAATATATACTCTACCCGCTACTGGTTAAAGAACAAAGAATGTTGTGTATGAAATCACAAAGTTACAAATTAAACCCAAAACACGGAAAAACAAAAATACATAGCCCCAAAGAGGCGATAAGAGAGACGCCCGCAAGAACAATGGAAGCGGCCGAGAAAGGAAGAGAGAGACCGCCATTGTCAACTCGTAACCTATTTATCCGGAATCCCCGATGATGTCACACGACTATCGAGGAATGGGGATTCCCACTCAACGCCACTTAAGGACTCAAAATAGAAATGTCACACAGATACATGTAACACAAGCATCCATTTTATGCTCGGTGTTTTGCTTATTTAATGCAATTTGGCAACCAGCTTGCCCCTCACTGCCACAGGACGATCTGAAAACACTGACAAACAAGCTGGAGCTTAGCGATCAAAATGAAAGTGTCACTCAACCAGTCTGAGTTCTGTTATGAGATCTCAACTGTATTGTTTGTGATTGTGATCGCTGAATAAATGCACTTATCAACTGCTGTTGTTTAAATAGAGAAACATAGGCTATTGCAATTTGGAATTACTGCTAGGAATTTCACTTATAATATTAAATATATAATAACTTATAATATATAATTTCATTATATTATTTTTCATAATGTAGACAGAGAGTGCATAAGTCTTTGGTATTTTATATTTATATATATATATATATATATATATATATATAAAGCCTATAATGAATCAGTACACTAGATCAGGGGTTCCCAAAGTAGGGGTCGAGACCCCCCAGGGGGTCGCAAACCAGAAGGATTGGTCACAAGATAATTTCCAGAAATCAAATAATTTTTAAAACATTAGAAATAGCATATTTTACCCATTAAAAATAAAAATCCAGCATGTTGCCCACCCAACTCATTAGGTAAGATTAATGTTCAAATGTAAATAATGAGTAAATAACTATAAAATAATATTATGGTTGTTAGACTGCTCCTTTGTGTTGTCATTATGTTTGTGCGCCATTTTGCAAAACGTTCGTATACTTTAGGAAAGTGGGGGTCCCGAAGTACTGGCACTGTTATTTTGGGGGTCGTGAGCTGAAAAGTTTGGGAACCCCTGTACTAGATGAGGTAAAATAAACCATGTATGAGTCCACATTGAGCTCATGGTGGTGGAACAAATTAGCAAAATTCGCTAAGAAATACCTGTGTTCCAGCAACTTGCTCCCCATCTGAGAGGGTTTTTAGTGCCAGTGGGAACATAGTTTCATGCCACAGAGCTTTTCTTAATTCAGAGACTTGTGTAGCTGAAAACATTTTATAAAAAGCAGTAAGTGATTTTGGTCTAGATTTTTTAACTGATTCAATTTGCACTAAACATTTTGTATTTACTTTGTAACAATAGCTGTTCTGTTTTTGTTGTTTTTTTTGGGGGCAAAATAATTTTTTTTTTTAAAAACAAATGAAAACATATCGAGATATATATTGAATATCGTAAAAATGTTGACAATAGAGATATCAATTTTTGTTAAATATATCGTCCCTAGTGAGAATAAACTAACGAGGATAGATCAGTACTAATACTAAGCGCTGGTAGCAAATGAAAAGTAGAAAATTAGAAGTAAAAAAAAATTTCAGGGGATTTCACTATAAGAGAAGAAGAGTTTGCCTTTTTTTGCACAGCCTTATTTGTTTGAACCGGAATAATGTTACACCGACCAGGATCTCTTCCATTGCCAGAAGTCAGTGATTTGAGTTTATATTTTTAAAAATAGAAATATTTTTGTTATAAAAACCCATGGATCTGCTTCAGAAGACATGTGTTAACACTTCGGAGGTGTATGGGTTGTTTTACGACACGTATATGTGCTTTTTGGAGCTTTAAAATAACAACCACTATCCACCACCATTATAAAGCTCGGAAGAGCCAGGATCCATTTTAAAACAACTCCGACTATGTTCATCTGGAAGGAGAAAGTCATATACACCTAGGATGGCTTGAGGGTGACTAAATCATGGGGTAATTTGTATTTTTGGGTGAACTATTCCTTTAAGGGTGGTCAATACTGATGAACAATGTCAACGGTATCATATGAAATATAGTGTGACTATAGTGCATACATGTAGTTTAGTAATGTGTAACCTGTTCTCTACTTTGTTTTATATTTTTTTTCGTTCTATGAACTTAGGGTTTTCAAAAAAAAAATTGCATGACACATATAGGGAGATAATTATTTTTTTTATCTATTTATCATTTAGATTAATAGATACATTTAGAAACAATATTGCTTGAATTTTATCTAATGTCTTAACTTTTGTCAGTCTAACAGTATAAGTCAAGAATAAGATAGGGTTATAGGTTCACTCTAAAAAAAAATTCTGGGCTATTTGGGTTGAGGCTGTTTGGCCATTATGGGTTGTTTTTTTCCAGTATTGGGTAGTTTTCTTTAATGCTAAAAATCATTTGGATATTAAGTAAAGATGTCATGTTCCTACTGTAAATAAATTAAAACTAAATTTCTGATGAGTAATATTCATTGCTAAGATCTTTATTTGGACATCTTTAAAGGTGATTTTATCAATATTTAGATTATTTTTATTTTATTTTTTTATTTTTATTTTTTTTATTTTTTTTTTGCACCCAGATTCCAGATTTTCAAATAGTGTATCTTTGGCAAATATTTCAGATGATTTATAAATCTTGACCCTTGTCAAAAAAATACCCTTATAACTGGTTTTGTGGTCCAGGGTCACATATTTCTATTTCTAAAATGTTGGCTAAATGACTTTAAATGTATGCAGTATTAAACTTTTTTTTCTTACATTTTTGTCCTTGGGATTTTTCACCCAATAAAGTCCAGCTTTTGATTATTACTGTTGCCTTTAGTCATGCTATGTCTGCCTTTTAATTTCCAAACTATTTTTGGTTAATTTTAAGACGGCAGTTGTAATTTTTAATCAATATTTGAGTTAATTAAAACCACCCAACATGTTGGGTCAAACATTTAACCCAACCAGCTGGGTTTAAACAACCCAACGTTTGTCCATGTTTGACCCAGCTTTAGGTTGCCAAAATAAATTGGATTGTTTTAACCCAGCTTTTTTAAAAAAGTATGTTATTGCAACTGAAACTACAATCAATAATAAAAAGATGAATAAAAGGAACATTAACTGAAGTAAAAAAAAAAAAAAAAAAGCAAAAACAAAACGTTGCCAAGGCACTATAATAACAAAATCAACAACCAAAAAACTAAAACTTAATATAAAAACACAAATACTTGAACTAAAATTACAATTAAAATAAAATTATTAAGTCTTATTTAAAATATTAACAAAATCTTTATTAATATATTGATACAAAAAATAAATAAATAAATAAAATAATAAAATACATTTATGCAGCACACAATGCTGTATTTTTAAATAAATCCAGTATTTTATATTGTTGAATCCAGTTTTAATATATAACGTCTTTCTACATTTCATAATATTGGATAAAATCTTACATTTATTAAACTGGATAGTGATAAGGATAATAATAATAATGATAATGAAAATGATGTGATATGGGCCATTTTAAAAAACACATTTAAGCATTCAAGAACCCAAATCTTAGATGTTTATTAAGATTTTTCTATTATCTATTAAAACCTACAATAATATTTAAAATATTAGTAAGCTTAATATATATATCAGTCAAAAGTTTTTTTTTTTTTTTTAAAGAAGTTTCTTATGCTTATCAAGGCTGTTTTTCACTCGATCAAAAATACAGAAAAAAAATATATATATATATATATTGTGAAATGTTATGTTTTTCTATATTAATATGCATTAAATTCTAATAATAAATCAGCATATTAGAATGATTTCTGAAGGATCTCGTAACACTTAAGACTGGAGTAACAGCTGATGAAAATTAAAAAAAAAAACTGTGTCTAAACAGTGCAAGTTTTAGTCCATTGACTAAGATTGATTTTGACTACACCCCTACATTTATGGTCAGGAAATATGTCACTCTCTCTCTCATAGCTACATCTTTGTGTGTAACTTTAAGTAAGAAGTAGGGATGGCGAAAACTAAAAAATTTCTTGACCGACCACCGAGCCTCATTAGCCGGTTGAAACCGGTTAACCGATTAGTTTAAAATATGGTACGCTATTTGAAATAACAGCCATTTCGAGCCGCGCCTGCAATTTCGCAACTCTGTCGCATCTCTCTGCCGCTCTGCCTCCCGCACACACACACACACACACACACACACACACACACACACACACACACACTGCCACTCACGTCACTTTTTTCAAATCCCCTACAGCGCGAAACATGAGTCCCGCAAACGCGGCGCCGAAGAGCTTGTTGTATGTAATCGTAGGACAAATGGCTCCTTAGTTTCAAATGGTTTGGGTACAAGGTGATCGCTTTGAAAATAAAGGCGTTTGTCTAGGTTAGAAGCTCATTTGAAACATTGCCACGGCTCATTTAAGAAAATGACAGCTCCGAAGAGACGCCGCTTTAGTTGAGGTAGTGCTAACCATAATAAAGAAAGATGATGATCATCATCACCTTATCGGTTACCACTGAAATGTAGATGTAATGTATTTCCAAATCTAAGCCCATCTTATGCGGAATGTTGCCTAATAGACTGCAACATGATAAAACCAATGGATAAAACAGGCACCTTCAGAATGCGTAAAAGACGCACCGGCCAAGGCAGGTCTAACTCACTGTGTGCCTTCTAATAACGGACAGGACAATTCTGTTGTATAATTAATATTATTCTTCATTCTTATATCATTCTTTTTGGTGAAATGGTCCCACACACTACTTTTCTTTGCACGCTTCATCCTGTCGTCTGCCCTGGCTCTAACCTCGAGTGTTTTAGCCTGTTGCCTTTACTTTTCGCAAACCTTGTGAGCGCGCGAACCCAAACGCTGTGACCTCGCGCCAAATGTTTTTATTGGTTTATTAAGTACAAACAGGCGAGTTATGAAAAATTGAGTGTGAGGGATAATTTGTTCACTTAACACAAAAAGATGAGGAATGAGATGGCTAACTGTAGTAGCGTATAGTCCACTGTCTATAATAGCCTAATTTAGATATCACTTTTTTTTTTTAACCGACTACCGACAACTTTGACCGGTTAACGTTGATACGGTCAACCACCGGTCAAACGGTCATCGGTTAACATCCCTAGTAAGAAGAGGCTCAAAAAATTGTCATTACAGAAACATTTGGTAAAGTTTCGGTAGTGACAGCCTTGTTTTTTTGGACGTTATTCCATAAAATTGTCACAACAAAAGGTGACACAAGGGAACACATTATCTTTTTTTTTGGTTTGTTTGTGGGGAAATAAACAATTTTTGTACAGTGATGCACATTTTAGTATGCTGAAAAATGATGAAAAACTTTTCAACTGTACTCCATAGTTCACAGTCTTTGTAACATGTTTTCAGCAATATATTTCTAACATTTATAATGTGTTAAGAAACTTACTATAAGTGTGTGTTTATGGGATTTTCTATGGTGTACTATTTATTGGTTATGTACTATTGGTCAACAGTTGGTTGTTTCTGTTAAAACTCTGTAACCCACTCTTATTTGGCCAGAAGGATTGTGTGTTTGGTTAGCAGGTGCTCCTTTGCTCTGATCCCATCCAGATACATTAATACTTACACTACAAATGTCATGCCGCTAGTGATCAGATCACCTGAGACGTTTGTAATTCTAGTTGGTCTTGGTATGATAAAATCCTGGTTGCTGCTGGACTAAGATGTTTCCTTAAATTGAGGTTTGTTGCAGCGCGATGCACTAAAAGCTATCTTGTGTTCATTTGTAGACAGACAAAGTGCTTCTTACTGGAAACATAACAGCCTAGTTAGGATGTGAGGAGGGAGGACATTACCGCTGCGCTATTTAAAGTGATTATATGAACGGATATTTACAGTGCCAATGCCAACAGAGGGAAAAATCCACAGACAGCTGTTTTCTCTCTCTTTGTCTTCTTTACGTTGGTTCTTTAGCTGTGATGCATCATGCGTCCCGTAAGACAGGAAACACACACGCGATCGATTCTCTCACAAAGACCATCGTTTACATGCACTTCAGCATCCTATTCATGGATCTAGTCTCTCCGCTATTCTCCATTTTATCTAGTCTCTTCTCTTTTTATATTATCTAGTCTCTTATTGTCTGCTCTCTGAGGTCCTTCAGGTTTCTATCCGTGTGTGTGTGTGTGTGTGTGTGTGTGTGATCTTTGGCCCTCTGTTGTGGTAATGAGAAACAGGTGTTATCCTGATATCAGATGTCATATCAATGTTTCATAGCAGATATTTCTCTGGTAATTCCTGCCTGATGTGTTCTGAAGCTCTTAGATGAATTGAAACGAATGACCCTGTTGAGCGCCAGGTGCGCACGCGCACACACACACACACACACACACACTTGTTTTCCTATCTCTGTTGGGGCTTTATTTGGACTTTTTGTCCTCTAAATCCTTGCTGCATTCATTTACCTTATTTACACTACTGGTCAAATGTTTGAAATCATTAGAGTTTTTAATGTTTTGAAAGAAATCTCTACTGCCCATCAGTGCTGCATTTATTTGCTCAAAAGCACAGTGAAATTGTGAAATATTTTTACAGTTTAAAATAACTGTTTTCTATGTGAATATGTTGTACAATGTAATTTATTCCTGTGATCAAAGCTGCATTTTCAGCATCATTATTCTGTCTTCATTGTCACACAATCCTTTAAAAATCATTCTAAAATTGTTATAGTTTCTGCTCAAAGAACATTTTTTCTTATTATCAGTGATGGAAAGAGATGAAGTAGAAAGGTCAAAAGAATAACATTTATTTAAAATATTTTGTGACATTGTTTCTTTACTGTCACTTTTGATCAATTTAGTGTCCAGAAAGTTTAGGATCAGAACATTTATCAAGAATGGATTAAAATTAAACAAACGTGACAGTAAAGGTATTTAAAAGGTTACAAAAAAAAAAAAAAAAACAGTAACAATTTTGGATTTTGTAACATTTTTACATTTTTTTTATTCTATTAATCAAAGAATCCTGAAAAAATAAAATGTATCACTTTTCATACAAAAAATATCAATATGAAATGCAGTTGAAGTCAAAAGTTTACATACACCTTGCAGAATTTGCAAATTGTTAATTATTTTACCAAAATAAAAAGGATCATACAAAATGCATGTTATTTTTTATTTAGTACTGACCTGAACAACATGTTTCAAGTAAAATACATTTACATATAGTCCACAAGATAAAATAATAGTTGGATTTATAAAAATTACCCCATTCAAAAAATACACTTGATTCTTAATACTGTGTTGTTACCTGAATGATCCACAGCAGGTTTTTATTTATTTATTTATTTTTTTGTGAAAGTTGTTCACGAGTCTCTTGTTTGTCCTAAACAGTTAAACTGCCCACTGTTCTTCAGAAAAATCCTTTAGGTCCCACATAATCTTTGGTTTTTTAGCATTTTTGTCTCATATGCAAGGAGCTTCAAACTCTCACTGATGCTTCAGATGTAAAGAGCTGGGGGGGTGAAAACCTTTGAACAGAATGAATAATGTGTACATTTTTCTTATTTTGCCTAAATATCATATTTTTATTTTATTTTATTATTATTATTTTTTTATTTTTTTCATTTAGTACTGCCCTTCAGAAGCTACGGAAGATACTAACATGTTTCCAAAAAGACAAAATAAGTTAAATGTCCCTCAGTTGTCCTCAATATGAAAAGATGGATCTCAAAATCATAAATCAAATGTAATATACAAATCAAAAATACTGAAAAACCAAATAATTTGTGGAACCTGAAGGATTTATCTGAAGAACAGCAGATTTTTGAACTGTTCAGGACAAACAAGGGACTCATGAACTATCACTAAACAAAAACAAAAAAAAAACAGCTGTGGATCATTCAGGTAACAACACAGTATTAAGAATCAAGCGTATGTAAACTTTTGAACAGGGCATTTTTTATAAATTCAACTATTATTTTCTCATGTGGACTATACGTATACATATTTTATGTGAAATATCTTATTCAGGTCAGTACTAAATAAGAAATAACATCTTATTTTGGTCAAATAATTAACATTTTGCAGATTCTGCAAGGTGTATGTAAACTTTTGACTGTATGTTTTTTGAGCAATTAAAGCATAGATTTTACATTTCATCTTTTTTTTTTTTTTTTTAAGAATAAATGTTATTTTCCTCAAGTTGTGTGGACCAAACACACACACACACAGTCTCACAATTAATGAGATTCTATCAGGGCTACAATAGGATTCTTTTCCACACCTTATTTTCTCCAGCACACACTGGAGCGTATTGACGAGAGTCAGATCTTCAGAAATCTCTAGTGTGTGTGTGTGATGTGAAAGTGAAGTGTGTGTTCGCTGGAGGAGCCGATAAGAGTTCTTCTGTCTGATTGGCTCTGTGCAGATATGGAGACCAAAGCCTGCAGCCTGACACCAGCAGCTCTGATCCAGCTTCTCCAGCTTTGTTCTGTTAAATGCATAGTTCATCCAGAAACTAACGTTCTGTCATCATTTGCTCGGCCTCATGTCGTTCCAAACCTGCACGACTTTCTTTTCTTCTGGCGACCACAAAAGCAGATCAGAGGCCGAATGTCCAGAGTGCTGTATTATATGAAAGCATATGGTACTGTCGAGCTGCAACAATGACAAAAAAGCACCATTAACAGCAGTCCGTACGACACGCATGCTTCTTCTGAAGCCATACAATACCTTTGTAGTCATGAGAACACTACTCTCACGGTGCTTTTTTGGAGCCTGACAGCACATTCACTGTCAGTAGGAAAGTGCGATGTGCATATTCAGCTAAACAACTCGTTTGGTGTTGCACTGAGGAAAGAAAGTTTATCAGGTTTGGGATTATGTGAGGTGAGTAAATGATAAAAGGACTAACCTGTTAACTCTAGTATTTAAGTCAAACACTCAGTGGGAGTTTGCTGCATAGCTGTTTAAATGGCTAAATGAATAAAATGATCAGTTGGTGTCAGGAGTCTAGAGGACAGGCTGTTCCAGCTCTGATGAATTTGGCTAATTTTCAGTATCATCTGGTTATTAAAGAGCTGTAATGAGCGGAAAGTGGAGCGTGTTACAGGTCACACTGACCGCTTATCTGGACACATCAAGACTCGCACAGCAGCAGATGTGAGGAAAAATGGCTCTGGCTACCGCTGGCCAAAAGAAGTCACCAAAGCTGCATTTATTTGTTCAAAATTCAGTAAAAATACTAAAATATTATTTATATTTAAAATAACTATTGCCTATGTGAATATATTATAAAATGTAATTTATTCCTGTGATGCAAAGCTGAATTTTCAGCATCATTACTTTAGTCTTCAGTGTCACATGATCCTTTAGAAATCATTCTAATATGCTGACTTAATATGCTGCTTATGATTATTATCAGTGATGATACAGTTGTGATGCCTCATATTTTTGTTAAAACTGTGATACTACTATTTAAAGTTAAGGTATGATTGAAAATAATGATAATAATAATACTTTAATTTGGATGCATTAAATGATCAAAAGTGACAGTAAAGACATTTATACTATTACAAATTATTTATATTTTAAATAAATGCTGTTTTATTAAACTTTCTGTTCATCAAAATAAAATAAAATGTATCAGTTTTGTGACCCTGGATCACAAAACCAGTCATAAGTGTACATTTGTCGAAATAGCGATTTATACATCATCTGAAAGCTGAATAAGTAAGTTTTCCTTTGATGTAGGTTTGTTAGAATATGACAAAATTTGGCAGAGATACAACTATTTGAAAATCTGGAAACTGAGGGTGCAAAAAAAAAAAAAAAAATCAAAATATTGAGAAAATCACTTTTAATGTTGTCGAAAGTTCTTAGCAAAGCATATTACTAATCAAAAAAATTTTTACACAATATCATAATATTTACACAATATCTTCATGGAACATGATGTTAACCTAATATCCGAATGATTTTTGGCATAAAAGAATTTTTATTATTATTTATTTTGTGGTCCAGGGTCACAAATATGAAACAGCACAGCTGTTTTCAACATTGATAATAATCAGAATCAGTTTTTGGAGCAGCAAATCAGCATATTAGAATGATTTCTGAAAAAGAAAAATGCAGACTTGTTTATATATTCACATTCCTGTTAATTATTGATGCTAAAATATGTCTATTTCACAAGACTGATATGCATACTTTTTCAGTTTTTGGATGAAAATCAGCTGAATTCTGTGCCGTGTTGACAGTACAACTCTTATTGCTAGCTGAAAGAATGCATAAAATGTACAAAATGTATATTTGAATGAAATATTGCAAAATGCATTACATTGCCAGTAAAAAAATTTAAAAATTCGCAATTCATCCACCCATGGCAGGTGAGGCAGAAATGTAATTTTGCACCTAGCACTTACACACACACATCTCTTCTCTGGAGGATTTGAGCTAAACGCTGCCCATCAGACACCAGAAGAATCCTGAGTGCCCAACTCGCTGCCAGGTGTCCATGGCAACGTCAGAGTTTTTCCCGTCTCCGCAGAGACCTGCGGGAAAATGACAGATTCTGAGCCGAACGAGAGCGAGTGAGAGAGACAAAGCTGATGAATCAGTGTCAGAGATCCATCTGCTGATTATTCACTATGACTCTGAGCAGAATAAACTAATAAACAGCTCAGGTGTGTAGCTTGACCACCTGACCATCTCATGCTCACTGTAATTTTATTTGTTACGTTATTTTGTATGCATTTTTAAAAGGTGGCCTATTATGCCCTTTTTACATTCTCTGATGTCTCCGGAGTCTGTATGTAAAGTTTTAGCTCAAAATATAATTACAGATAATAAACAGATAATTTTTAATAGCTTGTTAAATTTCCCACTTTCAGGGTATGAGCCAAAACACAACACTTTCTTTGTGTTTGTCCCTTTACATGCAAATTAACTGGTGCTTCCTGACACCTTTTTATAAGAGGGTGGAACTTCAAGAGCCGGCAAAAACAAAACAGGACAATCTCACGCACTAAAAATGTCAGAAACTCTCAGAAAACGTATTTGGTTTAAAAGTCATAATATGCATAATAAATGCGCATTCATGGATTACACAGACAGAGAGCATGGCACGATAAAAATAACGACATAGCGGGTCTCACGGTGCCTTTGAATGCTATCACAAACTTTATAAGTCCCACTTGTGATTATGAGCTCGGCAAATTCAAGGGTCGACTTCACATTGCTTTCATATGCAATTTTTTTATTACCACACTTCTATTTAATATCATTCTGGTAGCAGGTGAAGGCAGCATCGGTGAAAACAGGCATAGGAAATGGTACAGGGTTCATACAAGGTGCTTAAACTACTTGAATTTGCCTTTTTTAAATTTAAGGCCTGAAAAATGAACAATACTGATTATAAATTCAATGTCTCTGTTACTTAGTGGAGAAAAGGAGTATTCTCAGCTTAACAGAGCTGCTCACACTTACCTACATGTGATCAAAAAAAGAGTAAAGAATATGTTTGTTTAGAAACCAGATACAATTTTACAAGTTAAATTTGTATTTAAAATTAAGAATGAAATCATTTATCTGTTGAGAGTATACTGACAGTTTGTGTAGCTGGATCATTAAGCTTCAAAAACTCAGTAATGAGGTGCTTTGACTGTTACAGATTTGAAAAAACAAAAGTGTGGGAATAAAGAACTCTTAAAGGGGTCATTGAATGGGATTTTGACACAATTCACTGATGAAAATCATTGAGGTGTGCTCTGATTGGCCAGCTATATCGTGCG
The DNA here is from genome assembly GCA_033026305.1 of Cirrhinus molitorella. Taxonomy (NCBI): domain Eukaryota; kingdom Metazoa; phylum Chordata; class Actinopteri; order Cypriniformes; family Cyprinidae; genus Cirrhinus; species Cirrhinus molitorella. The sequence continues at coordinate 10,220,763 of CM065129.1, forward strand.
TTGTGATTGGCCGATTACTCTAAGCGTGTGTCGGAAATGTTACGCCCCTTAGGAATCCCATCCTCCCGAGCAATTGACAGGTGATAATGTCGACTGTACTACCTTATCAATTCGAGCCCAAATCTGATCCAGAAAATGCAGAAGCTGATCAGTCAACTCGGCCAGCGCGACTTGATCAAAACGTAGCAGATTGGTAAGGTTTTACTTTACAAACAACTATTACACCATGTCTACACCTGACGCGACATTCGTCGCGACGCAACAGCAAAAGTCTGTGAACATTTACAAAGCGACCACTGAAAATTATTTGAAATGTGTGTCAACACGGCATAAATATAACGCAGCAGCAGTTTTATGTCCGACATTTGTTGTGTCGCGTCACGCCGCTCGCGTCCGGTGTAGACACGTTGTTACATTTAACAGCTCACTAACGTTATATGTAATCACTTCAATATACTGTATATATGACATTATAAGAACTTGGGACAGTGTTGAAAATAAAACGCAGCCACTGATCTCTTCTTGTTTGTTCTTTTGGTAGACCAAACAGAGGGCTTTTCTTTCGCATCCAAAGACACAGCGTCTCCATGACACGGCGCCGCCGGTAGCATGAATGAGCACTACAGCGAGAAAGGAACGCCCTCTTTCTTTGCGTATTGCTTTGGGCGGTGTTAGGCAAATCGTCATCACATGCTGACGTAGATACTTGGGGCGTGTGTTAGACCCAGTCGTTTTAGGGGGGTGTGGCAGACTCCTAACTTTAATAAAGAATATCTCTTTGAATTTGAGACTTTAGTCTTTGCATCTTCTTTATGCACCAAGAGCTTGTAACAGTCCAAAGAGAAAGGAAAACTTGAAAACTCATTCAAATCATTCCCTTTAACTCTGACACAAAGGCTGCGTGTCCACCAAGGTGTTTTTCCCCAAGGCTAGCGTATTTTTTCAATCGCTCTTAATGGGAGCACCGTGTTTTTTGAAACGCCGGGAGCGTGCCGAGCTCTGAGCGTCTTTTTGAGCGTTCAGGTGTTTTTTTCCTCAGTGCAGAGAGTTGAAGAATGTTCAACTTTGAGTAAAATGCTGCGCTCATCACTGTCACTTTCTAGTCAGCTAACCAATCAGTCCAATCAATCAATGCTTGTACTAAGGCTCAACAGCAATGGAGAAGTTGATATTGCTCATCTTTGAGTATTTATGTCTTTACCAGATGGAATTGCCGGACTACCATAATATTGTTATGAAAAATAATGCTTGGAGAAACATTAGCTATGCATTCGCCATTACTTCAGTGGATATTCTGTATCATAGCAATCACGGCATCTCAACTGAAAAAACGCTGCGCTCTCAGCATCAAAAGGGTACTTCAGGATGCGACGGTTCTAAATAGAACTGCTACTACATGTAAAGAACCTTTAAAGAACCATCTTTTTTAGAGTGTGAAGAGGTACACTCTTAAAAATAAAGGTGCTTTATAAAGTTCTTCACAGCGATGCCATAGTAGAACCATTTTTGGTTCCACAAAGAACCATTCAGTCAAAGGATGTTAAAGAACCAACTCTTTCTTACCTCTTTATAATCTATAGAAACGTCTTTCGCCACAAAGAACCTTTTGTGAAACAGACAGGTTCATGCAACCATTTAGACAAAAAAGTTCTTCTTTGGCATCGTGAAACACCTATAATAAAAAATTTAAACGGCCATTCATTTTCGAGTTTTAACATCGCCCTTTTAAAAAGTATGTAGCGATGAGTGAAACAGAGCTTTTCAAGTCAGTTCTCTGAATCAGTTCAACCATTGCGTCACAAATTATTGACTATTTTAAAGTGCTCCAATAGGATCACATATTGCGAATCATTTGTTTCAGATCGAAACTTCATATTGTGTATCACGAATCATTTGATTGAAATGGGTTCGTTAATCATTATCGAATTATTCAAATCTAATGATTTGAGATATGAAGTCCCAATCTAAATCAAATTCACAATTCAGAGCATGGATTGCAAATCATTTGATTTATATTGCAGCAGCTACAGCAATAAAACAGTAATGGCAGACTGGTGTTTCTCACTCAGTGCTGTGTCTATGCTAATAGAGATCATCACAAATGGGTGGGATTTGGAATTGCGTGATCAGAGAGACTGTTTATGATTTTTTGGGATTAAAAAATGGGTGGGTGGATTTTTAACATTATAGGCTAGTTGTTTCAACACACTGCAGCCATACAACTATGTTCAAACACCTTATAAAGGTGACTTTTGCATAATAGGTCCACTTTGATGCTTTCAGATTTCAATTTGCTGTATACATTTAAATGGCTGGTTAGCATTCACTAGAGCATTTCGCAGCACACTTTCAGATATTTCTGAAACCCTCCACCTCCCCAGCTCCACCTGTATAGATCCACTGTGGGTTATTATATATGCTATTGTGTTAATACATTAACATTGTCATATCCATTATCATGCTAACATCTTCTGAGAGTTGTCATGATCGAACTAAAGTAACACTGTTTGTAAGTGCTCACCACAAATTTATTTCCTTGCAGAAAAGAAACAGAACAGCAAAAAATTCTCTTTTTGGCCTTAATGTCAGCAAGCTTGATCTCCTGCAGGCGAGCTTAAAGAGAAGTTTGTTTTTGACTCAGAAACATTGATTCAGTGCTCAGTTTTGAGCATCATATCGATAACAGAAGCAGACAGCAGTTTAAGCACTTTTAAACAGACAGGAGTAGTTTTGCGGTTTAGTGTAGACTAAATTGCTCCAGATGATTCATGTATATGTGTTTATTGACTATTAATGTGTATTACATAATTGAAAAAGGGTTGTAAAAACATTGCTGTTGTGGTGTTTGTGTGTTGGGGGATCATAGCAGAGGATCAGTTTGTAAACTACTGGGTTACTGATATTAAGCTCGCATGAAAAACCCAACTTACTGATCTGCTATTTCTGAAACGTATTATTATTCTTCTGAGCCAAAATGTAAACAGTGTCTCCTTCTATAATTTTAAAGTTTAAAGTTACAACCACCAAACTCGGGTCAAACTTGGTGTGCTGTATGTTTCCTAATTGATCCGATATACATTTTTCTGGATACATTGAGAATCATGATTTTGTCTCAAATAGAGATCACGATTCTGAACTAAACTAAAAAAAAAGTGTGACAAAATATTAATTGCTGCAGTCTATTTAAAAGTGCTTAATTCATTTGAATGAATTATTAAGCATTTATTGTATGTATTTAAAATATATTTAATGGTAACATTTTGAAAAAGTGGCTTGAATAAATGACTCGTGCATAAATACTTAACTTGTTTCATTACTAGATAATCGTTGTCATTCAGAAATAACATTGTGTGTATGTTTGAATTGAGATTGCGATCTTGTAATGATTAATCGTGCAGCTCTAATGGTGAGTTACTATACAACCAGCCTAAATCAGCGTTTTTTTTTTTGTTTTTTTTTACTGATTCTGCTGGTTTTAGCTGTTTTTTTTTGTAAACAACATGCTAATCATGCAAGAAAAATGCTAACATCATCCTAGAAACAAGGTAATCATGGTAAAAACATGTTACCAACATGCTAGTTACATGTGAATCGCACTAACAACATGCTAACATCATGTTAGAAACATACTAATCATGTAAGAAACATGCTAGCAATATGCTAATCATGTTAACAACACGCTATCAACATCTAATTAATTTATTTAAGGCTGTGTTCATACTGCTGGCAAATATTGCCCAAACTCGATTTTTTTTGCTTACATGTGACTTTAGATCTGTTTTTCTCATGACAGTGTGAACAGTCATGTCAAAATTCATGGGACCTTCTAGATCAACATCGTATTCGTAGCGCATGCGGGTCAATTCAGAACTTTGATCTGTTCACAATGGAAAACTGATATTGTTAATATGTAAACAGCTATATAAAAATGATTCTGAGCATAAATCGGAATTGAACCTAAATGTTCAAACTTGAAGCTTTTACAACTGTTTCAAACTCAGTCAAGGCATTTTTTTTAAGCCAACATTACTCATCTAGTTCATGATATTAGTCAAAATCTGGTGTTTCTTGTGTTTAAAGCTTGTGTTTTTCAGAGTAGTTGACAACTACTGTGATAATGATAAGAACATTTTTAATACTGATCCACTACCATTCATAAGTTGGGGATTTTTTTTAAAATAAATTAATACTTTTATTGATGAAGTACACTTTAAAGTAATCAAAAGTGGCAGTAAAGATGTGTACGATGTTTATGATTATTTCTATTTCAAATGCTGTTCTTTTGAGCTTTCGTTAGAGAATCCTGAAAAGTTTCACACAAACAGTTTCTACTAAATATGAAACACAACTGTTTTCAACACTGATAATAATCAGAAATGTTTCCCGAGGAGCAAATCAGCATATTAGTGTCATAAAGGAGTCGTAGGCGGGTGGATCCAAGTGCAAAACTTTATTAAACAAACTCATGGTCGACAGGCGTGGTCAAAACAGCAGATGGGTACAACACAGGTAATCCAGTAGCGCAAACGATAGTCCAGGCAGATAGTCGGGGCGGGCAGCGATCAATGGGATAGTCCAGAAACGTCCCCCCTTAGAAGCGGCTTCCAGACGCTGAAACAGTCCAAAGACACCAAAAGGGCGGGGGGGTAGGGCGGGAAGCATAGGGGAGGACCAGGACCATGTGGGCTGATAGAGTCAGGAGGGGCAAAGAGTCCAGAAGGAGCCCAAGCGGCAGCAGAGCAACAGAGCTGACCTAGATGCTCAGGAGACCCCCAGGACGGGGCAGACATTCTCCAGGGCGAAGCAGACGAATCAGACACCTTCCAAGGCGGAGCAGACGAGTTAGACGCTCTCCAGAGTGGAGCAGACGAGTCAGAAACCCTCCAGGGCGGAGCAGGCGCCCTCCAGGGTGGATCAGGCGGAGCAGGCGCCCTCCAGGGCGGATCAGGCGGAGCAGGCGCCCTCCAGGGCGGATCGGGCAGGACTAGAACCCTCCAGGGCGGCACGGAAGCCCCCCAGGGCGGAGCAGACAAGACAGGAACCCTCCAGGGTGGAACGGGATCCCCCCAGGGTGGAGCAGACGGATCTGTAACGTAGAGCATAGACAGACACACACACAGAGAGAGAGAATCAGACGCCCTCCCGGGCGGATCGGGCGAATCGGACGCCCTCCAGGGCGGATCAAACAGGACATGAGCCCTCCAGGGCAGAACGGAATCCCCCCAGAGCGGAGCAGACAGGACAGGAGCCCTCCAGGGCAGAGCGGGAGGAGGCGGAGCAGCTGCGAAGACAGGGCTTGACTCAGGAGGCGGAGCAGATGCAAAGACGCTTGACTCAGGAGGCGGAGCAGATGCAAAGACGCTTGGCGCTGGAGGCGGAGCAGCTGCGAAGACAGGGCTTGACTGTGGAGGTGGAGCAGCTGTGAGGACAATTGACTGTGGAGGCGGAAGAGCTGCGAAGACGTCAGCAGTGACATCACTTGACTCTGGAGGGACAGTCGCTACATCACTAGGCTCTGGAGAAGCGACTGCGACGACTTGGCCTGACTGTGGAGGAACAGCGGTAACTTGGCTTGGATTTGAGGGAACTGCTGTGACTTTACTTGGCTCTGGAGGCACAGCAGTGACTTGACTTGGCGCTGGGGCAGTATCATTCACCTTGAGAGCAGTTGCGACGAGACTTGACTCAGAGTGAGGAGCAGCTGTGACGACGGTGCTCGACACGGGATGCGGGACAGCTGCGGCTTGCAACTTGCGGAGTGAAGTGAGGATGTCTTCCAGCCGGTCGAGTGTCGCTGTGATATGAGAGACTTGACTTGCCTGCGGAGAGAGGGCTGTGACTGGACTTGAATCTGAATAGGCAGTTGAGGATAGACTTGACTCTTGACTTGGCTTTGGTACGAAGGCTGTAACTTGACTTGAAACAAAAGCTGCCACTGGACTTGACACTGGAACAACGGCTGGGCTTGACACTTGACTTGGCTTTGGAATGATAACTGGGACTGGACTAGACACTGGAGTGGCGGCCATGACAGGTGCTGACTCAGGACGGACGGCCATCTTGACTTGTGAAGACTCTGGTGTGGCGGCCATCTTGACGTGCTTGGGAGACTGGGCAGAGTGGAAAATAGTGAGCGCTGACTTAACTGATATAATTTGGAAGTCTTCCAGACAGGATATGAGTCTATTATCGCTTGTTAGGTTGAGGAAGTGTGCTGGGAGGTCCGCCATCTTGTGATCGCAACATGCCGCGGCCGCCATTTTGTGAATGCGCGCCGGCGCGGCCGCCATTTTGACATCGCGATTTGGCGTGGCCGCCAATTTGACATCGCGATTCGGCGCGGCCGCCATTACTGTGGGTTCGCGGTTCTCCCCCGCTAAATCTTCTGAGTCAAGTAAGTCCCCATACTGTAATGCATAATCCAAATTTGTGAAACAGGAGCGTGACAAGATATAATCACAATCCTCTTCACTGTGATCGTGTTTCACCTCTGTGACAGCCACGGGAACAAAAGATGAACCCCCGCACCACAATGCAAAGTCCACATAATCAGAAAAACAGGTGCGGGGGCACTCAAATCGCAGCCTTGATTTGAGAGGCTCATCAAGAGCCAAACGGAAAATGTCCATAAAATAATTTTCATCATAGAAAGACTGTTGATTCATGAGGTGACGAAATGTATCCACAAAATCCACTAAGGGCATACCGTGCTGTTTGAGTTGAAGTAGTTGATCAAATGGATCCATGGTTGAGCGGAGGGGAGGAATAAAGCTGCTGGATCCGGGGGTGGCGAAGTCTTCTGTCATAAAGGAGTCGTAGGCGGGTGGATCCAAGTGCAAAACTTTATTAAACAAACTCATGGTCGACAGGCGTGGTCAAAACAGCAGACGGGTACAACACAGGTAATCCAGTAGGGCAAGCGATAGTCCAGGCAGATAGTCGGGGCGGGCAGCGATCAATGGGATAGTCCAGAAACGAGCAAGGGTCAAAAAGGCGGGCGGAGAACAGTCACAGGAGCCAGGGAACAAGGGGGGTCGACACGGGGAAAAACAAACACGGAAAACGCTCAGAAATGACAGTTAACTGATCAAGACTTCGCAAAGAAATGGTGAATGAACCGGGCTATTTATGCATTGAAAAGCAAGATGGCCGACAGGGGTGAGAGGTGAAAGGTGACAGGAAGTTTACGAGAAAGGGGTTATGGGAAATGAAGTGAGCTAATGGTCCAAAAGTACATGTGAAGGCTCCCTCTAGGGGAGAGTAGAGGGAGCCACAACGGTACAGATCGTGACAATTAGAATGATTTCTGAAGGACCATTTGACACTGGAGACTAGAATAATGATCCTGAAAATTCAGCTTTGCATCACAGGAATAAATTACATTTTACAATATATTCACATAGAATATTGTTTTTTGAAATTCTAATAATAAATACAATTTTTGCAGTATTTTTAATGAAATAAATGCAGCCTTCGTGAGCAGAAGAGACTTTTTTAGATTATTACTGCTGCAAACAAGTACAGGAACTTGCTACTGCCAATACATATGCTAGTACAGTACAATACATACTACTGCTGCACAAATATCATATATATATATATATATATATATATACAACCCCAATTCCAGAAAAGTTGGTGAAATACCATAAAATCAAGAATATTTTATCTGTTCATTCTCTTTAACATTTATTTAACTGACTAAAGTACAAAGAGAAAAATTCCACTGTCTTCAGTTGCCTACTTTTAATTTTATTTTGTAAATATAATCAAAATTTAATTTTTCATGTGTGCAACACACTCCAAGATAGCTGGAACAGAGGCATGTTTACCACTATGCCACATCAACTTTCCTTTTAATTACAGTGTTTAATTGTTTGGGAATTGAGAATGCTAATACTTCAAGTTTTACAAGCAAAACTTTTGTCCAATCTGGCATCGCTGCATAGAATTGATGTATAGCTTTCTGCTGCAGTGACAGAAATTCGAGTTGCATTTATTGGTGCAGCTGCAGAATGTATTAAGTGACAGCAGTTTTCTGAAGTACTCCTGAGCCCATGTTTCTATATTTAACACAGCAGCATGACAGTTTCTTATGCAGTGCCGTCTGAGAGCTCAAAGGTCATGCACATTCATCCGAGGTGTATTGCCTTGCCCTACACAGACTGGCATTTTTCTGGATTCCCTGAATATTATGTGTGGTAGTTGGTGAAAAACCTAATTTCTTTGTGATTTTATATTAGGAAATGTGATTTTTGATTTGTTTGACACTTTTGTCATGAAATTTAGCACAAAGTGATGATGAGACATGATCCAACTTTGCTTCCAAAGATTGAAATGCCCCTTTTATACCCAAACATGATATCTTCACCTATTTCCATTTCACCTGCACTGTAAAAAATAAATAGTTGAGGAAACGTAAGGCTTTTGAGTTCTCTCAACAAACAGTAAAGATACTTTGTTTAGCCAACGCAAATTTGTTTGTTCATGCAATGCTGATTGTCTTATTTATCTAATAGAAAAATTCTTGTCACAGCAACTGAAACAACAATTGACCTATCCTATCGCTAAGCCCCGCCCCCCTTAGTTACTGTTGCTGCCTCGGACAAACAAACGAGTTTCCCACTGTCTTACAATAAAAGCTGTCAGTGTGAAACCTTGTCCGAAGATGTTTTTAGTACGTTTTGAACACAGAAGGACCACCTCTCATCAAGGAGCATTCAAGTAGTGCTTTAATATGCCATGGAGAGATATGTAAATGATTTAAAAATAAATATGGTGTGTAACATGATTCATTTGAAATCAAGGGTTTACAGATCACAATGCAAATGGGAGAAATCTCATGTTACAGTCGTCACGATCGCAGATGACAACATCCAGGATCAACACTGTTCATGTACCACAGTGTAAAATTAATAATTTTACATTTAACCAGTTTAATATGGAGAGGCACTGAAATGTAGACCTTTGTTTATGTGTTTTTGACCTACACTGTACATGACGTGAGAATAGTTAGCTGAGGTTTGTACATTAGCATGGACTCACTAACTTTAACGTTAGCTAGTTTTAGCCAGAGATATTAACGATATTTAGATACATTATCTGCTTGAGCAAATGAAAAAGGCCACTTAAGAGCATGACAACTAGAAAATAAACATTAAATAATAAAATAAATTCAAATTCCATTGCCAGTCCTTTCAGGATACCTGGAATCAGTGTTACAGATACCTCAGGCACATTGTTTTATTATTTTTGTAGCATAAACACCATCAAAATAACGAGAGCTTCAGATCTTCCAATGTTTCTGCGCTGAAACCTATAGGTGTCTGAGTTCCATCTCCATGTAGCTGATACTCAACTGCCATTGGCTCATCTGCACTCTAGGGGCGGGGCTTACCGATAGGTCAGTTACTGTCGTTGATGTAATTTATTTTTTTTTATGTATCAATTTTGATTATTTACAAATGCCAAACAGTGAATTGTTATAGAAACCTTAATGGATAACTTAACCCAAAATGTAGACAACTTTGTCTTTGCTTGTTAAACATCTTACAAGACTACGATATCCAGCAAATAGATGTAAGTGGTGGAACATACTCTTTAGGCCTCAAAACTAGACACACAAATCTCAAGAATGGTGACAATCAACAAATGTTGAAAAGACACAGTACAACAAATAACTAACAATAATGACAAAACAACAACAAAAAGTTTACATTAAGTCAGCAAACAGCAAAACAATACTCCTATAATGGTAACTGCATAATTTATTCATGCTGCAATGCATGCTGGGAACTCACAAAGCCTTAACATTTCAACAACATGAAATTCTTTGTTGACACGTATGTGTTTGACTAGTTGGGACAACATTTTGTTGGTCTGACAATGTTTTATGTAGTTTCAAGAAAGTAATATTTTTCAGTATTTGAGACTCAAAATGTTTTGAAAACTGGAAAATATGAAGTTGCATTTTTACAGTGTGCTTACTGTGAACAGTTTAAAAACATTGGATATTCTATAAACTTTTTCACTTTTATTTTGCCTCTGTTCCAACTTCTTGAAGTATAATGCAGCCATGAAAATCAAAATTTGGTTATATTTACAAAATAAAATGGAAAGTTGGCCACTAAAAAAAACATTGGTTGTTTTTCTTTGTACTTTAGTCAATTAAATAAAGGTTAAAGGGAATGAACAGATAACATATTCTTGATTTTACAGCATTTCAGAATCAGAATCAGAATCAGAATCAGAATGAGCTTTATTGCCAGGTATGTTTGCACATACTAGGAATTTGTTTTAGTGACAGAAGCTCCACAGTGCAACAGAATGACAATGACAAGAAAAGACACACAGATAATAAAAGAACAATATACAAATATACAGAAAATATACAGAAAAAAGTGCAAAAAAGCAAATACTCAATATACAATTTAAATAAACTAAAAATAGACAAATGTAAACAATTTATTATGTACAGGTGCAAATTAGAAATGAGAAATGTAAACAAGTATGTGTTTTAAATAAATGAATGAGTGTATAATAGTGTTATTGTTCTGTGTTATTTTTTTTTTTATTTTATTTTTTTTTTTAAGTGTTCATGAGATGGACTGCTTGAGGGAAGAAACTGTTCCTGTGCCTGGTCGTTCTAGTGCTCAGGGCTCTGTAGCGTCGACCAGATGGCAACAGTTCAAAAAGCGAGTGTGCGGGATGTGAGGGGTCCAGAGTGATTTTACTAGCCCTTTTGCGCACTCTGGACAGGTACAGATCTTGAAGAGTGGGGAGGGTTGTACCAATGATCCGCTCAGCACACCGGACTATCCGGCGTAGTCTTCTGAGGTCAGAACTGGTAGCTGAGCTGAACCAGACAGTAATTGAAGTGCACAGGACGGATTCGATGATGGCAGAGTAGAACTGTTTCAGCAGATCTTGTGGCAGGTTGAACTTCCTCAGTTGACGGAGGAAGTACAGTCTCTGCTGGGCCTTTTTCACAATGGAGTCAATGTGAATGTCCCACTTCAGGTCCTGAGAAATGTTGTTGCCTAGGAACCTGAATGACTCCACTGTTTTTACAGTACTGTCCATGATGGTGAGTGGGGGGAGAGCAGGAGGCTTCCTCCTGAAGTCCACGATCATCTCCACTGTTTTGAGCGTGTTGAGCTCCAGGTTATTGTGACTGCACCATTCAGCCAGCTCTTTAACCTCCTGTCTGTAAGCAGACTCATCACCGTTCTGAATGAGACCGATGAGTGTGGTGTCATCCGCAAACTTCAGGAGCTTGACAGAGGGGTCTTTAGAGGTGCAGTCGTTGGTGTACAGGGAGAAGAGCAGAGGGGAGAGAACACAACCCTGAGGGGCGCCAGTGCTGATGGTGCGGGTGCTGGATGAGTATTTTCCCAGCCTCACTAGCTGCTGTCTGTCTGTCAGGAAGCTGGAAATCCACTGACAGACAGAGGTGGGCACAGAGAGCTGAGTTAGTTTGGGCAGGAGGAGGTTTGGGATGATAGTGTTAAAGGCGGAGCTGAAGTCCACAAACAGGATCCTTACATAAGTCCCTGATTTATCCAGATGCTGCAGGATGAAATGCAAACCCATGTTTACAGTATCATCCACAGACCTGTTTGCTCGGTAAGCAAACTGCAGGGGGTCCAGTAAGGGTCCGGTGATGTCCTTCAGATAAGCCAGAACCAGTTTTTCAAACGACTTCATGACGACAGACGTTAGCGCCACAGGTCTGTAGTCATTAAGTCCTGTTATCTTGGATTTTTTTGGAATGGGGATGATGGTGGAGCGTTTGAAGCAAGCAGGGACTTCGCACAACGCTAGTGATTTATTGAAGATTAGTTGAAATATGGGGGCCAGCTGATCAGCACAGGTTTTCAGACAGGCTGTTGTCACACCATCTGGACCTTTTGCCTTTTTCCTTTTGTTCTTTTTGAAGACTTTGCGGACGTCTTCTTCGCTGATTCGTAAAGGAGGGGTGAGGGGGAGGGGGGTTGTTGAAGGTGTAAATGGTGTTTTTTCAAACCTACAATAGAACTCATTCAGTTCATCTGCCAGATGTTGATTGGCCACAGTGCTGGGGGATGGTGTCTTGTAGCCAGTGATGTCCTTCAGACCTTTCCACACTGATAAAGAGTCATGGGAATAGAATTGGTTCCTTAATTTTTCAGAATAATTCCTCTTTGCCGCTTTGATCTCCTTTTCCAGTGTGTATTTGGCCTGTTTATACAAGACTTTGTCCCCATTCCTGTAAGCATCTTCTTTGGCCTGACGGAGCTGTCTGAGTTTTGCATTGAACCATGGTTTGTCATTGTTGTAGGTTAAATAAGTCCTGGTAGGAATGCACATATCTTCACAGAAACTGATGTATGAAGTTACAGTCTCTGTGAGCTCGTCCAGATTGGTGGCAGCAGCTTCAAAAACACTCCAATCAGTCCATTCAAAACAGGCTTGTAAGGCCTGCTCTGTTTCTGTGGTCCATCTTTTTACAGTCTTTACTACAGGTTTAGCAGATTTAAGTTTTTGCCTGTAGGTTGGTATAAGATGAACCAGGCAGTGATCGGATAGTCCCAAAGCTGCCCGCGGGACAGAGTGATATGCATTCTTTATTGTGGTATAGCAGTGATCCAATATATTACTGTCTCTGGTGGGACATGTAACATGCTGACTGTATTTTGGCAGTTCAAGGAAGAGATTTGCTTTGTTAAAATCCCCAAGGATTATTAAAACAGAGTCCGGGTGTTTTTGTTCGATTTCTGTGATCTGGTCGGCAAGTTTCTGTAAAGCCAGACTCACGTTCGCTTGCGGTGGAATGTAAACACTAATCAGAATGAACGAGCAAAACTCTCGCGGCGAGTAGAACGGCTTGCAGTTTATGAAAAGCGCTTCTAGATCATAACAGCACATTTTGGTTAATACTGTTACATCTGTACACCACCTTTCATTGATGTAAAAGCACGTCCCGCCGCCACGCGATTTCCCCGTTGATTCTGCGTCGCGATCCGCTCTAAACAGCAAGAAGCCGGGCAGATGAAGCGCGTTGTCCGGGATCGCATCGTTCAGCCAGGTCTCAGTGAAACACAGAGCAGCAGAGTTTGAAAAATCCCTATTTGTCCGGGAGAGCAGAAGAAGTTCGTCCGTTTTGTTGGGAAGAGAGCGGAGGTTCGCCAGATGTATACTAGGCAGCGCCGTCCTAAGTCCACGCTGTCGAAGTTTTACGAGCGCGCCGGCGCGCTTTCCCCTTCTGCGCTTCTTAAAGCGCCGGATCAGCGCTGCCGCTCCGCCAACTACAACATTCAGCAAAACGTCCGAATAGATGAAATCCGGTAGGAGGTTTTGAGGTCCGTTCTGCTGAATGTTCAGCAGTTCCTCCCTGGTAAAACTGATCGTGTTTGTGAAACAAAAAACAGGAAAAACTAACAAAAACACTAAAACAACTGAGGAGCTCAGCACAGTGGCTGCCATCCGCGGCGCCATCTTGAACACGTTTCACGAAACGTCCCAACTTTTCTAGAATTGGGGTTGTAATAACCCATAGCAGATCAATACAGGTGGAGCTGGGGAGGCGGAGGGTTTCAGAGGAACTCAGAGGAACGCTAAACAGCCGTTTAAGTGTAAAACAGCAAGCTCATTGGCTGAACATGCAACATGAACCAATCAGCTTGTGCCAACACTGTTAATATCATCAGGTTGCGTTAACGACCCATTAACCTGCACCATCTATAGTTTTATGACAAAACTTGGTTTAAGAACTTACTGTAAGTACCTGGCAGTCCTTATTATACAACACTGACAAATATCTTTGTCTGTAATACAGTAAAAGAAGCTACGCTGCTCATCATGTCTGGTCTATGTTAATGTAGCAGCTCCATTAGAGTTTTATCGGACGTCTCGGTGTGTCCCAGTGTCCTGGTGCTCCCACAGCAGCCAATAAAAACATCCCCGGAGATAAGGCACGGCCATTATTCCAGCTTTCATTTTTACCTGTATGTACGTCCGGGCTCATCTCCAATAGAGCAGAGATGAGAACGCTATTATGAGCCTCCGCTTATCGCTTTCTCTGCCCTAGAGAAAGGAGCCTGAATTACCTTTACTATCACCAGAACACCAAGTTTAGCGCTTCAGTACTCGATTGTGAGAGTGAGTGACACATCAACCCCAAACGCGTTGATTAAAACCCACAGCATTCTAGTTTTGCTCTTCTGCATTTAACGGGTGTGTTCTAGTTGCGTTGCTTAGATGATTATAAAGTGAGTGCACTAATTCTGTCATGTTGAACATTAAATGCTAATTTTCTGGCTGCGCTTCTCTTTGTTTAATGGGGGTTTGAGAGTCGGGTTGAGTAGATGCAGTAGATGTGCTGGTTAGTGCTGAGATGGCATCAGCTACCTTTACCCAAAAGGTTTTTAGACAGTCCCATATAGAATGTGGAAAGGTACCCTGCGTCCCGTGAGAAGCATGAATGCGGAAAGAGCTGATTTTAAAGGCAGCGCTCTAGTTTTTGGCATTGTGTTGCTCATTTTCACCTTCAGTGATGAGGATGTGAGCTCTAGTTTAGATGCGTTGTGTCACCTGCTCTAAGCTTTGGTAGTTTATAGTGGAAGTGCTCCAGTTTTGTTGAGTCACATCTAGGGCCCTGTGAAATGTGTTTTCTTTTGCCCCTAATTCAGTGTTTTTATTTTTTCCACAAATTTCCATTTTATTTTTCTGGATTGTTTTAATAATTGTAATCAAATAACATGTGCAATCAATTGAATTAATAAAACCTTCATAATATAATATGAAACACTTTAATGAATAATAATAATGAAATTGTTTTATTTTTCCAAAATTCTAATTTAGTGGTTTTATTTTTTTATTTTAACAATAATAGTGCCCTATGCAATCTTTTCCCCAAATTCATTTTCTTAATTTACTTATTTTCAAAATTCCATGTTTTTCATTTTTTGGATTCCATTTTAATGGCTTAAATACATTTTAATAATTCATGTCCATTGATCAATTGAATTCATGAAACTTTAACCCTGGTTTCACAGACAAGACTTAAGCCTGTTCTTAGACAAAATTGTAACTTCTTCTTTTTCTTTTTTCTTTTGCGATGTGACTTTTTTTTTTTTATTAACAATAATAGTGCTCTATGAAATCTGTTTTAATTTGTTTCCCAAATTCAGTTTGTTTTTTCGAAATATTCAATTTCCAAGTCATTTTAATGGTTTAAATAGATTTCAGTAATCAAAAAGGATGTCAGTTGATCAATTGAATTTAAAAATCTTTAAATGTAACTTTTTTTAACAACATAACGATGTAACATTTTTTTTAAATGAACAATAATAGTCCCCAATGAAATCTGTATTCTGTCAATGAAATACATTTTAATAATAAAAAGGATGTCCATTTGATCAATTGAATTCATAAAACTAACAACGTAACAATTTTTGTAAAACAATTTTTGTAAAACATAACAATGTACAATTTTTTTTAAATGAACAATAATTGTTCCCTAAGAATTTTGTTTTCTTTTTTGTTCCCTAAATGTATAAATTCCATGTTCACTGATCAGTTGAATTCATAAACCTTTACATTTAACTTTTTTTAATCTTTTTACAATGTAACAATGTAAAAAAAACAAGTTATAATGCCCTATGTTTTATGTTTTTAATGAACTAATTATTTGTATGTATGTGTGTGTGTGTGTGTATGTATATATATATATATATATATATATATATAATTTTTTAATAAGTAGTTAATTAAAAATAATAGTACCTTGTAAAATCAGTTTTTTCCTAAGTTTAATTTTATTTTTTCCCCAAATTCCATGTTTTCTGTTTCAGTTTTAGATTCTGTTACGTTTAATTAAATTTAAATAATCACAAAACATGTCTAATCAATTTAATTCATTAAACCTTTATTATATAATATAAAATATAAGAATTTATTAACATTTTAACAGCAATAGTGCCCTGTGACATCTGAGTTTAACTCTTTAATTTTTTTGAATTCAGTTTTTTAAATTGTAAATAAAAAACAAAAGTAATCAATGTAATCAATGTAATGTAACAATTAAACAAAAGTGCACAATTTTTAACCAAAAAAACTTATTTTTTGGCAAAACAGGCTTTGAGAAGAACATTATCTTGTACAGTAATAATGTATTCCTCTCATAATTTCTTAAAGTTACTTTTATTTAGACAGGTTCTCATGAAGACATTTGTGTTTCAGTGTGTATCTGTTGATCATTTTTCCTCAAACGAAATGGTGAAAAGCTGGTGAAGTGACGCTCAGAGCAGCTCTGGAGATGAAGTTAATGTTTTCATGTCTCATATAGTGAGACGTGTGCTTCAGAATGTTTAATAGAGCAAACTGAGACACGCATAACGATTGGAATTCACATTTACAGTCTTTTCTACTTTAATATTCACAGACACTAGTCAATATCACGATTTGAATAAGGCCAAAGCCCAACTTTTGATTTATTCATCCAGAATTTGAAATTCCATGATATTCCATGTTACATTTAAAATTCCATTTCAATGACTAGATTCTGCAATTCTGTCCGGTTTTTTCAGCATGGAGGGCGAAAACAGAAAGACATTTCAGTGCAGTAACAAATCTTTGACTCCTCTGAGAAACACACACACACACACACACACACACACACATACAGACAGACAGACAGGTGTGTTCAGGAGTCTAGCAGCATGAATAATAGATGGCTGTGTATCAAACTCCATTAGCTTCAGTGAGCAGATGAGCCACACGCTCACGTCTCTGATGGTTTGAACGGTAACGGAGCCGTCTGCGTCTCACGTGACCTCGCTGCTTATCCCTTTATCTCTTTATCTGTCTGTCTGTCTGAGTGTTTGTTAAAGTCACACATATGGCTCGCTAACCGACTGTGTAATATTATGAGGTATTATAGGACTGAAATGTCCTCGACTGTCTCCTTCATTTCTCTCTCTGCTACATTTAATTTTCTTTCTGTCTTTTTCAATCACGCTTTCCTTCTTTCTTTTCGGTGTCGGAGCTTTAAAATGATTCGGAGTACGTCTCATTCGCTTCTTTTTGTTTTTTTTGTTTTTTTCTGCAGACGTTGTTTTCATTTGCTTCATTGCTCTCTTTCTCTCTCTCAGAACAACACCTCTATGTGCATGAGATTATGAACTGATAATTAGCCATCTGGATTCCATGCTGTGTGTGTGTGTGTGTGTGTGTGTGTGTCATTGCAGGATGTGATGCTCTGAATAATTCCATATTTAGATGAAATGACTGGCATTCAGTGCGATGACATTAATAAAGGCAGACAAACAGAGATGATTTACATCAGAACACACACATTCATGCTGGAGCTGGCTGATATATGTGGAATATTTACTATAGAGTCAGTACTATTTTATTGGCAGTATAAAAATAACCAATTACAGTGATGATTGTAGTGGTTTTTAATGCACTTTATCTGGCTGTGTGTATGAGATCATTAACACAGACATTTAAATAACCTGCAATGCAATAGACTAGGATTAGTTCACTTCCAGAATAAAAAAAAAAATGTGATGATTTACTCACCCCCATGTCATCCAAGATGTTCATGTCTTTCTGTCTTCAGTCAAAAATAAAAGTTTTTTTGAGGAAAACATTCCAGGATTTTTCTCCATATAGTGAACTTTTTTTTAGAAAATTATATATATACACTACCAGTCAAAAGTTTGGACACACTCTCTCATGTAATGTCTCTTATGCTAATCAAGGCTGCAATTATTTGATCAAAAATACAAAAAAAAAACAGTAATATTATCATATATCATTTAATGTTTTTTAAAGACGTTCTTATGCTTTTCAAGGCTGTTTTCACTTGATCAAAAATACAGAAAAAAATGAAATATTGTGAAATATTATTACGATGTAAATCAATGTTTTTCTATATTAATATACATTAAAATGTAATTTATATCTGTAATTAAAGTTGAATTTCCAGAATCATTACTCCAGTCTTCAGTGTCACATGATCCTTCAAAAATCATTCCAATATGCCGATATATTATCAGTGCTGGAAACAGTTGCGCTGCTTAATATTTTTTTTGGAACCTGTGATACTTTTTTCAGAATTTTTTGATCAATAAAAGGTTAAAAAAAGAACAACATTTATTTAAAATATAAAGATTTTCTAACAATATACACTACTGTTCAAAAGTTTGGGGTCAGTACATTTTTATTCTTCTTTTCTTTTTATGAAAGAAATTAATAATTTTATTCACCAAGGATGTGTTAAATTAACAAGAAGTGATAGCATAGATTTACACTGTTAGAAAATATTTATATTTTGAATAAATTCTGTTCTTTTTAACTTGTTATTCATCAAAGAATCCTAAAAAAATGGCAGCAGAACTGTTTCCAATATTGATAATTCTAATAATAAATCAGCATATTAAAATGATTTCTGAAGGATCACGTGACACTTGAGTAACAAGTAACAGCTGATGAAAATTCAGCTTTGCATCACAGGAATAAATTATATTGTAAAGTATATTAAAATATAAAAAAAGCATTTTATATTGTAATAACATTTTGCAATATTACTGTTTTTTTGTATTTTTGATCAAATAATTGCAGGCTTGATGAGCATAAGAGACATTACATGAGAGGGTGTGTCCAAACTTTTGACGTGTAGTGTATGTGTGTGTGTGTGTGTGTGTGTGTGTGTGTGTGTGTGTGTGTGTAATATACAATGTTTTCCTCAAAAACATGAACATGAACATCTTGGATCACATGACGGTAAATAATTATGAAGAAATTTTTCTTCTGAAACTGAACTAATCCTTTAAGATGTTAAGATGCGACTAAGCGACTTTGGTCAACCAAGCCTCTTCTCATCGACTAACAGTTAGTCGACTATTAGGGGGCAGCCCTAGTAAATTGTCAGGTCTTTTAATAAATTGTCTGTTGTGACTCAGAATCAATATTTTTCTATATTAATATACAGTAAAATGTAATTTATATCTGTAATTAAAGTTGAATTTCCAGAATCATTACTCCAGTCTTCAGTGTCACATGATCCTTCAGAGCATCTTAATGAATTGTTTGTCAGAAATCAGTTCTTTTAATGAATCACTGGTCGTGAATTATTAATCAGTTTTAGTCTAAATCAGTGCTGGATTTGGACTTTTAAATCTTATTTTTATTAAACATTTTGAATCAACTTGGCATTAAGGAAAAAAAAACCTAAAAATATCAGAGCTAACAGATTTTTAGATACATACTGAACACTATTAAAAATCTGCAAAATATTAATAATGTTCTAATAACCTACACACAGGTTTATTGTTCTGTAACTGTATTTGTCCATCATCTCACTCCTGGGCTGTTTTCTATGGAAGCCAGTTTCCACCACTGAATAAAACATAAAAAAAAGTTATTGGATTCTTTTTTTCTCTGAATTGCATGATACAAACTCGCAATTCTGACTTTTTCCGCAATTCAGAAAATAAGTTGCAATTGCGTGAACATATTAGTCTTTTTTGTCCCTCAGAACTGGACTTTATAACTTGCAATTGCGAGTTTACATCTCACAATTGTGAGAAGAATATCTTACAATTCAAGAAGTGATTCAGAATTGCGAGATGTAAACTCGCAATTGCAAGAAAAAAATTCAGTTTATGAATTGCGAGTTTATGTCTTGCAATTGTGACTTTATTTCTTGCAATTATGAGATTCTATTTTCTTAAGAACTTGCAATTTTGAGTTTGAGTTCTGTGAAAAAAGTCAGAATTGCGAGATGTAAACTCACAATAGCAAGTCGCAATTACTTTATTTTATATTCAGTCGCGGAAACAGGCTTCCATAGTTTTCTGTTTCAACTTAAACGGCTGTTGTTGTTGTCTCTCTCTCTCTCTCTCTCTCTCTCTCTCTCTCTCTTTTTCTTGAATAATTTACACACTGCTGCATTTCCATTTCAGTCAGACTTTGGCAGCAGCATGTCACTGAGATGCCAAAGAGAGAGACAGAGAAACCATTTCTTCTTGTTATTTTATTACTGTTACTTATTATTATTTTAAATAGTTGCTAATTGATAATTAGTGGCATTTAAGTAGCTGTAAAATAATATTACATATTAAATGAAACATTAAACCACCCAGAATACCGCCAAAATAGAGAGTTGGGTCATTTTAATACACTTACTTGTTTAATGGGTTTGCATTATTGTTGTTGCTGCTTGTTTTACAATGCTCTGCATTTAGTTTTTGTCATGTCAGTAGAGAGCGAGACCAGAGCGGCAATAATTAAAGCGGAAAAGTGAAACAGAAAAGTGCAAGTCAGTGCGAGGTGTTGTTATATTGTTGGAAGAGTTATAAAAAACATAAGAACAGCAAGAGAGAAAGAAAGTGAGAGAAAAGAGAAAAATATCCCATTATTTCCACATAAAACTCATCTGAAGTTTTTAGGAGTCCCACAGGTCTTTATTATATCCGTGTTCGAGCAGATTTTATCAGAGATACAGCAGAGCAGACCTGTGTGTGTATGTGTGTGTGTTTAGGTTACTAGACGCTGGATGATTATTTCAAGCACGTTTCTAGTTTATCTGATGCAATTGGAGTCTGTTGTAGTGTGTGTGTGTTTATGGCATTCATCATTCATCATCTCATGTCTGACACCAGGTGCATTTCTTTTTGTGTACTGTATGTCTGTGTATTTAATTTATGAGGAAATGTATGGAAAATAATTCTATGCTGTCAGCACTTCTGTTCACTGTTACATATTCAGTGTTGGTAAAGCTGATTTCAAACTCTAGTACAAAGTAGAGTAGTTCAGTAAGAAATGAAAATGTACTCACACTCAGGCCGTCCAAGATATAGATGATTTTGTTTCTTCATTAAATTTGAAGAAATTTAGCATTATATCGCTTGCTCACCAATGGATCCTCTGCAGTGAATGGGTGCCGTCAGGATTTTAATCCATATTATTGTTTTCTACAATGAAACTATTAAATGGTGTGAGAAATATTGCTTGTATAATATAATATAATATAATATAATTGTGATTAATAATTTGTTTTATATCCAAGTAATAATTTATATTTATTAATACTAATATTTATTATAATTTGTCACTAACAGTATTTTATTTTATTTTATTACTTTTTTTGAATAATAATAACAATAGTAATATTGGCCAATAATATTTAAACATTAAATATAAATAAATACTTAAATATTTGTAAAAAAGAATATAATATAATTAATTGATTAATGATTTAATTGCCTTATGTTACTTATAATGTATGCCTAATACATATCGTTTTTTTTTATTAAATTTATTTTATTTTATTTTTTTTGTACTTTTTTTAATCATATAATAATAACAATTATAATAAAATTGTCTCATAGTATTTGATTAAATGCTAAAAAAACTTAATAATATAATATAATGTAATATAATATAATATAATATAATTGTGATTAATTATTTGTTTTATAATTTATATTTATTAATATTTATTATAATTTATTTAACTTTATTTAATTAATTTATTTAGTTTTTTTAATAATAACAATAGTAATAAATTTGGCCAATAATATTTAATTTAATTTAATTAAATTATTTTGAAAATATAATATAATATAATATAATTGTGATTAATGATTTATTTGTTGTATTTATGTTCAAGGAAGAATTTATATTTATTAATATTTCATATAATTTATTTGTCACTTATAGTGCAAGCCTAATACATAACTTTTTAATTTAATTTTATTTAAAAATGTTTGAATAATTTAATAATAGCAATTGTAATGAAATTGGCCTATAATATTTACTATTTACTTAAATATTATGAAAAATTAATAAAATAAAATAAAATTAAATTAAATTAAATTAAATTAAATATAATTGTGATTATTGGTTGAATTCAGTTTTTTATGTCACTTAAAGTGCAATTTGATGATAAATATTACTTAACTGCGAAAAATTCTAATATAATATAATGTAATATAATATAATTGTAATGAATGATTTCATTGTTTTATTTATGTCCAAGTAATAATATAATATAATAATATAATGTAATATAATATAATATAATATAATATAATATATGAAATAGCCTGTTTATTGAAAAACTGAATACAAAATTAACATATTGCGATATTGAAAATATTTTTAAGATGAAACCTCTTAAATGCTTTGAAAATGAGGTTTATTTACTTAATACAATTAGCATAGAATTTAATTAGATGATAAATCAATAATTGTGACACATCTACTCGCCCTAAGACTATATTTATTAATTGATATAAGAATAATGCATAAAGCATTCAGACTGCAGCTCTATTCTTTCTATTTATTTAAAACAAGAGCCGCAGACTGTAGAGAGAGAGAAGAGCGAGCAAAATCTGCTGAGACAGACTTCTCTTATCAAACTCCCCAGAGATAGATGAATGTGTGTGTATGTGTGTGTTTGTTGTGTGTCTTTGTAATTGCTTGCTGTGCTGTTTTCCTGTGTCCTTTTGTAGTGGGTTTGTATAGAGAGGCTATTTCTGTCCCGCCAATTTATGGCTCTGACACACATTTACTCACACGCACGCGGTTATCCGTGTGGATGCCCTGTCCTCAGAGCTGCGGGAGAAATGATTTAGCTTACTCGTCCATCAGCGCAGGAGAAAAGAGAGTGAGCGCTGCAGCGTTGCTCTTGCGGACGGACGTTCATCGCTATAAATTATGCGCACGGCCTTGAAACGCCCAGGTGACTAACTCTGCTGCCGCGCACAGGTGAAACCATTCGATAAAGAGCACAGCGACCAGAGGATATCTGTCGCTCTGGATGAATATTAAATACGTCAGAGAGAAAGTAGACAGGGAGAGATGGATGTCTGAGAAAGACTGACAGTTTCAGGGGTTCGCCAGCGTGGGTTTAGAGTGGATTATGCTGAAATGAGGCGATGTGATGCAGATTGAAAATAATACAGTTTTATAATGACAAAAGAAATGCATGCAAAAACTTAACTTGTCCCGGAGAGGGTTTTCTTTTTCCCGAATAGCCTAGTTAATAACATTGGATTAACACTTACTGACTTTTTTAACACATGGTATAACACAGGGTGACCATACTTCAGTTTTTTTTAAATAAGAGGACGCAAGATTGGGGATTGAGGGTTTTAGGGTTCTAGTTTCAGCATCAAAATATGTCATTTCCATACCAAAACTATATATTTTACAGACACTGTTATGCAGATTGATCATAAACACAGCTAAAAAGCTTCCTAACACAGTGGCCATCCTTCACAAAACTAATATCTACCACAGTTTTATTACAGGTAGAATGCAAAATGTTTCAATACAAGCATTTTAGTCAAATGAAATTTATGCAATATTTTAACCCACGGGGGAAAATCAACCCAACAGTTTAAAATCAGCCCAATTCCGTTGACAAAATGTGGATTTGGCAACCCTACATCCAAAGTGATTTAAATACTCCACATATTGATAAATTATAATAAATTATATTCAATATTAGTGTCAGGTGTGTCGTGCGGGAGGACAAACGAGGAGTACGGGATCATGATCGGGTGTAAAACAAGTCTTTAATGAATAAATCCACAGCAAAATATCCAACAGGTGACGGGCAAGGAGACACGCACACAAAGACGAGAACGGACAACCAAACAATGAACAGAATCCAACTTAAGTAGGGTGGTTAACGAGACACAGACAGGTGATCGTGATTAACTAATAATGACTTAATTAGGGGAGGGACAGGAACAAAACCAAATAAGGGCAAAAAGGAAGTGGAAGGAACCAAAGACAAACAGGACTAAACCAAAGCAAAACACAACAAAAGGGTCCCAAAACCTGACAATTAGAATGTTTGCGGGAGCGGGATTAAGAAAACAGTCCGGCGCAAGGCTTTAATACAAAAACACACACAATAAATGATGATTGTAGAAAGCAAAAGCCGAATCCTGGGAATTTTGGCTGATTTAGAAATCCCAAGGCATTTTTTTTAAAGTCAAAAAAGAGAACATGTCCGGGGAAAAGAGGACGTATGGTCATCCTATATAACAGCTTCATTAAAAAAATGATAATTTCTGTACTTTTTTAGGAGTTTTGTTGGTAAAAATGAACGTATTTAGTAGGGATGTCCCGATCAGGTTTTTTTGCCCTCGAGTCCAAGTCCGAGTCCGAGTCGTTTGATTTTGAGTATCTACCGATACCGAGTCCCGATCCGATACTTCTATAATACATAAAAAAGTATAAAGAAGAGCGAAGAAACAGATCCAGGATGTTCCTTATTTTTTATTTAATTCACCTTATTTTTACATTCAACAACTCTGTTAACAGACAGAGCACTTCTGTGAGGTAGCTTGAACAATGAAGTAATAAATAACATAAATTATTCACTTTTGGACTTTGGTGCAACAGTAAATATAAAAAAAAAAGTATAATATAAATAGCACCTCAACTTAAAATACCCGGCAGACATGTAAACAAATAAAAAAATAAAAGTGCCACAGTGTTTGCAAAGCCAGTAATGTGTTTTTAGGAACTGCACTGTGTGCTGTATGTCTGCACCAGCATCTTTCCGCGTATCTCCCATTGAAAATGAAGTAGACACTCGCGACTGCTGCGTCCCGTGTGAAATGGGCTGTAACTCTGTGCCACCACATAACTATAGATGTGTTAAACAATAATGAGAATATATATATATATATATATATATATATATATATTAGGGCTGTTAAGCGATTAAAATTTTTAATCTAATTAATTACATGATGTGGCGATTAATTAATCGAATTAATCGCAAATTAATCGCACATCAAATTTGGCTGAAAAATTACTTCCAAAAGATAATTTAAAGTCATTGTTGTGTAAAGCGTCAAACAGACATTACAAAAAGTAAATACGCTGGCCGTTGGGTTCAGTGACTTGCGCATCAGTGGTTCGCTCCGATGTGCGTGCGCTTTGGTCAACGCAGCAACCAACCGTCCTCGCGCTGCGCTATGATACTCATTTATTCCAATGGCTTGCGCGGCACGAGGACAGTTGGTTGCTGCGTCGACCAAAACGCACGCGCATCGGAGCGAACTGGCGCATAAGCCACGCACCCGCGCTCAAAATTTAAAATGAAAGCCTCTTAATGCTTTTGAAATAGCTTTCGTGGTACTTTGATTTCATACATTGTCTGTGTGTCGCTTGGAGACGAACAGTTCTGCTCACATTTGCACTCGTGTTGTAGTCGATTGCACTTAGCCTACTGCTTCTGTGATATTGCTTAACTATATGATGTATGAGACAAAAACTTTTTTGCTTAAATTTTAAGGACATTCTAACTACGTTATCTAAGCTCCATCAAGCAGTGAGTTGTTGCACTGCCTCATATTTGTCATCAATCAACTGTATGAAATGTCAGATGACCCACATAGGTTTGGGGGCGGGGCCAGTGCGTTAAATGCGTTAATAATTTTAACGCGTTATTTTTTACCGTAATTAATTAATCTAGTTAACGCGTTAAATTACCAGCCCTAATATATATATATATATATCCGAGTCCTGATCGGGAGGTAACGTCCGATTCCGATCGAGTCTGAAACCACGTGATCGGGACCGATTTCCGATCACGTGATCGGATCTGGACATCCCTAGTATTTAGGTTGATTCAGTGATATTTGACTTGAATAAAACCAGTTAATTTAGATGTCAAATTTTATTGTTTTGTTTTGTAATGTCCTGCCTACAGAAAATTGATTAGAAAATTCTTATTATGCTATATGATTGGCAAATATTTTATTTAATCTGTCAATTTGTTTTCTTTTAATTAACACAGGTTTTGTATTTATTTTAGGTCCATTGATTTGAGTTTATGTACCTTAGTTTTTAAGTGAACATTGACAACAACAGGTTTTTATTTTTTTTATTTTTTTTTATAGTTTTCTCACAAAACTTCACTGAGGTGTATAACATCAGGGCCTACAATCTGTCAGTTCCATAAAAACTGTGCTAATTTAAAGAAAAGTTGTTGACGAAAAGATTGAATCCAGGATTTGGTGATTATATAGGATAATGTGCAATTTACAAGACTGGGAACACCAAAGTAGGTAAAGGAATTGTCAGCTTAAAAATTAATATTGTCATTATTTACTCAGACACTGTCACTGACTGTATTTTCATGATTACATAATGTTTACTCAAATTTCTCTGCAAAAAAAGCAAAAATGTATTTTCCACTGTCAAGAAAGTCAGACATGTGTCTGTTAAAGGATTAGTTCACTTTCAGAACAAAAATGTACAGATAATGTACTCACCCCCTTGTCATCCAAGATGTTCATGTCTTTCTTTCTTCGTAAAGAAATAATGTTTTTTGAGGAAAACATTTCAGGATTTCTCTCCATATATGGACTTCTATGGTGCAGTTCCAAAATGCAGTTTAAACGCAGCTTCAAAGGGCTCTAAACGATCCCAGCCGAGGAAGTAGGGTCTTATCTAGCAAAAAGATCAAATATTTTCGATTCTCAAATGCTTGTCTCTTCTCGTTTCTGTGATGCGCGTGCGTAGTCTATGTGATCCGGGTCAATACAGTTAGAGTATGTCGAAAAACTCCTGTCTTGTTTTCGTCTTCAACATCAAATCGTCCTACGAAGCTGTTTTACCTTTTTTTGTAAAGGGTGTTTGATATTCTCTGTATTTTCACTTTGTAAACACTGGATTGGTACTTCTGCAGAGATGTAGGATGATTTTGAAGTTGGGGAAGAAAATTCCCTAACTGTATTGACCTGGATCACACAGACTACGTATGCGCATCGCAGATACAAGACAAGCATTTGAGGTTAAAAAGTATATAAATTGTCAATTTGTTTAGAAAATAACTGATTGTTTCACTTCTTCATCAGCTGGGATCGTTTAGAGCCCATTTGAAGCTGCATTTAAACTGCATTTTGGAAGTTCAAACTCGAAGGCATCATAGAAGTCTGTTATAGAGAGAAATCCTGAAATGTTTTCCTCAAAAAACATAATTTCTTTACGACTAAAGAAAGAAAGACATGAACATCTTAGATGACATAGGGGGTGAGTACATTATCTGTAAATTTTTGTTCTGAAAGTGAACTAATCCTTTAATAGTCTTACTTCTGTTGATTGT
The DNA here is from genome assembly GCA_033026305.1 of Cirrhinus molitorella. NCBI lineage: Eukaryota > Metazoa > Chordata > Actinopteri > Cypriniformes > Cyprinidae > Cirrhinus > Cirrhinus molitorella. The sequence goes on from CM065129.1 coordinate 10,247,890, forward strand.
ATCAGAATCCAAATATTGGTCTATTAATCAATCAGGGCTGTGTTTATCAAAAGCATTGTAAACTTAAGAAGATCATGGAGACCACTGGCAATACAATCCAGTACAATCACTAATGGCTAGTACAGTTTAATTGTATTACATTGTTGATTATTCACTAGATTTTTGACATGCAAAAAATAAGTAATATATTATACAGATTGCAAATTAAACGTCTCTTCGCAAAATGACTGATTAATATGAAGATACATCCATCATTTGAAAGCAAAACTAACTAAACTAAACTTAAGGAAACATCAGGCAGTCAAGCAGTTTTATGACAGAACTTTAGTAATTATGTCTAAAACATGGCAACCATGCATGAAAATGATGAATGTACTGCATATTTGTCATATTAAAAAGAGTTATGAGCTATTGCTTGTTCAAAAAGTCTACAATATTATAATATTAAATCTATTATAATATATATTATATATTAAAGCAATTTCTGAAGGATAATGTGACACTGAAGAGTAATGATGCTAAAAATTCATCTTTTACTGTTTTTCCATTGCCTTGAAAGTAGAGCAAATTGAGTTCTTAGCAATGCATATTACTAATCAAAAATTAAGTTTTGATATATTTACAGCAGGAAATTTACAAAGTATCTTAATGGAACATGATCTTTACTTAATAGCCTAATGATTTTTGGCATAAAAGAGAAATCGCTTATTTTGACTCATACAGTGTATTTTTGGCTATTGCTGCAAATATACCTGTGCTACTTATGACTGGTTTTGTGGTCCAGGGTCACATATATAAATGAAGTATCTGTATAAGATAATACATGTGGAAAGAGAGCGAATATAAGGGTCGAGTACGGTCAGTCTGCTCTCGCTTTACTCTCACAGTAATTAAGTCATTATTTAATAAGATCTGTCCTGAAAAGCTTATATAAATATGGGTTTGACCTGGAGTTCACAGAGGAATGGAGATTTACGCATTGGACACATTCACCCGTTTGAAGCGTGTCGTTTGGAAAAGTGCAAGTTTATCACTGAAGGTCTGATGATGTAACGGGTTCATCATGATGTCAAACAGCCTGTATGTTTTCTCTCTAATCCACCCTCTTCTTCCTTTGCACTTTTATCATTTCCTGTAGCAGCTGTTGCGTGTTGTCAATTACCACAGACATTATTTGAACTCATCTCTCTTGTGATGAAGAACTAGCAGCATGTTTGCCGTAAATAGTCTTGTAATGGACGAGAGGACCGGGGGCTTTAAGAGCAGCTTGTGTTTTTGCAAAAGCACATGAAATCTTCAGATAAGACTGAGTTGGAAAGCTTCTTGAAGCTGTAAACAGTGCTTTATGGATAGACGTTGTTCATTAAATTTGTCTGAAACTGTAGTTGTTTTGCTCTCGTTTTCATATTAGTTTGCCTTCCGTTTTGAACTGTTCTCATGTTCTTGTCTGCGTTCATTGATTGTCTCCTAGTGTTTGTAGTTTAACTCATTAGTTTTGTGTATAAATACCCTTGTGATTCTCTTGATTATTATCGATGTTTCCTACAGCGGGCGTAAGGCGTTTATGTCAGGTTTGCTGTTAGGTCACGGGTTTTGGTTTCTTGTTAATGTAATTTTTCTTTGTTACTTCCATGTAAGTTTCACCAAATCTGAACCCGGTGTTCACAGGTTTATATCAGTCCAGTGGGAAACAAGTTTCAGACAGTTTCATAGCATTTCTGAGCAAGTCACTAGTCAAATAAATGTATTTATTTATTTATATAATAGTTCACTTTAAAAAATAAAAATTATTCCTGATAATTTACTCACCCCCATGTCGTCCAAGAAGTTCATGTCTTTCTTTCATCAGTCGAAAAGAAATTAAGGTTTTTAAGGAAAACTTTCTAGGGTTTTTATCCATATAGTGGACTTCAATAGGGATCAATGGGTTGAAGGTCCAAATTGCAGTTTTAGTGCAGCTTCAAAAGGCCCCACACAATCACAGCCGAGGAATAAGGGTCTTATTTAGTGAAACAATAGGTCTTTTTCTAAAAAAAAATGCTACCACTAATGCTAATCTTGCACTAGCTGGACCTCACACATTATAGTCATCTTAAAAAAAGGTCACACGTAACATGGGTAGAGATACCAACCCAGTTTTTACAAAATTAACATGCAAAGTTTTGAAGTTGGAGTTTTGCCCTACCCTACCTTTTTGTGGTTAAAAAGTATATACATTTATATTTTTCTTAAACAATGAGCTTGTTTTACTAGATTAGACCCTTATTCCTCGGCTGGGATCATGTAGAGCTCTTTGAACCTGCATTGAAACTGCAGTTTGGACTTTCAACCCGTGGATTGGAGTCCACTAAGTGGAGAAAAACCCTGGAATGTTTTCCTCAAAAACCTTTTTTTCTTTGCGACTGAAGACATCTTGCATGACATACAGGTGAGTAAATGATCAGGATTTTTTTTTTATTCTGGAAGTGAACTAATCATTTAACTAAAAATAATGTATGTCAACATATCACATATAAACACCAATCACAAACACATGAATCCTGTCAGGCATTTTCCACTGTTTATGTAGTTTCAAGTACGTCTCAGAGCGAGGATAAATCTGTCTCTCAATGATGGAGGGATGAAACGCAATCCCACGAGTCCTCAGGCGTGAGGAAAAGCTGCACGAGTTTCTCTCTTCCGGAGTGTGTTATGGATAAACTCTCTCCGGCTTTTCCAGTCCCGCAGGACTCTGCTGGGAAGCAGACGGGCCGTGTTAAAACTAAATGAACACATTGATTTATTTCCTCTGTGAAGTGGGACCGGGGCTCATGGGAATGACATGTGTCAGATAACACACACACACACGCACAGCGTGGAGGTGCAGGAAACACGCCTCGTGCTGGTGCGGACAGGCTCCATATCTGTGATGGGATCAGGTAGTCTTCGGTACAGAAGGTGAACTCACCTCGCGTTATCGCACACACCTCGTCACGCTGCGTTTGGATGTGAGAAATCGAGTCTGTAGCAGGTGCCGCGTGTGTCGTCAGCCACGGGTTCGGTTGCATCTGATACTTCTGCTCTCTATTTCAGTTTTATGTGTTTGGTTGGGATGAAGTTTGGATGGTAAGCCGTGTTCAGACTTTACAGCATCTTTATGTTTTTGGTAAAAGTCTTTCAAAAATGTTCACATTTATGCAGATGCAAAACTGCCTAATGTTACTGAGTGAAATGTCGATCCAGGAAGTGGTAAAAGACTGAATCTTTGGGGGTTCTAATGGAAGCGATCTGCATTTACAGTTGAGGTCAAAAGTTTACATACACCTTGCAGAATCTGCAAAATGTTAATTATTTTACCAAAATAAGAGGGATCATATGAAATGTATGGAATTTTTTATTTAGTATTTAGACATTTACATATTGTCCACAAGATAAAATAATAGTTGAATTTATAAAAATTACCCCGTTCAAAAGTTTAATTCTGTGTTGTTACCTGAATGATCCACAGCTGTGTTTTTTTGTTTAGTGATTATTGTTCATGAGTCCCTTTTTTGTTCTGAACAGTTAAACTGCCTGCTCTTCTTCAGAAAAATCCTTCAGGTCCCACAAATTTGCACTTTTGTGTATTTGAACCCTTTCCAACAATGATTTTGAGATCCATCTTTTCACACTGAGGACAACTGAGGGACGCATATACAACCATTAAACAAGGTTCAAACGCTCACTGATGATCCAGAAGGAAACACAATGCATTAAGAGCCAGGGGTGTAAACATTTTGAAGATCAGGGTAAAATGTAACTTCTGTCATCTTCTGTAGCTTCTTAATGTCAGTACTAAATGAAAAAAAAAAAAAGCAAAATAAGAAAAAATTACACATCTCCATACTAATCAAAAGTTTTCACCCCTTGCTCTTAATGCATCGGTTTTCCTTCTGAAACATCAGTGAGCATTTGGACCTTCTGTAATAGTTTCATATGAGTCCCTCAGTTGTCCTCAGTGTGAAAAGATGGATCTCAAAATCATACAGTCATTGAAAAGGATTCAAATACAAAAAAATGCTGAAAAAACAAATAATTTGTGGGACTTGAAGGATTTTTCTGAAGAACAGCGGGCAGTTCAATGTTCATGACAAACAAGAGACTCATGAACAACTATCACTAAACAAACAAACAAACAAAAAACAGCTGTGGATCATTCAGGTAACAACGCAATATTAAGAATCAATTTTTTTTTTATTAAACTATTGTTTGCACTTGTGGACGATATGTAAATATATTTTATGTGAAATATCTTATTCAGGTCAGTATTAAATAAAAAGTAACATGCATTTTCTATGATCCCACTTATTCAAATAATTTACATTTTCCAGATTCTGCAAGGTGTATGTAAACTTTTGACCTCAACTGTATGCTTTGATCATCATACTAAATATGATCCAGATGCAGTAATTGATTAAAAGCGCAATTTACTCAGCTTTTCTCAGCTACAGGACATCTAAACAATATGTTTAGCTTCAATCTAAAAAAAAAATAAAAAATCACTATTTCTATATCTATTTGATCTTTGTAATTATGCAGGCTTGTTTTGTGTATTTATAAACAGATTACATGAGTTTACAGTGTGCTGATGATGTTTGTAGAGCCATGGATGATTTCCTCTGTCTACTCAAGCGCTTTTGAGTTTGTGTGCATGTACTATAGAAACCACAGACATCCATCTCACCCGCTCATGTGTGTTTGTTTGTTAAGTGTTTAGTGGTTTATTGATTAAATTAAGTTGTCAGTCATAGTGCTTGCACTCACAATTTTTATATCATTTAGTCACAAACGCAAACCAGCAAAGCGTTTAAAGTCTTGGCTGTATCAAGTTATTTTGCTCAAGTTTCATTTTTGCTAAAAGAAAGCCTATTGGCCAGAAAAAAAAAGGCTTGATATGCAAACAAACACTTTGATTCTCTCAGAGACAGAATCGAAGATGAAGCAAACACATCTTTCTCTGAAACACACACAAACACAGCAGTGATTGATTAGGAAAACAAAATAATTGCATCATTTACTTGGTTTACTTCATTATATGTAAAATCAGTGAGTATCAAAAACATTTAAATGTCATTTAATGTTATAGATATAGAGTGTCGACTAATATTTCTGTCATTGTATGTAAGTATCTGCTGTGCTGTTATAATTTACAGTTGAGGTTAAAAGTTTACACACACCTAGCAGAATCTGCAAAATGTTAATTATTTTACCAAAATGAGAGGGATCATACAAAATCCATGCTATGTTTAATTTAGTACTAACCTGAATAAAATATTTCACATAAATGATATTTACATATAGTCCACAAGTGAAAATAACAGTTGAATTTATAAACATGACCCTGTTCAAAAGTTTACATACACTTGATTCTTAATACTGTGTTGTTACCTGAATGATCCACAGCTGTGTCTTTTTGTTTAGTGATAGTTGTTCATGAGTCCCTTGTTTGTCCTGAACAGTTAAACTGCCCGCTGTTCTTCAGAAAAACCCTTCATATCCCACAAATTCTTTGGTTCTTCAGCATTTTTGTGTATTTGAACACTTTCCAACAATGACTGTATGATTTTGAGATCCATCTTTTCACACTGAGGGACTTATATGCAACTATTACAGAAGGTTCAAATGCTCACTGATGCTCCAGAAGAAAAAAACATTAATTGAGCCGGGGGTTGAACACTTTTGAACAGAATGAAGATGTGTACATTTTCCTTATTTTGCCTAAATATCAAATTTATTTTATTTAGTACTACCCTTCAGAAGCTGCAGAAAATACTTATATGTTCCCTGGAAGACAAAATAAGTTAAACTCACCCTGATCTTCAAATTCAAAACGTTTTCACCCCTAACAGTTGTAATAGTTTTTCCTTCTGAAGAATCAGTGAGTGTTTGAATCTTCTGTAATAGCTGCAGTCCCTCAGTTGTCCTCAGTGTGAAAAGATGGACATCATAATCACACAATCGTTGGAAAGACTTCAAATACACAAAAACAAAGAATTTGTGGGACCTGAAGGATTTTTCTGAAGAAGAGCAGGCAGTTTAACTGTTCAGGACAAATAAGGGACTCTGAACACTCAAAAAACACAGCTGTGGGTCATTCATTTACTGTAACAAAAGTCATTTTTATAAATTCAGCTATTATTTTCTCTTGTGGACTATATATAAACATCTTTTATGTACAGTATCTTATTCAGGTCAGTACTAAATAAAAAACATCATGCATTTTGTATGATCCCTCTTTTTTGTTAAAATAATTAATATTTTGCAGATTCTGCAAGGTGTATGTAAACTTTTGACCTCAACTGTAAATATCTGCATCTGCACCAAATGTCATATTTTTGCTCAGTTTGAGTCTCTGAATAAAACTGAGCTGTTTTTTCCTCCATATTCTCACTATATCAGACTATATGAGTCATAAAAGCCTGATGGATCAAATATGACGCTGAACAAAAACACATTTTGAGTCTGAAGATTCAATAAACTGTTCCATTTGAAAATAGATTTTTTGACTGTTCTTTTATATGTCAGACTTTACAGGGCAGAAACTGCTAGATTCAGTTGCGAGCAACATCTTAAGGCATATTTTTAACTTGACATGCAACACTTACGCTGCAAAGTGCTGGAAAAAAAGAGATGCCCTGCAAGAGCCAAAAAATGTCTGTTTGATTCATGTCTGCATAGACCAACAATTAAAAAAAATGCACAGATGGGTCTCGGCCCGTCTTTCCAAAACCCCAGAGATCTGGCTTTATTTATCAGTCGTGTACTTGAGCAGTCAAAACGACAAAACTGCACATCGCTCATAAACACTGGTCCCGCTGGTGGCGTTAAGCCCGTCTCAGCACTCTCTGGTTTTGTGCTCCGACGGGACCTGTAAACTTTACACGGGCCGTTATGTTCCCTCTGATGACGCTGTAAAGTTTACGCGTCAGATGGTGCCGCTGGCAGCTGCTCGTACAGTTTGAAGCTCTCAGTGTCTTTGTTTTTTGATACGCTACAGCAGGAGAGAGCCGCAGGCTTTGTTCTGTGCTATCAGACAACACCAGAGGAGAAATCAAGAGAAACGGAAAGAGAGACCGTGTGGACGTTTGTAGAAAATCTCATGTGTCTGAGCTGTTAACCTCTAGACCCCTCATTACTGCATTTCCCACAATCCTTTGGCTTTCAGTTCTGCCAGTAAGCGAGTTTGAGATGTTCCACCTTGAGGTGACTAAGCATGTCTGTAATACCTGGAGAAAGAGCATCGGTTAGCTTTCCCGTACGTTTAATGCTTCAGCTTTTCTTACAGGATTTCAGTTTCAGTTGTTCAGATATTAAAGAGGACATAACACACAGTTACTGCCAATCTCATGTTAATCTTGTGTACCTATCCACCGTATTCTTTGCGGCCAATTGCACTTTTATTGTGTCTGGCTTCCGGTCTCATCCGCTTCCAGCTATTTTTAGCCATGCTCGATTTGCAGCTCAATATTGCAAACTGGTGTGTTTTACCATATTAATTTAATGTGTTATCTTAATTATGAACATACAGGGCCGCACTCAAAGGAAACGTTTTGAAACGTATACAAAAGTGTATTGACACAGAAATACTCACACAATCCAAGTCGTTTTTTTTCAAACCTTGGCCATGTTTAGCATGAGAATCCAACTCTTTAACAGTGTAAATACAATCAAACCAAAATGTATTTAGACACCTTCAAAATGTATCACATTATCACAGTTTACTCTATAGTTTAGAGATTTAGGATTTAGAGTTAAATTGTGTCAGAACAAATTCATCGTATGACAATATTTACACAACTATCAATACTTTGTTGACCAATTACCAAACAGTGCTTAAGTTTGTTCAGTCTGTGGTGTAAAAAGGTTGCATCAGCAATTAAAGAAAAAAACACTTAAGCAAACCATGATCAGGTCAAAGTGTCTAAATAATGGTAGTCAACTGTATGAAGAATTATTGGGTATAATATGTCACACTTTACTTTATTTTGCTATCATGTTATACATAAATGAACTAAAGTGTCCCACACCCACCCATAAAAAAAATATATATATATATATATATATATATATATTAGTGGTGTCAATCGGTAAAAAAAAAGTAACTAATTAATCGCACATTTTACCTGAAATTAATCGCGATTAATCGTGATTAATTCTACCTGACATTAAAGTTTTTAATTATACTTTTATATTGCAATAATTTCACTTTAATGCTTCAAATTAATGTAGAAACAACAAAAAGAACATATATTTTTAATATTTGTTTAACGCCATCTTGTTTTAGGACTGAAGGCAAGTATCACTGATTGATTTTTCCCCCCTAATACTTAACCATTGAATATATATATATATATATATATATATATATATATCATTCAACATTACAGTATCATTAAGAGCTATCACTTTAACATTTATTAGACTTTAAAAAAAAATAACTAATAATAATAATTTAAGTGAACTTGAAACAATCTTCACACAAACCCATTATAATAAATGTCATATAGGGCTAGTAGCTACTTGTGCCCTTCAGTAAGAAAATATAGCCTAAATTATATCAAATTCTAAATTATATAAAGATAAAACTTAGTTATTAATTTCCTCTTTTTAATTTTGTTCCTTAATTAACAGACATCACAGCAACTGGTTGATATAACTGAGGATATTTTGGCTGCTGTTACTATAAAAGTTGTCGCTGTTGAACTTGATCTGACACTGCTTTGACCTATAAACAGCCTAATAAATTCTTACACGCACAGTTTGAAGGCAGCTTTAATCATTTTTTTTTTAATTCATGTTTTACCTGACGATATAACTACGACTTTGCATGCTCGCAGTTTCATTTGGGTTTAATATAGCCTAATACAGCGCGCGTCGGCACATTTGCGCGTGAACTTCAAGAGCGCGCGCTACAAGCAGAGTATATAGGCTGACAGGACAATTAAATTCGTTTTTACCGACATATGGCCTGACAGCATCTCATCTGACTGCAGTTCACTGACGTTTTACTTAAGCTCCTCGTCACCGGTACCGCTTCCGCGGTCGTTCGACTCGCGTCTGGTGCTGAAGTAAAGTTGGAGCGCGCATCTGAAAAGTCTCCCGTTTGATGTGTTAGTAAAGACGCTCTGCGCATTTAAATAAAAGCATTTCAGAAGCAGTTGTCAGAATGCGTAAAATAGCATTAGACCTCTCCTTTAAGGCAGTACACTGTCAAAAATGATGGTCATTTTGTGAAAAGACTGTAAAAACCAGTGCTATTTAGTATCATTGAGATAATTTTATAGTTTTTTTATAGCTGCAGTCCATAAGTTGTGCCTCTTTGTCGCCATCTCTGTCTAAACACCTGCATTTTCAGTTAATTGCGCAATATGTGTGGGTTGTGCTCCGGCACGGCTCCAGCGCAGATTAATCTAATGTTTCGGTAGCTGTCAGTCACCGCACCTTTGTGGATTTTCACTGTATTTAGGAATCACAGATTCAAATATATGGCCCAAATAAGAATTTTCCTTGGATATTGTCATCTAAGGGTAAATAGCAAATCTAAAACTTATGACCAACTGAAGAAAAACGCTACAGGTGTTTAAATCTAATGATCGGTTATTATCTCATATTACATCAAAGTAGCAAGATATTATTACAGTTATACTGTTCTCAAATTGTTCATGTTAACAACATCAGCATTGCGTAACTACTTGTATTTAGTGTGTATTAGCGTTTCTGTTTCTGTACGGTCTAATCTCTGATTGACATAAAATTTGAATTTCGTATCAAGAAATTATTTTAGCTGAAAAGCAAATCATTCTTCCTTAGGACCGGTGTTCTCTTTAAAATACAAAACTTGTGTAATCCCACGAAGGCTATCTGCAAACAGATGCATATTTAAAACTGGATTAATCTAATTTCAGTCACTTGTGTTTCATAAACACATAAACGTTTTGGATTACAATCCACAACCAAAAAAATAAGTTTAATTATTTCAGCCGCTGTGAGAAAAGGCTATAAACTATCCGGCACCTGCAGCATTCTCACATGCGATTATGTTGCTAGCCGGGACACCTTCTTTATGTTTACAGACGTGACGTAATGACGCAGTGGCATGCTTGAATTTGTATAGTAGTATAAATTACATTTTTTAAGTTAATTTAAGTAATTTTACAGTTTTTGTCATTTTTATTAGTTACTGTTTTTTTAATGTCTATTTACTTTGTATTAATTGTTATATCAATTTTATTTATTTTGATACATCAAATTGAACTAAATGAAAATGAGATCTCTTACATTAGCAACTAGTTGAAATAAAGTTAGTTAATTTTTTTATATGTTACTTTATTTTAGTTAATTCAGGCTTAGTTTAATTTCAGTTAATATTTTCAGTTGTTTTAGGAAATATGATATTCCTGTTTCTTTTTTTACTATATATAACAAGTGCTTTGATTTATCATGTGACTGTCTCTTCATCAGTGTTGGGCATGTTACTTTAAAAAAGTATTAGTTATTGTTACTAGTTACTTCTAACAAATAGTAACTGAGTTATATCATAAAAGTAACTAATTATCAGTTTTTTGCAATGTTTTGTTATTGACAAAGAGAATATGCATAAAAAAAAAACTTGTTTTAGGGTGTTGGTGACACCACATTTATTTGCGTTAAAGCCCCTTTTCTCTACAAAAAGTGTTTCCAAACAAATTTTTGCTACATTTGAACTATTGATATATAATTTATGCGCTAAAGTTAAATGGAATTTTTTTTTGCGAAATTTTAGCGATAAATGGCATTTCCATCAACAGTAGCCAGGTTTCCATCCAAGGATTTTTTTGTGAAAAAATATTTAGTGTTTCAAATTTTTTTACTCTTTCAACTCTTTTATACCAACTTGATACACCAAAACGTATGCGACAATTCGTTTTTTTAAGGCATAGCGTCATCACGCACACCATTTTATCTGTAAATACCAGGTGGATGGAAACAGGCTTGAGACAGCAAATTTCGCAACGTTTTTTATTAACGCATATTCTCTTTGTCGATAACAAAACATCACAAAATCTGGATGGAAACTTGGTTTATATATTGGGTACATATTGGGTTTTTAGCATGTTTTGATGTGTACTGCTTACACAAATTTAGCAAATACGTTCCTTATAACCTTATAGTCTGTAAAACTAAAAATGTTGATGTTGTAATGTATTGTAGAAATGTTGTATACAGCTACATAAGTTTCTTTTTCACAGATTTATTTGTACAGAGATGGGTTAGACAGCCATTCCTGAACCCGCTGAGGTGAAGAAGTGAGAGGAAACAATGAGGAAAGAGAGGAAAGAGCTGAGCACTTGAGAAGAGCTGGAGTGATGGCTTGTGATGTTTGTGATAGATTAGCATATCAAACACAGTCAAGCATGACTCAGACTTTGACAGTATTTAGATGGATTTTCAAAGATCTAATAGAGTTAGTTAAACCACAGGCAATTAACATTCAAATGACCAAAACGGCGCTGATACAGAGAAATTAAGAATTAATCGAATTGAAAAATTGCCTCTTCAAATCGATACGGATGGTTTGAATGCAAATGCATGCGGTTTTAATTTCTTTACTCATGTTTATTTCTGTCTGCGCGCACTCTCTAAAATAGAAATGAAAGTGTGAACAAGTGCTTTGGTGTAATTAGGGCAGAATCGGAGAGACTGAGTGATTTCCTCAAATGAACGATATTAGATTTGGTTTAAATGATGCGAACGCTTACTGAGTGAAGGACCGGCTTGAAAACCAAGACATCAGATCCATCTAATAACACATTAATCCATGTCAGTGCTCTTATGAATTAAATCTAAGAATTACATGAGTTCTTCTTGTGATTTGTGTGTCAAAAGAAATGCTAGAAATACATTTACAGATACCTACAATACTGATGGGATAGGATCGCAAACACATGCACACGCAAAGAAACTCAATAGAAACTCTGTGGTGGTGTTTGTGTGTTTGTCCTCTAAGTTTAAGATCTTAATAATGATTTATTGTGTTTATTCCAAACATTTTATCAGCCGCTGGGACAAAAGCTGTTTGGTGAAAGACCTCAGTGCTGAAGTATTTATTAATAATGATCATATCTTTATCTCAAAGATGTGTGCGTGCGCCGCTGTTATTGTTTTCCTTCTCTGTTGCGCGCGGCGGCTGTAATGCGTTCAGAATTACACGTCTTCTCTCATAATATCCTGTATCGCTTCACACATGAAATAACCCACAGGGTGGATGTTGGCGTGTGTGTGTGTGTGTGTGTGTGTGTGTGGTGTCCCAGTTGGATACAGCATTGAAATCTCAGTAAATGTGTGTTTCTTATTGATTGATGTATCATTAGTTTGAATCACTCATTTGATTGCATTGATTGAACTAGCTGATGAATTATGTATTATGTGTGTGTTCAGTTCATGCATCATATTTTTGTGTTTATCACACTTTTACAGTATTTTATGTGTACATTTTAGCAATATCACTCTCACCTTAATGTTATTACATCTGTGATTCAGCTGTAATCATGAGACCAACAGCACGATTGTGATTATAATACAGCCTTAAAGGGACCGTTCACCCAAAAAACAACATCATTTACTCTTTTTTTTACTTCTGTTGAACACAAAAGAAGATATTTGAAAGAATGATGGTAACCAAACAGTCCGTCAACTATTTGGTCACCCACGTTCTTCAAAATTTAGTCTTATGCATTTAACAGGAGAAAGAGAAATTCCCTGTATTGTTACAATTAATATTAAGACGTTCATTTTGAGTAACTCGCATTTTTATTGATCTTTTAATGACTGATGGCTTGATTCTAATCTCATTCTCTTTTTCTTTTTCTGCTGTCTCGTTAAGGAGGTTGAGGTAAGTTAAACAGTTTAATGTTTTTTTTTTTTTCTCGTTTAGTTTCATCCAAATTCCTCTCATCTTTCTCTCTGTCTGTACGTTTACACCATTCAAAAGTTTGGGATTTTTTTTATTTGTTTTTTTTTTTACAAATAAAACAATACGAAAATTCATCAAGAATGCATTCAATTGCTCAAAAGTGACAGTAAAGACATTTATAATGTTACAAAAGATTTTTATTTCAAATAAATGCTGTTCTTTTGAACTTTCTGTTCATTAAAGAATCCTAAAAATGCAAAATGTATCCCAGTTTCAAAAAAACATAAAGCAACATCTGTTTTCAACATTCATAATAATCAGAAATGTTTTTCGAGCAGCAAATTGCCATGTTAGAATGATTTTTAAAGGATCATGTGACACTAAAGATGAGTAATGATGCTTAAAAATCAGTTTTGGTCCCAGTAATACATTACATTTTGAAACATATTCAAATAGAAAACAAGGGCCAGTTGCATAAAAGGTTTAGACTAGTCTTAAAAAGTTAGTCAGCTAATTTTTTTTAAGACTGGTCATAATTTTTTTTTTAATTCAGTTACAGAAAAATATAGATTAGTGTAAGAATCCAAACAATAAGACTGATTAACCTTTGGTTAACAGATACTTGGTCAAACTAGTACTTAAGACACTGTCTTAACATATAGGCTAAGTTTGTGCAACTGGCCCCAGTTATTTAAAAATGTAATATTTCAACATTTTTACAATATTTTTGATCAAACAAATGCAGCCTTAGTGGGCAAATAAGACTTCTTTTAAACACATAAAAAAAATTATACTGACCACAATTTTTTATTAGTATTTATATACAGTCCCCTCCACCTTGCACCCTTTGTAAATATGAGGTGGCGGTGAAAATAAATCTCCAGTGTTTATATGTTATATATTTTATTCAAGTAAAACATTGACATTTCATTAAAGTAAAAACAATTGAAAGTGGCTGGAAGCTCACATTATTAAATAAATGTTTTTCTCTAATGCATGTTGGCCACAAGTATTGGCACCCCTAGAAATTCTTATGAGTAAAAAATCTAATATGGTATATTACCATTGATATTTACATTTTTTTAGCACACCATGTTGACTAGGAGCAATAAATTGCCCAACCATGGCTTCCTGTTTCACAGGATTATAAATATGAGGAACACAAAGGCCAAACTGACTTAATCGTCCATCACAAGAAGTAAAAACAAAGAATATAGTTCTGATGTACAAAACAAGATTGTTAAGCTTCATGAAAAAATAAAAAAGTGGCTGTAAGAAAATAACTATAAAAAAAACAACAACAGATAAATAATGGGCCGTGGTTGGATTTTCCATCAGGATAATGATCCAAAACAAACATTAAAATCAACACAAAAATGTGTCACTGAGCACAAAATGAAGCTTCTGTCATGGTCATCCCAGTTCCCTGAGTTTGCTGAAATGAAGAGAGATTAAGGATCTGGAGAGTTTCTGTGTGAGGGAATAGTCCCTGATCTCCAAACTCATCAGGCATTATTGGGAAAAGGATGTTGCGATAATTAGGTGCCAATAATTGTGGCTAATGTGAACTAGAGAAAATATTTATTTATTTATTTAATGAGATTTTCCCCCCACTTTCCATTGTTTAACTTGAATGAAATGTTCAAATTTTGTGAATTTTTGTAATGAAGATCAAAAGGATAAATGATGCAGATTTGTTTTCACAACCTCATATTTACCAAGGGTGCCAATATTAGTGAAGGGCATACGAGCAATATGACACAAGTAACTGTATGATATTGCTCCATATCAACTGTTGTCTATAGACCCTTTTAGTGGCGTTATCATGATTACATGATTACATTAGCTGGAGGCAAAACAAAGGGAAAACTGGAGGCGGATAATTCAAACCAGCAAAGATACGGCTTCATAAGTAGCTTAAAATATCATCTTGTAGTGATGTTGGATTCCAGAAAGGTCGACCAATTTAAAATTTTATCATACCTGCTGCCTCTGCCAGACGCAAAAAAAAAAAAAAAATTGACGACAGCTATGGTTAAATGTAATAAAACGAGAGGACTGGACAGATACAATCAGAAAAGGTTAAATAAAAGGTATTGTCTTTTGTTGTTATGGATTATGGTTTGTGTTACATGTCTAAAGATTTCTTATGCATCTCTGACTGTCGTGTATGAAATAATGTCTTTGTGGATGTGTATAAAACAAAATGTGGTGCTGGAATTTTTAAGAACTTCGTAAGAAAGAATAATCAAATACAGAAAGTTCAAAATTAGCAATTTATGGATTTTTTTTTTTTTCTAGAAAACATACATCTTACATTAAATGTGCTGTATGTAAGTAGTATAAAAGTACTAAAATTTCACTGTAAACTTACATCATTTACAGGAGGTTTATACTTTAAAATCTTCAAATAATATATATATATATATATATATATTTTTTTTTTTTTTTTTTTTTTTTTTTTTGTGTGTGTGTGTGTTTTGGCCCAGTTAATGCTCATGTAAGTTAGCTGTAAAATAGTTACCTGCTGAAATTGAAATATATATATATATATATATATATATATATACATTTTTAAGACTAGATGAAGGTGAGTTTCACAAATGTCTGATTTGTGAGATATAAACTCAGAATTACATAGGAAAAGTATGAATTTTTAGATATAAACTCAGAATTATGAGGGAATTGTGAGATATGAATTCAGAATTGCGAGAAAATGTCACTAAAATGTAAACTTACACCATTCTTTGAGTGAGTGTGTATATGGGTCACCAATCTGGTTTCGTCCGTTAAAGTTAACTTATTCAAATAGCAATCACGGTCCCGGACAGCAGGTGCCTTACATATGCATGTACAATCAGATTTTATCCAGTTTTTGTTCTAAAACAAGCTAACAAAACCTAATAGCTAGCATTAGTGAAGCGGAGCATCTTTTTCCTCCACCTAAGCTCCGCCCACATAAAGACACAGTGTTTACTAACAGAAAAAGGGTCTATACATTGTGTGCATGTTGACAAAAAATAATATCTCAGTATTTTCTTGGATTGTATCAAAAAAGGTGTATCTTGCTGAGTGTGTTATTGCTAATATCTTACGTTTTTGATATTCTATATATTCTGCTTGGTCAGTTCACAGCAGTGATATAAATTAATATTTTCCAATAAGTTTAAATGTATTTTTACCTTTTATGGGCATTTTTACCATTATAAAAGCCTTTTTTTTTTAAAAAGTGTGCATCATCTTTTGAGTCAAATTCTTATATTTAATCAGTCAATTATAATAATAATACATTTAGGGTGTTACTAAACAAATGAAATCACTATCAACAAAATTAATCTTTGCAGAAGTTGCATATGAACTGGCATTTATATGTATTTACAGATGTTAATGCAGATTAGAGAGACATGGAATGCTTTAACCTGCAGTTACAAATGCTTATACTACGGGCCCACTGAATGCTTGAATCTGATTGGCTGATGAACGTTCTGAAGGTGTGCATTATTTTCAGGGAAACGCACGGCGAACGTAGTTCTAGACAGCTTCTGACCGCATTACATGTCTTTATCACTTCACCAGTGTTTCAGTTATTTCAAAGGTCATTACAGCCTAAAACAGCAAAACAAACAAAGCCCACAATGATACTGGCCAAACAAATACAGTAAACAACAGGATAAAAACAACAGATTATTTCCATGTTTCCATTCCGCTTTGCGTCGTGGCCGCATCACAACCTTGGGTGTGCATTATTTTCTAGGAATGTAATGGCCTGTCATCAGTTATTCCTTACATAAATAATGTTTTGATATTTTAAAAAATGAAAAGATACTTTAAAGATGAAATTAAAACCATCAGTAGGTGGCAGCAAGCCACTCTTAAGTGAGTCATTGAAATTGATCCAAATCATTTAAACGGCTGATTCATTCAGCAAAACAATGCTGTGGCTGTGTTTGGAATGATTTTTGTTGGCAAAATAAAGCAAAAACAGCCGATATGGTGTCTAAAACATAAGTCTCTTGATATTAACTTATAGTTTATTAAACTGCTATATGAAATCAATATCACATTTGTAACCATGCTGATTTTTAAGAAAAAAAAACTGCACTCTTCGTGTGATATTCATTAACTATATGAAATGATGTAAATATATACATTTTCTGCCCCCTCATCTTGAATTATGTGATCATTCTTAAAGGGATAGTTCACTTTGAAATAAAATTTTGATATGTTTTATCTTTCCCCAAGGGCATCCAAGATGTAGGTGTCTTTGTTTCCGCAGTAGTTTCAATTTTGATATTTTTAGGTCCAACCGTTCTTGTCTGTCAGTCATATAATGCATGCCTATCAAAGAAAATGCACAGATTCAAATTAAACAGTCCAAATTAAACAATTCCCCATCATAAGTACACACTGATGGCCTAAGACACGAAACAAGCAATTTGTGTGAGAAAACGAACAGTATTTATATCGTTTTTTACCTCTTGTACACCACCACGTCCAAGTTATCTGAGGGTGCGCGCTTCCTGGTGTGTGGCCGCGTTCTGGCTTATTGCTTTTCTGGCGCAAGCGCCGGAAGTGATCTCTTGCGCGTGCACGTCACTCATTGTTTACACAGAACAGAGATTGTAGGTAAGACGGCTAACAGAAATGGTACTAGTTTGCGCTTATCCAGGATGTTTAAACCGATGAAAAAGAAAAGAATTACGTATGCTCCCGTGAGAGATCACTTCAAGACGTAAAAAAAGATATAAATACTGTTCGTTTTCTCACACAAACCGCTCGTTTCGTATCTTAGGCCATCAATGTGTACTTACAATGGGGAATTGTTTAATTTGGACTTTTTAATTTGAATCTGTGCGTTTTCTTTGATGAGGTGACCATAGGCATGCATTATATGACTGACAGACGAGAACGGTTGGACCTAAAAATATAAAAATTGAAACTACTGCGGAAACAAAGACACCTACATCTTGGATGCCCTTGGGGTAAGCTATAACATATAACAATAGCTATAAGCTATAACAACAGTGAAAGAACGCACTCTAAATGCGTATGCGCACCTAAGTTAGTCTAACCAGATTTTATTACGTATTTGCGAATGCCTGCACTCAGTATGTTTTGTTTGGTTTTTGCAATATGCCCCATAATGTCATGATGCCTCACTAGTTAAGCATTTGCACTAAACCTGCACAGATTTGGCTTGCATGAACTTCCCTAAGAAAGTAGAGTGAACACTGGCTAGTGATTTGACAGCGTCACCCACCACAGCTGATTTTTACCTGCATTTGGCGGGTGTTAATTTCAATCCCTGTATATATATGCACACAATGTAGAAGAAAAAACAGTATTTTTCTCTCTATATGCTAATTAAGGCTATAATCTGCTCAGTGGTTGTGGGAAAGTTCTGCATTCAAAACAGCATGTGGTGTGTATATGTGTGTGTGTGTGTGTGTCAGTGAGACTTTATCTGTCAGCTTTAGTGTGTTCGTCTGCTCTGTCCTGCTGCTGTCCTCACTCAACATGACACACACACACACACACACACACACACACGGCCGTCTCTGAGTGTACGGATGACCTGTCATGCCCGCGGGCTCTAAACTGTCACCGCAGAATAACATCAGAGAGCGAGAGCACGGGCGAGAGAGTGAAGGGACGAGTGAGCAAACAGGAAGTGAAAGGAAAGCAGAGGAACAAACACGCAGCCGGAGTCGGTTAGTCTCCCGTGAACTGTGAGACAGTTTCTGACTTTCTCAAACACACTCCAGCCGCGCTGTCTATCTGCGGGGCAAACATGAGATGGATAATCTGACAGCAGATAACCAGCAGCCTGCCCGCAACACTCATTTACCTAAACCACAGAGAGACAGAGGGGAAGATCAAATGAATCTGTGGACCCAATTCCTGTCTGTGATAGTTATTTGTGCAGCAGGTGTTGGGATGTCGTGTGTGGGTTACTGATAAATGCTCTCTAGCTCATCTGCGTGCCACAAAAACCTCTCTCACTAGCTCGTTTGAAGCCACCATTAAAAATATATGTTATGCATATAGAAAGACAATCACATTAACTTGTGACTTCACCCACAAAGCAGAGATATACACAATAGTGACTGACTTCATCTTTAACGCTACATCTGTTGGTAGTGTTATAAACCCTGCTTCTTTATTTCAAAATATTTGATTGCGAAGCATTTTTGGTATGGAAGCTTCTTTCTGCCACAGAATGAAAACATAAAACAGACCTCATACACATGCAGGAGGGGGAAAAAATAAGAATTGCAGGATATAAACTTGCAATTCAGAGAAAAAAGTCTAAAAGTATTTTTAGATATGAACCCTGAATTATAAGAAAAAAAGTCTGATTTGCATCTATAAACTCAAAATTACAAGGGAAAATGTCTGATTTGTGAGATATAAACTCAAAATTATAGGAAAAGTATGAATGTTTAGATATGAACTCAGAATTATGAGGGAGAAAAAATTGTGAGAATAAATCTGATTTGCGTCTATAAGCCCAGAATTAGGTCAGAATTGCGAGAAAAAAATGTCTGATTTGTGAGATGCAAACTCAGAATTACATAGGAAAAGTCTGAATTTTTAGATATAAAAAAAGTCTGATTTGCGACATATAAATTCAAAATTGCAACAAAAAGTCTGATTTGAGATATATAAACTCTATATTATAAGAAAAAAAGTCAGATTTTTTTAGATATAAACTTAGAATTATAAGAAACATGTCTGATTTGCAAGATAAAAACTCAGGGAAAAAGTCTGAATTTTTAGATGTGAACTCAGAATTTTAGGAAGAAAGTCTGACTTGCAAGATATAAACTCAGAATTTTAAGGGGAAAAGCCTGAATTGAGAGATATAAACATGATTTATTTATTTTTTTTTAAAAAAAGGTCTGATTTGCAAGAAATAAATTCAGAATTATAAGAGAAAAGTCAGAATTTTTAGATATAAACTCAGAATTATGAGAAAAACATCTGATTTTCAAGATATCAACTCAGAATTACAAGAGAAAAAGTCAGAATTTTTAGATGTAAACTCAGAACTTTAGGAATAAAGTCTGACCTGCAAGATTTAAATTCAGAATTTTAAGGGGAAAAGCCTGATTTGAGAGAGATAAACTTGGAATTTTAGATATAAACTCAGAATTACGAGAAAAACATCTGATTTTTAAGATATAAACTCAGAATTACAAGAGAAACAGTCAGAATTCTGAGATACAAATAAACTCAGAAATATAAGGGGGAAAGTGAATTTTTAGATGTAAACTCAGAATATTAAGGGAAAAGCCTGATTTGTAAGATATAAACTCAAAATTACAAGGGAAAAAGTCTGATTTGCAAGATTTAAACTCAGAATTACAAGGGAAAAAGTCAGAATTCTGAGATACAAATAAACTCAGAAATATAAGGGGGAAAGTGAATTTTTAGATGTAAACTCAGAATTTTAAGAAGAAAGTCTGACTTGCAAGATATAAACTCAGAATTTTAAGGGGAAAAGCCTGATTTGAGAGATATAAACAGAATTTGTAGATATAAACTCAGAATTATGAGAAAAACATCTGATTTCAAGATATAAACTCAGAATTACAAGAGAAACAGTCAGAATTCTGAGATACAAATAAACTCAGAAATATAAGGGGGAAAGTGAATTTTTAGATGTAAACTCAGAATTTTAAGAAGTCTGACTTGCAAGATATAAACTCAGAATTTTAAGTGAAAAGCCTGATTTGAAAGATATACATTTAGAAGTACAAGGAAAAAAAACCTGATTTGTAAGATATAAACTCAAAATTACAAGGGAAAACTCAAAATTACAAAGGGGGAAAAAACACTTTTAGATATAAACAGAATTGTGAGATACAAGTTGCAATTCGCTTTTTTATTTCATTGCGGAAATAAGCTTCCATGTTTTGTGCATCCTCACTAATAATAAATGACACTTGTTTTGATATTTTCCTATCTATTGCAATGACATTAGACCATTACATCTTGATAGTTTTTGGAGATCTGTATACTCTGTACATCTTGTGCTTGAAGGACACTGAATGTTGAAGTAGCTGGAACAATAACGTTGTCAGAATGTAAATGACGATACAGCTTGAAGTGCATTAGCGTTTTGATTCACTCAGCACACTCAAATGTACTTCAGATGTAATGCTTATATTAAAAGCCATGTTTTTCTCTTTTTAAAAATAATGAGATTTTCTCAAAAGCGTCAGCATGTACCGTGTGTGCATTCTGTGGCTGTACTTCCAAAACAGTCTATAATTTAACTTGTTTTGCTGGTAGAGGTGTGCAGTATTTTCTTGAATTTTGTTGATAACAATTATTATGTTGCTGAGTGTACCTTTGTATAGAAATTAAAAATATTTTTCATTCACTTTTGCAATATTTGCCACCTTAAACTGGTTTCCAGTTGTATTAAACTCAAAGCGTTCATTCAAAGACAACTCTCAAAGGTCATAATTTCCACAGAGAGAAGTTTTGCTGCCGTGGATAAAGGTTACAACAGCGACATTGGATTGTGAGAGTTTGCAGGCTAGAGAAGGTCTGCTGGCTTCTGCTTCATCGCACAGATTTGCAGACTCAGGTTTTGTCATTCTGAGGGTAAAATGAGTTTCACTTTTCCCTCAATTCCCCTTTGATTCGGAGCCATGAGCCCACAGACACATTTGGCCTAGTTTTGCTGAGACCACCGTAAACTTTGAGCAGAATTACAGTCTGGCTTTCGCTCACGGCCTGAGAGCTGTAGCTTATAGATGTTTACACCAGAATGATAAATGTCTTCTGTAGCTTACCGGCAGATGTAACTTATTCTCGCATAATTTATTGTTTTTAATTACGCTCTTTATTTAAATTAACCACATATTTTACACTAAAACATTGATTAGCTTCAGGCTAAAGAGCCCCTAATGAGAGTTTGATGTCAAATATTTGTTTATCCGGCCTGTAGCAGCTCCACTTTGGGACAGGACTGTGTTAGCAATCGGATTTGAAAAGCCCTCATAATGCAGCAGCCGTCGCTAATTCACTGTTGTGTGAGATTCGCCTGGAGTCTGTCGCAGAGATGAAAATCAGGCTCTTGCACTCGCTCTCATTGTTTTCACTTCCATAAAACAGTCACAATTTATTTTTATTTTTTTTTATAAACTATATATTGCACTTTTTTCATAGGTGGAATCAATCATATTTTTATATTTTATTTAATTATTGACTTTATATTTATATTGTTTTTTGATTGTGGAATGAGCTGTTATTTATTTTATTTATAATTTAATTTAATTAGTTTATTATGAACTTTTTTCCACAGATTTTATTTCATTGTAACAAGATATTATGTTGTTTTTCTCGTTGAAATTAGATCTTTTCTCATAATAATCAGACATGTTGTTAAAAAGACATAATTATCTTGTTTAAACCACACCTTTTATGTCATTAAAGCCACATATTTTCTCGTAATAATGATATTATATTATTAAAATAACATCTTTTCTTGTAATAAAGAGATGTTATGTCATTAATCACATCTTTTCTCATAATAAGGAGATGTTATGTCATTAAAATAACATCTTTTCTCGTAATAAGGTGATGTTATGTCATTAAAACAGCATTATCTCATTAAAACCACATCTTTTCATGTAATAACAAGATATGTCGTTAAAACCACATCTTTTCTCGTAATAACGAGATGTTGTCATTTAAACCACATTTTTTTCTCATAATAAGATGTTAAGTCATTAAAACAACAATTATTTTGTTAAAACACATCTTTTCACATAACAACGAGATGTTATGTCATTAAAACCACATCTTTTGCTTGTAATAAGGAAATGTTATGTCATTAAAATAACATCTTTTCTCATAATAGGATGTTATGTTGTTAAAAACACATCTTTTCTCGTAATAATGAGATGTTATGTCATTAAAGCCACATATTTTCTCGTAATAATGATATTATATTATTAAAATAACATCTTTTCTTGTAATAAAGAGATGTTATGTCATTAATCACATCTTTTCTCATAATAAGGAGATGTTATGTCATTAAAATAACAACATCTCCTTATTATGAGAAAAGATATGTCATTAAAATAACATCTTTTCTCATAATAGGATGTTATGTTGTTAAAACCACATCTTTTCACGTAATAATGAGATGTTATGTCGTTAAAACGACAATTATCTTGTGGACAATTAAAACCACATTTTTTTCTCGTAACAATGAGATGTTATGTCATTTTAATAACATAATTGACATAATTATATAGTTAAAACCAAATATTTTCTTGTAATTTAAATTTATGTAGTTTTAAAGAGATCTTTTCTTATTAAAACAAGATCTTTTCTCATAATGAGATGTTAAAACAACAATTATCTCTTTAAAACCACATCTTTTCTCGTAATAGTGAGGTATGACATTTTAACAACATAAACGCCATAATTATCTTGTTAAAACCACGTCTTTTCTCGTAATAATGAGATGTTATGTTGTTAAAATGGCAATTATATATTTTTTTGTAATGAGATGCCGTTTAAACAACAGAATTATCTTGTTTATACGTCATCTTTTCCCATTAAACAATGGAAAAAAAAAAAAAAAACATAAAATGACGTCACATACAGTTGCTCACATAATCACTCACATAATGTAACCATTAGGGGTGTACTGGTTCACAAAATTCAGGGATTGCTTCTAAAACGCCTCCCGTTTGATGCGGTCATAAGAATTTTCTGCATCTAAATAAACGCAATCTTTTCAAGAAAAAAGACAGAGGCAGCAGACAGAGGCAGGTTAGTTGACTAACCCTAGCCCCGCCCCCACATTAATTGTGTTAAACATTTTTAATGCGTTAATCTGAAAAAAATAATCGCCTGTGTTAACGCGCTAATTTTGACACCACTAATTTAAACTTTGTGTTAGTTATTTGTTATTTTATATTAGGCCTATAGCATGGTGTACACTGTAAAAAAAAAACAAAAAAAAAACACAATTTGTTGATTCAACTTAAAATAATTTTTTACCCTGCTGCCTTAAAATGTTAAGTTCAGTCCACTCAAATAAGTTTATTCAAGTTGAAATGTTAAGTTGTACTAAGTGACAACTCAGATATTCGAGTTGACTAAACTAAAAAATTGTTTGTTAAACTTGACAACTGTGTTTGTTACTTGGCTGCCTTAAAATTTTAAGTTAAATTAACTCAAATATCTAAGTTGTAACTTAGTAAAATGTTTTCAAGTTCACTAAACTTTTTTTGAGTTGAAAATTTTGAGGAAGCCAGGTAACAAATAATTTTAAGTTGACTCAAATTTTTTTACAGTGTATTTGTTTGTTAATTTTGTTAATAAATAAATTCTTTTTAAACATTTCATTGAGTTTGTTGTACTGTTTTGTTGTTGTCAATTCAATCAATTGGGGCTGAATTGCTGCTAATTTGAAAGTGAAAGTAAAATGCGCACTGGCATTTACAAGCTTTTTAAAAGTGAATAAAACGAAGGAAAACTCTAACAAACTACCTCAACATCACAACCCTTCTGGAGTACCTTATATTTCACACACTTTAAGCTCTTTTATTTTCAGATGTAATAGGATTAGAATAGGATTATCGAACCAAAAGCCTCGTACTAAATGGTTTAATACAAATATGTGTATAGTTAACACCCCTAGTAACCATATATCTTCTATAATGGAAAAAAAAAACATTGTTTTTATGACATTTATGAGAAAAAAATTACATTTTAACAAGAAAAGATGTCGTTATTATGACATAATTGATTGGAAAAAATATGTGTTTGGCAGAAATGTGTCACCATAATATTGTGACCTTTATTTATTTCTTTATTTATTTGCCCAGATTGTTTAGCAAATGCATGTGCTGATGGGTGGAATCAATAAAGTTATTTAGTATTTTTAATTTAATTTAACTTTATTTTATTTTGTGACTTTTATTTTAACTCTTTTTTGTTCATTCAGTGTTTACCAAATGCATGTACTGTTGATATTTGGAATCAATATGTTTTGACTGTATGAATGGTGTATGCTGATGTATGGCTTAGATCTCTCATATTCCCGAATGTTTAAGAGAGACAAGGAGAAAAATGGTTTGTTTGCATTATCAGCATAGCAATATCAGTGCAGCACCTTAATGTATAAGCGTCTGGGTAAACAAAATATGCTCAAGATAAAGATAACATCTGTTGTAACACATTTAATTTAGCTTTTTTTGTTATCTTGTACTTTTGCAGTCCCTGTTAAAGTAGTATCACTGTTTAGTAGTACAGTCAAGTCATCTTTATTTCTATAGCGCTTTATAACATATAGATTGTGTCAAAGCAGGTTTACAAAAGAAAATAGTGTTTTAATACTGCAAACAAAATGTTCATTTATTTAATTTAATTTAATTTATTTTTATTTTATTGCTTGAGATATAGATAATTTGCAGGCACCAAAATAATTGAATAGAAAAATACATTTTATTTAATTTTATTTCTCGAGATACAGACAAAGTAACCCTCTTCTCCACAAAGTAAATTTGCAGACACCAAAATAATAAAATAGAAAAACACATTTTTATTTATTTATTTATTTTTACTTGAGATACAGATGAAGTACCACCCAGGTACAGGTACATTTGCGGACAAAGTAATTACATAGAAAAAAATGCACTTTTTAATTTAATTTAAAATTTAATTTAAATTAAATCAGATACCAAAATTATTTTATTTTATTTTATTTTATTTTATTTTATTTTATTTCTCCAGATACAGAAAAAATAACCCAAGTAAATTTGCATACACCAAAATTATTACATTTAATTTTTATTTAAATAAATTTGTTGTTTGTTTGTTTTTTTACTTAAGATGCAGATAAAGTACCCCCCCCCCCAAGTATTTGCAGACACAAAATAAATTTAATATTAATATATATATATATATATATATATATATATTATATAAAGAAAGAAAAAAAATATATATATATATATATATTTTTTTTTATTATTATTTTTTTTTTAACTTGAGATACAGATAAAGTAATCCCGTCCCCCCAAAGTAAATTTGCAGACACCAAAATAATGAAATACATTTTATTTTATTTTATTTTATTTTATTTTATTTTGCTTGAGATACAGCAAAAAGTAGCATTTATTTTATTTTATTTTTATTATTATTATTATTTTTGTTTTTATTTTTTTACAATTTTGCAAATATATTGTAAAACTGCTGTTTATGGTCACTGTTTAGTAGTAGTTTTTTTTTTTTACAGCAACATTGCAGACACCAAAATAATGAAATAGATCCAGGTAAACATTTACCACTAAAAAACGAAAAGCAGCAGTCGCCACAGAATCAGACTTCCTTTCTCAGAGTTTTCTCAAGCAATTGAAGCGAATGCCTCCACAGACAGTCCATTTACCGAACAGCTTTCATTAAAAACATCAAACAATCTGTCTGTACACTGTTAGACCAGACATCTGTCTAGTCATCTTCTCTGTCTGTCCTTTCAATCATACAGTAAAGCGATTTTCTTCTTTCTGAAGGTCGTAACGGTATCATTGAAGCTCGACTTGTGTCTGTCTGTGAGGATCTGAAATGTGTGTCATTGTGTGTTTTCACAGGACGATTACTTCAGAACCTGGAACCCCAACAAGGCACAAGACCAAGGTAAGAAGATTCAGCAAAAAATGCGTGTTTCTTGTTCAAAACCATTTTCTCGGTGACTCTCTGTGCCACTTTTATCCATTTATCCACCTGACCCTGTAGTCTCCCCTCTACCTCTCTCTCTCTCCTCACCATCCTTTGTGCTTCATACATGCCCAGATTAATCATAAAAAAAACTCCAATCAAGTGCTGGAATCTTCATTTCAGAATATCGATCCTGGTCTCCGCTCCAGACATTAATCAATACAGCGAGCCAGAAACACACACACATAACTAAATGAAGACATATCATAGACTTCTATTGTTTTTATAGAAAGATAATTATAATTAGACCAACCCAAATCCAAAGACAAAACGTGTGTATTTCATTCATGAGTAGTTCTTGTGATCGAGGGCTTCAGATTCAGCTCACTTCTGGAGACTGGAGAGCAATTTGCGCTTAAATGAAACGCACACACATACAGCATTCATTAGAAAGGATGCAAATCTAACAAATTAGGTTTAGAAACGTTTTTCTGAATCATCAGGGAAATCTAAAAGCTTAGATGAGCAGGAGAATTAGCTTTCTAAAGCATTTTAGTGGTCAGTCTGTTCTGTTTCTGTGTCGTGGTACCTGTAGTGATAATTAATTGTGCACAATCACAACGTCATTGTGTTTTTCCCTCATTTCAGAGTATTCAGTCAAGCCTCAACATGTGCAAATTTGTGTTTGAATGACTTACATCACGTTAGAAGCTGCAACCGTGATATACAAATACATTTTTAGTATTTTTTTGTGCAACAAAGGAATCTGCTTGTTTAAAGGAATTAAAAAAAATTATTTAGTTGATGGTCTTAAATTATGAGATGCGAAATGCAAACATTTTGACTGTTGTAAAAGGTTTTAGGACCCCCTTAATGGAGGTTCAGTAGAAGCTTGTGATCAGGATGATCAGATGCACATCTGTAGAGCAATTTTTAATTATTTTATTTTATTTTATTTTATTTTATAATATATATATACAGATAAAGATAAATGCCCCCAAGAAAATTTGCAGACACTGAAATAATAAATGCATTTTTAATGTTTACATTATTTTATTCTATTTTATTTGTATGCTTTTTTATTTTATTTTATTTTATTGCTTGAGATACAGATAAAGAACCCCCCCCCCTCGCTCCAAAGTAAATTTGCAGACACCAAAATAATTAAATAGAAAAATAAATGTATTTTATTTTATTTTATTGCCATGCTTTATTTCATTAAATTTTTACCATACTAATTAAATAGAAAAATACACTTTTATTTTATTTTATTTTATTTTAAACCCCCAAGTAAATTTACAGTTTGCAGACAACAAAATAAAAAAAAAAAAATATATATATATATATATATATATATATATATATATTATTTTTACGCATTATTTTATACTTTTTTTTCTAATTTTATTTCATTGCTCGAGATACAGATAAAGTAATCCCCGCCCATTTAATTTGATTTTATTTTTTATTTGATTTTATTTGTATGTTTTTTTTTAATTTATTGCTTAAGATACAGATAAAGTAAACCCCCAAGTAAATTTGCAGACTAAGAAATAATTAAATAGAAAAATACATTTTTATTTTATTTTATTTTTATGATGACAAAATAATAAAAGATGAATATATTATAAATAATTATAAATATATATATATTTTTTTTATTTTATTTTTTATTTATTTTTGAATGCTTTTTTTTCTTTTCTTTTTTTTTCTCTCAAATGCAGACACCAAAATAATTAAATAGTTTTTTTTTTGTTTGTTTTTTTTTTGAGATACAGGAAAAGACTTTTTTTTTTTTTTTTCTCAACTTTGTAAATTTACTGTAAAACTGCTGTTTTTGGTGAAGTAATTTCACTGTTTAATATTATTATTTTTTTTTTTTTTAAAGCAACATTAACACCAAAATATTCAAATAGATCTGGGTAAACATTTACCACTAAAACTAAAAAGCAGCAAACGCCACTGACTGGTTCAGAGCCAAAAAAAATTTATGCTGTGAAAAGAGAAGGAAGGAAAAAAAATGAAAAAGCTAAAAAATGTTTTATCTAGTTAATGTTCTTAAAGGTGTGGTGTGAATTGTACACATTGTGACCGTTGTTAAAATGGACTGTCTGAATGGACGTACTATACAGTAGAAGCTCATGTTAAGGATGATCAGATGAGCATCTGTAGAGCGATGTTTCCATATGAGCATGTGCTGCTGCTGTGGATTCTGTCATAGACACATAATGTTTATATTTCATCTGATGAGTCATATTTACTATATCTGCTTCACCAGAATGACTGTACAGAGCTAATATCACTAAACAGTCTCCTGTCTCAATATAGCAACAGTGCTGCCAACTTCAGTTGTGATCCCTTCCCATATTTTTATTAAATTGTTCAAGTGTGTGTATGTACAGTGGAGATCAAAATTAGAGAACAACCTATAAATACATGATTATTTCTTTATTTTTTTGTATTGTTATTCTGCGTCACTTAAAATTTAAAGGAATATTAGATGTAGGTATATTAACAGTAAACACTGTAGCATGAAAGAAGATTACAACTAACATTTTAGAGGGTTACAGCTGTCAGAAATTAGTAGCAAGTGTAGTGTCCTTGCTTTGAATGATTTCAGCACATCAAGGTCACTACTTCGTCCTATCTGAAGTTAAAAGGACAGTTTTTAAGCATATTTCCTAAATGAATTGTATTCTGCACATAAAAAAACTTAAATTTGATATCTGGTTGTCTACGTAAGGCAAATGCATGGAGACTCTGAATGGGGAATGGGTTCAACAATGCAGGAATTGCTTGCTAGTTCAGTCCTGAACAGGGTAAGGATCTGTCTCAGCATGTTTATAAAAAAGTCAGATTGAAAGCACACTCTGCAGTGACCAAACCTTTCATCAACAGAAAGAACCAAAAGGCTAAGCTCACCTTCACTGAAGAGCATGTTTTGTGAGAGAGAGGACATTATTAGTTCTCAGACTGCGCTGGTGTGATCTGTGTTACCAACTTTGATCAATGAAAAGTAGCTAAAGCTTGCTTGAAAAGTCACTAAATGTCGCTAGATGACGTTATATGTTAATTAACATTTTTAATGCAGCCAAATTCTCAATAAAGCTGATTTCATTGTAGCATTTTACTGTTTCTGTTGTCAGATAACAGGATGATTGTGAAATAGTGACTAAAACGCAGACCATTAAGACTACATAAACACCCTTATGAAAAATAAGTTTATTCAAATGTGCTATTAGTATACTTCTTTTGAACTACAAAGAATAGGAAAGTATACTTTCAGTATACTTTTCACATACTTCTCAGAAATGCCTAGTTCTGTCATTGAACTCTAGATGACGCAGGCTGGCAGGTTATTAACATAACTGATGATATTCACTGAGTATACGACCTGGCAAAAGCTGATTGTTTCATGTTACGCATGCAACCAATGAGCTTTCAGCTTAACATTTAAATGGTTGGTAGTATTCACTTGGGCATTTGCCAGCACACTTTCAGAGTTTCTCATAAACCCTCCACCTTCCCCAGCTCCACCTGTATAGATCTGCTACGGTTTATTTTATATGCTATTTGTGAAGCAGCAGTGTCTAAAATACTCACAGCACCGTATCGCCATATGCTTTGGCAGTAGCAAGTTCCTGTACTTGCTTGCAGCAGCGGCAGCAATAATCTACAACAGCAGCAGCAATTCAGCAGCAGCGTAGCAGATGTATTCCGCCAAGACCAAATACATTAACATTGTCATATCCATTACCATGCTAAACCTTTCCAAGAGTTGTCATGACAGAAATATACTTAAAATGACATTTAAGTATACTTGACTTGCGATATAACATTCTCAACGCATTTTTGTATTCTGAGGCAGCAGCACTTTACTCTGTACTGCCATCTCTGCTGGTTTTTTAAAGAGGTGCGTATTCAAGCCATATATAGTCTTCTCCCGTTTGACTTACAGTTTGCAACGACACAAGCATGTTTCTGCAAAAACATTTATTACGTTTTCCACAAAAACGTCTGACGTCTTTACGTTTTACAAACGTGAAAATGTGAAAAAGCTACACTAAATCCGATCTGACCAGTCAGACTAAAATGGATTTCCAGGAATCCGATTTGAATAGGTATACTGATATAGCTTTTTCTGAAGGCACACATCTAAAGCACACAAACAGTAAGCAGAAGTCACAACATGCAAGTACTAAACTAAGTTTCCCCTCAGTCATTCACTACGACATTACGTAGTGGGATTGTACTTGAGAGACCAATCACCTCTGAACTAAAGAGAAAAGGCCAATTAAAATTGGCGAGTGGAATTTGCATGCAACGACACCCATACATACGGGTATATACGATGGCGGCGTGCATACACTCACTCAAATTTCTGCTTCTGAGCCTCACTGCTTATAAGCTGACTGAACAACTCTTCTGGAAGATCCTACAGGCCAGTCGGGAGACTCGGTTATTTGCATCTCTAGCGAAGCGCTGCCCCCTCCACCATGCGGGTTCTTTCCTGGGCAATCCGGGAAACACCTAAAAGAGCAAATTTCATCACACAGTCATTGAGAGCATATTTTTCAACATGTCTATCCGACCGTGAGTCTCTGGATGTGGAAGCTTCCTGACTTCTCTGGACGGACATGATCGCTGCCTCACGTGCCTGGGCCGAAATCACGGTAAGTCGGCTTTTGTGTCTCGTTCACGAGGGCCATAAAGGCTCCTCAGCTACGTTGGCTAAAGGCCAGAGCGGTCTCAGAGTGATAATCCAGAACACTCTGGGTCCTTGTGTGGTCCCGTGGAGCTACCAAAAGATCATGCTTGTTCGTCCCGTGGCAAAACTAGCATCTCCTTTGGGGCTCCCTAAGAAGGCAGCATGCCTATTGCACATCAGCTTGAATGGTGTTCCTCTTGTTGAGAGGACCCACAGAGATGCTCGATCGGAATGGTGCTCTCCTTTCTGTAGAAGAAGTTGGAGCGCAGACTGCCCCCTTCCACTTTGAAAGTATATGTTGCTGCCATTGCAGCATATCATAATGCAGTGGACGGCTTGTCCTTAGGGAAGCATCACCTGATCATCAGGTCTAAAGGTGAGAGAAGGTTAAACCCACCTAGACAGCACCTTATCCCCTCTTGGGATCTCTCTGTGGTCCTTCAGGAAATACGGGGAGCTGCCTTCAAGCCACTTGGTTTAGTCGAGCTGAAACATCTGTCACTTAAGAATATGCTCCTGACCACGCTTGCCTCTATCAAGATGGTGGGGGACCTGCACGGCTTGCTGTGCCATTCTCAATGGATCCATGCGTTTTTTTCCCAGCTGTTCCTGCCAGGTAACTCTGGGTCCTCCATGCCCCGCAATTTGGACTAAAACTGAGTAGTTCTAGACTGTGCTCCGTAATGTCTTAGTATCTCCACGGTACTTCACCATGTTCCCCTTAGATCTTCAAATAGTTTTCACAAGACTCTTGTCATTGTGCTCTGCACCCCAACAGCTACTTCAGATTCTGCCACCCTTGGTGGGCCCATAATCCGGCTCACAGGGTGTTTGGGAAGGTTACGTGTTGCGCTAATTTGTTCTGACACACTGGCCTGTCAGCATTTGTGGCTCATTCGCGTAACACGGTCCAGGATTGTGGCGCCTTCCGTTGGTCCGATCCCACTACGTTACTCAACGTAACATTGTAGTGAACGACTGAGAGGGAACGTCTAGGTTACGAATGTAACGTTACGTCCCCCTGCCACAATCCTGGATTGTGCTGGGCGCAGGGTTTTGGCTCAGCTCCTCAGCAAAAACCTGGGTGAGTGTATGCCGGCCGCCATCTTATATACCCGAATGTACGAGGAAGTGGCGTTGCATGCAAATTCCAATTCATTGGCCTTTTCTCTTTAGTTCAGAGGTGATTGGTCTCTCAAGTACAATCCCACTACATCACTCGACGTAACGTTACATTCGTATTCTGGATGTTCACTTCACACACAAGAAACATGCATAAATTACAATCTGACGTCACATTTTATGGATTCTGTAATTGGCTTGCTCTGAGACACTGCTTATGATTTATAATGATTTTTTTTTTTTTTTAAAGGAGGGGGTGGATTTTTATTATTATAGGGTGGTTGTGTACATACTGCCAACACACATTTACAGTGGGTATGGAAAGTATTCAGACCCCCTTACATTTTTCACTCTTTGTTATATTGCAGCTATTTGCTAAAATCATTTAAGTTCCTTTTTTTTCTCATTAATGTACACACAGCACCCCATATTGACAGAAAAACACAGAATTGTTGACATTTTTGCAGATTTCTTAAAAAAGAAAAACTGAAATATCACATGGTCCTAAGTATTCAGACCCTTTGCTGTGACACTAATATATTTCACTCAGGTGCTGTCCATTTCTTCTGATCATCTTTGAGATGGTTCTACCCCTTCATTTGAGTCCAGCTGTGTTTGATTATACTGATTAGACTTGATTAGGAAAGCCACACACCTGTCTATATAAGACCTTACAGCTCACAGTGCATGTCAGAGCAAATGAGAATCATGAGGTCAAAGGAACTGTCTGAAGTGCTCAGAGACAGAATTGTGGCAAGGCACAGATCTGGCCAAGGTTACAAAAAAATTCTGCTGCACTTAAGCACTAAGAGCACAGTGGCCTCCATAATCCTTAAATGGAAGATGTTTGGGATGACCAGAACCCTTCCTAGAGCTGGCCTTCCGACCAAACTGAGCTATCGGGGGAGAAGAGCCTTGGTGAGAGAGGTAAAGAAGAACCCAAAGATCACTGTGGCTGAGCTCCAGAGATGCAGTCGGGAGATGGGAAAAAGTTGTAGAAAGTCAACCATCACCCAGTCCTCCACCAGTCGGGGCTTTATGGCAGAGTGGCCCAACGGAAGCCTCTCCTCAGTGCAAGACACATGAAAGCCAGAATGAAGGACTCCAAGATGGTGAGAAATAAGATTCTCTGGTCTGATGAGACCAAGATAGAACTTTTTGGCCTTAATTCTAAGTGGTATGTGTGGAGAAAACCAGGCACTGCTCATCACCTGTCCAATACAGTCCCAACAGTGAAGCATGGTGGTGGCAGCATCATGCTGTGGGGGTGTTTTTCAGCTGCTGGGACAGGACGACTGGTTGCAATCGAGGGAAAGATGAATGCGGCCAAGTACAGGGATATCCTGGACGAAAACCTTCTG
Organism: Cirrhinus molitorella; assembly: GCA_033026305.1. Classification (NCBI taxonomy): domain Eukaryota; kingdom Metazoa; phylum Chordata; class Actinopteri; order Cypriniformes; family Cyprinidae; genus Cirrhinus; species Cirrhinus molitorella. The sequence goes on from CM065129.1 coordinate 10,281,683, forward strand.
CAGAGTGCTCAGGACCTCAGACTGGGCCGAAGGTTCAAGATAATGACCCTAAGCACACAGCTAAAATAACGAAGGAGTGGCTTCACAACAACTCCGTGACTGTTCTTGAATGGCCCAGCCAGAGCCCTGACTTAAACCCAATTGAGCATCTCTGGAGAGACCCGAAAATGGCTGTCCACCAATGTTTACCATCCAACCTGACAGAACTGGAGAGGATCTGCAACATGTCTGGAGGAATGGCAGAGGATCCCCAAATCCAGATGTGAAAAACTTGTTGCATCTTTCCCAAAAAGACTCATGGCTATATTAGATCAAAAGGGTGCTTCTACTAAATACTTAGCAAAGGGTCTGAATACTTAGCACCATGTGATATTTCAGTTTTTCTTTTTTAATAAATCTGCAAAAATGTCAACAATTCTGTGTTTTTCTGTCAATATGGGGTGATGTGTGTACATTAATGAGGAAAAAAATTTAATGGAGTCTGAATACTTTCCGCACCCACTGTATGTTCAAACAACATGTAAAAGTGAATTTTGCATAATAGGTGCCTTTTAACACTCTTGTAACACCACATTTCCTGTCAGCAACCTACTGGGTGCACCGACCATTTTTCCTGTCCTTAAACTAGTGGACTAGTGGATTCGGACATGCCCTAAGTGCACCTGCACTGTGCGTTTTAAACCACGCACTTAGATCGTTCAAATAGGGCCCTCTGTGTTAATGCATCTAAATGACACTTCAGATGCAGATTCGGTGCCACCTCTTCACTGCAAACACATATTTTGTTGATACTGATTTAATTTGATTGTAACAGCCCCATAGTGTCTTACCATTGGAATTTATTGATTAAATTTAAGAATTTGACACAAACGATGATGCAGACATTTAATTATGTTAGAAAAAAAATAGCCTTATAAAGGTAAGATGCCCATAAAAGGTAAAAATTAATTTAAACTTATTGAAAAAGTTAACTTTGGTTACTCCTGCAAACTAATCAGCGCACAGAATATGAAGAATATCAAAAGCTTTGGGAGTCAGCTGTCCACTCCAGTCCTAAAATACCAGCACAGTAACCAGTCAGCAAAATATAGTCGAATTATCATTATCAACAAAATTCCAGAAAATATCGAGATATTATTTTAGTCATTATCGCACACCCCTACTGGGTAAAAATCATCTGGGTATTTGTGGCACGTAGATTATTTGCATATGGCAAGGTCGTAGGTTTGATTCCCAGGAAACACGCATGCTGATTAAAATGTAAACCTTTAATGCACTGCAAGTCACTTTGAATAAAAGCATCTGCTAAATGATGAAATGTAAAGCTGTAGTAAAAAGTCCCAGAAAAACATCTTGAAGTGAAGAAATCCTTCACAGATGCTTGTGCTAAAGCCGCAATAGAGGGTCAGTTTTTTAAACGCTTTTCGATATTAATTTAACATCCGCTCTGCTGAGCACTTCTGCTAACGAGTATGACGAACCGCCATGAATAACCAATCAAGCTCTATTGTTTTTACAGAAACACCAATAGAGACCAGCAGACAGATGCATGCATGACCACACCATATGGAGACTGAGAGAATGAGAGAGAGTGTGTGTGCCATCTGCACTAGTTTTATCCTGTGTGAATGGCTCTTTTAAGAAAAGCTACAAAGCATGATTTCTGTAACTAATCCTGCCATTCTCACACTCTTCTGATCAGCTCTCCTCACTGAGCTCGGTAAATAGCATCGCTCTGAAACCTACTGAGCTGATTCGCACTCCACTCACTATATAACACCTTCTTAAGCACCCTAATAAATGACTGACAGACACACATGCAGTTAGATGCAGCGCTCGTACAGCCATGAAAAGAAATAATCACAATGTGGCAAGAGAAATTCTGAATTTGCTCTGAAAGAGCCATTGTTCAGGGTTATAGTTTACTAAAACTAGAACCAGAAACCAGACATTGAACAAACATGAAACTAAAATATAGTAAAATATGTATTTTTAGTTGTTATAATATGTAGTTTTATTTCAGCTAACATTTGTGTTTTGTGTTTGGGTTAAGTTTAGAACTAAAACGAATAAATCATGAAAATTAATGAAAAATAAAAAGACATTAAAAAAAAAATAGTGACAAAAGCACAAAAATGTACTAAATGTTTAACTAAAATTAAAGTTAAAACAGAAAATATAAAAATACAATTTGATTCCAAATATTAAAAAACCTATAATAATATACACTACAATATCACTGTTGTTGTCTTTTTGTAATAGAAAATTAGCTTCATTAAAGGGAAAAATAAGGAAAATAATAATAATACATTATTTCTAACAACAACAACAACAACAACAATAATAATAATAATAATAATAATAATAATAATAATAATATTATTATTATATTTTATTATGTTTTTATTATAGTTTTTCTAAATAAATTACTAAATGTATATAATAATAAAAACAACAACAAAATAATAATAATAATAATAAACTACATTTATTATATATTTTCTAAATAAATTACTAAATGTTTAACTAAAATTAAGTGAAAAAAGAAAGTATAAAATATACTGATTCAATATTATTATTATTATTAAAAATATTTTTTTTCTAAATAAACAATTTATATAATAACAATTATTATTATTATTATTATTATTATTATTATTTTGTTAACTAAAATATATATATTTTTTATTTATTCTAAATAAATTACTAAACATTTAACTAAAATAAGTGATAACAGAAAATATAAAAAGACAATCTGATTAAAAATATAAACAATAACTATAATAGTATACATTACAATTACATTGCCATTGCCTTTTTGTAATCGAAAATTAGATTAATTAAAAAATATAATAATAAATTATTTTTATTACCAACAACAGCAATAATTTTTGTTAAATGTTTAGTAATTTATTTAAAAAAAAATAAAATGTACTATATATATATATATATATATATATATATATATAATTATTATTATTAACAATATATATATTTTGTTTATTTTATTGTATTTTTATTATTATTAAAATACTGTACATTTTATTTTTTTAAATAAACTACTAAACATTTAACAAAAAATTCTCATTCATTATTATTATTATTATTATTATTATTATTATTATTACAAATTCTTTTAGCTATTTTCCCTCCTAAATAATTGTTAATTGTTAATAATAATACTACTACTACTACTACTACTAATAATAATAGCTACATTTATGTATTTATTTATTCTAAATAAAAGACTAAACATTTAAGTAAAATTCAAGTGAAAACAGAAAATATAAAGATACAATCTAATTCAAAATATTAACAAAATATACATTAACAATAGTATACATTACAATAACACTGTCATTGCATTGTCTAAAATTACCTGGACCAACCTTACACAATATTATTAATATGTTATATTATTAAAAACTAAATATTAATTACTCTTTTTGTAATCTAAAATTAGCTGGATCAGCCTGAAAAATATATACAACTACTACTACTAATAACAATTTCTTTTGAAGCTGAGAAGATGGTACTCTGTGGGATTGCACACATCCTACACAAAGTACTCTCTCAGAGAAGAACTCCCAAGGACTCTGGTCGAGTCCCGGATGGTGACCGAGAAAATCTTTTAAATATTAACTTTTAAAATGTAATTAGAAAATGTTCTACGTTTTCTAAAAAAAAAAAAAAAAATGCTACTTAAGATGTATTAGTTTAACTTATTATTATTCATCATTATTCATATTTTTGTAGATGTTCTATGCTGCTTTTTTAGTTGCTGCATATATAGAATGATAGTGACTCCTGAGACACTTCCATATAGACTAGGTTTTGAAACAGCTGAATTGTGGGTAATGGTGGATGTGCTCTGTGTGTGTGTGTGTTACTGTATCCGTCCCAAACTTAAGAATGCCATTGTTTCCACATTGATCTCCTAAATCACAGTTTATCGATTCACTTCTGCTGAATTTTCATTAGACAAGAGAGACAAACAATTTAGAGCCTCATCTCTCTCTTTCTCTCTCTCTCTTATAAACAGCCTCCCACACACTCTAAAAAATCCTGGGTTATTTTTTTAACCCAAATGCTGGGTTGAGCCTTTTGGGTCAATTTTTTGGGTTATTTTCTCAGTGTTTGGGTAGTTTTTGTGTTACCCAGCCCCTGGGTCAAATGTAACAACCCAATGATTGGGTAGTTTTTTAGTGTTACCCAGCTCCTTGGTCAGACATAACAACCCAATGTTTGGGTAGCTTTTGTATTACTCAGATCCTGGGTCAGACGTAACCCAGCAGTTGAGTTATTTATCGCGGGGATTTTGCGTTGAGAGAGCAGTTTTAAGTGCCATCGAATTGATGCATTTTTTCTGTACAAACAGGTTTGTGTATATTTTATTTTATATATAAAAGAATTACCGTGCTGTATATCGTTTAAATTCATGCAGAGCATCAGGCGCGCGGTTTGAATCACCTAATTAACATCTACTCGCGCGATGGAAATGCCTGATACTCTACATAAAATAAACGCTTATTCATAAAGATACTAGAATACAAATACTTTGGATGTGAAAATATTTCCTCAGAGCCGTTTACTGTTTGTTTTGGGCAGGTTATGAAAGCAGTCGCAGTACTTTTCGGCTATGATTGCGCAACTCGGTGAGGCGGTAGCCGGAAAACGTTCCCCACCGAACACTTAAGCTCGCGTACACAGAGCCAGCACCGTTACGGTGGAAACGGAATAACAGAGACTGCTAGAATTCACGTGAATTACTTCTGCCGCCTGGGTGGAGGTGATGGGGTGGCCCGTTCTCGGTTGCGGCGGCCGCGAAGACCGCGGAGACCACCGCGGCGGCGGCGGAGCCCATCTCCTCGCCATGATTGCAGTTCCCCACCGAACACGACTCCTGCTCGGGCACGAGAGCCAGCGCCCTTCCGGTGAAAACGGAGTAACAGAGACCGGTCGATTACACGTGAATTACTTCTGTTTAATGTTTAATTTGTACGTTTAATGTTTGTTAAATGAGTATAAATAGACAATAGGCTATGTGTACATTAAAACGATAAACTATGCTGTAAATGATAAATAAAGGAAAATAAAGGAAGTTATCATGCAAACCAGTGGTTGTGTGGAGTATTTTACAAAAGTTTACATTATTTAAATTAATCTGTAAACATAATTTATTATGTATAAAGTAAAAAGCATAAAGTAGTTCATCATTTCATATGTATAAAGTAAGAATAAGCTATATTTTAATAAAAATTAATCAACCCATTAGATGAGTTAAATCAACCCATCATGATGGGTTAAATAAACAACCCAATTTGCTGGGTAAAATTAACCCCAAATGGGTTCTGTCCTATATTTACCCAGCCCTTGGGTTAAAAACTAACCAAATTGGGTTGTTTTTAACCCAGTGTTTTTTAGAGTGCAGCGCACTTCTGCAAACACACTCACGCTGTGACACACACACACACACACCGGTTAAACTCTCTCTGACCGTGTAAGCAGTGTGGCTGAGCCTGACTAATTTAATTAGCCTCAGCCTGTAATTATTCACTTTAAAGAGAAATGAGGGTTATGATCTTGTCCATTACAGACATGACAAGAGATTTAAGGAGCTCAGAGAATAACGTGTGTGTGCGAGTGCAACATTGTCTTTGGCGTAATCTGTTATTGTGGCACGGCATGTGTTCTCAGTGAATTTAATTGCGTGTGCAGGCCTCATTACAGCCTCGTTATGGGGAAATTCTCTCTGAATGCTTCATTTGCATTTGTATGGTTTTGGTGTTGAGTCAGCGTTTCCGAGCCAAACTGCAGTGGCAGCAAAGGCGCCGCACAGGGACGGCAACACAACAATCTGCCCTTTAAACTGCCTGCAATTTATGCACGGGGACAATACGGCTTTATCTGGAGCTGGGGACCGGCTCCGTTTAACTGGCAGGAAAACACTCTCCTGTAGGTTTAAAGAGACTCAAAAGAGAAAAGAAAGAGGGCAAATACATGTAGGTTTCTGGACAACTGCACTCAAAGATGTGGGCTGAGCACTTGATAAACACTAAATGAGTGTTTTGAATGCAATAAGTGTGTTTGTAAAGATGATTTGAGCATATACTGTATGTTCTGATCTTCATTCTAGTCTTTTATTTTATTTATGAAGAGTTCAGATGCAAAAGCCTCTAAATCCATCTGACGTCTTTCTTTAAAAATAGCATTTTTATCTGACTCCTATGTTTCTATGTAAGTGCTGGTACTTCTAATTGGGCTGAGGCTGGGATTTTAGCGAGTTTGTGGTAAAAGTATTTGATGGATGTATATTATGTGTTGAGAGCATTTACTCAGTATCATTATCTCATTTTTGAGCAAGATGGCTTTTAGCTGGTTTTACATCTGAACTCTTCACATACTTTTTTTTTTAAATATATTAATTAATTACCCGTTTTTTTTAAAAGAAAAGTTTGTGTGCTTTACAGTTTTATTTTATAATACTTTTATTTATTGATTGATTTATATTTTTTTTCCTTAAACATTGTATATTTTTTTTTATAAAAAAAAAAAATATATGTATGTATGTGTATATGTATATATATATATATATATATATTATTTATGCTGCTTTTTAGATTTATTTTGTAAGACTACTACTTATTTTTTATACTTTTTAACTTAAATACTGTGTACATAATTTGTAATTAAATATATGATTGAATCTCTTGTTTTGTTTTATGCTGTTTTTTAGTTTTATTTTTTAAGAGTATTTATTTATACTTTTATACTGTTTAACTGTATACATTATTTGTTTATTACATATATTTACTCTCTTTTTTAAAGTGATATGCTGATTTTTAGTTTTTATTTTAGAAGACCATAATTTGTTTATGTATTTTTTATATGTATATATATATATATATTTTCTTTTAACTTAAATATTGTATGCATCATTTTTGTAATTTAAATATATAATTTATTTTTTAAAGTTATATGCTGCTTTATGGTTTTATTTTATAAGACTTCTATTTATTATTTATTTATACATACTTTTATACTTTTTAACCTAAATATAGTATACATATTTTTTTTTATTAAATATATTATTTACTTTCTCTTTTAAAAAAAGTTTTATGCTGTGTTTACGTGTTATTTATTTATTTATTTATCGTTTAAATATGGTATACATAATTTTTTATTAAATATATTATTTACTTTAATTCTTTTTAGTTTTATTTTATAAGACTACTGTTTGTTTGTTTGTTTGTTTGTTTGTTTATGTATATTTCTATTTCTATTTGTTAACTTAAATATTGTATATTATTTTTAATTAAATATATCAATTATTTACCTTACTTTTTCTTTAAAAAAGTTAGATACTGGTTTTCAGTTTTATTTTAATACATTTACATTGATTTATACTTTTTTATACTTTTTCTTAAATATTGCATACATTCTTTTTAAATTAAATGTATTATTTACTTTCATTTTTAAAAAGTTTTATGCTGCTTTTTAGTCTATTTATTTACTTATTTTTTTATTAGTTATACTTTTTCCTTTAAATACTGTATACATTAGTTTTTATTAAATACTGTTTACTTTATTTATTTTTTTAGGTTATATGCGGCTTTTTAGTTTGATTTTATTAGACTGTTTGTTTGTTTGTTTGTTTGTTTTTTATATTATTATTATTATTATTATTATTATTATTATTATTATTATTATTTATCTCTATTTTTTTCTAATATGTACTACTTTTAAATACAACTTTTGAGTTAAATTTTAGTGGAAAATGTATTATTATAGATATATATATATATATATTTTTTATATAGTGGCACTGAGGCACTTTGATTTTCATATTCAACCAACCAAATGTGAAACACCATAAAATGAGCAGAAAGAGCAAGAGAAAATAGGTAACAGGCCAGAAGGAGGATGACATTATGATTTCATTATGCCATTAAAAATTTATTAGCAATGTTTATTTCTTCATCAGAAACAGAGAGATGAGACGGCAGAACTCATGAAACTCGTGCGTCAGCCAGCAGTGATCCGTTCTTCTCATCATTAGCGTCTGGTCTCGTACGGCCCGCGTCTTGGCCTAGATTCACCATGCAGAGCAAATCCCACGTGGGACCGTCACACGAGCACAAAGACGTTATCTACATAAGACATAGCAGGAAAAATATGAACCACAGCAAATCTTTGTAAGGTTCATGGCGTTTGCTGCAAGCCTCAACGTAAATGAAAGTCACACATAGAGTTTGAAGTTCTGTCATGTGAGGATTGGACCCAAAAATACTGTATTCTCAATATCAAAGTGATTCATCTCAGTCAGCATTCAGATCTGACCCGGTGTGAAGAAGACGCCTCTTATCGTCAGCTTTACTGGGAATCAGATCAAAGACTGTAGTCTGGAGCCGGTAACGTCCAAATGCAAGTTAAAGTTGGCTTTACAACTACTCAACATTTGGCTAGTAATTTTATTATTCACATTTCAATTCACAAAAATATGAAGCACTGTTTTTAACACTGATAATCATAGAATTGTTTCTTGAGCAGCAAATCAGCATATCCAAATGATTTTTGATTGGAGACACTGAAGACTGAAGTAATGATGCTGACAGTTCAGCTTTGTATCACGTTAGCATGTTGTTAGCTTGTTGCTAAGATGTTCCTGGCATGTTTCTAGCAAGATTAGAACGTTGTTAACATGTTTTTCACATGATTAGCATGTTGCTAGTGTGATTGTTCATGTTTCAAGTCACAAAAATATGAAGCACAACTGTTTTCAACACTGATACTAATAGAAATGTTTCTTAAACAGCAAATCAGCATATTAGAATGATTTCTGAAGGATCATGTCACACTGAAGACTGGAGTAATGATTCTTTGAAGCTGGCTTGAGAAATCTTAGCTTGAATGTTTGAAGCTGCTGTAAACGTTTGAAAGTTTAGCATGAGTAACATGTTGCTAGCATGTTTTTAGCACAAGTAGCATGTTTTAGCATGTTGTTAAAATGTTTCGAGCATGTTGCTAACATGATTAGCATGTTGCGAGCATGTTTTTAGTGGGAGTTAACATAACAAGCTAACATGAATAAAAAAAAAAACAGTTTAGTAAAAAATATTTAGCGAATAAAACAGCTTAAAAACATCTACAACCAGCAGATTTAGCATAAAGCTAAAAAAACAGCTAAAACCAGTTTAAACCAGCTAAAGCTAGACAACCGGGCTAGGCTGGTTTTAGCTGAAAATTGCTGGTTTATTCTTAATTGGTCTTTTTGCAGCTCTCCCATCTTAACCAGCTAAGCCCTGCTAAAAAACAGCTAAAACCAGCCTAAGTTGGTTGGCAGGTTTTAGCTGGTCATTCAGCCTTGTCTTAGCAGGTCAGCAGGCTGGTTTTAGCTGTTTTTTGTTGTTGTTGTTGTTGTTGTTGTTTTTGTTTTGTTTTTCAGAAGGGAAACCAGCCAGATTAACTAAAACCACCATCAAAACCAGCCAAAGCAGCCAACCAGCTTAGGCTTAGCTAAGATAGATGGAGTAGATCTTGATAGAAAGTTGTTAGCATGATTTAGCACATTATTATCATAATTTAACATGTTGTAAGCATGTTTTAACATGATTAGCATGTTTAAGCACATTGTTACCATGTTTCTTGCATCATTAGCACAGTGCTAGTATGTTTCAGCACGCTGTTACCATATCATTATCGTGTTTCCAACACGATTTGCATGTTGCTACTATGATTAGCATGTTGCTAGCATTTTTTTTTTGTGTGTGTGATTTAACATAACATAAGCTAACATGAATTAAAAAACAGCTACAAAACAGTTTAGTAAAAAACTATTTAGAACAAAAAAAAACTAAAAAACATCTACAACCAGTGGATTTAGCAAAAAGTCAGCTGGTTCAGTTAAAAAAAAAAAAAAAACAGCTAAAACCAGTTAAACCACCTAAAATCTGTTGACTTTGTTTAAAACCAGCTAAAACCAGCTCGGCCTGGTTGTGTAGCCTTAGCTGGTTTAAGCTGAAAATTGCTGGTTTATTCTTAGTTTGTCTTTTTGCATGTCTCCCAGCTTAACCAGCTAAGCCCTGCTAAAACAACAACAACAACAACAACAACAACAACAACAACAACAAAAACAGCTAAAACCAGCCTAAGCTGGTTGGCTGGTTTTAGATGGCCATCATCCAAATGGTGTTAGCTGGTCAGCAGACTGGTTTAAGAGGGGGTTTTGCCACTTCCTTAGCTGGCCAGGCTGGTTTTAGCTGCTCAGGCTGATCAGCTATTTCCAGCTTAAACCATAGACCAGCTTAGGCTGGTTTTCCCTTTTTTTTTTCAGAAGTGAGACCAGCCAGATTAACTAAAACAACCATCAAAACCAGCTTAGGCTTAGCTAAAATAGAGTAGATCTTGATAGAAAGTTGTTAGCATGATTTAGCACATTATTATCATAATTTAACATGTTGCAAGCATGTTTTAACATGATTAGCATGTTTAAGTACATTGTTACCATGTTTCTTGCATCATTAGCCTATTTCTAGCATGATTAATATGTTGCTACCATGTTTTTAGCATGATTCTGCCATGTTTAACATTTTGCTAGCATGTTTTTAACATGATTACCCTGATAGCACACATACATCACAGAGATGTCTATTTGACTACATCTGGAAAACATATTTTTAGAGTGTTTGCACATCTGCAATATGTCTATTGGATGTTTCCTATCAGATGTCAAATAGACTTCTGTTAGATGTCTTTAAGATGTTTATGATTTAGATGTAAAACTGACATCTTACAGACGTCTGTCGGATGTTTGTACACAGCAGATGCATTCCAGATCAAGTGATCTTTAACAGACATCTTGCAGATGTACATGTGCTATCTGGGTAACGTTTTTTGTTAGTATTTTGTTAACATGTTGTTAGCATGTTTTATTATGATTAGCACATTGCTAGCATGTTTTGACATGAATAGCATATTTTTAGCAAGGATGTTTCTGGCCTGTTTCTAGCATTATTAGCATGTTGTCATCATGTTGTTAGTATGATTTTCCTGTTAAGATGTTTCTTGCATGATTGGCATGTTGTTAGCATAATGCTAAGAGGTTTCTTCATGTTTTAGTGTGATTTAACATATTGCTACAACCAGCAAAAAAAATGCTACAAACCACTTCAGTGGACAATTATCGTTCAACAATTTAGTAAAAAAAAAAAAAAGACGCTTTTCAGTAAAATAATAATAAAGCTAAAAAACAACTAAAATTAGCCTAGGCTGGTTGTCTAGTCTTAGTTTAAGGTGAAAATTGCTGGTTTAATCTTGGTTAGTCTCTTAGCATATCTTGACCAGCTAAGACCAGCCTGACAAGCTAAAAAGTGGCCAAAACCACTTTAAAAGAGTTGTTAAGCTTTGCTATATCAATACATAGCTCAAATACACTATAAGACTCACTGTGCAATGAAAGTCTAAGGGATTTCTGGTGGTTTGATAGTCTGGCTTACGAAAACCATAAATCAGATCAGTTGGAAAAGATATAGCACACAAAGTTAGACCAGTCTAAAGGTTTGATCCGAGCTTGGTGGTTGTAGCTTTAAAGCTCTAGGAGGAGATCCTGTTTAAATTTTGTCTCAGAAGAAGAATATTTTGCAATATATTCACATAGAAACCAATTAATTGAAATTGAAATCACAATTTGACTGTTTTTATGATCAAATAAATGCAGCCTAGGTAAGCAGTTGAGACTTACACCCAGGTCATTTTCTGAGTTCGTTCGTCATTGGCAGACGTAGCAGGAAGTTAACTTTGAAAGCGATTATGTGTCAAAGAGTAAGAAAAACATCTGATTGGTCATTGGGTCTTTAACCTCTTGACCAATCAGATGGCACTAATTAGCTCCACTGCATTCATTCCTCACTTTCTTGATTTCTTCGTTATGGTAAATGGAAAGTAAAGTAATTGGCCAAATGCGTGTTGGAGTTTGTTTGCTGCTGATGATCAATAATAGAAATTCTGATTGGCCTTTCTCTCAATCTGGCCGCTCCTGATTGGTCTCTGAGGGCCAATCATTGATTGTGATGCTCGACAGGCATCGGCATGTGCCGGCGAATGCAGAAATGTTCTTGAATGAATGGATTTTTTTTTAAGCTGTATTCCTCTTGCTGTAATTAATTGGGTAGCGGTAATTAACTGCTTTGTGAGATGGTGCTTCAGCTTTCTTTAGAGGTCAGATGCTTTTGAATGAGGAAATCTGGCTTTTTTTTTTTTTTCCAAAGAGGCTGATGCATTCGTAGAAACAGAACAGAGCTGAGATGCTAGAAGAGTTTGCATTCATGTTCTGGGCCTTATGATTTGAATATTACAACACAAATTTGACTTTAAGGAAGTAGAATTAAAATGTTTTAGATCCAGATCAATTAAAGTTACTTCTTTTCTGTAGTTTTTAATACACAGCATATTCCAGAAGCATTTGTTGATATTAATAATCTGTAATAATTTGTAATGCCAACTGATTTGTATTTAATTTATATTTAATTAATTGTATTAAATACATGAAAATGTCCATGTTATGGACTTCAGTGCAAGAATACTTTACAGACGTTGATGTAGCATTTTTATGTATTTTACATGATCAATAGATATTTTTTGTAATAAAATTATATCTTAAAAATACTAATTTCTTATTTTTTATTTAAATCTAAGAATAAATTGGCATATATGCAATTTTGTGACTTATATAAATATAATAATTAAAATAAAACTTGATGTGTTAAACAGCTAAAACTAAATTAATAATAATAATAATAATAATAATAATAATAATAATAACTAAACAGACAAAATAGCCTAAATTAATTAATTAATTAATTAATTATTAATTAAACAATGTAGTGGATATTTTGTACTGACGTTTGGCATATTTTTTTCAAGAATAATTATATATATATATATATATGAAATATTCAATTTCATATATTCAATATATATAACATATATATATATTCAATTTTGTAACCTTTTTTTCAAGAATAAATAGGCATACATTGAAATAAATGTATAAACTATATAAATATATGGTTATAAATAAACGTGTATGTTACTTCAATTTGATAAACAGCTAAAACTGAACTGAGAATAATAATAATACTAATAATAATAATAATTATTATTATTATTATTAATAATAATAACTATACAGTAAAAAAAAACCCTACATTATTATATATATATATATATGAAATATTCAATTTCATATATTCAATATATATAACGTATATTCAATTTTGTAACCTTTTTCTTTTCAAGAATAAATAGGCATACATTGAAATAAATATATAAAATATATAAATATATGGTTATAAATAAACGTGTGTGTTACTTCAATTTGATAAACAGCTAAAACTGAACTGAGAATAATAATAATAATAATAATAATAATATAATAATAATAATTATTATTATTATTATTATTAATAATAATAACTATACAGTAAAAAAACCTACATTATTATATATATATATATATATATATATATATGAAATATTCAATTTCATATATTCAATATATATAAAGTATATTCAATTTTGTAACCTTTTTCTTTTCAAGAATAAATAGGCATACATTGAAATAAATATATAAAATATATAAATATATGGTTATAAATAAACGTGTGTGTTACTTCAATTTGATAAACAGCTAAAACTGAACTGAGAATAATAATAATAATAATAATAATAACTATACAGTAAAAAAAAATACCTACATTATTATTTTTTTATTATTTATATTTATATATATATATATATATATATATATATATATATATATATATATATATATATATAATTTACATATAAAAGTAAAACAAAACAATTTAGTGGATATTTTGTAGTGCTCTGTGACCTAAATTAAAGTAGTATATATATATATATTTTTTTTTTTTTTTTTTTTTTTTTTTTTTTTTGGAAGGATATGGACATAAATTACAAAATTCACACAACTAAATATCCACTACATTAGTTATGTACATAGATAAATTTGATAAAGAACTTTTACAGCATAGAGGTCTGTACATACGCACACACACACACACCAATGTTGAGTACATGATTCAATAATAATCATTATTAATAGCTCATCTTTGCAGTTGCCAAACACAGTAGTAACTATGAATGTGGCTCATCCGGTGCGGTTCTGGATCGAAAACTACTCATAACCATTAATAATAACTGTACTCAGACAGGTGGCCTGTTTAATGTGGCTGTAATGTTGTTGTTCTGCTCAGGTCACACTGCAGATGCTGTTCGGATGGTATATTTGATAAAAGGTCTGTGGTTTGATTGAATGGATAATTTCAGCGGGTCTCAGCTGCAGTCCTGCGCTTTCTTTAGTCTGTCTGTCTGAAGATGAGAGCTGAGTCCTGACAGCTTTTCATGAAAACATCCATCATATCTGTCGACGTGAAGTCTGCCTTTTGCTTTAGTGATCGCTGTAATGAAGAATTCATATTCAAACACTGCGTTTTTGTGTTTGCATGACAAACACTCTAGTGAATGCTGATTAACAACATGAAAGTAAAATCCCAAACACACACCAGGGACGGGACAGTTTGTTTATCTTCATTTTCATTTATTTTGCTTGCCTTTTTAAATAAAGCAAGCAACAAATTTAAATAGTTTAAATGACGTTAATGCAGTGCAGCTCATTACAGCTTTATTTTAGCATCACTGAGATATTTTGTCAATAGTTTTTTGTTTTGTCATTTTATTTGAGCTCTTCTGATTTTTTTTCCCTGAAATATTTATTATTATTTAATGTATGTGTGAGACAGATGTTATGTTGACAAACAAAATGGAACAAAATGTCCCACAAAGATATTTTTTGGTCCCCATGAGGAAGCAAGCTTATAAATAATGCAGAATATATATTTTTTTTTTTAAATCTAAAAATGCAGAAAGTTTCCTGTGAGGGGTAGATTTAGGGGATAGAAAATGCAGTTTGTACAGTATAAAAAAACATTACACCTATGGAATGTCCCCATAAAACATGGAAACCCAACAGGGGTGTGTGTGTGTGTGTGTGTGTGTGTGTGAGCTGGTTGGTCAGTTTGGTGTGGAATTGATTTTCTTGTTTCAGTGTATCAATTTGCAAGAGAGACACTTGAAAACAAACAGCGTGCAAAGCAAAGCTGGAAACAAACCACAAAATCAATCAGGACAGCGGATCTGAGAGAGACGGACAGAATGAAATGAAGAGGAGCAGAAGTGTGTGTGTGTCCTACACACAGATAAAAGCCCATTGTTTTGGGTATCGCTGTCAAACTCCACTCAGAATAGTAAAATATTAGTAACTCATTAACTGAATGAAAGCTAATAATCAGCAATATGCTTTTACACATACAGTTAAGGTCAAAAGTTTACATACATCTTGCAGAATCTGCAAAATATTAATTATTTTAGTAAAATAAGAGGGATCATACAAATGCTTTTTTTTTTGTTTACTACTGACCTGAATAAGATATTTCACATAAAAGAATTTTACGTATAGTCCACAAGAGAAAATAATAGTTGAATTATAAAAAATGACCCTGTTCAAAAGTTTACATACACTTGATTCTTAATACTGTGTTGTTTCCTGAATGATCCAGAGCTTTTTGTTTGTTTAGTGATAGTTGTTCATGAGTTTCTTGTCTGAACAGTTAAACTGCCTGCTGTTCTTCAGAAAAGTCCTTCAGGTCACATAAATTGTTTGATTTTTGAGCATTTTTGTGTATTTGAACCCTTTCCAACAAAAATTCTTAAGTACATCTAAATTTTTTTCTTATGAAGATCTTTATCAGAGTGAATGCATGGCTGAAGACGCACTGATAAACTTGCACTTCAAGGATTGTCTTTTTTGAGGTTTCTGCAGTTTATCTTAATAATCATAATAAGCACACACACTAGCCTATTTTCATTAAAACCTTAACTGTCGCTCAGCTTCACTTTTTTAATGCGCCATGTTTATGAACAGTTACATTTAAAGAGCCTGTCTTAAGTTTCTGCAATCTGTTTTATCTGTTGTTCATTTTGTGCCATTTTTGTTTGTGTGCGCTGCTACAGCAAACGCGTCCTACGCATTCATATGCGCTAAAGACACCTGAAGATTATGTCATATTTATAGGTGTAACAGAGTGACAACGGCGTGAATCGGGCAGATTCAAATGCAAAGATTTATTGGGATAAGACGAAGACATGGTCATAACAAGCAGGGTCGAACAGTGGCTAACTGGTATAACACCGGCAAGGCACAAGAGTGATCCGCAACAGGTGAGGGTCGATCGGTGGCAAACGTAATCCAAGGGGCTAGGCAAAAATATAACAAAATAACAAAATACAAAACTTAACTGCAAAGTACTAACGTGAGTACTAATGTGAGTGCGCAATGCAATGCAATACTAGGCAAAGAGAAAGAGGAAGTCCAGGGCTTATATATTGTCTGATTGGTTGCAGCTGTGTGTGTAATCAGTGCAATAAATGATGGGAAATGTAGTCCAGGGTGTAGAGCAACAGTGTGTGTAGTGTGAATGACAATAGAGTAAGAGAGCGACATCTGGTGGCGAGCGGACGGAAGGCCATGGACCAGATTCGTGACAATAGTCTAAATAAAATAAAAAAAGTTCCCTAAATCTCCCTATTTTACTTATTTTTGTGGAGTTGCTACTGAGTTTTGACGTCAGCAAAAAATAGGGTCACACACTGGCTAATCATGACCGATCATTGTTTACATTATCAGTCATCGCGGTCACCTAACTCATGCACATTCCTATTAATAGTCCTAATATTTATTATATGTATCTAGTAGTAATGCATAAATATAACAATTAATTGGAAATAAACCCAATAAATGCATTAAATAATTCTTACTATTTGGGATTTAAGACAAGTCTGGGGCTATCTTAGCTTTATAAAGTTATTTACAATGGTTTTTAAGAAGATTATTTTCAAGAATTTGAATTCTTCTTAAGTTTTGTCTTAAAAACAATCTTAAGAAAAAAGATAATAATACTGTCAGAAGAATTTTTGGGAATACAAAATATTCTTAACTTTTTTCTTAAAATAGAAAATAAAAAGAAAATGTCAGTTAAGAAGAAATTTCTTCTTAAGAATGTTTTGTGAATCTGGCCCCGGGGTGTAAACTTTTGAACAGAATGGAGATATGTACATTTTTCTTGTTTTGCCTATATATATATATATATATATATATACACAGTGGGGCAAAAAAGTATTTAGTCAGCCACCAATTGTGCAAGTTCTCCCACTTAAAAAGATGAGAGAGGCCTGTAATTTTCATCATAGGTATACCTCAACTATGAGAGACAAAATGAGAAAAAAAAAATCCAGAAAATCACATTTTAGGATTTTTAAAGAATTTATTTGCAAATTATGGTGGAAAATAAATTTCATCTCAATACTTTGTTATATACCCTTTGTTGGCAATGACAGAGGTCAAACGTTTTCTATAAGTCTTCACAAGGTTTTCACACACTGTTGCTGGTATTTTGGCCCATTCCTCCATGCAGATCTCCTCTAGAGCAGTAATGTTTTGGGGCTGTCGCTGGGCAACATAGACTTTCAACTCCCTCCAAAGATTTTCTGTGGAGTTGAGATCTGGAGACTGGCTAGGCCACTCCAGGACCTTGAAACGCTTCTTACGAAGCCACTCCTTCGTTGCCCGGGCGGCGTGTTTGGGATCATTGTCATGCTGAAAGACCAAGCCACGTTTCATCTTCAATGCCCTTGCTGATGGAAGGAGGTTTTCACTCAAAATCTCACGATACATGGCCCCATTCATTCTTTTGTTTACACGGATCAGTCATCCTGGTCCCTTTGCAGAAAAACAGCCCCTGAGTTGGATGCAACTCAGCATTCTTTCTCCTCCAAACACGACAAGTTGAGTTTTTACCAAAAAGTTCTATTTTGGTTTCATCTGGCCATATGACATTCTCCCAGTCCTCTTCTGGAGCATCCAAATGCTCTCTAGCAATGTACTGGTTTAAGCAGGGGGACACGTCTGGCACTGCAGGATTTGAGTCCCTGGCGGCAGAGTGTGTTACTGATGGTAGCCTTTGTTACTTTGGTCCCAGCTCTCTGCAGGTCATTCACTAGTTCCCCCATGTGTTTCTGGGATTTTTGCTCACAGTTCTTGTGATCATTTTGACCCCACAGGGTGAGATCTTGCGTGGAACCCCAGATCGAGGGAGATTATCAGTGGTCTTGTATGTCTTCCATTTTCTAATAATTGCTCCCACAGTTGATTTCTTCACACCAAGCTGCTTACCTATTGCAGATTCAGTCTTCCCAGCCTGGTGCAGGTCTACAGTTTTGTTTCTGGTGTCCTTTGACAGCTCTTTGGTCTTGGCCATGGTGGAGTTTGGAGTGTGACTGTTTAAGGTTGTGGACACAACTTTTATACTGATAATGGGTTCAAACTGATGCCATTAATACAGGTAACGAGTGGAGGACAGAGGAGCCTCTTAAAGAAGTTGTTACAGGTCTGTGAGAGCCAGAAATCTTGCTTGTTTGTAGGTGACGAAATACTTATTTTACAGAGGAATTTACCAATTAATTCTTTAAAAATCCTACAATGTGATTTTCTGGATTTTTCTTTCTCATTTTGTCTCTCATAGTTGAGGTATACCTATGATGAAAATTACAGGCCTCTCTCATTTTTTTTAAGTGGGAGAACTTGCACAATTGGTGGCTGACTAAATACTTTTTTGCCCCACTGTGTATATATATATATATATATACTCCTGTAAGACCTATGTTCATATTCAGAACACAAACTTGGATATTTTTGATAAAATCTGAGAGCTTTCTCACCCTGCATAGGCAGTGATGCAAACTGATACATTCAAAGCCAAAAAGGCAGTCCTTACTAACTTTCTGGGTCTTGAGCATGTCAGTTCCGTTGCTGTCTATTAAGAGTCAGAAAGCTCTCAGATTTAATCAAAAATAACTTAATTTGTGTTCTGAAGATGAACAAAGGTCTTAAGGGTTTGGAACGACATGGGGTTGGGTAATTAATGACAGATTTAAATTTTTGGGTGAACTCTCCCTTGAACCAAAATATTAAAACAAACTAGAACATTCAAATTAACCGTCCATCACTATTATTAAACAACTAAGAGACAAATTCATAATTAGCTCTATTATACTATAAAACAGCATATTAAAGAGAAATCAATTCACTTTGATAGCATAGATTCCAACCAATTCTCGATTGCCGATAACTCAGAATCAACTCTTTTTGGAATCGTATGATGAGGAACGGGACTTATCTCTGACTTATGATTGCAGACTTTGGTTATTTATTAAATGTAAGTACAGTTTGAGACTTTAAGATCTCCTCTATAGGAGACTGCTGAAGTCTGGAGAAACGTCTGAGATGTATGTAAAACTCTCGTTTTAATCTCTTTGCTTTCCAGTAGAGACAATTGAGATTTGAAACAGATCTCATTTGCGATTTATCCGTCCTCAGGCTGTACACAAACAGTGTTTCTCATTTTAGCTGTCTCACTGCTAAAAAGACACACACACACACACACACACACACACACACACACGTGCACACACTGCCTCAGGGGAAGATCAGAGAGCAAACATGCAGGAAATTGGTTTGAGGTTTTATTTTGGTGGTGTTTCTGATAGTGGCCAGTTATTTGTTCTCTGTTTGACCCTGTGTTCACAAAGATGGACAGAATGAATGAAGGGAACGGATAAAAATGAAAGAAATGTGCAAAGAATAAAAAAAAAAACATTGTTCTCACAGTGAATAGAGAAAACGCACACACACTCACACTTACACACACTGGGCTGTGAATTGATTTGGCGTTTTACTCCCCTGTGACACAGACAGAGAGAGACTGAGAGCGTGTCAGGCACCACAAAAACTTTCTGTGTCATAAATAAAGCTGAAAAAGAGATTCAGGCTGAATTCACTAAGCAGTTGCACAGGGTATTTTAAGAACATGTGTCTTATTCACAAAACTGCACTGGCGTAGTAATGCGGCACAAGTATTTCTATTTAGCCATTGTCATTCCGTTCAGCATTAACACGCCTCAAATCAGATTTATTATTAAATGCGATGTAAAAACAAATGCTTGTGTAGATTTTCTATTGGTCGTTGCCAGTGATGGGAATAACGGCGTTATAAATAAACGGCGTTACTAACGGCGATACTTTTTTCAATAACGAGTAATCAAACTAATTACTTTTTCCTCCGTTACAACGCCGTTACCGTTACTGACAAAAATGCGGCGTTACTATAATAGACTCTGTGCACAAGCGTAGCGAGTCTAGCGACGCACTTCCGCTTTCGCAAGAAGTCGGGATATCAGTTTCCGGTTTACTTGCTGTCTTCATCCGTAAACAAATAAGATGTGTGCTGCTGTACGAAAAAAGAAATATAATGTGCTCTTCAGAGAACGGAGCTGGAATCTACGAATCATTGCTGTGTGCCACTTTGTTCGGGCTTCAGGTCTGTATAACAGCCATTTAAGCTTCCACCGCTTCCCCAATGGGTTAGGGTTGGTGAGTCACGCACATTATCTTTTTTCGTACAGCAGCACTTAGGGCTGTTTGATTATGGCAAAAATCATAATCACGATTATTTTGGTGAATGTTAGTAAGGTGGTGGTAAAAATGGCTCGCCAGTGTCAATTCATTTTTGCTTTCACTTTCGACACTTTCACTTTCGAAATCTGCTAGCCTATTTGATGCACCTTGAGAAATGCATCTTTTTACAGATTAGCTACATAATGAAAAAGTTTTTGTGTTTTATTTGTTTTATTTCGTTAAGCTTTAAATTATTAAAGCTTTTCATATATGTATTCATCATGTCTGTAAGCCATGTATGGTTTTGATGGATAATTTTAAATTGTTTCCACTGGAAATCAATGCAAGTGACGGCGCTGGCGCCTCTGTCCCGTGAAATGGCTTTAGCTTCCACTTTCAGCACAAACAAAGCGCACATTGTTTAACGTTTCAACCAACATTGTTTAAAACTTTAACCCTTTTATAGCTATAGATTTTATTTGTCAAGTCATGATGATTTGAACAAAAACTTATATTTAACGGACAAAAAAAAAAAAAAAAATCCTCCCAACAACTTCCCAAATTATTAACTATTACATACAAAAACTTAACTATTTTAATAGCTGAAAAAATAGTCTGTGTTATTTTCTGTCTCTGAATGCATACACAGAACAGTGCGAATTCTCTTTGGTGCTTTTAAAAATAAAATAAAAAAAATAATTGTTTTATCTCGATTATTTTATTTTCAATACAATAAATTTTGAAATCGAAAAACAATTTTGATTAATTGCACAGCCCTAAAATTAGTTTTATTCATTTATTTTTGGTACATTCCTTAAGAAGCATAATTTATATTAAGACTTATTTGTTGGCCAGTTGTGGTCTGTGCAATAAATATTAAAAGTTCTAAACCATCTATTGTGTTTTGTTGTTCACTATACTAATGATCATTTTTACAATAATATATTGAATTTGATAGGTGTCTCTCACATTGTCCCACAGCAACATTAAAATAGTGTAGATTAATGTACAATGCTTTATAATAATAATTTATTATATTTAGTGTCCATTTCATTCATTTAACATATTTAATATTGAGAGCAGCCAAGTTATTTGACAAATTTGAATTTTATTTTATTTTTTTTAAGTAACGCAATAGTTACTTTCCCTGGTAATTAGTTACTTTTATAATGATGTAACTCAATTACTAACTCAGTTACTATTTGTGAGAAGTAACTAGTAACTATAACTAATTACTTTTTTAAAGGAACATGCCCAACACTGGTCGTTGCTCTTTAATTGGTTGACGTTGCTCTTTCATTGAGTCAGTATACAGTACAGTTATAAAATAGAGTCAATTTAAAAACAAACTCTGAGTTTTGAGGAATCAAACTCTGACTCTGCTCATGTATTTTATAACATTTCGATTCTTGATTCCGGAATCAACCTCTTAAAGGGACAGTTCACCCAGTAATGAAAGTTATGTTATTATTACTCAAACTCATGTCATTCCAAACCCGTAAGACATTCGTTCATCTTCAGAACACAAATTAATTATTTTTTTTTTTTATGAAATCCGAGAGCTTTCTGATCAGCCATAGACAGCAAGGTCCTACCATGTTCAAGGTCCAGAAAGGTAGTAAGGACATTGAAATAGTCCATGTGAAATCAGTGGTTCACTGTAATTTTATGAGGCAACGAGAATACTTTTTGTGCACAAAATGAATGAATAAAATCTTTGTTCAACATTTCTTCTCCTCTGAGTGACAGTAAAGGCTAGATGGTATACAAATGTGGCTACTAGGCATGCGTACATCAATATAGCATCATTTTTTGCCACACTGTACATCAGTTACTGTTTTTGCAGTATTGTAAGGGGTTGAGGTAGGTGCAGATATTAATAAAACACAATCTAATAGGTAGAAAATAAAATTTATTGTTAGTTCCCAGCTGCAGCTGTATCCCTTCTAGCCACAGCCCTGCATCACCCTAGCACCCTCTAAAGAAAAAATGTTGACTAAAGTCGTTATTTTTCTTTTCTTTGTGCACAAAAAATATTCTCATAGCTTTATAAAATCAAGGATGAACCACTGATGTCACATGGACTATTTTATTTGTCCTTACTACCTTGCTGGGTCTTGAACTTGTCAGTTGCTTTGCTGTCTATGCAGGGTCAGAAAAGTCACGGATTTCATCAAAAATATCTCAAATTGTGTTCCAAAGATAAACGAAGGTCTTAAGGGCTTGGAACATCATGAGGCTGAGTAATTCATGACCTAACTAACTAAGGTGAACTAACCTTTTAAGGTTGTTTTTAATTTTTTTGACTACAGGAACATGTTTAGCTCACCTCAGTGTGACTATATGATGAATTCATCAAATAACAGAAAAGTATATTCTTATTTTTAGCCATTTTAAAGAAAAACATATGGTTTATTTTTTTGTGAATTGCACTTCAGCTGTATTATTAACAAAGCACGCAATGCGGTGAAATACATGAAACATGAAGAGTATTTATGCCTGATTATATGTGACAGAGATGGTATGTGTTTCTTACAGAGAGCGAGTCAAACCCACGATCAGAACTGAAACCTAAATCACATTCACAGGCCAAAAGCAGAACTACTGACGGTGAGTGAACTTCTATCTATCTCTGACCCTGGACCACAAAACCAGTCATAAGTGTCAATTTTAAAAGTTGAGATTTATACATAATCTGAAATCTAAATAAATAAGCCTTTCATTGATGTATGGTTTGTTAGGACAGGGCAACAGTTGGCTGAAATACAACTATTTGGAAATCTGGTATCTGAGGGTGAAATCTAAATATTGAAAAAATCAACTTTAAAGTTGTCCAAAATAATTCCTTAGCAATGCATAATGCTAATAAAAAATTTAGTTTCCATATATTTACAGTAGAAAATGTACAAAATATCTTCATGGAACATGATATTTATAATATCCTAATGATTTTTGCCATAATAAAAAAATCAATCATTTTGACCCATACAATGTATTTTTTTTCTATTGCTACAAATGAAGAGTTCAGATGCAAAAGCCTCTAAATCCATCTGACATCTTTTTTCAAAAAATGCATTTTTATCAGGCTCCGATGTATAGGTTTCTAGGTAAGTACTGGTACTTCTGATTGGACTGAGGCTGGGATTTTAGCGAGTTTGAAGTAAAAGTATTTGATGGATGTATAATATGTGTCCAGAGCATTCACTCAATATCATTATCTCATTTTTGACCAAGATGAACTCTTCAAACTACTTAAGACTGTGCTACTGAAGACAGGTTTTGTGGTCCAGGGTCACATCTATCTATCTGTCTGTCTGTCACTTAAGCCTAGTTCAGATTTCAGATGACACAATTTTTTTTTTTTTTGTCTGTTACGTCAGTCGCTGTGCCAGATTATACGATTTTGATGCCTAGAATCTTGTTGTGATGCAAACAAGAAACATGTCGGACTACATGTTTCTACCTGACCATTCTTCGCTTGCTATCCTTAACAGCGTGCATGCTGTCAGAGATATAACAGGACTAGATGGTGCCATGAGTGTAAATAAACAATGGCTAGCAAACAGCATGTTTTGCCCTGTCTTGTCATCAGAAAAGCCCAAAAGAAAGAGAAGCTGACAGTGGACGCTATAGTCTTTCTGAGCTGATGTTGTGAAGCACTTTGGTTGTCGCCCTCTATGACACACTACATGAGATAAAATGATTGAATCTTGCGACCCGACGCGCATTGTTGTTTCCAAATCCCCACGACACCCTACATCAAGCAGATCGTGCCAAAATTGGACAAAAACCGTATAGTCTGAACCAGGCTTTCAGTAATATTGTGTAATATTTAAATAACTCTTTTCTATTGTAATATGTTGTAAAATATAATTAATTCTTTTGATGGTTAAAGCTGAATTTTCGGTTAAAGCATCATTACTCCAGTCTCCAGTGTCACATGATCCTTCAGAAGTGTATTATTATCAGTGTTGAAAACACTCTTCTATTGTAAAATAAACAGACAGTAATGAGCCAGGTTTCAGATTCACTAGGAGAGCCCAAATATGATAGCGTGACCTTTGACCCTGTGACCCTGCTGTACCCTCACAGTCTCTCTCCTGTGTTTCATACGGCCGCATAATTCTTCAACTCTTGTGGTTTCTGTCCCAGTTGCCAGAGCAACAGTGAGCCTGACAGTAATTGGGCCACTCTGCTGGAGAGGTGAGGGAGGTGATCTTTAACCCCCGGGGGTCAGAGTTCACAGTCCCACCTGAAGTGGCTCTGCGTCGCTGTGATTAGACACTTGACCCAGGTTCCTCAGAGAGAGAGAGAGAGAATAAGTGGGATTTGAATTAAAACGAGCCTGTCCGAGTCGTCCGACCCCCTCGTGTCCAGCGGGCAGCCGTAGCGTCTGACAGCCTGTGCGTGTCATGCAGCGTTTAAGCCGCAATGGCTGAATCTGCACTGGCACGCTGAGCCGAGGAGCCGGTGTGGCCTCTGGCGCTTCATCTAATTAAGCCGCGGGGAAGCAAACGGCTGGAGTCTGTGCGCGAACGGACCTTGAGTTTTCTGCCCGTCATGACGGCTCTAACAGCATCTCATTCATTACTGAAGAGGCTTCACATAGAGAGTGTGCGGCGACTGAAGGATGCCTGACATATGAAATAAGAGTCCGAAAAATCTCATTTCTCCACAAGGAAGAGTTCATTTCAAATGTGTTTTTTGTTGAGTGTCATATTTGATCCATCAGGTTTTATGGCTTGCATACTGAGAAAACGGAGGAAAAAACAGTCCAATTCTTTATTCAGAGAACCGAACTAAGCACAAATAAGCAACAGCTGATGCTCATATTTGCATGGACAAAAAATATGAAATTCTGATTGTAATGTAAATCAGTGAGATCTTTATAACAGTATAGCAGGTACTTACAGTACGTAAAATGATAAATATTAGTAGTCACAATATATTTCTAATAATGTATAATTATTAAGATGCTACTTAAATCAAAACATAATGCATAATTTAAGGAAAAACAATGAGTAAGAGATAAACAAATAAATGTTCCTCAAAAGCCTGCTTCCGTCCAGTGGTGTTCATCATAAAAAAATACTAACTAATACCAATAATAATCAGTAAAGAGTTTGCAGCAAAATGGTATGTGAAGCACAAGCTGAAGGTGGGCGTTTGTACAAATAAAGGTAGGGGTGGTCCGCTCAGGATTTTTGAGACCGATCACCAGTCGGCGATCACAAGAAGCAGTATCTGCCAATCCGATCAAAAGCCTTCTTTTTATCATCTAGAATTATTTATAGTGATACTCCAATCAGGATTTTTGACATTTAATCAGGGCCTCAATTGTTTTTTTTTTTTCTCTGAAAATTGGGGAATTCGCCTCTTAGTTGGCTCTTGTGAGAGCAGAGTTATTCATTTGAGGGATGGAGGAGAGCTTTTTTTTCACATTTTTCAAAAATATATATTTATCTCACCTAAATCTTTGATCATGCAGTGCATTTGTTTTAGAATTGTGCAACTATTGCACTATAGCTTACACACAGCACAAGCCTGATTTCCCCAAACACATTTAACAAACATTGTTACTGAAAAGGCTTTTTCAGCATTGTGACTCTTTCATTACAGTACAGTAAAACAATACAGTAATCTTTCATGTTTAAATGCAATAAATATAAGCAACACAAGTAACAGTGCTTTTTACTTTTGCATTTACTTCTAGATTTATATATTAAGTTGCTCAAGCAAGTGCCAAAACAGTTAAACTACTTTTTTTTGTTCTTTTCTTTGTTTTCCTACCTAGTGGCATCTATGATTGCCTTGCTTATCTAAAAGTGCTCCTTTTCTTTAAACCTAACCAAAAACCAACATGTGTTAACTGTGAAACACAGCAGACTTTATTGATATGCATTTATGGTGTAAATATGACGTTTTCGTGACAATTCTTGTTCATATTTACCGCAAACAATGCGCTGTTGCTTTAATTCTGTGTGTGCAGTGCAGACTCGGTGCGGAAACGATCTCTGACCCACCGCTCCTTAAACGCACTACCAGACTGCAACTGTGCGCAGCTTGAACACATTTATCCATTAACATGAGCGTGGGAAAAAAACGCACTGCAAACAGAGATATGTGAACATGGCGTTATGTGTGTGCGCTTTGAGTGCACATGAGCGGCCAGTCTTCAGGAGAGTGCGTGGTTAATGGTTAAACACTGGAAATAATTAAAAAGAAATGCAATTTATAAACTATAGTGACGATGCGACATTGTGCAAGCAACAATTCCTGTGTCAACTGTGCAGCGTTATAGTCAGCAGGATGTGGTGATTGAAAGCCATTTGCGCACTTTGAGAGAGAAAGAGAAAGAGCATGCAGTCATTTACTCGTGCTGTTTGTGAAATTACCTTTTTAAGTTATTTAATGAAGAAATATGAATTGTACCTCACCTTCAGCATTATAATTATTTTACCCGAGCTGGACAGAGACTGAGATGGTCCCGCTGAATGTCGTGCTAGTGATAGTGATCGGTAGTCGATCAATCGGAGCACCCCTAATTATAGGGGACATAACAAACACAATTTCTCAGTTTTCACAGTGTTTTCTCATGCTAATCATGAGTACCTATCCACAATTTTCCGAGGGGCGCTACTGTAAAAAAGAACATGGGTACAACTTCCGGTGATGCAGTGGAAGTAGTATACCCATGATATTTTGTTTGCTAATTAGCGAAGAGGCTAGGTGTTTTTTCAGATCGTTGTTTGTTTTGTAAAGTTGCAAACTTTTTTAGAGATATGTCGTTGTGGTGCTCAGGGACAACATGTGCTGTTCAAAGTTGTGTTTGCACATCGTTAGCAAATTTGTATCGCTAAATCTTGAATGACTGTTAACTTGTGATGTGACATTTGAACCGAGGCATCGGAGCTTGTGTTAAGGGGTGTGCCAGATAAATTCTTGATTCGAGGCTTGTGTTGTTAATGTAGAAATCACAAAACCAGTGACAAACGAAGCCTCACTTTCTGTCCAGTCCCGTGTGCGATTCACTTTGCATGTCAGAATGTTAAAACCCCCAGATCTTCATTCAGATTTATTTCATTACATTTTTAAATATCCAGTCATACAAGTAATATCAAAAATACAAATTATTTCAGGAAAATTAAACGTTTGCCATATTAAATGATCCAGCCCGGGCCTGGTTTCAGTGGACGCGGACTACTGTCGCAGAGCGGATCCGGGCCGAGTCTGGTACGGAGCTGGCCCAGTGCTGGTCCAGATGAGGGAAAACCTGATGTGTGCCGGTATTGGCCCGTTGTGCCAAAAGACACCGGCCCAAGTCTGTTTTGCGGATTTGCGGATGTATGGGCCGGATCTGGACCACATGATTTTTGCTGTCTGGGAATTCATATGTGTACATTATTCTTCTATGACATCATATTGATATTTGTACTGGCATTTAATGGCACAGTTTAATGGCTAAATCAATTTATCAGAAACAGAAATTCAACAAACACACACACTGTTACGCTTTTATTTGTGTACGTAATATGAATCGATCTATGGAATGTGTGGTGAATGTTTTGTCCGAGGAAGTTTCTTTCACAGGCTTTTGGCTGCTTTATTGTTTACTAACCACCAGAAAGTGCTGTTTTCAACACTTAAAGCTTTGAATCTTTTGTCGAAACAGTCAGAGGAAATTCTCCATGCTTAAGGAGTCTTCATTTACCCATCAGTACTGTCAACTGTTGAATGAATGAGTGTCACGTCCCGCCTGTTTACTATGAACCGGAGGACGCACCCACGTTTGACGCAAGGCCTCATGGAGCATAGGACACTTGTGGATAGAGTAGTACTGCATCCTTCATATCTCCAAAACGTCTTTAGTTTTATCATATTTATAAAAGAAAGATACAGCTTTACGATTTTCTCCAAAAAAACTGAGATCCTGGAGGCGTGCCGTGGGCGGAGCTAAGTTATCTGACGCCGTTTCACTTACCATCTGCAGTTCTGAATCATGAGTGGGATCTTTTATAACTGGGACCGCTCCATCTTGCAGTATCAAACAATGTGCAAATCCAGCGTAGAATTGGGCATTGTTTATAAAACTTTCGTCAACAATCACACACTTGCAAAACTCCATTGCTGTCCCGGAAAAAACAAACTGCATCCACTGTTCACATAATGCTGGGTTCTTTGGGAAGCTGAGCAAAGTTATCTTTGCCTTACAACCAAAACCACACTTTAGAGACATTCTTCCCGAGTGAATCCCATGCAGCAGTACAGCCGAATGAAGCGTGTTGATGGGCGCGCTCTTTCTCTCGCTCTGGTCGATGTGTGCGCGGTCCCGCTCTTCAGAGAGAAATGCCCATATAAGGAGTTCCACCCTTCATGATGTCATTCAGAGCCATGATTGAAAAAAACGTTCCGAAACTTAAACCGAAAAAGAAAACCAGGAGTGTGTATTTGGGACAGAAATACTATATTATATTTTTACTATATATATTTTTTGAAACTTTGGCCATGTTTAGTATGAGAACCTAACTGTTTACCAGTGGAAATAACTCAACATGCATGAAACAGTTTTTAAAACTAAAAGAGCTTTAACCCTCTGGGTCTAAAGTCTAAAGGCTTGCTGAAAAAGTCTGAACAATCAATCAGACAAAGTTTTCATCAGCAAAGTGTTGATCGTGTTGATTATTTAGGCTTTAGACGTTCATGTACTTTTGGCTTTATATTTTTAAAATCAACATGAAATTTTGTTCATAAACCATTTTACTTCTAGAATGTGATTTATGACGGCACCTGATTTTGTCCACAAGGAATTGATTGTGTGGTGAAAAATGTGTCTCCATTTGACAGGTAGTTGGTGACGTCAGCTGAAAAGGCAAGTCGTTATTATATTGATAAAATATTGCAAACACTTATATTTCCTCTGGAATAACACGGACCAAAAGAATCAGCCTCAGTAAGATCAGGACCACGTATCAGGGAAGGAAATAGGTTTTTGATTTCACGTCGACTTTAACAGTCGGGACTCACTCTGCTAGTTCACATACACACAAATTGTGTCTCGTCTGCAGTTTTTATACTTGATTCAAATCAGTTTGCTGTGGCAAAGACTCCTAGCTAGAAAATACCAACGTTGCTCTGTCCTTTACTTCTAATTTTTGTCACAATGGTTTTACCACCAAAAACAAACAAGCGCAAATGGCCAGTGAAAACAATAAAAAATGCATTATTGTCTCACAGACAAATTGCATGTCATGCAAACAGAATCCAACAGCTTTCGCAACAACCAAACAGACTGGTCTAGTGTGAAGGGTCTGACCTGAGGAAGAGGAAGCTCTGTGAGTGAGTGTTTGTTTTTAGAGACAAATTGTAATGCCGCGGGCCAAAGCGTTTTCATCTGCGCTCCTCTGCAAATGAACGGCACCAGCTGAGCCAACATGAGCACGAGCTGTTTTTCCAGCATTTTAGGGAGTACTTCGTCATGTCTGAGCCAAAATGGCCGCCGGGCGGCAATGAAAGCCAGCTGGGATGTACAGCTGCGATTGGGCCAATATGGCTGCAGGACAGGTATCAAAGTCTTGAGGGACG
Source organism: Cirrhinus molitorella (assembly GCA_033026305.1). Lineage (NCBI taxonomy): Eukaryota > Metazoa > Chordata > Actinopteri > Cypriniformes > Cyprinidae > Cirrhinus > Cirrhinus molitorella. The sequence continues at coordinate 10,311,855 of CM065129.1, forward strand.
GACGGTGCATTTTCAGCCAGGATGGCTTGCGGCTGCAGATATGTCCTTTGTCAATGAAACGCTGGAAAGGAAACTGGGCTGTGGACGGCGACTCGCCTCCGTCACCGCCCCAATTAGAGCTGACGTGCCGAGAGGAGAGAACAACGGATGAAAGAGACGAGTGTTTTTACCGCAGTAATTCCCACCGCAATTCATCACAAAGACAAGATCCCCTTTCCTCCTCTTGTGAAGAAGGAGAGAGTGAAAACAGACGCTCTGAGCGGAGCTGCAGTGGCCCTAATATGTCGTTTTTGCTGAGACCGTCGCTGTGTGAAACTGCCCTCTGACAGCCGAGAGACTCGCCCTCACAGCCACAAAAACAAAAGAGCAGTAATGACACGTCAAACGAAACTAAACAACTTACGTTTATTTGCCATCGAAGGCTACAATGTTACATAATTAGCTGAGATTGTTCTTAGGTCACACAGTAATGTAACATTCTGCCAAAACACGGAAAACACTCTGTAAATGTTGCAGCATGCAATTAATATTCATCTCATAATTAATATTCATGAGTCAGTCCCCTCATTTTTCACATTGTTCCTATGCCTTTATATAAAAGATACTGTGTGTATAAAAATATACATATCTGTTAATTAGCTAATGAATAAAATTGGTGGTAATGCATCATGCAGTCATCAAGTAAATAGATATTAATCAATCAGTCAGACTATTAGCTTAAATTTTTCAGTCACTATTTCTGTACGTTTCATAATTATGACAGTAGAGGGCGACAAGTGACTGTAGTTGTGATTCGTGAAATTGATTCGTTCAAAAACACTGATTCAGTCAGGAACAAAACATGTGAGCGGGTCATTGAATCATTTAAACCAAATACGTGAGTCGCTGAATTGTTCACTCAACCAATTTGTTTAAAAATAAAAATTCTGATGTTAATTACTCACCCTCATGTTGTTCTAAACCTATAAGACTTTTGTTCATCTTCAGAACACAAATTAAGATATTTAACACTGATCCAGTCAGGAATTAAAGAAGTGAGTGGGTTACTGTGTCATTCAAATCAAATAAGTGAGTCGCTGAATTGTTCACTCAACCAATTTGTTTAAAAAATGACAATTCTGTTATTAATTACTCCCCCTCATGTCGTTCCAAACCCCTAAGACTTTCGTTCATCTTCAGAACACAAATTAAGATATTTAACACTGATCCAGTCAGGAATGAAACAAGTGAGTGGGTTACTGAGTCATTCAAATCAAATAAGTGATTCAATGAATTTTTCACTCAACCAATTTGTTTAAAAATGAAAATTCAGTTATTAATTACTCACCATCATGTCGTTCCAAATCTGTAAGACCTTTGGTCATCTTCAGAACACAAATTAAGATATTTAACACTGATTCAGTCAGGAACAAAACAAGGGAATTGGTCATTGAATCATTTAAACCCAATAAGTGAGTCGCTGAATTGTTCACTCAACCCATTTGTTTAAAACTGAAAATTCTGTCATTAATTACTCACTCTCATGTCATTACAAACCCATAAGACTTTTGTTCATTTTTGGAACACACAAAAAATATATATATTTTTTTTAATGAAATCTGAGAGCTTTCTGACCCTGTATAGACAGCAACACAACTGAAGTTGTGTGTCTGAAGGCTCAGAAAGGTAGTAAGGACATCGATAAAATAGTCCATGTGACATCAGTGGTTCAACCATACATTTATGAAGCTACAAGAATACTTTTGGTGGACAAAAATAAAACAAAAATAACGACTTTATTCAACAATTTATTTTCTGTGTCAGACTTTGACGCACGTTCATGAGAGTACCACAATGTATGCGTGTATGCTGCTAACGCAAGAGCCAGTGTTCTGGAGCTTGTCTGCAAGCTTGTGAGTGTGTGTTGAAGACTATTGAATGAAGACATTATTTTTGTTTTCTTTGCAGACAAAAACTATTCACGTAGCTTCATAAAGTTATGTTTGAAGCTCTCGGATTTCATCAAAAATATCTTACTTTGCATTCTGATGGTCTTACAGGTTTGGAATGACATGAGGGTGAATAATTAATGTTTTTGTGTGAACTAACCCTTTAAAACTACTTATTCATTCAGATATGAAACAAAGGAGTAAGGTATTGAATCGTTCACTCATCTGGTTTGTTCAAATACATAGAGTCAGGGAGTCAGTGATTCATTTACCGAACTGTGATCAAAAACTGGAAAATGCTGCCTTAAGAGGACACATTTCAAGGTAGGAAGGTATCAAGGCACGTTCGAATCCTAAGTTCAATTCCTGCCTCATGAAATACCTTCATCTGGTTGATTTATAAAGGTAACATAGTAGTATCCATCAATCCTGTGTGTTCAATTCCATGATGGTTGAGCAAAAAAAAATCTAATAAAAAAGCCATCCAAAAGTTGCGTTTAGTGGTCAGTTTGTGTGTAAATGTATGCTTATGACTAACCTTTTGCACTTTTGATGTTATTTCTAGCAATAAATCAGTGTTACAGTAATTAAATATTGGCATAGCTATCACCAAAGCTCACTCTGTTTTGTTGTAGATCAAACCGTTATGCTTCCTCAGAAGCATGTCCAAAATCAGTTTTGTGAGGTGCCTTCATGCGCAAACACTGCCTGCGAAGTCATTACCTTATAAGCCAGAGAAGGCATCAAGTCACCTGTCTAGGATTTTGGAAATACACAAAGTAATTGGTATTGGAAAAACAGAAGCAAAGACCAGGAGACGCTTGAGTATCTTCAGCAGGATTCTGTGTGGCACTGCAGTCATCAAAAGTCTGACTTAGTTTATATACATTTAGGGGGCAGTGCTTAGAAATGGAGACAAAGCACCTGGGAGACCTTAAACAAAGCATGCAAATGAAGTATTCAGGTATAGCAACCTGCCTCATTTCAGCAGTCCTAATCCAATCAGCATAACTATTCAAAGACTGGGGCACCAAGAGCCATTACAGACAAAAGGTGAGAGTCTCAGTGATCTGGTTCATTTGACTTACAATAGAGACAACAGGAACCTCTTGCTACAAACTTTGTTTAACCGAATTGTTGATCTGATGTCATCATCTTTACCATAAATGCTAAATTACACTGTATTTTCACTTTAGTTTTTCATGTGATGGTATGTCAGTACGTAGGATCGCAATCGTGCTGTTGGTATAAACATCAACACAGCTGTCTCATGTGTGTGCTCTTTTGTTTTGTATGTGATTAAAATGATCATGCCATTGTGTTTGTGGTTTGAGAGAGTGAGGGATGACGGGAGTGTGACAGGGCAGATAATCAGGAAGAGCTAATCCACGTCTCTCGGGCAGTTGAGGGCGTTCTGGATTCTTCTGTGGTGTTTGGAGTCTCTTTGAGCGCTGTCAGCAACACACACACACACACACACACACACAAACTGTCCTCTACTAACCTCCTCTCCTCTCTGCCTCTTTTCTCCTCTGCATCGCTCTCTTACTCATCCTGTCTGAGTTTCTGAATGCCCTCAGTGCACTGTGACTGCACTTCACACACAATACATGAGGACATACTGCAGACTGGGTTTTTTTTTTTTTTTTTAATATATATATATATTAAACTAACAGGAATGCCTACACATTAGACACTAACAGGAGTGTCTTTGCTTTCCATACTGCAACCTTGCATTGTTTTTCGGATGTCGCTCGTGTCTTTGGCTGCGTTATTTTTAGCAAAAAATGCACTTTTGCAGTTATAAACGCAAGACTTGTTTTTAAAACACAGTTGTAAAATACTCAGGATGAGCTCAATGCGTCCATCTAGCGCATGTTTACATAGAATACAGTGGAAAAGCTATGAAAGGCCATTTCCACTACGGAATAAAAAATGGTAATTGCGACTTTTTGTCTTAAAATTCTGACTGTTTTCTTGCAATTCCAAGATTATATCTCACAATTCTGACTTTTCTTCTCAGAATTTTTATTTATATCTTGCGATTTCTGAATTTATATCTCACGATTCTATGTACAAACATGTAGCTACAAATTAGGGGCATTTTTTTCTGAGGAGGCAAGAAAGGCACTGTCGTCTTAAAATATTGGATGAGCAAAAAAATAAATAAACTGTTAGGGTGTGATGAGACACTTATCTCACGAGACGAGACACGAGACTGGGTTGAACGAAATGAGACAAGATTTTTTAACTTTTCAAAAAAATCCTCAATAATGAAATATTTAAAACACAATATGCAAAAAAATTTAGGTACATTTAGTTGTCAACTTGTACTTTATGAAATTTGATTTCTATTTTTCTAAAAAAACATGTAAACTAAAGCTGCATGATTCTGGATAAATTGAGAATCACAATTTTTTTAAATAAACTGGAGATCACGAAGATTATAAATCTAAACGAAATAATGTAATTTACTAGTGATTCGGAAAAAAAGTATTTAAAAAAATATATTCATCTGAACGAGTCAATTCCTCATAAAGATTCATAAAGACTTGTTTCACTATTGGAACCTCCTTAATGAATTATTCAATGACAAATACTTTTTTAGACGGACAGTTGTCGCCACCTCCTGGCGGAAGAGGATATGCGTTACAGTACATACAAGTGTTAAGATACTTTCGTTTTGATCGCTACTGTAGACAGTTGTAAACTATTATTTATTAATATTCTTATTTAAATGTCTGTACCACAGAAATAATGATTATTATGTGGTTGAAAAGACAAGAATGCAGATTTGAATGTCTTTAACACGTTTCACAGCATAAGCGTCAGTGGAGTGTGAATCGTTGTCATTCAGGAATAAGATTGCGTGGGTGTTTGACTCAAGTTTGAAATCTTTTAAAAATTAATTGTGCAGCTGTAATGTAAACAGTGCAAAATGTTTTGTGAGCATATTGTCACGTTGTCACCGACTGGTTTCGCGAGACACATCGAATCTCAACCCTATAAACAGTATTACAATATATAACATTAAAAAGTGTATAAATCACCCGTTTTACAAAAGAAACATTGTCCAACAGCAACACCAGCAGGTAAAGTTACAGCGGGAATCCATATCTCTCTCACCTCCCCTGAGCCCATTGAGTTTTAACAGACCCACTAAAGTGTGCCGTGAGTTTGTTGGGGGGTAACTGAGAATAAATGGGGGAAATTCATGTGAGAGGAGGCAATGCCTCCATCACATTATGATTGGATATGACTGGTTATGTTCAGCTGTAGGGATGTAACGACATTATCAATCGCGATAGCAAAACTGTCTTGTCTTGATATTATTGTGATTAGATGATGATATGAAACTATAGGTCTTCCAGGCAAAAAGTGTGTTTTTTAAAATATATTTAAACTTCTTATTCAAACATAAAAGGTTATTAAAGTTGTGTTTTGGGTCATTATGCTTTGGCACAGTGTGGCACATCTGTCAAACTAAAACCAAAAGTACAAAATGGCATCACTTTGTTACATCAAAATAAAACTTAAAATGGCACAAAAACATGAGCTGTGGGAGTTTCTAGTGAGTAATCAGCTTGGTGAACTTTAAAGTAAGTCTCTGTCTGTGAACAAGCTTTGATGACTGATGATTTGGGGAAAAAAAAAAAAAAAAAAAAAACTATGGAATATAATATGGAATAAATGTAAAATGCTTGATGAGATTCATACTTGGCTTTAATAAATAGAATATTGATTACATTGTTAATGTGTGTGTGTGTGTGTGTGTGTGTGTGTGTGTGTGTGTGTGTGTGTGTGTCTGTATATATATATATATAATTTAAAAAATCCTTTGTTTTTCTGGTAGTGTAAATAATGTTTATTTAACCAAGAAAATATGACTGGGACATGAATATACATTTGGTTCTTGTTGTTTGTTTGTTTTTTTCTAGGATATATACATTCAGAATTTGAATAAATTCGCTCATGGATTCACTCTCTCATTAATATTTATCCAATATTGCCACTTGTCACTGTGTTGTATTTACTACTTCAGTTAACTAAATGAAAGTGGAGTATGTAAAAAGTAAACAAAAATGTCCTTAACATCATCTACATATTGTTTAGGTCTCTGCATTTCATGGTAATATTGCAAAATATAGCAGAACTGGCAATTTAGTGAATACATAAACAGCAGGAGTGAGATTTACCAGCCAAACACTGAGACAAATATTATATTAGGCTGCTGAATATGAGAAATACTCAGCCAGTTGACTGCATAAACATAGAAATGGGATTCAGTGCAATTAACAACAGAGCCAATAATTCACAGCACAAAGTACATAAACCATGTTTATCCTCACTGTGAAACAGTTTTTAACGTCGCCCTTTTTGTAATTTTGTTGATGGTTTTTGAGGACGGGGGTGTCACAACTGGTCCATTCTGACATCTGTCTGATCTGACTTTGTGCTGACAGATGTATTTGTCTAAAATACTAGAGAGCTTTATTGTTGGTTAGTTGGATTGATTATTTGCGATTAGCATTCCCTGCTGTCTGCAATCAAAACAGACCTCTTTTGAATACCATACGCATAATGTTACAAACAAATCCTATTTCAAATAATCGCTGTGCTTTTGAACTTTCTACACTGATAATAGTCAGAAATGTTTCTTTAGCAGCAAAGCCGCATATCAGAATGATTTCTGAAGGACCATGTGACACTGAAGACTGTCACAGGAATAAATTACATGTTAAGATATATTCACATAGTAAACAGTTATTTTAATTTCTAATAATATTTCACAATTTTACTGTATTTTTGAATAAATAAATGCAGCCTAAGTGAGCAGAAGATACTTGTTTATAAAATAAATAAAAAAAATAATAAAATAAAATGTTGTGACTGGCCGTGATTTTGCAGTTCACTTGTGCATCTCAGCGTAGTTTATTTTGTAAGGCTATATAATTTAGTGTCTAATGATGGTGTTTGTACAGGAATCATCAAGTAATGACGTATATTTTGATTTTTCTCACCTCTCAGCGCTGTAAATGTGTTCCTGTCTCTTTAAGACCACAGGAACCGCCTTGAATTCACTGGCAGCTCGTTTGAGCGTCACATCACCACATTAATTAATCAAACGTCTGCCTATGATTTTAATCTTTTAGTGTTTTTCTCAGCATTAAAAGCGACCCTTGGGGGGTGTAGGGCGTTAGACGTGTGACCTGTGACTTGTTTAATTGAGCGTTTCTTTCATCATTGCACGGCAGAACATTTTAATTAAGTGTTACATTCTTTTCTTTGCTCTGTTATTTCTTTTTTTGTGTGTGTGTTTAGCAGCCTGTTTGATTGTGATTGGATGTTTTCAGTATAATTCTGATCGATCGCTATGGTAACCCTTTTCCCGCTCACTCACGCGTGTATGTATGAAGTCACGTCTGTATCAGACTCACCACAAGGGATTTTAAAGACGAGCTCAATGTTTCACCTCAAATGTCAGGATTTTGCTGCTTTTCTTTCTTTCTTTCTTTTTTTTTTTTAGCTGGATTACAGTGTGCTTGACCTTGAGAAAAACCCAACACTGAGCCAACACGATAAAGATGTTTAGCTCCAAATGCACATCTAAGAAAGAGGAGGAAACTCACACAGACTTTCAACAGAGGAAAAGATGGTGTGTTACAGTGATTAAGGGGTATTTTAATGGTAAAACTGTGATGAAATCACTGTTACACATCAGGTTTATAGTTAAATACAACTTAAACCATTAAACAAATATTACTGACATAAAGTAACCATTAACTGAATTAAATTAGAATATTAAAAAAAATAATAATACAACTTTTTTTTTTTCAGATTGCTAGAGCCAGTATTATCGTAGTATCATGGAGATACTAGTATACTTTTTGTTCATATTATTTTTATTTATTTTTACATATTTTTTTTATTCTTTCTTTTTTAGTTTTATTATTCTTTTTGATTGTTTATACAAATAAAATGCTAATATATATATATGTATATATATATATATATATATATATATATATATGAAGAGTTCAGATGCAAAAACCTCTAAATCCATGTGACATCTTTCTTCAAAAAATGCATTTTTGTCAGGCTCCGATGTATAGGTTTCTATGTAAGTTGTGGCACTTTCGATTGGGCTAAGGGTGGGATTTTAGTAGATTTGAAGTAAAAGTATTTGATGGACGTATAATATGTGCATTCACTCAGTATAATTATCTCATTTTTGACCGAGATGGTTTTTAGGGGATTTTGCATCAGAACTCTTCATATATAGACAAAAAAAAATTATAAATTAAAATGAAAAAATAAATAAATAAATAAATAAATAAAAATCACACAAAATTACTAAAACTTTAAAATAAAAATGAAAAATGCAAAAATAAGAACTATTTCAAAACACATATATAGAAACTGTAAAAATCTTAGTGAAATAAATAAAGATACACAACCTTCAGTGGCTTATTGTTTTCGTGAAATGGCAGCAAGACTATTTTCTACTATAAAAAAAGACTACAAAAAATTGCTTAGAAATTTGTTATTATGCTATATTATTACCAAATATTGAATTAGTTATTTTAGTAAATAAGTTAAACTGAGAAATGAGAAATAAAATGAGAAATGTTGCCTTGGAAACTAGCTGAAATATTTTTTGTGCTTTTTTTTTCATTTCAGTTAAAATTTATTTAAGTTATGTTTTTTTTTTTTTTTTTTTTTTTTTATTTTGATATAAATAAAATTAATAAAAAAAAAAAAAAACGTATAGACACGCACACACACACAGTTACGGAGCGGCTGAGACGAGAGATGTGTGGATCCAAATGGTCAAAACAGGCAGGGTCAGACACCAGCAAGCAGATACTGCACATGCAAGACAAAGAGTAAACCAGAGACAGGTGTGGGTCAATCAGCGGCGAACGTAATCCAGAAGGCGAGGCAAATGGGAAATCCAACAGACAGGCTATGGTCCAGATGAGTATCCGGGCAAACAGTATCTGAAATGCCAAGACAAAGGGATAATCCAAGACAGGCAATAATTCCATGGCAGGCAGCAGACAGACAATACGAGATAAACAGGCTAGGATACAAGACTCAGATAAACAGACAAAGAACAGGACTAGACTAGGAAACTAGGATAGGAACTGGCTCCGTAATGGAGCTATCACTGACACAGAGATATATGCTAACAATACTCATCCCTGAATGATGGTTAGGGCCTAGTATTTATACTGCGTGTGATTGGCTGCAGGTAACAGTGTAATCAGTGCAATGGAACATGGGAAGTGTAGTCCAGGGTGATGTTTAACAGTCACACACACACACACACACACACACACAAACTAATCAAAATGACAAAATCACACAAAATGACTAACATTTTAATTCCAATTAAAAACAAAAAAACTAAAAACTAAAACTATAACGAGTAATTAAAGCCATTTTAAGATTTGTCAAAATGGCTGAAAAAAAAGTCATAAAACAACCACTAGTAATGTGATTTAATGGCTTATCACTTTATTAGCAATAGGTGGCACTGTTACCAAATTGATGTGGCGTGTTCTGTGTGAGGTGACAAAGGCACACACAAAGTTTGGAGTCAATATGTCAAAGCTTAGTCTTAGTCTGCAGAGATAGACACAGTCTGGCATCTTGCCTCAAATTTGTTGCAGTGCTGTGCAAAACCTTTTTTTTTTTCAGCACTCTGAAGATCTGACTCTATTTTGGTGAAAATCAGACAAATGGTCTAGGAGGAGTTTGAAAAAAGTTTCTAATGAAAATCAAAATGCCAGGCAGGAAGTTTGGCTGACTGTGGCATAACTGGCATCTATGTAGTCGGCATGACCAAAAGAATATTTTGAGAGAGTGTCATTAGAATAGGCTAATGCAATCAAAAGTTATTAGCATTTTTGGAAATTTCATTATTAATGGTTAAATAATGGTTTATTATTTTTGGCCAACAGGTGGCGCTGTTACCAAATTGATGTGGCGTGGTCAGTGTGAGGTGACAATGGCACACACAAAGTTTGGTGTCAATATGTCAAAGCTTTGCAGAGATACAGCCTCAGACGCAGTTTGGCACTATTCCAGCAAATTCATTGACATGTTAAATGATAAACGTTTTATATACCAACACGAGATCCATAATTTTGCCATCTTTCCAACAAATTTATTGACATGTTAAATGATAACCATTTTGTATGTCAACACGAAATCCATAACTTTTTTTGCCAGCATGGTCTGAAGGTGAGTCAAATTTGGTGAAAATCAGACCAACAGTCTAGGAGGAGTAAGTAGAAAAAAGTAGGGTTTCAACATAAATGAAAATAACAGACAGGGAGTTTGGCTGACTATGGCATTATTGGTGTTGTCAGCGTGACCTAGTTTCTGGGAAAGACCAGTTTCATTACAAGAGGCCAATTTCATCAAGCGTTATTAGCATTTTTTTTAAAATTTGATTATAATGTTTGCCCTGTAACTTTTTGAGAACATCAGGGCATGGCGCTGAAGACATACCAAGTTTTGGAACGGCAATGTGTTTGTAAAATAGAGCATTTTATGACAATATTCAAAATGGCTGATGCCCAAAATGGCTGACTTGGCAAAAATAGGTTTGGTTCAACTCAGCATGCTGCACAAAATCTGCGCCAAAACTGTGCAGGGATCCTCAGGTCATGGTTATTATAACACACACAACAAGTTTGTTCTAAATACGCCAAACTGCACAGATATAGCCTCATTTCCATTTTTGCATGCTTTTTGTTCACACATTATTCGAGAATGGTTTGACTACTACCAAATTTGGTGAAAATCAGACAAACAATCTAGAACGAGTTTGAAAAATAGTTTTACATATTGCCTTGTAGAATTAAATTTTTGTTTATTTAGCTCGGCATAAGCCAATAATTCAGAGAAGAATTCAAAAAAGAGTTTTGCTTCTAAAATGTATGGTTCAAAAGTTTTTTGCATAGATGTGACTGAAACTTGTGGTGGCACTAGAGAGTTTGAGTTAGAGACTCCCAACTTGCTATGGTTAGGTTAATGTTCAGACTGTCCTCTATCTGTGTGCCAAATTCCATAACTTTCCCACAAGTGACCAGTTTCAAAAGTGTCTCATTATTTTCCAGACTTTCTTACACTTGTGGTGTTCATGGTCAAAAATTATTGGCTTATTGAAAAATGCTTATGAATTTGCTGTTATGCTATATTATTACCAAATATTGCATTCAGTATTTGTTAACTTGTTTTTCATTCAATTAGCACAGGTTTTGTATTTCCCTTTTATCTAGATTAAACCTCAGTTTTTAAGTGAACGTAACAAAAATAATTTACAAATAATGCTTTTTTTCACTCAAAAACAGAGATAAGCTTAAATCAGTGAGGACTATGATCAATCAGTTCCAAAAAGAAATATAAAACTGTGCTAATTAAAAAAAAAAAAAAAAAAAAAAAAGGAATCCAAGGTGATAATATAGGATAACGAGAGATTTACAAGCAATTTTTGACTGGGAAGGAAGGATTTTCAACTAATATTTAATAACTTTAATATATGTAAACTTTAATTGCAGTAAGTCAACCTCTTGGCCTTTAACTTTTTCATTGCATTGTATATTTTTCTGTGTGTGCATTTCACAGCTTTTAGGAAGTGTAAATTGCCTCTTTGGTTCTCTCTTTGAAGCTCTTTCCTTAGGCCATTTCAAATCTCTTTCTGCTTCTCCAAACATTATTTTAAAGCAGAAGGAACTCTTTAGCACAGCAAACCCTTTAAATGCTCCTATTCTGAAAATGGCCAATAATCAGAGTGCGGCTCACGAATATGAATATTCAGTAGTTTTGGGAGACGCTGCGCTCCCATGGGGCACCGGAGCGAGAGGCGCACATGTTCCGCCCATCGCTCGTGTCCTGAAGGGCGTTTTCAGTTAACGCTGAGCACGTTCGTTAAAATCCCATCCCGCCGAACCCCTGCGGCGTCTGAACTTCCCTAGCGTTTATCATTTTAATACTTTAATTAAACGTGGAATTATACTTATGTTTCTTGCACGAGGTTTTCACAGCTGTTAGCGCTGAATAATCTTTCAGTGTCGAACGCTTTCTTCTGGGCTTTTCTCACTACGAGCGAGGGATGAACGGACTCGCCATAAGACTCGTCTGAATTAGAGAGCTGAAGGTGTGTTCGTACCTGCTTAACATGCATTGGTTTTACTCTGCAGGTGAACTTCATTCTTATATTTTTACATAAATTAAAGCACCACATTCAAGCTAATTATTTCCACAGAGAGAGAGAGAGGTTTACATTTTTTACAGAAGCACTGTTTTATGTGTTTAGCTTCACTTTACGGACCGAATCGTCCTGAGAAGTGGGGTAAATCTGACCTTTAACCTTTAACATACAAATGATTCATAGCATTATTTTGGTAACACTTTACAATAAGGTTCATTGGTTAACTACGTTAGTTAACATGAACTAATAATGAACTGCACTTATACAGCATTTATTAAGCTTTGTTAATGTTAATTTTAACATTTACTCATACATTATTCAAATCTTGTTAACATTAGTTAATGCACTGTGAACTAACTTGAATAAACAATGAACAACTGTATTTTTATTAACTAACGTTAATGAAGATTAGCAAATACGGTAACAAATGTATTGCCCAGGGTTAGTTCATGTTAGTTAATACATTAACTGATGTTTAGAACTAATGAACCTTATTGTAAAGTGTTACCGTTATTTCAGTATCATTGATTGAGGTACTATTTTATTATTATTATTATTATTTTGTTTCATTTTAGATTTAGTAATTTTTTTTAGTGCTGAGCAACGATTAATCGCATCCAAAATAAATGTTTTTGTGTACATACTATATGTGTGTGTACTGTGTATATTTATTATGTATATATAATGTATACAAATATATAAAAATATGTATACATTACATATACAAATTATATAAATGTAAATATATACATGTAAATACAAATATTTTCAAAATATATACTGTTGTATAACATGTTATATAAACAAAAACTTTTATTTTGGATGCAATTATTTGCGATTAATCATTGCCCAGCACAAATAATAATAATAATAATAATAATAATAATAATAATAATAATAATTTATTTCAAACATTTATTATATTTCAAATAACGGAATCATCAATGTATAATTTTAGTTTTAGTTAACTATAATAATCTTGTTCATAAAGTGAATGTTTGTTTTTAACTTAATGTTTATTATTATTGAGATTCACATTTTATGTATGCTGTGTTTTGTCATTTTGATTAGTTTTTTTTAATATCTATATAGTTGTGTCAATGATTTATTAATGTATTATTTATTTACTTATAATAATATTATTATTATTATTATATTAGTTTTAGTTATTGTACAAAAACTATTTGACCAATAAGTTATGGAAACATTATTTTTTAAAAATATATATAAAAAAAAGGTAACATATATTTTTTTTTAGCTAGATTAATATAATTTAATTAGAAAATTTACAACGTAAGGCAGCAACTTATTTTTTTCCAATATACACAGTGTTCAAAATGATTTTTTTATGTTTTCTAGAGAAGACTTTTCTGTTCTTCAAGGCTGCTTTTATTTGATTAAAAATACAGAAAAAAACTGTAATATTATGAAATATTATTGCAATTTAAAATAACAGATTTCTATTTTAATATACTTAAAAATATTATATATTTCTGTGATGCAAAACAGAATTTTTATTAGCTATTCCTCCGGTTTTCAGTATCACACAATCCTTTAGAAAACATTCTAATATGTTGATGTATTATCAATGTTGGAAACAGTTGTGCTGCTTAATATTTTTTTGGACCTGTGATATATTTTTCAGGATTCTTTGATGAATAAAAGGTTAAAAAGAACAGCAATTATTTCAAATTGAAATCATTTGTAATAATATAAATCTTATAAGCCTATCACGTTTTATCATTTGAACTCATCCTTGCTGTATCAAGGTATTAATTTCTTTTAAAGAAAGAAAGAAAGAAAGAAAGAAAAAGAAAGAAGAAAAGAAAATTTACTGACCCCAAACTTTGAATGCTAGTGTATATTATTACAGAAGATTTTTATTTTAAATAAATGCTGTTCTTTTTAACGTTTTATTCATCAAAGAATCATTAAAAAAAGTATCAAGTTCCAAAAAAAATTAAACAAAATAAATAAACGAAACAAAAACTGTTTCAAACATTGATAATAAATCAGCATATTAGAATGATTTCTGAAGAATCATGTGACACTGAAGACTGGAGTAATGGCACTGAAAATTCAGCTTTGATCAAAGGAATAAATTACATTTAAAGTATATTAAAATAGAAAACTGTTATTTTAAATTGCAGTAATATTTCATAATATTATAGTTTTTAAAGAAAATTAAAGAGAAGACTTCTTACTGATCCCAAACTTTTGAATGGCAGTTCTATATTAAAAAAATAATTTTATGTCAGTTAATGTATGTACATTTTTTTTTTTAAATACCAAACATGTCCTGTGATTTTATCTACCTGTAGTAAGCCTGCTCATTAAGTGAATAATGTTTGTTTTTAAGGGTTTGGCAGTTAGTCTGTAGTTACTATATTTAGTTGTACATAAAAACGTTAGAAGTCTATGGTACGTCCTCATTTAATCTTTGTGTAAATGTGTGTGTGTGTGTGTGTGTGTGTGTGTGTGTCGACAGCTCCTGCTGTGCTGTGATAGATGATTCTTCCTACATATAACCTCATTACACACACAAACACAGCCTGATCTACTCTCTCTCGCTCTTCATATTCTCCAATCACGACACTATCCTTTATAATCAGCACATTTAGCTTAGCTGACTGTGTTGGTCTCCCATATGAGCGTTTTTCTCTTTTCTCTTGTCTTTACTTTTCTCTTGTGAATCATGTGTGAGACCCGTCTGGCATCTTCACATGGACACGTCTGACCTCAGCGTCACAAATGACTGACGGCAGTATGACCACACTCACCCTTTACTGCAGGACACACTTCTGCTTTACTCCAGACTCTTCAACTTGAGTTAGGTGAAGTAGGAGGGGCTTGAGATTGTGAGGGAGTGGCCTAAGATGAGAGGGTATTGCTTAAGATCAGTTGACAGATGATGTTGAGTGATATTTTAGCATTATTTATGTATAGTTGAGTTCAAACGTTTATATACACCTTGCAGAATCTGCAAAATGTTAATTATTGTAGCAAAATAAGAGGGATCATACAAAATGCATGTTATTTTTTATTTAGTACTGACTTAAATAAGATATTTCACATAAAAGGCATTAACATATAGTCTACAAGACAAAATAATTGAATTTATCAAAATAACCCCATTCAAAAGTTAACATACGCTTGATTCTTAATACTGTGTTGTTACCTGAATAATCCACAGCTGTGTTTTTTTGTTTGTTTATTAATTTTGTTTAGTGATTTAGTGATGTTTAGTTGTTCATGAGTCCTTGCCCGCTTTTCTTCAGAAAATCCTTCAGGTCCCACAAATTTGTTGGTTTTTCAGCATTTTTCAGTGTGAGGGACTCAGAAACTCACTATTACAGAAGGTTCAAACACTCTCTGATGCTTCAGAAGAAAAAACAATGCATTGAGAGCAGGGGGGTGAAAACTTTTGAACAGAATGGAGATGTGTGCATTTTTCTTATTTTGCCTAAATATATATATATATATATATATATATATTTTTTTTTTTTTTTTTCATTTAGTACTGGCCTTCAGAAGCTACAGAGGTAACTTATATGTTTCCCAGAAGACAAAATAAGTCAAATTTACCCTGATCTTCGAATTAAAAAAGCTTTCACCCCCTTAATGCACTGTTTCCTTCTGCATTTTGTATGATCCCTCTTATTTTTATAAAAAAACATTTTGCAGATTCTGCAAGGTGTATTATTATAGTATTATTTAAAGTGTTTATTTTGAGTTTCAGTTTCAGTACTTAATTTTAATTTTAGTTCATTTAATTTCAGTATTTAAACAAATTTTATTTCAGTTTTTTTAAAGCTATATATAGCTTAAATGTATTTTTATTTTAGTTTTCATAATTTCATTGCTGTAGCTTATTTTATGTCATTTTTCTTTTTCTTTTCAACTTATCACAATGATTTTTAATAGTTTTAGTTGCGGCTGGTTGAACTGACAAACTTGTGTTTCCAGTGGGACTGTGAGACTCATCGGCTTTCTAATGAGATCTCAAAATGACTTTGAAATCTATTTCTGCAGGCAATAACACACTCATAAGAGCGTGTTTTGGATGCTGTTGAGTCTGCGTTGTGTAATTCAGTGTCTCTAGGTGTGTTTTGCTCCACTAGGGTCGTACATTATTAACGCTCGGTGTTTGAGTTAACCTCACATCGTGAACTTTAGCACTGCGGTTTATTCCCTCGTAACAGAAGCCCAAACTAATTACACATTGAATATTCACATGCACGTGCACATAGCCTTGTACTCTTCCCCTGTATTCACCTGTCATTATATTTACAGTTATTGCTGCTATCTCTTTAGAAACAGCAAGACCAGGAACATGCATTAAAGGAATAGTTCACCAAAAAAAATAAAAATAAATACAATTATCTGAAAATGTCCTCACTCTCAGGTCATCCAAGGTGTAGATGAATTTGTTTCTTCATGAAAAAAAGATTTAGAGAAATGTAGCATTACATCACTTGCTCACTAATGGATCCTTTGCAGTGAATGGGTGCCGTCAGAATGAGAGTTCAAACAGCTGATAAAAACATCACAATAATCCACAAGTGAATGTCTTGTGAAGCCAAAATCTTTGTGTTTGTAAGAAACAAATCCATCATTTAGACATTTTTTTATTGCTTTAGAGTCCATAATTTATAATAACACTTGTGAAAAAGACGTCCCGTCTGAATCAGGAGAGAAATATGCACAAAACTGTATCTTGGTGGATTCTGATGTGAAAGGACAACAGGAGATGGACTTTTTCACTGGAGGAAGCATTATTATCGATTATAGCCAGAAACAGTTTAAAACTCTTAATTATGCATTTGTTTCAAACAAACTCATCTACATCTTGGATGGCCTGAGGGTTAGCACATTTTCAGCAAAGTTTCATTTTTGGGTGAACTGTTCCTTTAAGAAAGAATGTAGAGTTCATTTTGATCTCATGTTGCCTCCTGTCTCCCTAGTGTGCATTTGAATGAATTGATTGACACTTGATGCCAAAGTGTGCAGATGGCACAGATGGCATTTGGTAGTCAGGTGCCATGATGCAGAGGGCATTGACAGGACGTGTGTGTGTTTGTGTGTGCATGTGTGTTTTAAGCTCCGTCAAGGTTATATATTTACATTCTGTCTATGCAAACAGGATCACAGCATGATAATTATGCAGATTATGAGTGTGTGTGCGTTCAGAAAATGAAGGTCTCATTCATCGAAATGTTTTTGTTTGTCTGGTGACATTCAGAATTTGTCTGTGAGCTGATTGGCCATTAGGCAGCACAGACTCGTCCTGATTGGATAATCACAGGTATGAATGCTGAATCCGGATCGACTAATTTAGCCTCATTCAACCTTCAGCGCTAATTACAGTATTTAAAACAGAGGCAGAGTAAGGAAGTGGTCGTTTTAAGATGACTCCTGTGATATGATTATGGAAATGAGTTCTACCTGAATCATTCAAACTGTTGCGAAGAGAGACACATAGGTTAATGAGATGTGTGGTTGTGCTCAGAATATTATACTAGCATGCTACTTTTAGTATTTCAATTTTAAGTGCAATGTTTGGGATGTATTTTGTTTACAGTATGCAAATTTTTCATGTTTCTTATGCGCCAGTCACCTGAGCTATAATTGTTATGTGACTCATTACTCTGGAGTTAGAGGAAAATAATGATTGCTGAAATTAAAATGGCACACTAGCATACTATTCTTACTGTTTCTTCCTTGAATCATATGAAGATAATGAATAAATGCTATTTTCTCATTTTCTCAATAAACAAACAAACATAATTGTAAGATGTGAACTCAGCATTGTGAGATAATAAACTTGGTATTGCGAGGTTTGAACTCGGAATTGTGAGATGTAAACTTGGAATTGTAAAATTTTAACTTGGAATTGTGAGATATGAACTCAGAATTGTGAGATGTAAACTCAGCATTGTGAGATAATAAACTTGGAATTGTGAGGTTTGACCTTGGAATTGTGAGATGTAAACCTGGAATTGTGAAATATTAACTTGGAATTGTGAGATATTATCTCGGAATTGTGAGATATCAACTCAGAATTGTGAGATAATAAACTTGGAATTGTGAAATGTGAACTCAGAATTGTGAGATGTAAAGTCAGCATTGTGAGATAATAAATTTGGAATTGTGAAATATGAACTCGAATTGTGAGATGTGAACTAGAAACTGTGAAATGTGAACTTGGAATTGTGAGATATAAACTTGGAATTGTGAGATGTGAACTAGGAATTGTGAGATATAAACTTGGAATTGTGAGATGTAAACTTGGAATTGTGAAATATTAACTTGGAATTGTGAGATATTATCTCGGAATTGTGAGATATCAACTCAGAATTGTGAGATAATAAACTTGGAATTGTGAAATGTGAACTCAGAATTGTGCGATGTAAAGTCAGCATTGTGAGATAATAAACTTGGAATTGTGAAATATGAACTCGGAATTGTGAGATGTGAACTAGAAACTGTGAAATGTGAACTTGGAATTGTGAGATATAAACTTGGAATTGTGAGATGTGAACTAGGAATTGTGAGATATAAACTTGGAATTGTGAGATGTGAACTAGGAATTGTGAAATGTGAACTCAGAATTTTGAGATATAAACTCAGCATTGTGAGATAATAAACTTGGTTGTGAGGAATTGTGAGATATAAACTTAGAATTGTGAGATATAAACTCAGAATTGTGAAATATAACCTTGGAATTGTAAGATATGAACTCAGAATTGTTAGATATGAACTTGGAATTGTGAGATATATACTCGGAATTGTGTTTATATAAATTGTGTTTATATCTGTGAGATATGAACTTGGAATTGTGAGATATGAACTCTGAATTGTGTTTATATAAATTGTGTTTATATCTGTGAGATATGAACTCAGAAACTGTGAGATATAAACTCGGAATTGTGAGATATATACTCGGAATTGTGTTTATATAAATTGTTTTTATATCTGTGAGATATGGACTTGGAATTGTAAGATATAAACTTGGAAATTGCGAGATATGAACTCAGAAACTGTGAGATATGAACTCGGAATTGTGAGATATATACTCGGAATTGTGTTTATATAAATTGTGTTTATATCTGTGAGATATGAACTCAGAAACTGTGAGATATAAACTCGGAATTGTGAGATATATACTCGGAATTGTGTTTATATAAATTGTTTTTATATCTGTGAGATATGGACTTGGAATTGTAAGATATAAACTTGGAAATTGCGAGATATGAACTCAGAAACTGTGAGATATGAACTCGGAATTGTGAGATATATACTCGGAATTGTGTTTATATAAATTGTGTTTATATCTGTGAGATATGAACTCAGAAACTGTGAGATATAAACTCGGAATTGTGAGATATATACTCGGAATTGTGTTTATATAAATAGTTTTTATATCTGTGAGATATGAACTTGGAATTGTAAGATATAAACTTGGAAATTGTGAGATATAAACTCAGAATTGTAAGATATGAACTCAGAAACTGTGAGATATAAACTCGGAATTGTGAGATATATACTCGGAATTGTGTTTATATAAATAGTTTTTATATCTGTGAGATATGAACTTGGAATTGTAAGATATAAACTTGGAAATTGTGAGATATGAACTCAGAATTGTAAGATATGAACTCAGAAACTGTGAGATATAAACTCGGAATTGTGAGATATATACTTGGAATTGTGTTTATATAAATTGTGTTTATATCTGTGAGATATGAACTCAGAAACTGTGAGATATAAACTCGGAATTGTGAGATATATACTCGGAATTGTGTTTATATAAATAGTTTTTATATCTGTGAGATATGAACTTGGAATTGTAAGATATAAACTTGGAAATTGTGAGATATGAACTCAGAATTGTAAGATATGAACTCAGAAACTGTGAGATATAAACTCGGAATTGTGAGATATATACTTGGAATTGTGTTTATATAAATTGTGTTTATATCTGTGAGATATGAACTTGGAAATTGTGAGATATGAACTCTGAATTGTGTTTATATAAATTGTGTTTATATCTGTGAGATATGAACTTGTAATTGTGAGATATGAACTCGGAATTGTGTTTATATAAATTGTGTTTATATCTGTTAGATATAACCTCGTAATTGCGAGTAAGAAGTCGTAATTCATAAAGTTTACATCTCAACTTTTTCTCAGCATTGCAAAAAATAGTCTGAATTGTGAGATAAAAAGTCACATGCATGTTTAGTATTCAAGTATTATTATTGTTATTGTTATTATTATTATTGGGTCACAATAGAAAATATACCAATGAAATCAAATTCAAAATATTAAAGGGATATTTCACTTTGAAATTAAATTTTGATATGTTTTAGCTTACCCCAAGGGCATCCAAGATGTAGGTGTCTTTGTTTCCGCAGTAGTTTCAATTTTGATATTTTTAGGCCCAACCGTTCTTGTCTGTCAGTCATATAATGCATGCCTATGGTCACCTCACAAAAGAAAACGCACAGATTCAAATTAAAGTCCAAATTAAACAATTCCCCACCGTAAGTACACACTGATGACCTAAGAGACGAAACGAGCGGTTTGTGTGAGAAAACGAACAGTATTTATGTAGTTTTTTACCTTTTGTAAATAACCACGTCCAAGTTAAAGTGCGCGTGCTTCCTGGTGTGTGAGCGCGCCGGCGCTACTCCCGGTAAGCTCCGGAAGAGATCTCTCGCACGTGAACGTCACTCATTGTTTACACAGAACAGAGATTGTAGGTAAGACGGCTAACAGAAATGGTACTCGTTTGCGCTTATCCGGGATGTTTAAACAAGAAATGGTTAAAAAGGTATGTTTAGGGATGTTTAAAAAAGAAAATAATTACTTGTACTCGCGCAATGGATCACGTCCGGCGCTTTCCGGGAGTAACGCCGGCGCATCAGAACGCGCTCACACACCAAGAGCGCGCCCCCTTCAACTTGGACATGATTGTTTACAAGAGGTAAAAACGATATAAATACTGTTCGTTTTCTCACACAAACCACTCGTTTCGTGTCTTAGGTCATCAATGTGTACTAACGGTGGGGAATTGTTTAATTTGGACTGTTTAATTTGAATCTGTGCATATTCTTTGATGAGGTGACCATATGCATGCATTATATGACTGACAGACAAGAACAGTTGGACCTAAAAATATCAAAATTGAAACTACTGCGGAAACAAAGACACCTACATCTTGGATGCCCTTGGGGTAAGCTAAAACATATCAAAATTTAATTTAAAAATGAACTATCCCTTTAAAAATAAATAAATAAAACTACAGTAGTATATCAATAATACAAAATAACACTGAAGTGAAACATTTATTGTGGAAAAATGCATAGTATTTGACTTCCTCAGAAAACACTAGTTAGTATGCAGTGTAAGTAGGCAGCATTGACAGTAAGCTAGTATTTAATCTGAACGAAGCCCTTGTGTTCTACAGTTATCGATCGACGCAGCAGATGAGACGCCCACACTCGCAGCGATCCGTGGCTCACAAAGAGTTAAAGGTCGGCTTGTGAGGTGTATGAAAGCGTTTGAGGTCACATCTGGATAGATGAGGTCTACCGTTGCTGTGATACTAGAGTTCAAAGGTCGAACCTGATAGAGAGCAAATGCATGTGCAGTTTACACAGAGAGAGAATCAATGCAGACTGAGTTTACATGACTTTAAACGCCTGCGTTGAGTTTCTATCTCACATGCAACAGAAAAGGAAGGTCTGTACTGTTTTTACTCATGCAGCTTTAGTAGACTGTCAAAAATCCAGCATTTTCCAAAGAAATACGCTGTTCAGTAGGTCACACACACGCTCACGCAGGTGGCTACAAAAGGATATATATGGAGCCAATGTTGCACTTTTATAGGATTAATTTACTGACTATCAAATCATGCCTGTTTATGAGCATATTTCTCTCTCTCTTTTTAATTCAAGCCATAAAAATGATAAAACTCATGGCCCTGAGGGGCGGCGGGTTTCCATAGCGATGTCACCAGAGACATATGATGAAGGAGGAATCACCCGTCGAATAAACCAGTGCGGACGGGTTTTATTTTTCACTGAAATGAATTCTTCATCACTCACTCACTTCTGTAATAAAGCACAGCAGACGGAGATGAATGTGGACAGTCGATCCCAGACAAGAAGAGAGGAATAAAATGACACACTGCTAGTGCTGTTTCTACAATTTGTAGTATGTATACTTTGCACAGTGTGCTAATTTTATGTCTGCATGAAATACTGCATGAAATACTCGACTGTCCTTTTCCTGTGAGTGTCAATAATATCAACTACAAAATCTCATATTTAAACATGATTCCAAAATGCAGGTAACACTTTACAATAAGCTTGCTTTAGTTAATGTTAGTATTTCCAAAAATTACTCACCCTCATGTCGTTCCAAACACGTAAGACCTTCGTTCATTTTTGGAACGCAAATTAAGATATTTTTGATGAAATCCGAGAGCTTTCTGACCCTGCATAGTTAGCAACATGACTGATACGTTCAAGGCCCAGAAAGGCAGTAAGGACTAACTTTAATAGTCCAGTGGATGAACTACAACTGAACTGCTGTTTGAAACGGATATCATTATTGTATTTTTACATTGTTGCACATGCTATACAATATATACTGTGCAGTATATGGCTGAAGTGTGTACGTTGTGCGCTGTTTGTCGATTAGGATTGACTGCTTGGTTAAACAGGAGCTGAATTTGTTCATTCAGGCCTGGAATTGAAAAGTGTGAAGAGGTAAATATCCCCCATCCTCCCTCTCTCTGGCTCTCATCTCACATTTATCAGTCGGGATCTATCACACTTTCTTATTTTCATTCCCTTTTCGACACACGTTCATACCCTGCAGTGAGGGTGTTTTGGGTTCGTCTCTGAATATGAATGACCTGTTTTCTGTTGTAATAGAAAAACGACTCGACAAAATGAAAGAATACACTGTAGACTGGTAACAAGAGAAATGCATCACTGTGCTGTACATGCGTACCTGTACATTTACTCACCTTATACACCCGCTCACCTCATGAGATCAGTACTCTATTTTTTTGTGCTATTTTGTTTGATTTATTACATTTGATGTATTCCTGTACTCACGCATCGACCTGCAAATGCAAAGTGCAGTAACTACACAGACTGAGAGAAATGGCTTCAGGGATTTCTGACAGACTTGGAGTGATTTGATATCAGTTTTTATACTTAGCATTCACTGAACCTAAATATAATTGAGACAAGCCCATCTGTCACAGGTCAGATCACAGTCTAAGAGACTTGATATCAGATTTTCTAGAATGTGTGGAACCTTGGCACAGTAGATATTTTGTCTTTGGTTTCTGAGTTACTTTTTATTATATATATATATATATGTATATGTATATATATATATATATATATATATATATATATATATGCCGCTTGAAAGTTTGTGAACCCTTTACAATTTTCTATATTTCTGCATAAATATGGCACAAAACATCATCATATAGTCCTGAAAGTAGACAAAGAGAACCCAATCAAACAAGTGAGAGAAAAAAATATTTTCTTTGTCATTTATTTATTGAGAAAACTTATTTATCCAGTGTTACATATCTGTGCATTGCAAAAGTATGTGAATCTCTTGGATTAGCAGTAAATTTAAAGTTAAAAGTTAAAGTTTTAAAGAAATTTGAGTCCATCTGTGCAGATGTGTTTTTTGGTCAGTGCAATGACTATCGAATGTCAGTACGTGACCTGTTTTATACAAGAACAGGGATCTATCAAAGTCTGATGTAGAAGTAAATCATGTCACGAATGAAGGAGATTACTGAGTACCTCGGAAAAAGAGTTGATGTTACTCATCAGGCTAGAACAGGTTACAAAACTGTCACTAAAGAGTTTGGACTCCACAAATCTACAGTCAGAAAGATTGTGAACAAATAGAAGAAATTCAAGACCACCTTACCTTCCTGAGAAGTGGTCGACCAACAAAGATCACTCCAAAGCAGAATAGTCTGCAATGTTGCAACTAAAGACCTTTCTCACATTGGCGAATGTTAATGTTCATGAGTCCACCATCAGGAGAACACTGAGCAACCAATGGTGCACATGGCAGAGTTGCAAGAAGAAAGCCACTGTTCTCCAAAAAGAAAATAGCTTGCTAAAGATCATGTGGACAAGCCAGAGGACTGTTGGAGAAAGGTTTAATGGATGGATGAAACCAAAAGTGAACTTATTGGTTTAAATGAGAAGCTAGTATTTTCCATCTGTGAAACATGGTGGTGGTACCGTGGCTTGGGCCTGTTTTGCTGCATCTTGGCCAGGACAGCCTGCCATCATTGATGGAACAATGAATTCTGAATTATACCAACAAATTCTAAAGGAAAACATCAGGACATCTGTTGAAGAGTCTCAAGAGAACGTGGGTCATGCAGCAAGACAACAATCCCAAGCACACAAGTCATTCTACCAAAGAATGTTTAAAAAACAACAAAGTTAATGTTTTGGAATGACTGAGTCAAAGTCCAGACCTTAATCCAATTAAAATGCTGTGGAAGAACCTAAGCAAGCAGTTCATAGGAGGAACAATACACCAACATCACAGAGTTTAAGTGGTTCTGCAATAAGCAATGGGCTAAAACTCTTACATGTTATTATGCAGGACTAATCAGCATTTACAAGAAACTTTACCTTCAGTTACTGCAGCAAAAGGGGGTCACACCAGATACTGAACGCACTTTTGCAATGAACAGATATATAACACTGGATAATTTTTCTCAATAAATAAATGACAAAGCAATATTTTTCTTTCACTTGTTTAATTGGGTTATTTTTGTTTACTTCAGGACTTTCAAGTGGCACTGTATATATACACACCCTAAATAAATAAATAAATATATAAATGAATAAAAATATTTGTAATGTTTTTTTCATTCAATAATAATAATAATAATAATAATAACAATAAACATAGTTTCAACCAGGACCAATCCAAAAACTACAAATTAAAATAAATAAATAAATAACATTTATATTTTGGAATGTTTTATTTATATAATTAATTTTAATATAATTATAATTATTTTATATTATAGAAAATAATTAAAGAAAAAAAAAAGAAATAACTAGGACCCATCCAAAAAAGGAGTAGATATAACATTTACTTTTTGGAATGTTTTATTTATATAATAAATTTTAATATAAAAATAATATTAAATATTTGATATTATAGAAAATTAAGCCTTTTAAAAAATTAAGTTATCTTTATATTGCAGTATTCAATATAATACTGTAAAAAAGTATTGCATTACAATAATGAGAATACATGCTTCTGTGAGAAATAAAACACAAAAGCAAAATGTCCTTCAGACAGAATCCCATCACTGTATGCTGTGAAAGACATCACGCAATCTGTGTGTGTGTGTGTGTGTGTGTGTGTGTGTGTGTGTGTCTGTCCGCTGGTAAAGCATGTCCTCACTTCCCCTCCGACTCGCTCCCAGCGCCTCATCTCTCGTTTTCTTCCGTCTCTTTCGTTTTCACCGGCTGAATCTCATATGCAGGAAAATATCAAATCATTCCATCCGTCACAGGGTTGAGAGAGGCCTGAACTCCATCAATAAGGCACGTACATCTCTAAACACACAAAAACACACACTCCCTAACAAACCACTGACAGCAGAGGACAGAAAGAAAACCAGAGGAAAATGGGCTAAAAGAAAAGCAGGTGTTTGAGAATGAGACGTGTACGTTTGTACAGCAGCAGAATATCTGGATTGTTCTTTTTAGTTTAGCTTCTGTGACTGTGTGGACTATATTCTTCTAATATGAGTCATATGGTGGTTTATTTGAGGAACAGACTGAACTTTAAATCATTAATCGCTGCAAATCTTTTCTACCTCATTTGCATATTCAAATATGGCATTGGATCCAGGTTGGATGTAAGTGATGTCAAACATTCTTGGTTTTCACAGGTCTCTTGACTTAATGAAATATGTTTGAAAAAGCACAAATGATATTTGAGAGCTTCTGCATGGGTGGAAATGTTCAGCGAATAAAATGTTAAACATTGGCCTGTTTCTAAAACAACTATTATCTGACTTCTGAAGACTTGGAATGGT
The DNA here is from genome assembly GCA_033026305.1 of Cirrhinus molitorella. Taxonomy (NCBI): domain Eukaryota; kingdom Metazoa; phylum Chordata; class Actinopteri; order Cypriniformes; family Cyprinidae; genus Cirrhinus; species Cirrhinus molitorella. The sequence goes on from CM065129.1 coordinate 10,338,136, forward strand.
GAGCAGGGTTCATATGGACAGTTATGATGATATGCAATTTTTTAACTGCAGTTTTTGGTCACTTTTCTTTGTAACATTGTATTGCTCATTGTTCTTTTTTGTAGCATGTTACATCAGTGTTTTGTTGTTCAGTGTATCGGTCTGTTGCCATTGTTCAACTGTAACATGAAACTTCATCTCCAGAGCTGCTCTAGGAGTCACTTCACCAACTTTACACTGTTGCATTTGACAAAAACTATTGTCAAATACACAATGAAACTAAAAAGTTAAACTGAAATGAAAAGACGTAGACGTGAGATACGGCTGTATATTGGCATGCTGTGTTACCTATATGGCCGAATCACAGCTGTTCCGATATACAGCCATATCTCACATCTACTCGTGTGATATTGCATTTGTACAAGAGTTCGATGGCACGAGTGTCAGTTTAACAGCTGAGCCCAAGCTGAGCAGATAATTCCAAAACGTCACTTTAGAACTAGTAACGAAGGAACGTTGAGTTGCTTCATTGAAAGCTTATTGTATTACTGTATTAAAAGCTTACTGTATTATGTAGAGCAGTGGTTTTCAATCCTGGTCCTGGGGACCCACTGCTCTGCACATTTTGTATGTCTCCCTCATCTGACACACTCAGTTCAGTTCATGGATCTCTCTCATAACGAGCTGATGATCTGAATCAGGTGTGTTAAATAAAGGGGACACACAAAATGTGCAGAGCAGTGGGTCCCCAGGACCAGGATTGAAAACCACTGATGTAGAGTATTATGAGAGAGAGATGGACTGGGTGAGTGTGATTACCGGCATCTGATACAGCATTCATTCTTTAGATCTGTCTTATATTCACAATAAACTTTAGTTTGAATATCTGCTGAGGAAAACATTATCTTTGTTTTAACGTTAATATCCTTTCATCTGTTAAGGGATTTTGCTGCTCAGTGCATTTGTTCACTGTGTCAAGCTCAAGCTGTTGTTGTAACTAAAAATAACTTCTGTTTATAGCGTTAACTTTTCAATGTAAGTCTTTACTGCTGACTCATAAAAACTCTCTTGTCGCCATTTAATGGCGAAACAATGTAACTACAATCACCATCACAAACTGTTTCTCAATACTAAAAACTATTATTAAATACTATTAATTATATAAAATATTATTTATTGTATAATAATATTTAATAAACAACAACAACAACAACCATAATAAAAGTTGCTAGGCAATTCAGTCCAAAGTACAATATGCTGTAATATACAGCTTTGCTTTTACATAAACATGAGATTTTGCCAAAACGATCCTCTCTGGAACAAGTAATTGATTAATGAGACCAAAGACTACTGTACGAGATTTACTCATAACGAATAATATCTCATGTTGAACCACTATAGAGACATCAGAGCCAGCGGTAAATTCCAGAGGATCTGGCCAAGGTGAGGTGCTCTTGGGTGGGTTCATGAGCACAGAACGTCAGCTGACGATCCGGAGCTCACATGTCCACGCAAATTTTCAAAAAGATGTTATTTTTATTAACAAACTGCACATTTGAACTATAAACTTACATTCTTGCCTGAAAACCTCTTAAAGCTACATTCTGTGACACAAAAGCAGTAACATTTATAAAATGATACTGGATTTGAATGTCCGCCATGACACTCGCTGTAAGAAGTACTGCAAGCGGAGTGATACGATTGCAAACTGTGAGTTCTGAAATCACCCTAAAATTGCACTTTTATCAGCTAATCAGATTCGAGGACCATAAAGAACTGTTGTGTGTATGTATGTATGTATATATATATATGTATATATATATTGTGGCGGGAGGAGCACACGACAGACACAGGGGTCCAAAATGGGGAAAAATAACAATAGTGTTCAAAATAAACAGGGGATCTGGTGTCCTCGTCATGAAAGGGACGGTGAAGGAGGGGTAGTGTCCGATGAGGAGGGGTCCAGCAAGGGGCAGAGTCCGGCGGCCGCACACGCTCCCCTCCCCGGCCCTCGGCATGGCCAGGGAGGGATCCGACGGCCTGGCACCCTGGCCTGATGGCCGTCTGGTTGGTGCGGCTCTCGTCCATCTCTCGACGCTCTCCTTGCTGGACCCTCGAGGACACCAGCGTGCATGCACGGGGAAGAGACCGGTCTCCTGAGGAGAGGCGCCCGCGACATTTAAACAGCGGCGGTGATGAGACTTAACGCACGTCAGGTGCGCCTCATCACACGCCACTAGACGTGGTTGATTGGCACCTCTCCTCTCCCATAGCCCACTCCCGTCGGGAGCCTGGCGAAGGGTGGCGATTATGGGACGGGGTGTTGATGATAAATAGGGGGGAGGCAACCGACTTGTCACAATATATATATATATATATATATATATATATATATATATGAAGAGTTCAGATGCAAAAGCCTCTAATTCATCTGACGGTTTTCTTTAAAAAAATTATTTTTATCAGGCTCCGATGCATAGGTTTCTACCTAAGTACCACTACTTCTGATTGGGCTGAAGCTGGGATTTTAGCGATTTTAAAGTAGAAGTATTCTATTATACATTTGATGGATGTATAATATGTGCAGAGAGCATTTACTCAGTATTGTCATCTAAACTCTTCATTATATATATATATATATATAAGTACTGACCTGAATATAAGAATTTTTTTTGGCTTATATTCAGGATCTAGCCTTTGACATGTCAATAATACTCCCACAACTACAGGTGGCTCCAAATCCGTGTAAAACAAGTGTGCCAAGTGTGAGATTGTGTTTTAATGATAATAAAGGAAGTTTGCAAACGTGAATACATTTTATACATTTTTTATTTTATACAAAAGTTTATATTTAAGTGACTTACATTTTAGGAACACTGTCTGATTGTGCTCTATATTGTCAACAAAAATAGTTCCAAACAAAGCCAGAGCTGAGCGAATGAAACTGCTCTTTTGAACAAATTGATTTAATGAATTATTCAGTCTCAAAGATTTGACTTAGTGAATTACTGGCGGTAATTTAAATTATTAAAATTTCTGTATTCAAAACTATATATTTAAAACTGTGAGTTCTGATATCACCCTAAAATTGCACTACCTGTTATTTATATGATATATCAAAAAGTGTATATTGTTTATGTGATAGTCGGTGCATTTTACCAATATTTACCATGCTTTCAAAACAAAAACAAAAACATGAAAAATATGGAATTTGAAAATATTGAAAATGTCTGAACAAACAAAGTTATGTTTACATTTAATCTCAAGGTATGTATTTATTTTTATTTATTTATTTTTTTTTTTTTTTGGTGTTTTACTGCAACACTTTGGTATACTTTTCAACTCTAGCAATTTTAGCAATTTGTATAGTTTTATCGCCATTGGTTCGCTGCATTGTTTCATTGTTGTGTTTTGACAGTTTTTCTGTATCATTGTTTCTATGTGTCATACCCATTCATTGTGTCAACATATTCTGGTTTTGTTGTATCATTTCAATGCCTTCATGTTCCACATTTTTTGTAAAGAAGGGAAGTGCAGTATTGAACACAACATGAAGGGAAAATAAAAGATGACAGATGTTTCATTTTAATGAATGGTTCCTTTAAATATGAGGTACTTATTCATTTAACACCAGTGATCAGAGCTGTAAATCGACTGTGTGTGTGTGTGTGTGTGTGTGTGTGTGTGTGTGTGTGTGTGTGTGTGTGTGTGTGTGTATTGAAGGCCAGTTGGCATGGCTGTGCTCCAGACGAACAGCAGGTTGGCATCAAACTTCCCAGATGAGCACACACACAGACATGTGAAGGTCAGAAAGAGTGATGGAGTGTTTGACCTCTGTTAAACCCACCTGTGTTTGAGCTCACACACACACCGGCAGCAGCGCTAAATGTTAGTCCTTTATATCTGATGCTGGAAACTGAAATTGCACTGTAATAGATGGCTGAGGAACGGTGTGTGCTTAATGTTTTCTGACGGAGATGAATGTCTCATGAGTTCTCATAATGATCTCCGCACACGCGCTACAGTCCTCCTCATCTTCCTACTTCCTGCTGAAGGAGCCGCATTACCTGAGAGAGGAAGAGATGGCAGAGCGTGAGACAGTGTTTCTCCTCTTCCTCCATTTGTCAGGAAGTGTTTACACTGAGCTATTGCTCAAAGTCGGCGCTGTGTGTGTGTGAGATGATAAAGCGTTTGCCAGAAGGCTGCTGCATTGTTTCTCCTGTGTGCTTGCCAGAGTAAAGCTCTCCTCTCCTCCATCAGATTCTCTCGCTCCCTTTCATGCCATCTGAGGGAATCTGCTCTGTCTTTCTTTCCTGGAAAGGAAAAGCGAAACAAAAGAACGTGAATATAAAAGATGAGAGATAGCGTGCGTGTTTGAGAGAGACGTAAACACAGATCAGAGATCAGATGAGCTGGAGGCTCTAGTTTGTCATTGTAAATGAAGTCTTTCTCTGTCTTTTTAAGGGGTGGACAGCACTAAAGATCCCTGTCTGAAGGTTCGCTGCCCTCCTCACAAAGTGTGTGTGAGCCACGACTTCCAGACGGCCATCTGCACTAATCACAAGCCAGCACAGCACAGGTAAGAGTCACAGTCACGCATCATGAAGGTAGAATCACTTAGAAAAGGAAGGTTTGTCAAGCCAAATACTAGTTTACTGAGTGGTTGCTAAGGTGTTTTGGGTGGTTGCTAGGGCAGGTCTTTTTGGTAACACAGACCACCATATATGATCGTTATGTTTTTAAAAAAAAAATCATTCTTATGTGTGGGACCCCATTCTTATTTTATTTTATTTTATTTTATTTTATTTTATTTTATTTTATTTTATTTTATTTTATTTTATTTTAAAGCATTACGACCCAATTTATACATTATAAAATGTCCTAATATGTGTAAAATATTATTTGGAAAACATTTAGTGCCTAATATTTAGTTCCTACTTAGTCTGGGACTATAGTGTTAGTATTTTTAATAAATGATTATAGTTTTTTTTTTTTTTTATTAATCTTTTTTTTTTAAATGTACTCAATATTTAAAAGGCAGCCATATATTTTAATGCATAAAAATCAGATTTATACAGTAAAACATTTTTATTTTATTATTTTATTTTGGTCAAAATTTAAAAGGCAGCCATATATTTTAAAGCATTAAGATATATGTAAAATATTATTTGGATAATATTTAGTTTCTAATATGTTGTATTTTTATTTTTATTTTTAATATTGTATTTTTTTTCTATACTCACTCTAGGACTGTAGTGATAGTATTTTTTATTATTATTTAAGTAAATTATTATTGTTTATTTTATTTTATTAAAAAAAAAAAAAAATTAACGGGCAGCCATAATAATGCATTTTAATGCATTAAGACCGAATTTGTACAATAAAAAATATCCTAATATGTGTAAAGTATTATTAGTTCCTAATATTTTGCATTAAAAAATTTTCCTACTCACTCTTGGACTGTGAAGTTAGATTTATTTTTATTATTTATTATTTTATTATTGATATTTATTTAAGTAAATTATTATTTTTTTTTTTTCTATTTTTTTTTTTATCAAATTATTTTATTTTATTTTAGTATTATTGAAGTATTATTATAATATATATAAAGTATTATTAAATATTTAGTTCCTAATAAGTTGCATTATTTTTTTCTACATACTCACTGTAGGACTGTAGTGTTATTTTATTTTTTTAAGTAAAATATTATTGATTTTCTTTCTATTTATTGGAATCAAATTATTTTATTATATATATATATATATATTAGTTTAGTTTAGTTTAGTTTAGTTTATTTGACTTTATTTTGCTAAACATTGAAAAGGTAGCCATATATTTCATTGCCTTAAGACCCAATTTATACAGTAAAAAATAATATTGTGTACAATATTATTTGGAAAATATGTTGCATTATTATAGATTTTCTTCCCCTATTTATATTTACATTTTATATTTTATTTTGACCAAATTTTAAAAGGCAGCCACATACTTGTATTCATAAAGACCAAATTAATATTTTAAATGTGTAAAATATTATCTAATAAACATTTATTTAAAAAATATTTCTACATTATATATTATTCTACAGTACTGAGCCATTAGATTTTTTAAAAAACTGAATAAAACTGATTTACTCATTTAATATATTCATAAAAAACATGTAAACCTACACCAACTATTCCATAACCATGATTACAAATCATTTCCAAGCACAAGATGAATGTGTATGTCCTTCTGTTTAATCGTACTTTGAGGTATCCACGCTTCTCCAGGGTCGCATTAACATTCCGTGGCTGTCTATTGTGAGTCGTCGCCATAGTGACAGTGTAACGTTGAGGGAATGTCATTCAGGGCTGTTGACTCCGCCCCCCTCATGTCTGGACAAACAAATATTAATTGTGTAATGGCCATTTGAGCAGCTCCACAGGTTTACAAAGCTAAATTACAACCGCCCCCTTACATATGCAAACACAAAGCACATGCTGGCACGCCAAATATCACGTCTGCCTGAGAAATAACAGCACGCTGATCCGATTAGAAAGCCAAGTGCAGTGCTAGCAGGTGATAATGCTGCATTGGTCAAGCTATCATTAATGAGATGTAGCTGCTGCTTCTGATCATTAATTTACACCTTAAAACACAGCGGTAAATAATGCATGAAGGTATGAAGAGCGCTGCTGGATTAAGCAAAATAACACGTTAATAAATCATAAGTAGATCTGTTTTTTTTTTTTACAGTTTGTGCACTAATTATTGGGGAAAATCTGGCAAATGGATCTACATATGGTGCGAAAAGGAGCTGATATTGATAGCGTTAAAGCACTTGTTCAATTAACAAACACTTGTGGTAAACTTGTTAGATTTCTTTGAAAGGCGGTTTTCATACGTGACTTGTTGCTCTTCCAAAATGTAATGCACACATCAGCATCCTAACTGAAATGAGCCCCCAGTAAGTGCCTGATTTTTAGCACTATCAGCCTGGTTTTACTGTTTATAGGCAGGTGTTAGTACACAACGTCTACAAGCACAAAATGTACCTTTTTGGACATATTACAATGTTTAAAACGTAAAAATTGCTGTGTATTTAACGTGAATTTTTTACAAATCTTTTATATCATTAAGATATTTGTAAAAAGGCATTTTTTTTATAATTGTATTGATATGTGATTTAGATTTTTAGACCCCTTAACCTACCTCCAAACCTAAACCTATTCATTTTATAGTTAACATAACAAAGATATAAAATATAATAGACCAAAATACGAAGGGAAATTATCATTTTAGTAACAATATAGCATTAAAATGGTTTTATAGTCACTGATCCTACTCCTACCTCTAAAGGTAACCATATCTATTATTGTTAAGTATAAAGAAAAACATGACAGAAAGATAAGTTCAATCTGGTGGTGTCAAAATTAGTGCGTTAACGCAGGCGATTATTATTATTATTTTTTTCTTTTTAACGCGTTAAAAATATTTAATGCAATTAACGCATGGGTGCGGCTAGGTTTGACCACCCCACTAACAACTGCTGAAGAAATGTGTTTATTTAGATGCGCAGAGTAAAATATGTCAGTATTGTACGCTACAATGCTGTAAATACGCCAGTGTTTTTATATGTAAATGCTGAAAATACATCAGTATTGTACATTAAAATGCTTTAAATATGTCAGCATTTTATGTTAAAATTCTGAAAATGCGTCAGTATTTTACATTAAAATACGTCAGTATTGTACATTAAAGTGCTGTAAATACGTCAGTGTTTTATGTTAAAATGTTGAAAATACATTACTATTGTACGTTAAAATGCTGTAAATCATCAGTATTGTACGTTAAAATGCTAAAAATGTCAGTATTTTATGTTAAAACATATCAGTATTGTACATTAATGTGCTGAAAATACGTCAGTATTGTACATTAAAATGCTTTAAATACATCAGTAATTTAAGTTAAAATTCTGAAAATACGTCAGTATTTTACATTAAAATACGTTAGTATTGTACATTAAAATGCTAAAAATTTCAGTATTTTACATTGAAACACGTCAGTATTGTACATTAAAGCACTGAAAATATGTCAGTATTGTACAGTGAAATGCTGAAAATGTGTCAGTATTTAACATTAAAATACGTCAGTATTGTACATTAAAGTGCTGTAAATACGTCAGTATTTTATGTTAAAATGCTGTTAATCATCAGTATTGTACGTTAAAATGCAAAAAAATTCAGTATTTTACGTTAAAACACGTCAGTATTGTACATTAAAGCACTGAAAATACGTCAGTATTGTACAGTAAAATGCTGAAAATGTGTCAGTATTTTACATTAAAATACGTCAGTATTGCACACTAAAGTGCTGTAAATACGTCAGTATTTTATGTTAAAATGCTGTTAATCATCAGTATTGTACATTAAAATGCTAAAAACGTCAGTATTTTATGTTAAAACATGTCAGTATTGTACATTAAAGCACTGAAAATATGTCAGTATTGTACGTTAAAATGCTGTTTATACATCCGTATTTTACATTAAAATGATGTAAATATGTCAGTATTGTACGTTAAGATGCTAAAATGATGTAAATACATTTTGTACATTAAAATGCTGTAAATACGTCAGTACTGTACAATTTGTAGATTAAAATGCTGAAAATATGTCCGTATTTTACGTTAAAAACATCAGTAATTTACCTTAAAATGCTAAAAATATGTCAGTATTGTACGTTAAAATGCTGTAAATCATTGGTATTGTACATTAAAATGCTAAAAATGTCAGTATTTTACGTTAAAACACATCAGCATTGTACATTAAAGCGCTGAAAATACATTAGTATTTTACGTTAAAATGCTAAAATGATGTAAATACACTGTGTACGTTAAAATGCTAAAAATATGTCAGTATTGTATGTTAAAATCTGAAAATGCATCAGTATTTTACGTTAAAATACGTCAGAATTGTACATTAAAGTGCTGAAAATACATCCGTGTTTTACATTAAAATGATGTAAATATGTCAGTATTGTACGTTAAGATGCTAAAATGATGTTAATACATTTTGTACATTAAAATGCTGTAAATACGTCAGTACTGTACAATTTGTACATTAAAATGCTGAAAATATGTCCGTATTTTACATTAAAAACGTCAGTATTTTACCTTAAAATGCTAAAAATATGTCAGTATTGTACTTTAAAATGCTGTAAATATGACAGCATTTTACGTTAAAATAAACATCGGTATTGTATGTTAAAATGCTGAAAATGCGTCAGCATTTTACGTTACAATTTGGGCTGATAAACGATTGAAATGTTTAATCTAATTAATTACGTGATGTGGCGATTAATTAATCTAATTATTCGCAAATTACTCGCACATCAAATTTGTCTGAGCAGTTACTCCAAAAATATAATTTAAAGTCATTGTTGTGTAAAGCTTCAAGAAATACCAAGAACTATTTAGTTTGATAAAATGTATTACGTATACTTTTTTGGACCATGAGGTTGAGTAAATGATGATACAATTGTCATTTTTGAGTGGATGAACTATACCTTTAACAATTTATTTAGTTATTTTTATTATTATTACTATGAAAACATGAAATAATTTCTTTAATGAAATGATATTCTAAATAATAAACTAAAACTGCCAGTAGGTGGTGGTAAATGTCTTAATGATTAAGTCATCGCTGAATCATTCTGTGTGACATCAAAATACCACAAGAGCTATAGAGAGCAGACGACTCCTTATGCTTTTGAATCACTCTCGCGGTTCTTTGATATCATACACCGATAGGTCTGTGCAGCACCGCTTCAAATCCAACGCGCAAATACATCAGTATTGCGCATTAGAATGTAACAAAAATTACCCAATGTACATTAAAATGCTGAAAATATGTCAGTATTGTATGTTTTAGTGCCTGTGAAAAACTTAAGTAAATGTACGTTTGTAGAACCACATTTTACGTAAAATACATACGAATTCTCATGAGATTACATTGACAGTATTCATAAGATATGATGTTACTGTAGGAAAACAATAACAGCATAATGTTGTTGCTTACTTTTTGACACAGCTTTACATCTGCAACTTTCAAGTAAACCATTAGTGATAATATTTAAAGGTTTAAATTCAATTGAAATGTAATTATGAACATACTGTATTTCCTCAGTAAGACTGATCTGAGAGCAGATTTAACACAGCAGTGTAATTTCCTCAGTGCAGAGCTGATATTACAAATATACGTCAATATAACGCAATGAAGTGTGATTCACAGACTCATAATATAATGCACCGTAATGTGCTGTAATATAATCCATTATACTGTATCCAGCAGTTCAACATATAAAAGTGGCGGCTCAAGATGAGAAATACACAGTGACCAGAGACAGATCCTGCTCATTCTCACTCAGTAATGGTTGTGAATGTGGCAGACGGCTTCAGAAGGGCTGAGCTCATTACGCAGCTGTGATTGGTCACCCGCAGCATTCAGCCGGCCAATATTTTTGTATAATGATGCTAAACTGTAGTGCTAAATTGACCATTGTCCCCCTCAAATGATTTCCTAAAGAGCTGTGCGAGTTTCCAGTCATGTCACTCCACGCTCTCTTTCCCCTCACGTAATAAAATAATTTCAACTCAAATCAATAATTCATGTCTGCTTATTTATGTGGTAAGCAGTCATGTAATAAGTGAGGAAATGTGTAGTTAGATAGTCATTAGCACAACATAAAGCCCTTCAAGGTTATGAGACAACACAGATTATGTACAACGTGCTCCTTTTCCCTCAGTACATTAGAATGTGTCCTGTTAAATTCTGAGCAAAAAAAGACTTTCATGGATTTAAACTACATAAAACTTAGTATTATAACTTTTTCTTTTAAATGCAGTTGAATTGGAACTTTGTATTTAATTAAATTTAAATATGGAACATTATTTCATCCATATTTTGACATTTTATTTTCTTTGAAATATTAAAGTAGACTTGCATTTAATATGCTTTCTGTGCATATTAAAACACCCTTTTTAATATAATTTAATGCAAACACCAAAATGAGAGACATAAGTGAATTTATATGTATAATTTATATTTGATTGTCTATAAATTAATACTTTTTGTGTATCAAAGATGCATTAAATTGATAAAACATGATGTTTGTAATGTTTCAAAAGATTTTTGATTTCAAATAAATGCTGTTATTTTAAACTTTGTAATCGTCAAATCCTGAATTAAATTAAAATCCACAAAAAATGTGAAGCAATATAAGAAAATCAGCATATTAGAATGATTTCTGAAGATGATGTGACTGAAAACTGGTGTAATGATGCTGAAAATTCAGCTTCGCGTCACAATAATAAATGACATTTTACAATATATTCACATAGAAAACCGTTACTTTGAATTGCAATAATATTTCACAGTATGGCTGCTATTTTTGATCAAACACTTGATTTTTCTTTTAAAAAGTGCCTCAAAAAGGCCTTTATCAAATCTCTGATATTGCCACTGATCTGTTAAAGTGTTTCTGTCATCCATGAGATACAGACAGAGATCATGTTTGTTTATCACCTTCAGATGATCACACTTCACGCTTTCTATGAGATATTGACATTTTGAGTGTGAGCAGAAGTGACATTACAGATGCTTTTGTCACTTGCTTTATCTCCAGTGTGTGTATGTGTGTGTGATATCTGATCAGCCCGTGTTGTGTAAGATTTTCATCTCCTCGTAAAGTCCCTTTTGGATTCAAGCATTAGCTGTTTTTAATGTCGCTCACATCTTGACTGGGCTGTTGGCACAAGGCTGCAGGTAATCAGAACTAACTTAGTATGCTAATTGATGAGCATACTAACTGTAGGGAATACATAACGGCAGGTTAGTTTTGCGGGGTAATCAGATCAGTTATTATACTACATGAGATAAATGTTTAATTTGGCCACTTATTAAATCAGATGATGTGTCAAATTTAATTTAAAAGAGATATACATTACATAATTACTATAGGATTCCCAATCAGGTGTTAAATAACAAGTTTAACATCCAGAAACTCATGTAGTTTTTTTTCGGAGGATCGGTTATTACACAACACCAGTGTCTGTGTCTTCTGATATTAAAATAAAGGCCCTATTATGTAATTTTCCTAAATTCAGTTGTTTCCATTATAGTTTTTCATTTTGTTTTAATCGCTGGATTAAATTTTAGTAACCAGAAAACACATGCAGTTATTTGAAATCATGAAACTTGTGCAATATAACATATATTTTTTTGAAAGGATAACAAAAATTACTTTTTCAGGGTTCCATGAAGTCTTAATTGTTTTCCCTCCCAAATTCCATTTTATTTTTCCAAAATTGTATGCTTTGTTTTTTTTTTTTGTTTTTTTTCAATTTAATGGTTTAATGAAATGTAAAATTACTTTTTAAATTACATTTTAATAATCTAATCAATTTAATAAAAAGTAAATAAATAAATCATCCAAAATCCTGTTTTCCGCATCACAGAAATCATAGGGCCCAACAAAATCAACAAGTTTATGCTTTTTCTGACATTTCCCACTCATTTTCTCTTGTTTTCTTTGTAGCATTAAACCCAGAAAAGGAAATCCCCCCCATAAGCGTTGGATTGGAGCTGTGAATCTCGGGAAATGTAGGCCGTGTCCTGTAGTGTACTCCAGCGCAGTGTGTGGTTCTGACGGACACACATACTCCTCAAAGGTGAGATATTCATCACTGTATCACTGTTTACATTACACTGAAAAAAAAAAACAAAAAAAAAAAACTAGACAATATACAAAACACAACCAGATTGACAAATGAAAAATGTACACCCTCAAGAACAATTTCAAAGGACACAGATAATAAAAGTAGGTCTTCAAAGAAGACTTGAACATAGAAATAAAAGGAGCTGATCTAATATATAGAGAAAAAACCTAGGAGCAGCCGCTGAGAAAGCCCAATCACCTTTAGCTTTAAAATGAGAACAAGGAACAAAGAGTAGTCATTGACTAGATGATTGAAGGGGTCTTGAAGCAGTATATGAGGTGAGAAGATCACAAATATACTGAGGTGCAAGTGCAGGCAACGCTTTAAAAGCAAAGAGTAAAAATTTTAAATCAACACGCCACTTAATCGGTAGCCAGTAAAGAGAGTTTTAGTGTTTTAGTGCTAGACAGTAATCTGCCTTTGTACCATCTGCAAGCAATCTAAAACTGATTTAAGCAAAACCAAAGAGAATCCAACCTTGATGTTATGAAAACATGAATAATGGTTTTGAGGTCTTTCTTAAAAGCATCTTCTTGAGTCTAGCTATAGATCTTAACTGAAAGAAACTGCTTTTCATGACAATGCTAAACTGTTTATCAAAAAATAACAAGGTTTTTGACTAAGTCACGTATATTAGAGAAGAGGGGACCAAGGTGATTGACAATGTCAGAGGTCAGAAGCGATGGGGCAAAGATGATTATTTCACTTTTGACATTGTTTCGCTGTAAAAAAAAATTAGGTTGATTCAGCATTTTATGTCATGGCGACAATCAAACAAACTGGACGTGGAACAGCTGTTATCTTTAACAGAAAGACGAAGCTGAGTGTCGTCAGCATAGAAATGACAGGATAAGTTGTGTCCCTGAATAATATGTCCTAGAGGAAGCATATATAAAGTGAAAAAGAAGAGGACCCAAAATAGAACCCTGTGGAACACCATAAGAGATTTAAACACAAGATGAGAAACATTCCCTACATTAACAGAAAAAGCTCTCTCCTTGAGGTAAGAGGCAAACCACTCCAGCACAGACCCCTAAAAACCAGCTACATGATTTGAGTCGTTGTAAAAAGATTTCATGATCTACTGTGTCAAATACAGCACTTAAATCAAGCGGGATTAAAATACAGTCAAGAGTAAGTGAAGTGTCATTGGCAACATTCAACAATGAAGATTCATAATTAAAAATACTAATCGTGCAAGAGTAAGATGAACTCTGAGAGTTGCCTTTTTCCAAGAATTTTGAAATAAATGATGGGTCTGTAATTATACATAACGTTAAACAAGATGATGCTTTTCAACAACAGTTGTTTAAAAGTGGCTGGTACCACCCCATTGACTAGAGAGCTGTTAATAATAGAAGTTACTATTGGGCACAAAACTAGAAAAGCTTCTTCAAAAATATGTGAAGGCAGAAGATCAGAAGCGCAGGAAGACGGTTTCAAATTCGAAACAATATTATACTAAGTAATTGCGACTCATTTCCGTGTTTGATGAAATGCAAAGTGTTTTTGTGTTGAGGTTCAGGTGAGATACGAGTGCAATCTGATCAGGGGAATTTAACCTGAACACTATCAGGCACAGGATCATTGTGTCCCAACGAGAAGAGAGTCACCTTTAAATTCCAATATCAGTGCGCAGCGTTCTCTCTCTCTGCTGGTGTAAATGATGCAGTGTTTGGTGATGGATGGTTAGGTGGATGAACTGTGTCCGCTGTTGATATTGGATTCTTGAGTCCTGCGCAATCCCCCCTCCGGCTGGAGAACAGAGAGAAAAACCTGAACCTCCAGTGCAACCTGTGCCTCCCGTCTGTGACCGCATCGCTTTAACCCCGCCCACTCCATTTCCTTCCCTTCAGCCAGAATGAAATCAGATGTGAGAGATGGAGTGAGAGAGAGGCTTGGTCTGAACAGATAGAGCAGAGAAATGGACAGCGCATGGACGTGGTAGATACGTAAACCACCGTTCTGATATTTTCAGCTGTAAAATCACTAACACTATATTTAGAATGATTATTATAAACAGGGACATGCATGGTCTGATTATTTTCAGATAAATGGTGTTAATTTTTAAAACCAAAATTAAATCTTTATGCACCAAGCTGAAATTAGACAATCTGGAATTAGCATACAAAATAAAATAATATAAGATACCAAAATTAAAGCTCTAAACGTGAGTTAAGGAAAAAAGGAAAGAAAATGCAGTTTTTCTGAGCTCTTGGAAATGTTAAGGAATTAAGTCAGGAAGATTATTTAAAAAAACAGTCTTTTTTAGTATAAGTGATGGCTCTACCATATGAGTTGAATTTACAGCTTTGGCTATATGGAGTATAAAAAGTGTGCAAGTGTCATCATCTGTTGGTGCTTTATTTTTTGTTAATTTAGGCACTGTATTGAATAAATACCTGGGGCTGTGTTTGTTTTCTTCTATAAGAGACAAAAAGTAATCAGATCGTCATGTGTAGATGGATACCATGACATCTAAAGAGTGGCGGGAAAACTGGACAAAGGAGAACATGTGACTAAAGATAACCAATCAAAAGTCCATGAAAACAAAGCTAATAGTCCATGAAGATGACAAATTAACTGAATGTCTGTGACACAGATCTAGCAGTTTTTAAGGCTTTTCTGTAGGAGAAAGTACTTTCCCTCCATGCAATTCGAAATACCTCTTGTTTCTTCCAGCTGCGATCCATTTTCTGGGCTGCTCTTTTTAGGGTGGACTGTTTTCCTTATTTTTATTTTTTTAAAAGTGTAGTTATCATCAAGTTTTCTGAGCAATACGATATGCAAAAGAATTAAGACAAGTCAGGAAGATTATTTACACGGCAGTCTTTTGTGGTAGAAGTAATGGTTGTACAATATTTGCAACACAGAGTTGAACAGTTGTACAGCTTTAGCTAAATGGAGTATATACAAGACTAGATAATGATCTGAGAGTTATTGAATTTCAATGCCATTATCAATTCAGTGTGACAATATTAAATCTACAGTTTAATTTCGAAAAAGAGTCATGGATATTCAAATCACTAACAATTAAGACTATCTGTAGCAAGCACTAACTCAGTACAAATGCCACAGGGGATTTATCATTATCATTAACGTCTTTTATACTGTATTTATTAACTATCTGGTTTTCCGTATACTATTTACTATACTATCTGGAAGCATGGGTGGGTTGATGAACTCAAATTCAGGTCACATTCTGAAAGTAAAATAGGTTGTGAATGCTGTTTCATGTTGTTTGCATGCATTATAAAACTGATTATGTCAGAAAATGTACCTCTCTAGAGTTTTCCCTGACAAATGTGGCTCATTTATTTATTTGAATGCATTTGTGTTCATCTGAAGCACTGAACAGCCTCTTTACTGAACAAACAAGATGCAAGTCTTAAACTGGCGGATTATTGTTCATTGATATGCACACAAACAGTGTTTGAATGCCGTGTGTCGTTCAGCAGAGTCTATTGTTGAGATTTAAAGGTTGTTGGAAGGTTTAAACACTCATCAGGATGAAAAGGAAAAGAAAATAAGCACCGAATCCACACAATTTTTTGGAATTATGAATAGCAGCACAGCTGCAAATGTCCTTAAACGAATAGTTCAGACAAAATAAAAAAATGTTTTTGTTTTTTTTTTCTCTGTGTAATATGTGTAATGTGTTTAGTGATTATGATTGTTGTATTTGTCTTGTTGTATTGGTGAGCCAAAGACAATTTTCCACAATTTTCCACATTTCTCCAACAGATTTGGAGAAATGTAGCATTAAATCACATCCTTTGCAGTGAATAGGTGCTGTCAGAGAGTTCAAACAGCTGTTAAAAAACATTCCTCCAGTAAAAGTCATGTGAATTACTTGTGGATTATTGTGATATTTCTATCAGCTGTTTGGACTCTCATTCTGACTCATATTCACTGCAGAATAAAGAAACAAAGCTCTTCTACATCTTGGATGACCTGAGGGACATTTTCAGCAAATGTAGCATTTTACATTTACATTTTTGGGTGATCTGTTCCTTTAATAAGAGGTAAGAAGTACATTCTATTCTAAAGCTCACATTTTACTCAATAAGATCAACGTGCTAATGTTTCGATATTAATCAGCAGGACTGTCTGCTGTTTATTTAATTGATTCGCCTTTGATAAATAATGAAGTATTACACTTGATGAAGCGTTATAGTCTGATAGTCTAATCATGACATCATCTTTAATTAAAAGCCAAAGAACGCGGCAGATTTTACACCGTTTCTGTGCGATCAGATCTGACGAACACAATCGCCTCACTTCAAAGGACCTCAGATCATGTCATCTTAATTTGATAACTCATATTTTTCTCCTGGCTGAGGAAACAGACTCATTTCACGACTGATAAAGCTCAACGCTCGGGCTGCGACGGTTAAATGCGATAATGTCTCCAAATGCACTACCCAGAATCCTCTCTGCTCTTCCACAGTGTAAACTTGAGTTCCAGGCCTGCAGTTCAAGTAAGAGCATCTCTGTGAAGTGTGAAGGTCCGTGTCCCTGCCTGCCAGGACAGGAAGTCATCAAACCACACACAGAGAAGAATGGTGAGTCACTTCCTGTTTGTTAGGACCCGTGTAGGTCTGAATGGAGACTGTCTGAGCTGTCATTTTATAGGTGATCTGTTTGAGGTCAATATCTGCTGTATTTCTGTTTGGTTTCTATATTATATATGAAGGATTCTCAAATGTTTTTGGCATCCGAACCCTTTAACCTGAAATATTTACTTTTAATACCAATGAGATTTTACATTTACAATTTAACAAAACATTTGGATGTTCATTGTTTTTTTTTTTTGGCTAATGGTCACCTAACATGCAGGAAAACAAATTAAATATTTCGTCTTTTCACAGTAAGAGTTTTATTTAGATTTTTTATTTTAAAATAACTTAATTAGATCATAATCATACAATATGTAATTTTACATTCAACTCATGAATGTAATAAATATTTTCATAAATATTTTCCATTACAAATTGCTAAATGTTTTTAAATCAAGATACTTGAGATGCAAAATTGTATTGTTTTCTTTAAAAAGAAAATGACTATAATTAATTAGGTTTATGCTAACAAGAAAAATATCTGTTAGTAGGGTCAGAAAAAATAAATAGTTTCCCTCTGAATTTATTTTTTACATATTTTTCATACTCAACTGTGATAAATCACTTAATTCTTATTTAATATATTATTTTTTTGATATTTATACTGAATTGTGTGTTTGTGTATAGATGTATGTGTGTGTATATACACACATATTCAAAAACTGATAAATGATATAATTTAAATAAATTTAATTAAATCATAAAAATATGGTTAATGAGTTATTATGTAAACTTATCAGCACAATTATAAGAGACATTCTCTGTTTAATTAAAAGCAGCTGTGAATGTGGAAATGCAGAATTATGCCTATTTTGTCTGACATTTTGTCTGGTTTTTCAAGACAAATACTGTATCTAAACACAATATCTTAAATATCAGAATTAAAGTAAGTGAATATAATAAATCAAGAGGGAAAACACAATACATTTTTAACCCTGTTACTTTTTGTTAGTGTGTGTTAAGAATAAACTCACTTAATTAGGATATTTTTCTTAATGTTGTTTGTCATTATTGTGCATCTATTCTGCAACTTGATTTAAAAATGATTGTATATGTGTACTGGAAAACAAGAAGAGCACATTTCTGGTACTGAGCTCATGAGAATTTGCATTCATGCGGTGTCTGAAATCACTTACTAATTCACTAAATAACAGACACTTCATAGTTTAATATTTAGGGAAAGACTTTATGAACTAAGCTAGAGTCATTATCAAACACTTTTCATGAAGCTACATACATACTCTGAGCGCCTGGAAAAATAACTGTTTGAAATTGTATCAAAAGCTCAGACCACATAGGATCAGATTGTAACTGAATTTGAAATGACCTGTGAATGTGGTTTGGTGAAGTTGCATTTGGTATGTTTTTGCTGTTTAGACCACAGAAAAATAAAATTTGAGTCAGACACGCCAAAGCATTTTTGCTGCTTGTCTGAACAAACCGTAAGAGACATATGGAAAAGCCTCGAGAAAGGAAAACACTCAAGACCCAAGATGTTTTTTATAGTTTGTGTGTGTGTGTGTGTGTGTGTGTGTGTGTGTGTGTTTCCTGAGGGGAACATGAATTGTGAATTTAGAGTTTTGGGAACAACACTGGACATCACAAAGACAAGCTCTCTGGAGGAATAAACACAGAAAGATGTGTGCTAATGCAAATTTCTGATGTTTTTCTTTTATTCATGGGAAAAAAAGCATCTCATATAAGATTTGTTTAACACTTAAATTCTTTTAAGAGATTAAATGGAGATTCTGTGTCCTGCATATCAGATGTTTCTCCTAAAAGAGTCTATAATCTCATGTGTCTCCTTCAGAGTTTTGCGAATCTCAGCAATGTCTAAACTGGTCGGATTGCAATTTAAAGTCTCAGTATGAACCTACAGTTCTCATGAAACGATCTGAGCTGCTCTTCACGTTAATTTTATTGACTAATGGCTAATTTTTTGAGACAAAGGTGAAACA
Organism: Cirrhinus molitorella; assembly: GCA_033026305.1. Lineage (NCBI taxonomy): Eukaryota > Metazoa > Chordata > Actinopteri > Cypriniformes > Cyprinidae > Cirrhinus > Cirrhinus molitorella. The sequence continues at coordinate 10,357,449 of CM065129.1, forward strand.
CAAGCTCAGTTGACAATATTGATTAACCAACCTTTATTTTAATGAAGATATTGATTCTTAAATCCCAAGATTGATACTGTTGTCAGTTGATGCATGAACAAAACTTCACTAAACTAAATAAGTGTTGTGCCTTGATTTAAAACAAAGACTTTCACAAAATACAAAAAAAAGTGCTTTTGACACTCTTTAATGTGGCGTGACTGATCATTGTAGACGAGAACGATCATCTTTTTATCTTTACCATTTACTTTGAAATCTCTTTCATTCGCTGAAAGATGTAAATAAAACAGCTTGTAAACAATAATGTTATGTAACATATGTCATATTTATCTAAGAAAAAACCTTCAGTGTCCATAAAAAATAACTCCACAGAGGAGCATTTTGATAAATATATGCACTATTACATATTCATTATATTTTTCATGTAATCTGTTAATGATGTCTTAATGTATATTTAAATAAATGTTTCATGAAAACAAGTTTTAATTACAGACGCTTGTATAAAAGTTTAGATTTCAACAACAAATTAGACACATAATTATATGATTACATATAAAACTGTTTTATGTGCTATTTAAATGTTAATTATCAGTTTCAGTTATATTTAGCAATAATTGCAGCAATAAATCAGAAAAAAAAATCTGCTTTAGGTTGTTTTTCTGTACATACTTGATACATTTCTAAATGAGTTAATAATAAATCAAATTTAGATTGGAATTAAATTGAATCAGTAGCATATGATTCAAGCTGAATCGTGAATCTGTCAATACACTTGTTACTTATATAAAACATAAAATTGTAAATGAGAACTGGTTCTCAATTGACTGCAGATTTGAAGTATAATATCATGTATATTTACATATATCATTAAATAAAAAAAACTGTCTAATGTGCAATTTAAATGTTACATATCTAAAAATAAAAAAAGGAATAAATCTGAAAAAAACTACTTTAGTTGAGAGATATTTTTCCTTAAGAAAAACTGACATGTATCTGATACATTTACAAATTAACTGCTTGCGAATCAGAACTGAATTGAATCAAGAGCTTGTGAATCAGAATCAAATTCAAGAGCTTGTGAATCAAATTGAATCGTGAAATGTGTCAAAACTCTTGCTACTTACATGAAATATAAGTGAGGGTTGAAATATATTATGATGTATTTACATAATATCATTAAATAAAAAAGTGCTTAATGTGCTTTTTGACTTTTTTAGAGATTTTTATTTTTATTTTTCATAAAACAATATTTTCTGTTAGTTTCTGATATATATATATAATTCATATTAAATCAAGGCTGGAATCAAATTTAAATCAACAGCTTGTAAATCATAATACAATTTAATCAAGAGCTTGTGAATTAGGATCAAATTAAATCAAGAGCTTGGGAGTTAAGTTGAATCATGAAATCTGTGTCAATTCTATTGATACTTTCATGAAACATAGCTGAGAGGTGAAACATAATATCATATATTATCCAAAAATAAAAAAGGAATAAATCAGAACAAAAAAATTTAGTTGAGAGAGATTTTTCTCTTAAGAAAAACTGACATGTATCTGATATATTTACAAATTAACTGATACTGAATCAAGATTAAAATCTTATTGAATTCAGGAGCCTGTGAATCAGAATCAAATTGAATCAAGAGCTTGTGAATCAAATTGAATTGTGAAATGTGTCAATACTTTTGATACTTCCATGAAACATAAGTGAGGGTTGAAACATAATAGCATGCATGTTTATATGTATCATTAAATAAATAAAAAAAAACTCATCTAAGAATAAATATATGATAAGGATAATAAGTGATATTGAATTGAGATTAGAATCAAGTTGAAATCAGGAGCTTGTGAATTGGAATTGAAGTGAATCAATCACTTGTGAATAAGAATTAAATTAAATTAAAGGCTAGTGAATCTGAATCAAGCTGAATCAAGAGCTTGTGAATCAAACTGATTCAAAAATCTATGTTAATACTCTTGATACACAAAACAAAATAAGTTGAAACACAATATCATGTATATTTACATATATCATTAAAAATGCCTAATGAGCAATTTAAATGTTACATATCTAAAAATAAATAGGAATAAATCAGAGAGTTTTAAGAGGGTTTATTTTCTTACAACAAAAAAAATAAATAAAAATAAAATAAATAAATAAAAAAATTGCATGTACCTGATTATTTACAAATTAATTTATATTAAGAATCAAACTGAATCAAGAACTAGTAAATCAGAATCAAACTGAATCAAGAATTGAAATTATATTGTGAATATTGCCTCAATATCCAGCCCTACACTCTAAAAAAGGGTGTTAAATAACACTAAAAGTGGTTCATTTGCTTGTAATAATAAGAATCATCTTCGTGTTATACAACACTTTTGTCAAATGGTGCTATGTAGAGCTATAAGAGGAATGTCATTCTCCTCTTTAGATTTTAGATATGTTACTCCACTCATATGTTTGCTATGAATGGCAAAAGCTGTTTGATAAGGATAATAAGAAATTGAAATTGAATTGAGATTAGAATCAAGTTGAAATCAGGAGCTTGTGAATTGGAATTGGAGTGAATCAATCACTTGTGAATAAGAATTAAATTAAGGGCTAATGAATCTAAATCAAACTGAATCAAGAACTTGTGATCTGGAATCAAATTGAATCAAGAGTTTGTGAATCAGAATCAAATGAAATCAAGAACGTGAATCAGAATCAAATGTAAAAAGGGTGTTAAATAACACTAAAAGTGGTTCATTTGCTTGTAATAATAAGAATCATCTTCGTGTTATACAACACTTTTGTCAAATGGTGCTATGTAGAGCTATAAGAGGAATGTCATTCTCCTCTTTAGATTTTAGATATGTTACTCCACTCATATGTTTGCTATGAATGGCAAAAGCTGTTTGATAAGGATAATAAGAAATTGAAATTGAATTGAGATTAGAATCAAGTTGAAATCAGGAGCTTGTGAATTGGAATTGGAGTGAATCAATCACTTGTGAATAAGAATTAAATTAAGGGCTAATGAATCTAAATCAAACTGAATCAAGAACTTGTGATCTGGAATCAAATTGAATCAAGAGTTTGTGAATCAGAATCAAATGAAATCAAGAACGTGAATCAGAATCAAATGTAAAAAGGGTGTTAAATAACACTAAAAGTGGTTCATTTGCTTGTAATAATAAGAATCATCTTCGTGTTATACAACACTTTTGTCAAATGGTGCTATGTAGAGCTATAAGAGGAATGTCATTCTCCTCTTTAGATTTTACATATGTTACTCCACTCATATGTTTGCTATGAATGGCAAAAGCTGTTTTTAATCACTTTTTAATGCTTTTTTGTGGTCAGGTCTTCAGGAAATATACTGTACTTTAATGTCATTATTTAATCATTTTCCCTAAGAGACTAAGAGAGACTTAGAGAATCTTTAAAGAACTACACAGGGGTTAGCAGGGTTCTTTGAATGGCAGTGGTGCTATAACACCTCAACCACCCTGAGGAACTGCTGAAGAACCTTTTTTTTTCTTTTGTATGTAGTTCCCTCACATAACCTGAGTGCTGAATGAGCAACTCTGAGCAATGAAGTTTTCCTCCTGTAGTATTTTGATGCCATCAGTCTGTTATTTTAGGGGTTTGTTGTGCTGTAATTGAGATTCATGACCTCTAGCCTGTTTGCACTTATTTCCCAGCGGCTTCCCCGCACAGCGCAGTCTCCCTCTGTGAGTTCTGCTGCGAGATGTGTGCAGAGATGAAGGTTGGGTCTGATAGCAGTGTTATGATGTCTGTATTTTAATGACTTCAGATCACTGACATGATCTTTAATTGGAAAAGTGCAGCATACATCAGGAAGCAATTACCACCGAAAGAGAGAACGTGTCATTTGGAAGTCCATTCTTCTTTCATTTCCTCCCGTCTTTATTGTCTCACGGCCTCTTCTTTTTCTCTTTGTTTGACCTGTTCATCTTGTTTTGTCATTTTATCTCTGACTTTCATCTCGCACTCTTTTATGTGTCTGTGTTCTGTATTCAGATGAAGCGGTTATTCCTCAGTGTTTGCATTGAGAAAATCTCTTTCTTCTCAGCGTCCGGCCATTACCTGCTCTTCTGTTTTCAGCCGTGTGATTCTCACTGGAGCTACATCGTAGTTTAGAGAGACGGGTGACAGAGGGCAGGACTAGGGCCGTATGATTTCTGCAATGAGGAAAACATGGACGGAATCGTGAAATCCAGTTTATGAAAATGGAATTTACTGTATAATGCAGAATATAAATACAGAATAAATCAAAGTAGGGCTGTGCACTTAATCAATCTGTGATTGACTAGTGACAAAAGACTGCTATTAAAATTAACTTGAAGAAATTATGACAGAAATATATTAGGCTACTATACAGTAATAGGAATATCTTTTCCACCCCCTCCCATGTTTTTTTTTTTTTTTTTTTATAAACTTTGTTTGGACAAAAATTAGGTTTTCAGTTTTGATTTGATTATATTTTATGCCTTCTTTTGATCACCACTATTTTTCAATAATACATGTTTTTATTTAAAGCATACATCAGAAAACATAAGCAACAATACAAAATGTCTGAACAAAATAAAACATTTCAAAAGGTACTGTTATTACAAAAAAAAAAAAAAATGTTTTTTTTTTTATTGTTTCATGAATTCAAATGAGTAGACATGCTTTTTGATTATTAAAAATATGACAGAAATATATTAGGCTACTATACTAAGTAATAATAATAATACAATTTTGTGTTAATTTTTGAAGGAATATAAAAAAATCCAGGTTTAATGTAATAGTAAACTGTTTGGCAAATAAATAAGTAAATGAAAAATAAATTAATTAATAAATACAAAGTAATAGTAATAATTGTACAATTTTGATTTGATTCCATAAGATTAATTAAATTATAAATGTCTTATGCCTTCTTTTGATCATCCATTTATTGTAATACCTTTTTGTTAAAACATAAATCTGAAAAATTAAGCAGCAACACAGAATTTCTGAACAAATACAACATTTAAAAAATGTATTTAAAAACTGTTCATTAAATATTAAATTGTAAAATTGTTTCATAAATTAAATTGATTAGACATGTTTTTGATTATTAAAATGTAATTAAGCATATATATATATATATATATATATATATAATATTATTTTGATTTGATAAAATTTTAAAAGATTAATTAAATTATTAATGTTTTAAGCCTTTTTTTTTTTGGTCACCACCGTTTTTTTATTATGTATTTTGTTTTGTTTAAACATAAATCTGAAAAAGTAAGTACCAACAGAATTTTTAGAACAAATAAAGGAAAATTAAAAGGAAATTGTTAATTAAAAAATGTTAATAAAATGTGTCATAAATTCAATTGATTAGTCATGTTTTTTTTTATTACAAATTAATTAAACCACTTTTAATTAATTGTTGTTAAATAGTTTAAGTTTCTAAGGTTTTAATTAAATAAACAAAATTTGTATGAAACCATAACAACGAATTCAGAAAACACAGAATCTGGAAAAATAAAACAAATTTCTTGGGCCCTAAAAATGTAATGTTTATTTTTATATTAATATATTTTTTATTATTATTTCATAAAAACATATATAAAACAGTACGTTTTATGATTTAATTAATTAGACATTCTTTTAGATTATTAAAATTTAAGTAAACTGTAAACATCTAATTTAGAAAAATTAAAACAGAAAACTGTTGAAATTTGGGGAAAAAAATTATTTATTTCATTATTTAACAGGGCTCTAAAAGTATGTACGTTTTAGAGCTGCAAAACGATTAGTCGCGATTAATTGATTAAAAATAATTGTTTATGTTTGCATACTATATGTGTGTGTACTGTGTATATTATTATGTATATATAAAAACACACATGTATATATTTAAAAAAAAATGCATGTATTTGTATGTAAACACTTAGAATTTAAATCATTTACATATAGACATAAATATGTTACATATAAATCAAACATATTTGTCCTTAATATATACATGTATGTGTGTATTTATATATACATAATAAATATACACGGTACACACACGTATAGTATGTATTTATAAACTTCAATTAGACATGATTTTTGATGACAAAAATTTTAACCATTAAAGTGAGATAAAAAAAGAATTCAGAAAAATTAAAATGGAAAAAAAAGTGAGTTTGGAAAAAAATAAAATAGAGATTTATTGGGACACTACAGGAGATTTAAATGTATGTGTTTAGCAGAAGCTTTTATCCGAAGCACCTTACATGAAATTAAACCTATGATCTCCACCAGCCGAGCCGCAGAAACTCCTGGAGATGCTGGAAGTGAGAGACAAAGAGGTGGAGATGATTACAGATGGAGCCGGAGGGGGTGGAGATGGGCGATGGGTTTGTTAGGATGAAAGGACGGATGAAGAGCGGGAGAGAGATGCGATCTGAAGAGAAACACCAGAGAGATTTTTCACTCGCAGCAGGGGAGAAAAGTGAAAAATAGAGGGATCACCTGAGAGAAAATACTGTAGAGAGATGAGTGTGTGTGCACGCCGAACAACACTCGCTCATTATGTTTTGAAGAATCGTTTTTCACGCTTTACACCGCAATATAATACAACCAACACACACACACTCATCTTTCTTCATTGGGCCTTAGAGGAAAAACAGCAATATGAGGCTTTCAGTGGAAAATTACATCCACACAAATGTGTGTCGGTGTGTGTGTGTTTCTGGGTCATTCTGTAATGCAGAAGGTCTTCATCTCAGCATGTGTCTTAATATGTTGGATAAAAGAGATATAAAACATATTAGTTTGTTTCCAAGTGATGCACTTCTTGCCAATTATCTCATCCTGTTATTGTTTTCAAATCTTATTGGTATTGGATATTATGGGATTTTGCGCTTTTGAGCTGCATATAAACTACTGTTCTACTAAAGTACTAAAGTTTCTTTAAATAAGTTTCTTTTGCTTACCAAGGCTGCATTTATTTGATTAAAAATGCAGTAAAAATAGCAACATTGATAAATGTTATTACAATTTTAAGTACGTGTTTTCTATTCAAATATATTGTAAAATGTAATTTATTCCTGTGCTGCAAAACTGGATTTTCAGCATCATTAATCCAGTCTTCAGTGTCACACGATCCTTCAGAAATAATTATAATACAATGATTTGCTGCTCAAAAACACATTTCTGATTATTATTATATAGTATGTTGAAAACAGTTATATTTTTGTGGAAACAGCAATACTTTGTGTTTTTTAGAATTATTGGATGAATAGAACGTTCAAAAAAAAATAATTTGTAACTCTATGAATGTCTTTACGGTAACGTTTGATCAGTTTAATGCATCCTTACCCATTAAAAAAATACAAAGTTTTAGATGATATATGAATATATATAGTTTACATACACCTTGCAGAATCTGCAGAATGTTCAATATTTTACCAAAAAGAGAGATCATACAAAATGCATGTTATTTTTTATTTAGTACTGACCTGAATAAGATATTTCACATAAAAGACGTTTACATATAGTCTACAAGAGAAAAAAATGGTTGAATTTAAAAAAATGACCCAGTTTACGTACGCTTGATTCTTAATACTGTGTTGTTACCTGAATGCTCCACAGCTGTGTGTTTTGGTTTTTCAGCATTTTTGTGTATTTAAACACTTTCCAACAATTACTGTATGATTGTAAAGATCCATTTTTTCACAAGGGACTTAATGCATCAGGAAAAGCAATGCATTAAGAGCCAGGGGTGAAAACTTTTGAACACTATACATTCTTCTTATTTTGTCTAAATATCATATATATATATATATCTATATCTATCTATTGTTTTTTTTTTTTTTTTTTTTTTTTTTTGTACTGCTCTTCAAAAGCTACAGAAGATACTTACGTTTCCCAGAAGACAAAATAAGTTACATTTACCCTGATCTCGAAATTCAACAAGTTTTTACCCCCAGCTCTTAATGCATGTTTTTTTCCTTCTGAAGCATCAGTTGAGCACTTGAGCCTTCTGTAATAGTTGCATACGAGTCCCTCAGTTGTCCTCAATGTGAAAAGATGGATCTCAAAATCATACAGTCATTGTTGGAAAGGGTTCAAATACACAAAAATGCTGGAAAACCAAAGAGTTTGTGGGACCTGAAGGAACAGTTTAACTGTTAAGGACAATTTAACACACCTGATTGAGATCAGCTTGTTAGTTCAGTTCATAGATCTCTCTCCTAATAAGCTGATGATCTGATTCAGGTGTGTTAAATAAGGGAGACATGCAAAATGTGCAGAGCAGGGGTCCCCAGGACTGGAATTGGGAACCGCTGTAAGGTGTGCTGATTCCATTTATTCCAGTGGTTCTCAATCCTGGTCCTGGGGGACCCCTGGTCTGCACATTTTGCATGTCTCCCTTAATTAACACACCTGATTGAGAACATCAGCTTATTAGGAGAGAGATCTATGAACTGAACTAACAAGCTGATCTCAATCAGGTGTGTTAAATAAGGGAGACATGCAAAATGTGCAGAGCAGGATTAAGGACCACTGATTTATTCCATAAAGTTGTAACTATACTAAACAACGTTTTATGAACTCAAACTTGAAAATGAATGGCTTCAAAAGCTCATTAATCACAGTTGTGAACATCAGTGTATTTCAGGCTATTCACAACCCTGCAGAACATTCAGGAAATCCTGTAATTCCTCCTGAATCTCAGATGCAGCTGTCGAGCATTAATACGATGGTTTTAATACATCAGAATAAATGTCACTGGAGTGTTTGACTCTCCCGTACTCATAAACACTTCATTTTAAAGGTCAGACATATCAATAGCTATCACAGGCAGGTTGATGTGATCCAAACATTATTCTTGTCTGTACTTCACATTAGGAGATGATAAATACACTATTCAGCGCTGTTTGTTTAAAGGTTTCCGTTAGACTCTGTCTGCGTCCATTTATTAACACCAGCTGTTTTTTGGGGGGTTTTTTTGCATCAAAATCAGCCATTTTCCATCTACTCTGTGACACACACTACTGTCACTTTAAGACTTATTTGTTGTTATTTGAGTGCTGTAAATGTGGGTGGTCATATGAGACCCTGGACCACAAAACCAGTCATAAGGGTCAATTTTGATCATTTTGATTATAAATAGGCTTTCCATTGATATATGGCTTGTTAGGATATACAATATTAGGATATGCAATTTTTGACCAAGATACAACTATTTGAAAATCTAGAATCTGAAGGTGCAAAAAAATACTGGGAAAATCGCCTTTAAAATTGTGCAAATTAAGTTCTTAGCAATGCATATTATAATCAAAAATTAAGTTTTAATATATTTATGGCAGGAAATGTACTAAATATCTTCATGGAACATGATCTTTACTTAATATCCTAATGATTTTTGGCATAAAAGAAAAATGTATAATTTTAACCCATACAATGTATTTTTGCCTATTGCTACAAATACACCCATGCTACTTAAGACTGGTTTTGTGGTCCAGGGTCACATATGTTAATGAGCTCCTGGTTATGGCACCAGTCATGCTTGTTTTTGGATTACACTTTACAATGCCACGTTTAACTTACAGATCTCAGTAGTTTCAGCAGTTTTAGTGGAGCAGACCACCTGAGATCCTTCACATTTGCATTGATCGTTTGCATTTACGTGTGTGTTGAAGGTGACTCTTCTGCCTAACAGAAGTATTCTGCCTTTGGACGTCCTACTTTATACTCTGATTACCCATAATTCAATGTGGCCAATACACACACACACACACGCACTTGCACAATTCCTGGTGGAAAGGTATGTGTGTGGATGTAAAAACCTGAATTTGCATTGTTGCCAGACTTTATGAATCATCAGAAAAAACGCGGCACTGCTCTGTTCCTCATAAAATCTCACACACACACACACACACACACACACACACACACACACACACTGTTAGCGGCAGCCCGGAGGAATACTGTGGACTTTGATTAAAAGAAGTAAAAGAAGCTCAAAGTTCAACACAGAGAAACTGAAAAGGGACAAAAGGAAAGCGCAGCTAATTAATTAATGATCTTCGTTATCAGCGTTTCCCTCTGTTAGGCCGCCTCGTAACGATAGAGGAAGGACGATAAGTGAAGTAAAGAGCTGGTGTTTTATTCTCTCTTTTTCTGTCTTTGACTGTAAGCCAATTAATTAATCAGACTTTCTTAGATTCAACCTCTAATCATACATGTGGCCTGCAGAGGTTTCCTGAAAGTGTCAAGCCAGTTTTATTTGTATAGCACGTTTTACATTACACACAGCTTTACAGAAAATCATGATGGTAATGTCTATAATGTCTAGAATATTTTAATGTTTTATAGTCTTGAGCATACATATAGTATGTATGCAAATTGAGATGGAAGTACATTTTGCGATGGAAAAAAAAGTCATGTAGAGGGTATTTGCTATATGGTAGGGCTGGGTAAAAATATAAATTTTTCGATTATAATCAATTCTCATTTTTACAAAACGATATTGATTCTTAAATCCCAAGAGTCGATTAGTCTAAGTTTTCAGTGAATAAACGCAACACTGTAGCATCACCTCCCATCCAATAAATCGCAATAAGCTTTGTGCTTTGTTACTTTTCATATGAAACAAAGTCTCCGATTTTAGATTCTGTCCTTTTTATTACAGTATTCAAACAATAAATGCCGTTTCGACGCTATTTAATGTGGAGTGACAGATTGTACCTCAGTTAAAGAGAAGCAGCTTGTGAACTAATCGTCTCCTCTGCTTTAATACCAGTTTCAGCACAAAAAAAACATGAATGAACATCATCTTCCTTCCTGGCGTTTTCCCATGCTCACACAGGGTCCGCAACTCGGCTCTGTCTTCTCCAATTGGCTCGATTTGTAACGGGCTAGGCCCACCGCTCTCATATCCTCCATGACCATCCACCGCTTCATGGGTTTTCCTCACGGCTGGCGGCCTCCAGGATCAAAAACAGAAGTGAATGCACATCACTATGTTAAAAGAAATCCGTATCCTGTCTCATGTAATTACTAAATCAGGGTTTCAACCGTGAAAAGATGTCACAATCAATATGTCACACAACGTCACATTAACCTCAGAAAAAAAATATTCGGTGACTATAAACTTGTTAATCAGCTAGAATAATGAACTCTAGAGAGGAGTGTTTTGCTAATAATATGCACCATATACCATATTCATAATATTTTTTACTGTTCTCCAATTTTTAATTAATTTAAATTCGTCAATTTTTTCATGTAAGCCACAATTTAAATAATTATATTAAAAATAATAATAATTGAGTAGAAATAATAATGAAGTAATTGTAACTAAATAAATTTTAAACTTAAATTTTAAAATAATGTGTATTTTACAATATTAGTTGATTTGGCATGTACTGTACCTGATAAATATCCAAAATGATCAATTGAGTCAAATTGGAAATTGCATTGAATCATAAACTTCAAATCCAATCATGAAATTTGTGACAAAACCCAGCCTTATAGTATAGTTTGCTTATGTGAGTTAACTGTATGTCTGCAAATGAAGTCGTATATATTATATATTCATCTTAATATATGTAGCCATGCAATAATGTAATTGAGTTTTGTAAAAAAAATAATATAATAAAGCAGCTGAGATTCACTATATAGTTTATACCACCCTACGTGATATAGTACTCTATGTGAATAAAGTTATATAAATCCCCTGCTGATTTTGTACGTTTTCCCACTGACAAAGAAATGATTAGTCTGTAATTTTAATGGTAAGTTTTTTTTTAACTGTGAGAGACAGAATTAAAAAAAAAAAAAAAAAAAAGGCATTTAAAAAAAGTTATACATTGATTAGCATTTTAATGAGTGAAATAAGTATTTGATCCCCTATTAATCAGCGAGTTTTCTGACTTCCAGGTGTTTCTTATACAGGTAACAAGCTGAGATTAGGAGCGTTCTCTGAAAGGGAATGCTCCTAATCTCATCTTGTTACCTGTTTGAAAGACATCTGTCCACAGACCAAAAGACCAAAGACCAAAGAGGCCAAGACCAAAGAGCTGTCCAAGGGACAAGATTTTAGACCTACACAAGGCTGGAATGGGCTACAAGACCATCACCAAGCAGTTTGGTGAGAAAGTGACAACAGTTGGTGCGATTATTCGCAAATGGAAGAAACACAAAGTAACTATCAATCTCCCTCTGTCTGGGGCTCCATGCAGGAGTTTCAATGATCATGAGAACAGGAATCAGCCCAGAACTACACAGGAGGATCTTGTCAATGATCTCAAGGCAGCTGGGACCATAGTCACCAAGAAAATAATTGTTAACACACTATGTCGTGAAGGACTGAAATCCTGCAGCGCCCGCAAGGTCCCCCTGCTCAAGAAAGCACATGCACAGGCCCATCTGAAGTTTGTCAGTGAACATCTGAATGATTCAGAGGAGAACTGGGTGAAAGTGTTGTGGTCAGATGAGACTAAAATCAAGCTCTTTGGCATCAACTCAACTCGCCGTGTTTGGAGGAGGAGGATTGCTGCCTGTGACCCCAAGAACACCATCCCCACAGTCAAACAGGTGGAAACATTATGCTTTGGGGGTGTTGTACCTCATGTACCATCAAAACTTGGGTGAGAACCTCCTTCCCTCATTGAAAATGGGTCGTAGATGGGTATTCCAGCATGGCAATGACCTAAAACACACAGCCAAGGCAACAAAGGAGTGGCTCAAGAAGAAACACATTAAGGTCCTGGAGTAGCCTATAGCCAGTCTCCAGACCTTAATCTGAAAATCTGTGGAGGGAGCTGAAGGTTCAAGTTGTCAAATGTCAGCCTCGAAACCTTAATGACTTGAAGAGGATCTGCAAAGAGGAGTGGGACAAAATCCCTCCTGGGATGTGTGCAAACCTAGTGGCCAACTACAAAAAATATCTGATTTCTGTGATTGCCAAAAAGGGTTTTGCCACCAAGTACTAAGTCATGTTTTGTGAAGGGGTCATATACTTATTTTACTCATTAAAATGCAAATCAATTTATACTTTTTGCATTTTTTTTTTCTGGATATTTTGTTGTTATTCTGTCTCTCTCTTAAAATATACCTACCATTAAGATTATAGACTGATCATACATACAAACAAACACCAGGGATCAAATAATTATTTTACCCACTGTAGAAAGAAAGCTGTACGATTGTATAATTAGCATTTTTGCAATGATATAAACAATCAATCATCCTAGATTTGCTATATAGTAAGTTTTATTTTACTTATACTGTATATATGCCATCTACGTTTCGTGACATATTTGATGTGAAATGTCCACTGGCACTAAAAGACTGTTCTGTTATTTAAATTTTTTAGATGAATGTACATATGGTACGTTTTATGTGATGTTGGTTTTGTACGCGTCACCGCAGTTCTGACTTGAAACATCCATTGAGTGGCGCGAGTGCTCTGTGACATTACAATAATGTACCATCTGCACTACTCCTAAATCTACCCGATTTGTTCATAGTATGAACAAAAGCTAGCATGACGTAAAACGCAATCGCAAACATACCATTTTAGCTTGTTTTTCAATCTGTCATCTTTTAGCTCTTTCATAATGATTCATGTTTTTCACAGGATTCGTACCCAAGGATTCCGCATCCTAAGTCAATTTCCGTGCCAGCTGAGCTTCTGTGCAAGCTTGTTACGTTTGGAAAGCGAAACATATAGAGTTGTAATCATAACTCTGTATGAAAAAAGATTACAAGTGCTCGCTGTTTTACTACCTCTAGTGTTCATTTCTGTTGGAAACTGCAGTGATACTTATTGGTACGTATTTCGCATCTTGCGAAAAAAGTTCCCACAGGTACGTTTTTGTCATGAGATCAGGTCACTAACTTTATATATAGAGCTGTGTGATAATATTTTTGCAAGAATATAATCAATCACACAGCAGAGATTTGCTATATGGTACAGTATATATCACTTTACATGGGTAGTGAACCCAAGGGGGCGAAATAGTGTAGTGATGGATACTCACGTCACAGGCGACGTTATGATTCTTGGATCACGTGCCACTTAATGTGTGGTTATGTGTACATCACATAAGAAAGATTGGTGGGATCTCTAACTTGTTGAACCTCTCACTGTATTATCAACACAAGGAAGACATAAGTGTAATAAATACATTTTATTAACAAAAGACAGACAAGAGCTATATTATCTATGGAAAGATAAACTGTTTCTACTCTGCAACAAATCAGCTGCAATCAGCTATATAATATTTAATGTAAATTAAAAAAATCATACTGATAATATACAACAATGCCAAGGTCTCTGGAAGAGGTTTGGAAGTGATATTTACGAGTGAGCAGTCCGGCGCAGCGAATTCTTCCACTGGTTGTGCTGGTAGCAGTTAGTGGGAATAGGAGCAGGAATCCGTTTTGAAAGCCTTGAACATGAAGTGCTGGAGGATCCTCATCTCCTGGAGCACCAAAGGGTCCTAAGATCTAAAAAGTAAAAGTACCTGAAGTGAAGGTCTGCTCGCCAAAGCTGAACCTTGTTGCAAATGTCTGTGTCTTCTGCCTCTCTGGGCTAGAGACTTAGAACTTGGTCGTTCTGCTTTGTCTCTCTCGGATGGAGAATCAGGGCGTGCTGCATCTGTTGTTTTCTCGCTGGACGAAGACTCTGAATGTAGAGTAACTCTTTCCTCACAGGCTGGAGGCTCAGAACTTGGTTGTATCTGTTGCTGCCTCAAAGCTAGAGACTCGAAGCGTGGAGTGTCTGTTTCTGTCTCTCTGGACATTAGACTCTGTTGCAGTCATTTCCTTGACAGAACTCAGAACCGTGGTAGCTGTTATTGCCTCTTCCCTTACAGGACTCAGACTCAGTATGGTGTATCTGTTGCTGCATTCCCGGTAATAGGACTCAGACTCAGAACAAGGGTGTCTTTTGGAAGGGTACCTTTATACCTTTCTCATGAGGAGGAGATTGCAATTTGGTGCATCTCCTTTTCCATGCTGTGATTGGATGGTTCCATCAGAGTGGGGGGACCTGGGGTGGCCCATCCTTCTTTCCTCTTGTGGAATTTATTTGCATAGTCCAAACACTAAGTTAGAGAAGTGTCACTGAAGTTTTACCAGTGCAGTTCAAGCACATTGAGTCCAAACACGATGGAAAAAGATTGAACTGTCATGCATGCAATCATTTGTCCAGTAACAGCTGAGTTTGTGTAAGATGTTGCACTACACATCACTTTCTATGAATAAGTAGATAAGATAAGATGTGTATGTTGTGGTTTGCATCAGTTCAAGGTTTGAAATTATAGTTTTGAATGGATTTGGATAGATCTCTGTGATCTCTCCTTTTGTTTCACCCACTGCTGCTGTGTCTGGAGATCCTAAGGAATTTGTATGACCAACCTTAGGAATCAGTCTTAAGGTGGGTGGAGGGCAGAAACTGCATTTTGACCAATAGGAAGTTCTGTCCTTCCTGGGCTTTGTACCGAAAGGTCTTCTTCTTGCCCTCTAAGAGGTGTCTGGGAGTAGTCCTGGCATCTTTATCTCATGGCATTGGACAGTTTGCTTATGTTAGTCCACCAAGATCCAATCAAAATGTAGCAAACCTTTGTCCGCTATTGTGGTCAGAGAGGGGGCCCCCGCCGTAAACTGGGCCCTGGAATGTGCTGTCCACTACACATGAGTATACTGTATGCAGGTAAAGTAAGAAATATTATATATCAAACTTTTAATATATATCTAGGTGATAATGTAGTTTATTATATGGATCTGTGTTATACTGTGATTAGCATTCATTTTGTTCTGTTCAGGTTATCAACCCGTAAACTCAAATGTACTTTCAAAATTAATAAATTAAAGTTACTTTCTTCATATTCCCAACTGGGAAAGGAATAAATAAATAAATTATGAGTGTTATAACAACTGAAGGGTATGTACGTCTATATACCTTGATGTCAATTGTTCAGCTGATGAAATATTGAAAATATGTCTTTGCGAAGAGTTTATAGTCGTGTATGTTTGTTTGATAGTTGAGCCTCAGGAACAAATAATATTTGTCTTGCAAACATCATAATATTGTACTAATTGCACATAACTAATTGAAATGTAAGGCATAGGAAAGAGAGCTTGGGGCTTTTGAGAGCCTGCATGGATTTTTCAGCTTGTGAAAATCGAATTGTTTTCTGAAGTGCAGAAATTACATTCTGAGCTGTTTTAACTCAGGAGTAGTTTGAGTTTGTTTGTGCTTGGGTTTGAGCTTCTCAGTCTTTTCCAACCTGCTGCTCTGCGTTCCGTCGTGAAACACCCGTAATCCTTCACTCTGGCACGAGATGAATCGTTGAAGATCTGAGTTTTTCTCAAGTTCTTCGCTCTCTGAACCGTTTCTGTTCATCCGCTGGCCACCCACCAGCCGAGAGCAGCACGAGCGCATCGTCCCCTATATGTGTTCACACGCTCCTGCTGCTCCTGCTCACTGTCTGGACCAGATCCTGAGCCTCCAGAAACACAGAAAGAAAAAGAAAAAGGGTTTTTTGAATCATTGACAACACCCACTCAACATATGCTCCTACCCGTGGTACGCACGAACACGCGCACGCTTGATTTGCATTTACCGAAACTGCTCGGTTAAAGAGATTAATTCTTATAACCAGATTCCCAGTTTCATTTTAATTAAGCAGAGCTCCAGGCACAGAAACGCAAACATGCCAGAATGACGGACCTCCATCAGGAATTAAATCTCTGCAGCTGTATGTCAGAGCCCTCCGATAAGAGCAAATTAACTCTGCCATCTGTCTGCAGGAGAACCTCGGCGAACGCCTGGGATTGAAGGCCGAGATGAGAGCGCTACTTTAAAATGTAGTGTAAAGCTTACATTAGTAATCCATATGAAACTAATGTTATCTGATTACCAAAATGCACATGAGAGAAAAGTAAGGATTTTAATGTCTGCAAAATAGTGTGACCAGTAAAATGAAATGAATGTGAAAGTGTGTTTTTTTTTAAAAGAAGTATTTCTGCTCATCAAGGCTGCATTTATTTGATAAAGAAAAAAACTGTAATATTGTGAAATATTATTGCTATTTAAAATAGTGGTTTTCTATTTTAATATACTTTAAAATATAATTTATTCCTGTGATGCAATGCTGAATTACTAATTTTGGAAACAGTTGTGCTGCTTAATATTTTTTGGCAACTTGTGATATATATATATATTTTTTTTTCTTCAGGATTTTTTCATGAATAGAATGTTAAAAAAACTGTTATTTAAACTAGAAATATTTTGTAACAATACACAAGTTCAAAGTTTGAGGTCTGTCATTTTTTTTCTTTCTTTTTTTTAAAGAAGTTAATACTTTTATTCAGCAAGGATGTGCTAAATTGATAAAAAGTGATACTTTATATTGTTATATTGTTAAGATTTCTATTTTGAATAAATGCTGTTCTTTTTTAACTTTTTATTCATCAAGGAATCCTGAGACAAAAAATCACAAGTTCAAAAAAATGTTAAGCAGCACAACGGTTTCCAACTTTGATAATAAATCAGCATATTAAAATGATTTCTGAAGGATCATGTGAGACTGTGAAGACTACAGTAATGGCTGATGAAAATTCAGATTTGCATGACAGAAATAAATTATATTTTAAAATAGATTAAAATAGAATCTGTAATTATAAAATTGCAATAATATTTCATAATATAGTCAAATAAATTGAACTTTAATATATATATATATATATATATATATATATTCTTCCAAAATTCCAGTAATTATTCCACCCCAATATTTGTTTGTCCAAGGTAGCAACAGTAACTAAGGGGGGCGGGGCTTAGAGATAGGTCAATTACAGTAGGATATGCAGATCCCCCCCCAAAAAAAACACATTATTGTTTTCTGACCAATTAACATAGTCAAATGAGATTGTAGTGATGACACATTTCACTCGCTCTCTGTGTGTGTTCATAACACCATATGGGTCATAATTGAATTCAGATGCATAGCAGCAGGACTTGAACTCTAGATACTCTTTGACCTTTAAGATCATCTACCTGTGCTGCCACACCTGTTACCCTGAAAACAGTCCAGTTACAATATGATTTGACCATGGAAATCGTAGGTTCTGCTGTCTGTCAAATTCAGTTTAGCAATACAAGCTTTTGTTGGAGTTGTCTACTGGGTGAGTTTGAACATCAGCCAACAAGAGCCTAGAGACCCACTGACTGTGTTCATACAGTGAAAGTGAACAGTGACCAGACAGTCAAAAAGTACAAAAACACCATAAAAGAAGCATAAAAATAGTCCATGCATTGTATTCCAAGCCTTCAGAAGCCATATGATGAGATGGTTGTGTTGTATAAAGGTACTTGAGTAGATAAATGTACAGTGGGTATGTAAAGTTTTCACTCTTACATTTTTCACTCTTTGTTATATTGCAGCCATTTGCTAAAATCATTTAAGTTCATTTTTTTCCTCATTAATGTACACACAGCACCCAGAAAAACACAGAATTGTTGAAATTTTTGAAGATTTAATAAAAAAGAAATCACATGGTCCTAATTATTCAGACCCTTTGCTGTGACACTCATATATTTAACTCAGGTGCTGTCCATTTCTTCTGATCATCCTTGAGATGGTTCTACACCTTCATCTGAGTCCAGCTGTGTTTGATTATACTGATTGCACTTGATTAGGAAAGCCACCTTACAGCTCACAGTGCACGTCTCCTTACAGCTCACAGTGCATGTCAGAGCAAATGAGAATCATGAGGTCAAAGGAACTGCCAAGGTTACAAAAAAATTTCTGCTGCACTTAAGGTTCCTAAGAGCAAACTGAGCTATCAGGGGAGAAGAGCCTTGGTGATGGAGGTAAAAAAGAACCCAAAGATCACTGTGGCTGAGCTCCAGAGATTCAGTTGGGAGATGGGAGAAAGTTGTGGAAAGTCAACCATCACTGCAGCCCTCCACCAGTCGGGGCTTTATGGCAGAGTGGCCCGACGGAAGCCTCTCCTCAGTGCAAGACACATGAAAGCCCGTATGGAGTTTGCTAAAAAACACCTGAAGGACTCCAAGATGGTGAGAAATAAGATTCTCTGGTCTGATGAGACCAAGATAGAACTTTTTGGCCTTAATTCTAAGCGGTATGTGTGGAGAAAACCAGGCACTGCTCTGCTCATCACCTGTCCAATACAGTCCCAACAGTGAAGCATGGTGGTGGCAGCCATCGAGGGAAAGATGAATGCGGCTAAGTACAGGGATATCCTGGACGAAAACCTTCTCCAGAGTGCTCAGGACCTCAGACTGGGCCGAAGGTTCACCTTCCAACAAGACAATGACCCTAAGCACACAGCTAAAATAACGAAGGAGTGGCTTCACAACAACTCAGTGACTGTTCTTGAATGGCCCAGCCAGAGCCCTGACTTAAACCCAATTGAGCATCTCTGGAGAGACCTGGCTGTCCACCAACGTTTACCATCCAACCTGACAGAACTGGAGAGGATCTGCAAGGAGGAATGGCAGAGGATCCCCAAATCCAGGTGTGAAAAACTTGTTGCATCTTTCCCAAAAAGACTCATGGCTGTATTAGATCAAAAGGGTGCTTCTACTAAATACTGAGCAAAGGGTCTGAAAACTTAGGACCATGTGATATTTCAGTTTTTCTTTTTTAATAAATCTGCAAAAATGTCAACAATTCTGTGTTTTTCTGTCAATATGGGGTGATGTGTGTACATTAATGAGGAAAAAATGAACTTAACCCTCTGGGGTCGACGGTCGCGCCGGCGCGACCAGCTCACTTTTTTTAAGATCAGTGCGAAAGATACTAAAATTGCTCTGTCGATATTAGTCACACAAATACGAGTTATACATCATTCAAAATGGTTAAGTGTATACTTTTTTTTGTGTACACTCAGAATAACAACTGAACTTTGTTCTTTTTTTAAATAAAGAAAAAAGACGGGGTGTTTTTTCTGTCTTCAGCGTCTCCGCGCACTGCGATTAGAAACGCTTCAATAAATGTATCTTTAACTCGGTGGAGGCTCAGCACACAGACAGTTAATATACATGGATAGAAAGCTTAATATCTCTACTTTTAAATAAAGCAAGTCTTGTCGAAAACAAATGTTCTGTTATAAAGTAATCCGTATGAAACCAACAACATGTTGAGTTTTGCGCTCAGTGTTCATTAACGATAATGAAGTTGACGCCTCCGCTTTTGATATGATAATTAGCCATGTGCGCCGCGCGGGAATGTTAACGCCCACATCACCGCAAACTAACTTTGAGAATTCATCGCGTTCATCTCAGCTACTGTTCGCTTATGGAAGAAGACACACTGAGAGGACTAAACACTGAATTCACCAGATGAAGAACAGAATGCGACGCGCGGCTGATCCACGTGACGCGATCGTTCTGAAGAGCAAGTAATGTTTCTTATTTGCATTAGTTAACGTGCTATTCTCACATATACTTGAACACATAGCTGTGTTTTTCTAAAACTATAACTCCTGGCTAAAAGGTTTGAAATCGAGTGAAAAGGATAGGTACAATTCATATAATAGGCTACTACACAATTCATTGTATCTAAATTCTTACGACGCAATGAAGGTTTCATGCTCTATAGGCTGTAATATAAAACAAAATATATAAGTATATATAAGGATATATATATAAGTATATATAAGGACTGTACTGTTTTTAGTGATCGCATACCTGCATCACATATGACTCTTCACTTGAATCTGAGGTAGTTGTATTAACATTATTTGTACGGAATACCAGGGGTAGTTCAGTTTTTGCGGTCGAGTAAATGCACAGATATAATAATTCACTGATGTAATTATATGTGCATCGCCATAATATTGAAGTATATGTACTTGTTTGACGTTACTAAATAATAATATAGATTCTCTAATTGTTATCTGAGTGCTGCTCACACTGCAAAAAAATCTCTATCTTAGATTTTTGTCTTGTTTCCATTCAAAATATTTAAAAATTCTTAAATCAAGAAGGATTTTCTAGACAAGTAAACAATGTCTTGTTTTCAGACACTAGAAAATTAAGTGAGTTTTTGCTTGAAACAAGCAAAATAATCTGCCAATGGGGTAAGCAAAATAATCTAGCCTTCTGTTTGAAATAAGATTATTTTGCTTACCCTATTGGCAGGTTATTTTGCTTGGTTTAAGCCAAACCTCACTTAATTTTGACTTATTTTTTCTGAAAACAAGACAATAATTTTTACTTGTCTAGAAAATCCTTCTTGATTTAAGAATTTTTAGATATTCTGGCTGGAAACAAGACAAAAAAATCTAAGCTAGAAAAGCAGTTTTTTTTGCAGCGCACCCGTTTTTAACAGATTTGCTAGTGAAAAGTGTTAATATATCTTCACATTTTTAGCACAGCAAACAAGGCACGACACTTTTCCACATAGAGGAATTACAATAAAATAGATGAAAATCTTTGAGCATTCTCACATTCTTTCTTCACAGTGCTCCAACTTGATGGGCGAACATTACCTTTGATGGGGGGAACATTAGCCATTGTGGGAGTGTCTTTTGTCTCTCCTTGTGTGAATTACATGAATATTCAGAGCTATTAACACTCCCATGAATATGGCAATGCTGGCCAAAAAACTTACTTTCAAAATTCAAATTATTATATTTTTGTTTGTGATGAAGTGGTTGGAATGATTCTCACATCATTGTGAAGTAAATATTCTAGCTTACAAGACTGATTACTCAAATGATTTCGTCAGAACTATTCAGTAGGTTTTTTTAGGCCATCTTTTAGATGAATGTTTTTTCCTAAAATGTGCTAACCACGCATAATATTTTTTTTCTACAAAATGCAAACATGTACATCTATCTTTCTCACATATTATTGTAGCACAGTTTGTGGTGAATACAAAAAAAATACATATGGGCAAATAGTATGTTATAAGTAGCTGAAATAAGCACAAATGTCAGGGCATGTCAGCACACCTCAAGGGCCCCAAAATCACCTCAGACCCCAGAGGGTTAAATTATTTTAGCAAATGGCTGCAATATAACAAAGAGTGAAAAATTTAAGGGGGTCTGAATACTTTCTGTACCCACTGTAAATGGCTTTTTAGTTTTAGATAGAAAAAAAAGAGTTTGTTTGGTTGGTTTCTTTCCACTTTGTTATTGATTTTCCCAGAGCATGAATTACAGAAATGATGTTGAATGAAGGTGTGAACTCTTCAGGGTTGAGTGGCAGAGATCTCTAATTATAAGTTTTAAAGCGTCTCCTCATCTCTCTGTCTCGGGGTTCATGCAAATGTTTAGTCTGTGATCTGTTGGCCTGTTCGTTCCTAATTAAACAAGACTAAATCATGCTTGTTTAGACTCTTTAGAGAGCAGAAGTCTCAGCGTGCATTTAAAACTCTTTTAATTCTGCAAAATGTAATACTGAACTTTAACACACACCTCCACATTTGTCATCTGAAAGCTCTTATTAAACATGATTCACTGCCACAGCCGAGCAAACTCCGTTCAGCTGTTGAAATCTAATTTAAGTGTGTAATCATATTAAATGATCATATTTGATTACAGTGCGTGTGGATTCAAATAAATGTGTTTTAAAAACACTTGAGTGCCAGGTTTGTTCAGAGAAACATAATCATGTTGTTTCAAAAACCGTGTGACTCTTTCTGTTTTGAAACACACAGTTATTGGCAGAATATCGACCTTCTTTCTTACAGTAAAAAAGTGAAGTGGAGAGCAATGCTCTGGAGCTCCAAAAACAACAAAACGCTCCATAAAACTATCATACAGTGAAAAAGAAAAAAAGTTGGTGTAGGAACTTTTTTTTTTTTTTTTTTTTTTTTAAACAAAAGCTTACAAAAAAATGTCCAGTAACAAACTGAGTTAAACCTGAACTTCTGAAGTAGAAAAAGTACAATATTATTTTCTTAGAAAATGGAGGGTATTTTTACATCATTGAAATGCCATTATAGTTTTTTATAAATATTTTGAATGTTTTTATTTTTTATATTTTCTGATTTTGTTTTTATTTTAGTTAAAAGTTTTAGTATTTCTTGTTATTTTTCTTAGTTTTTTTATACGTTGATTTAGTTTTCATTAATTTTATTTAAATTATTTTATTTAAGTTATTTTAGTATATCAAGTTAAACTAAATGGAAATTTTAAATAAAAGAAGAAAAAATAAACAAAACTTGAATTAAACTTTCTATTAATTATATTTTTAGATTTATTGTTTTCATTGTAATTTAGGTAAAGTTGTAGTATTTCTTGTCTTGGAGTACATTTTACAAGAAAGTAGTGTTTCTTTTTTTAAGTAAATCCTACTTACTTTTTTCAGTGTAGTGATCATAATTTGGATCGGTTACTCGCGCAAACTCTTATGAACTATTGCTATCATACTTTTAATGATGCTTCTGGCCTTAACAGCTTTGGTCACTATCCAGTTTCATTGTAAGGACGCATGCTGGTGAGTGAACGGTGACAGTTTCCATTAATATATGATCTATTCCTTTAATTAAATGTTATAATCTATCTCTCACGCTCTATATGTGACATCAAACAGTCGATCTGATATCATTACCGCTGACCCAGCAGACGGAGAGAAGCGTTTCTGTGTGTAATCTCGCCCGTCCTGCCGCTAATCGCTCTGAGAGATGGTTTTCAGTGAGGAATTACTAATATCTGCGTCTGTCTGAATTAAATGCGTTCATCATCTCGTGTGAATGGTGAGTGCTGCTGTTAGCGTTTATCTGTAAAGGCGAGGACGACTGTCCCGCGTGAGCGTCAGCAGTTATCTTCCACACAGTCCACGGGAACAATCGTAGCCTGACGACAGCGGCCTTTAATTACTGCGACAGCGCCACGCGTCAGCACCAAAACTCACCTGTCAATCAAACAAAGGACTAGAAACACCTACAGGTTTTCAGTTTAACCCTAAAGAGAACAATTTACTGAAGCCTTAAAAAAATTCTGTAATATGTCTTAGTAAGATAATATTTGAATGCTTAGCTTGATGATCAAAACATAATTCTTCAAAAGATGAGATTTTAGGTTTTGTGTTTGTTTTATGTTTTTAGATAACTAAGTAAAGCTAAGTTGCTTCAGTCTAGTAAGTGATCTTGAAATACTACTTAAAATATCAAAGTTGTTCTTACATTTACTTAAGAAAAATCAATTAAGATTTGACATCAAAAAACCTGAATTGCGAGCTAAAGGTAGACTTAGGAAATTTATAGTAAAAGGCCTTTTACTTGCTAAAAACTCTAAACTATCAATCAGACAACAGAATTGCATGTTTATATCTCAAAATTGACTTTTTTCTCAGAATTGTGAGTTAATTTATTTCTCAAAATGTACTCTTTTTTTTCTCAGAATTGCGAGTTTTGAGATGTACTTTTTTATACAGGATTGCGAATTTATATCCAAAATAGGTCTCTTTTTTTTCTCAGAATAGTTAGTTTATATCTAAAAATTGACTTTTTTTCTCAGAATTGCAAGTTTATATCCTGAAATTATCACTTTTTTACTTAGAATTGTGTTTATATCTCAAAATATACTTTTTTTCTGAGAATAGTGTTTATATCTCAAAATGTAATTTTTTTCTCAGAATTGTGAGTATATATCTCAAGATTTACTTTTTTGACTGAAGTTGCTTTAGTCTAGTAAATAATATTTATAATATCAAAGTTGTTCTTACATTTACTTGAGAAAAATCAATTAAGATTTGACATGAAAAAGACTGAATTGCGAGCTAAAGGTAGACGTTTGTAAAATTATAGTATAAGGCTTTTACTTGCTAAAAACTCTAAACTATCAATCAGACAACAGAATTGCACGTTTATATCTCAAAATTGACTTTTTTCTCAGAATTGAGAGTTAATTTATTTCTCAAAATGTACTCTTTTTTTTCTCAGAATTGCGAGTTTTGAGATGTACTTTTTTATACAGAATTGCGAATTTATATCCAAAATAGGTCTCTTTTTTTTCTCAGAATAGTTAGTTAATATGCCGAAATAGGTCACTTTGTTTTCTCAGAATAGTTAGTTTATATCTCAAAATTGACTTTTTTCACAGAATTGTGAGTTTATATCCCAGAATTGTCACTTTTTTCTCAGAATAGTTAGTTTATATCTCAAAATTGACTCTTTTTTCACATAATTGTGAGTTTATATCCCGAAATTGTCACTTTTTTTTTCACAGAATTGTGAGTTTATATCCCAAAATTGTCACACTTTTTTTCTCAGAATAGTTTTTTATCTCAAAATTGACTTTTTTCCTCTCAGAATTGCGAGTTTATATCCCGAAATAGGTCACTTTTTTCCTTAGAATTGTGTTTATATCTCAAAATGTATTTATTTTTTAGAATAGTGTTTATATCTCAAAATGTACTTTTTTCTCAGAATTGCGAGTATATATCTCAAGATTTACTTTTTTGACTGAAGTTGCTTTAGTCTAGTAAATAATATTTATAATATCAAAGTTGTTCTTACATTTACTTGAGAAAAATCAATTAAGATTTGACATGAAAAAGACTGAATCGCGAGCTGAAAGTAGACATTACAATTATACAAAAATTACAATACAATTATACTAAAAGGCCTTTTACTTGCTAAAAAAGCTCTAAACTATCAATCAGACGACAGAAGGCATGTACCAGATTGTGTGTGACAGTTTTTTCAGCTATGTTTTGATCGTTTCATCATTTATAGGCCTTAGAAATTCATTTATCAAATATGATAAAGTAACTACAGGGTTAAGCTGCATGAGTGCTGTAGATATGGAAATCAGTGTGGAAGTTAAACATGGTTGGGTTTCTCCCACAGTAGTGTCTGGTAAATTAAATGTTTGATTTACACAGTTCTTTGAAGTACGTTGTGAAACAAAATTAAACAACTAGTTAATGCAGTGATTTAATTAGACTCTCCGCTGTAGTTTCTCTCACCCGTCCTGCGACATTACAGTCCAGAGAACATGCTGTTTAACAGCAGCAGCAGCTTAAAGAGAAACTCACCTTGTTAATATTCATGAGCTAAGTCTTGACTGTTATTATCTATATTATCAACTCAACCAGCACACGTGTGAATCAAAGTGTTGCTCCTGGTTAAATGGTCAATGCACATGTTGTCTTGTTTAAGTAATTGACCCTTCGCAAAGAGTTTGATTGACAGCCGATCTGTACAATCATAACGCCAAATCCGCCATTTTGTCTGACAAACAAATCAGACGTAGGTAACTTCGGTCGACTTAAACTTGAATAATTGTGTGTTTAGATGTCTTTCTGCAGTTGAAATAAAATGTTCATTCATGTTTATTTTGTGGTTTAAGTAACCACTTAACCACCGTGTCGGCATGTTTCCTCTTTGTTCCGCGATGTATTTTTCACTGCGGGAGAACATGATGTGTAGTGTGAGAGCAGCATTGTTTGTTGGACATAGCAACAGTAATGAAAGAGGGCAGGTTTTTATGGGTTAATTGCGAGTTTACATCAAATTGCGACTTTTTTTCTGACTTTTTTTTGATACCAACTCTTTATAAAGAGTTATAATGTTAGAATTAAAGTTTATATTTTGAAATTTACTTTTTTCTCAGAATTAAAGTTTATATCACAAAATTGTGACTTTATTCTCAGAACTGTGTATTTACATCTCAAATTTTATCTTGAAATTGACTTATTTCTCAGAATTGCAAGTTTATACCTTGCAATTGTGAATTTTTTCTCAGAATTGCGAGTTCATATCTCAAAATTGACTTTTTTTTTCTCAGAATTGCGAGTTTACATCTCAAAATTTATCTTGAAATTGACTTTATTTTCTCAAAATATCAAATTTGTCACTTTTTTCCTCAGAATTGAGTTTATATCTCAAAATTGTGACTTTTTCTCAGAACTTTTATATCTCAAAATAGACCTTTTTTTTCCTCAAAATTTACTTTTTTCTCAGAATTACGAGTTTATATCTATATCTAGTAAGCATTCTTGAAATACTATTTGTAATATCAAAGTTGTTCTTACATTTACTTTTGAAAAATCAATTAAGATTTAACATCAAAAAAGAGCTGAAGGTAGACGTTTGTAAAATTACACTAAATTACATCTCAAAAGGTATCTTGAAATTCTATTTCTCAGAATGTTCTTTTTTTTCTAAGAATTGCTAGTATATATCTCAAATGTACTTTTTTTCCTCAGAATTGCATGTTTACATCTTGAAATTTATCTTGAATTTGACTTTTTTTTTTTTCAGAAATGTGGGTTCACAGATTTTTGAGTTTGTATCGTGCAATTCTGAGATAAATGTCAGAACTGCACATTTATATCTTGAAACTGTCATTTTTTTCTCAGAATTGCAAGTTTGTACCTTGAAATTGTGACTTTTTTCCTCAGAATTGCTAGTTTTTATTATGCAATTCTGTGGAAAAAAAGTCAGAATTGTTGCAATAACCTTTTTTTATTTTTTATTCCGTGACGGAAATGGGCTTTCATAGATTCTGCATGCCTAACTTCAAATAAGTAAGGCTGGGCAAAAAATTGCTAGTCACCCTCTCTGTTATATATCCTACTGTTTTATATATAGCATGTCTTCTTCTACTTGTAAATAAGGCGCAGCACATCCAGGATCTATGTCAAAATGTCACACTGACGTGTTGTGATCCTCTCGTAAAAAAGTTGAATAAAGTCATTATTTGTGTTTTCTTTGCAAACAGGAATATTATCATACCTTTATAAAATTGTGGTTGAACCACTGTTGTCACATAGACTTTTTTATTGATGTCTTTACTACCTTTCTGGGCCTTGAACATGTCAGTTGTGTTGCTGTCTAGGCAGGGTCAAAAAAGCTCTCAGATTTCATCCAAAATATCTTAATTTGCGTTCCAAAGATGAACGAAGGTCTTACAGGTTTGTAGCAAAATGAGGGTGAGTAATTAATGACAGAATTGTAATTTGTGGGTGAACTATTTAAACTAAATGTTATGTTGTTAACTCACTTTAATTGAAAATGTATCATTAAACTGTAGTATTTAATCAGAAAGACAATCAATGTATGCATATAGGTGTAGAGTATGTTTCTAGCCACACAGACGCAGCACATTTCTATTTCTAGATTTGTCCTTTTTTCTCTGCTCTCAGATCTGGGTGTTTATCTGAGGAACAAGGACAGCGGTGAGCGTGTGTGTGTGCGTTTGTGTGCGTTATCGGTTTCTATCAGTCAGGTGGCTTATTCTGAAAAGCCATTTCCCTCCTGACACTCGCCAATTTCCAGTTTGCAGCTTTGCGCTGATGTTTGTGGAAATAGAAGTGACATGTTTCTGTCACAAAACTATAACAACACAATTCAGCTGAATTATTGCACTTTAAACACTTCAGCTTGACTCCTGCCGACTTCCACTTCTATACTGAAGTTAAACACGTGCTTGTTTTGTGTAAGTATGGTAATATTTGAAGATGCTTTCACCGAGGTCCTCTCCGTAACGGCAGCAGTGCGATTGCACATTCGGTGTGTTCAGTGCTGGTCTATTGTTTGGAGGCTTTGTGTTGGGAATTTGGCAGGCGTTGACAGTGAGCTGTGCGTTTGTAATGCTGTCTCTCTCTGGTTAAGCTGCAGCGTGTGGCGTTTCATTAGGGTTTATCTCTGTGTAGGTTAATTACATTACAGGCTCGTAAGAGTGCGTGCACAACTCACATCAGTCGTCACGGTAACAAGAGTCCTTTTACAACACTTCATGGTGCTTTACTGCACCATCAAAGCCTTTACTGCACTTTCTCCTCCTTCATGAAAGTCTTTGTCACATGACTGCAGTCAAACACACTCGTTTGTGCTGTAGAGGTGAAGTGTGTCGTCTGCGAAACTGCCGTTTCCAGATGAAACAGTAAAAATAAAGAAAAATCTGTGTTAAACACCTCAGGAAGATGATTTATAGCCGTCTTTTTTGGTGCATTATTTGCATGTTTGTCAACTCTTCTTTTACCTTACCAGTTAACACTTATTCAGACTTCTGATGCTTTTAAACTGAAAGGAATTTATTTTGTTTTTTGTTTCGTTTTGTGGGGTGATGCTGGAGCCTGTTTTTATTTTATTTTTATTTTTTTCGTGGGGTCATGGTAATGTTGGAGCCTTTTAAGTTCATTTCATTTTATATTTTATTTTATTTTGGGGGTTATGGTGATGATGAAGCCTTTTCATATTATTTATTTACTTTATTTTTTATTTTATTTTATTTTGTGGGGTCATGGTGATGCTTAAGCCTTTTTTTATTTACTTTATTTTATTTTGTGGGGTCATGGTGATGTTGAAGCCATTTTAATTTAATTTAATTTTGTTTTATTTTATTTTATTTCATTTTGTGGGGTCATTGTGATGCTGAAGCCTTTATTTTATTTTATTTTATTATTTATTTTTTCCAAGCTATGTGGGGTTGTGGGAAAGCAGGAGCCTTTTTATTTTATTTTATACATTTTGTGGGGTTATGGTGCTGCTGGAGCTGTTTTCATTTAATGTTTTAATTTTATTTAATTTTATTAATTTCCTTTATTTTTCTTTCATTTATTTTTATTTTTATTTTTATTTTTATTTTATTTTTTTATTTTTTTGGTTTATCCATTTTCCAAACTACTTGTCCTGTGGAGGGTCATGGTACTATTGGAACCTTGTTTATTTTATTTTATTTTATTTAAATTTTGATTTACTTTATTTATTTTGTGGGGTCATGGTGACGCTTGAGCCTTTTTCATTTTATTTTATTAATTGAATTTTATTTGATTTTATTTTGTGGGGTCATGGTAATGTTGAAACCTTTTTCATTTCATTTGATATTTTTTATTTTATTTTATTTTGGGGGGTCATGATGATGCTGAAGCCTATTTATTATATTGTATTATTTTATTTTGTGGATTTATGGTGATGATGGAGCCTTTTTATTATTTTATTTTATTTTGTGGTGTCATGGTAATGTTGAAACCTTTTTCATTTCATTTTATATTTTATTTTATTTTGGGGGGTCATGATGATGCTGAAGCCTATTTATTATATTTTATTCTTTTATTTTGTGGATTTATGGTGATGATGGAGCCTTTTTATTATTTTATTTTATTTTATTTTATTTTATTTTATTTTGTGGTGTCATGGTAATGTTGGAGCCTTTTTTAATTTAATTTATTGTATTTAATTTAATTTTATTTTGTGGGGTCTGTGTGAAGAATCAAAATGAAAAGAATCACTAATATTTTACAGCTTTTATAATGGTTTTTAAACAACGTTCAAACAAAAGTCCCGAAAATTTGCAAAAAAAAGTGTAATGTTTAAAATAAAAAGGTCATAGTATAAAGTGATTGCAAAAAACACAATGAAAAAGGGCTCCAGCAAAATGATTCTTCATTTTGTTTGAACGTTGTTTAAAAACCATTATAAAAGCTGTAAAATATTAGTTTTTTTGAGGACAATTGAACCATTATCAAACTAGTCCCAGCTGGCACTGGACGTCAGTATAACTACAGATTGATGTTGGACTCCAGTGTCATACAGACGTCAGATTTTGGTTGAAAATCTAAATCAGGTTGATGTCAGAACCCAACGTCAGATTGACATCGGCCATTTTGGATAGTTAATCCCACAACCTAAAAATAACAAAATATCAATGTCCGCTAATGTTACAATTTAAAGTTGCGTTGACAGTTTTGGTCGCCATACCTCATGACTAAATGTAAGTATTTGACGTCAATATGATGTTGGCTTGAGACGATTGGTTAGCAGTGTCCTACATTTCCATCACACTCTCAGATTTTCTTCTCTCCCTTTTAAAGATTTACTGCAGTCGCCGTTTTAACAGTTTCAAAGATTCCCAGTCAGTTAATCTTCAGCTGTTTCTTCAACAAAATCAACACTTTATTAATGTTTTTCCAGTCCGGCGTATTTACTGGCCACACGCACACAGAGACACATGCTAAAGGTAATCTCCATAATCCTCCCCACTGGCACTGAGTGTTTCTGCTGCTTTATGAATAGTGTAAACCAGAGTTATGATTGCAGTACAGACACACACGCACAGAGATACGATCCGATGTATCATAGCACAGATATATCAGCAGAATAGAGGAATTACAGTGCTGTGTTATCTGGTTTCTGCTCAGAGGTGTGATTCACGCAACTACCGAAATAATCCAACACTCTCAGATATAGAGACACACAGGATTATACAGAGGAGAATATGAGTGTGTGTGTGTTATAAAGCTATAAGACTGAATACAGACCAACAAAACAAGACTTTGCATTCAAAATTAAATTGTTTCCTTTGCAGTCAGTAGAGTTGTTGCTTCAGCTGACAGATGCCCTGTTTTAAATCATCCTTTAAAAAATAAAATAAATGTGTTCGTATGGATTTATTTTTGTCTATTTTTGTTATATATTTAACACTCCTTGCGGCTTGTGATGTTTCTGGCTTATTAATCATTTTTTATTTCTAGCCATAAAATCAAAGTTAAAAAAAAAAGTTTAATATTTTACATTAATTTTATATATGTTATATTAATTTTATATCATTTTATATTTTCCATTTACATTTTAGATTTAGTAGATTTTTGTCAGTTTTAGTAGATTGCAGGTTTTTTAAACCCCTGGTGCTGCTGGAGCTGTTTCATTGTCCTACTTCCTGTGGAGGGTCATGGTACTGTTGGAACCTTATTAATTTTATTTTATTTTATTTTATTTTATTTTATTTTATTTTTTTATTTTTTTTTTTTTCTTAATTATTATTATTTATTTATATATTTATTTTTGGTTTATCTATTTTCCAAACTACTTGTCCTGTGGATGTTGGAGCCTTTATTATTTTATTTTATTTTGCAGGGATATGGTGCTGCTGGAGCCATTTTCATTTTATTATTTTATTTTATTTTATTACTTTATTTTATTTTAATTTAATTTATTTAATTTATTATTTCATTTTTTGTGGGGTCATGGTATCACTGGAACTTTGTTTATTTTATTTTATCCATTTTCCAAGCTACGTAGAGTTTTTATTTTATTTTATTTTATTTTATTTTATTTTATTTTGTGAGGTTATGGTGCTGCTGGAGCCATTTTCATTTTATTATTTAATTTTATTACTTTATTTTATTTTAATTTAATTTATTTTATTTATTATTTTATTTTTTGTGGGGTCATGGTATCACTGGAACTTTGTTTGTTTTGTTTTATCCATTTTCCAAGCAACTTTTTATTACTTTTTTGTTTTATTTTATTTTATTTTATTTTATTTTATTTTATTTTATTTTATTTTATTTTGTGGGGTTATGGTGCTGCTGGAGCAATTTTCATTTTATTATTTAATTTTATTACTTTTTTTTTATTATTTATTTATTTAATTTATTATTTAATTTTTTGTGGGGTCATGGTATCACTGGAACTTTGTTTATTTTATTTTATCCATTTTCCAAGCTACGTAGAGTTTTTATTTAATTTTATTTAATTTAATTTTAGTTTATTTTGTGAGGTTATGGTGCTGCTGGAGCCATTTTCATTTTATTATTTAATTTTATTACTTTATTTTATTTTAGTTTAATTTGTTTTATTTATTATTTTATTTTTTGTGGGGTCATGGTATCACTGGAACTTTGTTTATTTTGTTTTATCCATTTTCCAAGCAACTTTTTATTACTTTTTTGTTTTATTTTATTTTATTTTATTTGTCTATCCATTTTCCAAACTACTTGTCCTGTGAAGGGCCTATTATGGGGTCACAGTAAGAAAAAGCCTTTTTATTTTTATTATTTTTATTATTAATAAAGTAAGTTTATTATTATTTTATCATTTTTGTATTTATTATTTTATTTTATTTATTATTTTATTGTATTTAATTGAATTGATTTAAAATCGTTAGAAATGCTTTTGATATTTTTTATAGATAGATATAGTGCTGGTTTTGTTGAAAATGAAAGATTGATCTGTGAGGTACTTCCTGTGTAGCCAGGATGTTAGTATTATTCTTCTAATTTCTCAGTAGTTCAGTTCTGAATTATTATTTCGTGGTAAACCATCCAAATGTCAATTAATTCACAGGGAGTCACGTGACCTTATTCCAGCATGGCAAATCACATCGAGGAACCTACATCATTTTATTCATGTAGTTCATTTGGAGCAATTCTTTCAAACAAGCCCCCATTACGGCAAAAACTCACATTCTCATTACAGTGAAAGTGTCAAACAGCCGCCCTGCGGCGCTCCTCAGTTCCTTCTTGTGAATTCAGACATGTCGATTCAGATGAGAATTAATTTAACACGTGACCTCGATGTTTGTCAGAAACACTTGCTTATTCGTTCTGGAATATTCTCCTGGGCTTCGGGGGGAAAAGCACTGACATTTCCGATTCAGACGGCAATAAAATCACAGACTAGCGGCTGTAAGTGCTGAAATTACCTTAAACCCTCACAAAAAACAATTACCATCTGAGTAAAGCCCTTGATTTTATTCCACTGAGGTTTCCCTGCTGTTTCAATCACTCACACAATTTGTAATAACAAAAGAATCACAAATGAGTTCTTTCATATCTCTGTTTCTTCAGTATGAGCTCAAACATGATTTCACCTGCTCTCCATTCAATTTTTACCTCTAGACTCTAATTAGACAACAGCTGATTACTCATTTAGATCTGAAATTTTAAGTGAAACATATTTTATTGACAGTAAAAATGAATTCCATAAAGTTTCCTGAGCAAGTTTCCTGAACTTTTGAGTAATGAAATGTTCTTCTGATCTCTGACCTGTGTCTGTTCAGTCTCTCTGCACAGGGCCTGTAATTGTTTCTTTGTAAATAGGTTTGTAAACCGAAATGAGTGTTGTTTGAAGAGCTGAATGTAATCAGAGTTCCTCAGTGTGTGTGTCTGTGTCTCCTGCACGACTATTGTGAAGTCAGACTGATAAACGTATCATCTGCACACAGTCATGCTCATTTAATTGTGTGTTTGTGTGTTTCTGTAGGCTGCAGTGATGCTGATTTGAGAAGTTTAGCATCTAGACTCAAAGACTGGTTTGGGGTTTTGCATACGGACGCCAACAGAGACCTGAAGAGCAGCACGAGTGACACTGCACAAGGACGTAAGTGTGTTTGCAATGGCAAAAATGCTCAGCGTTCAGTTCAATCTCAGTGTCACAACTACTTTACTACTGTACAACTACTTTATTAATGCTTTTCTGTCCACTATATCTTATTTATTATTATTTTAGTGATTTATTTTACTTGTTGGAACCAATGTATCACTTGCCAATTCTTGTGGAAGTCTGCAGAGTTTCACATATCTGTGTTGAAAAAGTAACACTGCTATTGCAACTTACTGAAATAAGTTTAGGATGAAGTACTAAACTTACTAAAATGAAAATAAAAAGCCACAGATATTCTGACTGATCTGAAATTAACAGAGTTTTGGCACAATATTGGAAATTTTGTGTTTTAAAATATGTGAAGATATGAAGATTTCCACAGAATTTAGTAATACACTAAATGTTATTTTTATTGTCTTATATTTATTGGATTCAACAAGTAAAATAAACAAGAAAAAAATGTTGCCAACTAACTGAAAAGCTGAAGTACTAAAAAAGAACATAATAATATTTCTGTAATGATAATAAGAAGAAGAAGAAAAAGAAGAAACATAAAAAAAATTAATGATTGAATAAATTAAATTCATAAATGAACTAAAAATGAACTAATATTACTGTAATAATAATATTCACCCGTAACTCAGATCTATATTTACATATTTATATGTATTGTGTTAATTTATTGTTTTTAAGTAAAATATATAAGTAAAAAGAAAAGAAAGAAATGTTGCCAAATAACTGAAAAGCTGAAGTACTAAAAAGAAAATAATTATATCACTGTAGTAGTAGTAGTAGTAATAATAATAAGAATAATAGTAAGAGTAATAATAATAATAAGTGAATGAATAAACTAATAAATAAATCATTTTAAAAATAACATAATATTACTATAATACTAATAATAAAAGTAAATAAGTGAAGAAAGAAAGAAAGAAAGAAAGAAAGAAAGAAATGTTGCCAACTAACTGAAAAGCTGAAGTATTAAAAAATAACATAGTAATAATAATAATAATAATAATAATACATTTATAAAGTTATATATTTACATATTTATTGTGTTATATTTATTGGCTTCAACAAGTAAAACAAATAAGTATAAAAAATTTACTGAAAAAAGAACATTATATTACTGTAATAATAATAATATTAATAATATAAGTAAATAAGTGAATGAATAAATGAATGAATGAATTAATAAATAAGTAAATAAATAATTTTAATTCACCCTTAACTCAGATCTTTATTTATATGTGTAATATTTCTGTTGTTGTAGTAATAATAATAATAATAATAATAATAATAATAATAATAATAAATGTATTGACTTTTATTGACTTTAGCTAATAACTAATAAAAAACAAAAAAGTATTTCTGAAAACAGAAATTGTCCAATATCCTGTGTCAAATATAAGTAGATTTTAGAACACGCATAAGTTAATTAAAATCATTATACATTATTCTTATGCCAGTAATTGTATGTTATTTTGCCACTTTTATTTTATTTAATTTTTACTTTAAATATTTCTATATAGATTTACTTTAACTTAAACTTTCAGTTTCAGTTTCTTGCCAGTGCAACATTTCTAATGTTGCAAAACATATTATTTATATTTATTTTACTTTTTGATTTATTATTTTACCTGTTAAAACTAATAAATATAACACAAAGAAGAGGGAATTAAAACAATTTTTTTCATTACTATTTATTTGGTTTGACAAATCCAGACAGTCAGTCCACTAATACGAACCTGAGCGTCTTTCTCTCTCTCTCTGTCCGGTAGGTTTTGACACCAGCATTTTGCCCATCTGTAAAGATTCTCTCGGGTGGATGTTCAACAAGCTGGACATGAACTACGACCTTCTTCTCGACCAGTCAGAGCTCAGCGCCATTTACCTCGACAAATACGAGCTGTGCATGCGGCCGCTGTTCAACTCCTGCGACTCCTTCAAAGACGGAAAGCTGTCCAACAACGAGTGGTGCTACTGCTTCCAGAAACCTGATGGTGAGTTTGCAATATACACTACATTGGGGAACATTTCACATAAATCCAAACAGAAAAGTCACAGATACTAGAAACCGTTTTAAATGTGTTTCTCCAGGCATGCCGTGTCAGAACGAGATGAACAGGATTCATTCTCAGAGCCGAAGGAAGACTCTGATAGGTGGGTGGATTTGATGAACAGCTGTTAGCTCCTCCCACTGCATCCCTCTGGACCAATCAGCATCAATAATCCCGCATGAAATGACTTGTTGTTCTGTGTGTGTTTCTGTAGGGACGTATGTGCCACGCTGTACTGATGACGGGTATTTTAAGGCCACTCAGTGTCACGGCAGCACCGGTCAGTGCTGGTGTGTCGACAAATACGGCAATGAGCTCGCAGGATCCCGCAGACAGGGAAACCCCACCTGTGGTACAGACACTAAAACACACACACATCACATACACACACAGCCTAAACTGTGCTTCAAACACCAGTCTTCTTTTAGTATTACCTACTTTAGAGTATTTGGTAACACTTACAGTAAGGTGTCATTTGATAACATTAATCTATTAACTAACACAAATGAACAATGAACAATACATGTATTACACTATTTATTAATATTTGTTAATGTTAGTGCATTAAAAGTAGAGTCATTCATTGTTAATTCATGTTAGTTCACAGTGCATTAACTAATGTTGTGAACTAATGTTTACTAATAAACCATAAGTGGTACAGAGTATTTATTAATATTTTAATTTAGCTTTTATTTTTTATATTTACAGCTTTCAATTGAATTGGATTTAGTAAATTAGTAAACTTGTTTTTTTGTTGTTGTATGTATAGCTTTATTTTTCATTTCAGTTTTAGTAATTTTAGTACTTTTGTACAAAAAGTAGTACAAAAATGATTTTTTGTCAGTTAGTTACCAAAGCAACATTTTACACTTGGTTTTATAGTTATATTTGATATGATTTTAGATTTATTTCACTTTAAATTTGACAATTTTACAGTTTACAATCTAATATTTTTTTTTTTAGCTTTATTTGAATTACTGAAAACGATTTTTAATGTTTTACATTTTAGTATTTTTGTTGTGTTTGTGACTTATTTTTAAGATTTCTATGTAGCTTAGTTCGTTTTTATTTCAGTTCTACTTTCAATATTAGTACTTCAGCTGATTTTTTTTTTTTCAGTTAATTGCCAAGGTGACAATGCAGTTTATGTTAATTCAATATTATTTTATTTGAACTTTTTTTTAGTTATATAGATTATATTTTAGCATTTTTGTTAGATAGATGGTAATATTTATAGTAATTTTATGATGTGCATTCTTATTTGCATATATTTATATAGCTTTAAAACTAGTTTTAGTTTTGATAATTTTAGTAATTCAACTAATATTTTAATGCCAATGCCAACCTTTTTTTTATTTCAGTTTTCAGCATTTCTTTTTTCAGTTTACATATATATTATTATTTTTTTATTATTTGAGCTTTATTTGAAATACTGAAAATTATTTTTAATGGTTCAAATTTTTGTATTTTTTGTTGTGTGATTCTGACATTTTTATTAGTTTAAATTTGTACTATTTCTATAGATTTAGTTTTCATTTAAATTTCACTTTTAGTGATTTCACATCTGCATATTTCATTTTAGTTAATTGCCTAGATTATTAATGGATAACACAGAATTTAAAAAGTGAATTTTGGTCAAATTCAGTTAAACTTTTAATAAATTGCTGTTAAATTGTAAATTTCATGGTTTCAATTAATTAGACATGATTTTTGATTAATATTTTTTTATAGATGGATAGATGATCGATAGATAGATTCAGATTTTATCATGTGCATTATGTGTACAATTTTATATAGCCTAATTTTTTTCAGATTTATTTCAGCTTTATTTAAATTAATAAAATTAACACTAGTAATAACTATTAACTATTAACACTAGTTTAAATAGTTTAGGCATTTTATTATGTGGGGTCAAATGTTTACATTTTAAAATTGTATTTTAACTTTATTTCAGTTAATGAAAATGATTATATTAGCTTAAATTTTACCACTTTTAGGCAACATTTACATTTCTTTGTGTGTTTTTTTTTAGTTTTTTATCTGCTTTTTTCAGATTTATTTCAGCTTTTTTTAATTACTAAAATTACTGAAAAGTAGTTTTAAATTTAATTTAATTTAATTTAATTTAATTTTTTGTGGGGTCATGGTGATACTGGAGCCTTTTTTATTTATTGATTTATTTATTTAATTATTTTTTCTTTTTGAAATGTAACCATACAAGTTGTATCCAGGAAATTAATGTAAAACACAGAATTTGGTCAAAATAAAACTGCATTTGGAAAGAAAAAAACTAATTTCATTGGGCAATAAAAATTTAATTTAATCAAGTTTCAATATTTTAATTACTTAGACATACTTTTTGATTAATATTTTTATCGATAGATAGATAGACTTTAATTTTTTTTTTTATTATTTCTTGTTTTATTTTTATTTTATTTCTTGTCTTGTGTTATTCATTTTCGTACTTCAACTGATTTCAGTTAGTTGCCAAGGCAACGTTTCTAATTTTAAAGGAAGTTTTTCTTCTAAAATTTAAATTGTATTTTATTTCAGCATATTTTAAAAACACTTCTAATAGCTGTAGATTCACTTAACAATAACAACCCTGATATATACACACATTTTGATTCCTGCAGCAAACTCCAGATATGTCTGTGTGTGTGTTTCTGACATCTGGAGCTGCATTATTCAACAGTGTTTCTTGAGTTCTCTGTCAAAATGTATAAAATATCATATTTTATATATAATAAATGATCTTCCTCAGAACACACACACGCACCCGCTATCTATCTGCCTGACACCTTCCCTTTCATCTGTCTGTCTGTGTGTGTGTGTGTAGAGGAGGATCAGGAGACGTCTGGAGATTTCGGCAGCGGCGGCGGCGCAGTGATTCTACTGGACGATCAGGAGGAGGAGTCTCCGCAGCGTGGGCGGGGCCGACAGAAAGAGAGACGGGCTCGACTCCACCCCCGCGGGGCGATCGAGGACGACGAAGACGGAGAGGACGACGAGATGGGCTACGTCTGGTAGCTCCGCCCACCCATCTTCCGCTAACTAACCAGGGACCCATGTTAAAATGCACAGTTCTGAAGCCATTCCAGCTCCGCCCCCTCAGACACGCCCCCTTCTTCTCATCCTGGACCTAAACTTGTCCTTCTCATCCTCTCTTTCTCTCTTTCCTCAGCCGCCTCTTCATGTTCTGTCCTCTGTTTTCCCTCGTTCAAACACTCCCGGATCGCTCTCTCTCGCGTATTCTAGACAGGCTCTAGACGGTAGACGTGCATGACGAGATTGTTCGGCATTTCGGGGGCTTCTTAACCAGTTCTACGTAGGATCTTTTTAAAAGGGTTCGTTCTCAGTGGTGATATGCATGAACGCCACTGCCGAATGCAGGAGACGACGTCTGAGACCTTCGAGGGCGAGGATCAGGTGGGCTTAAGCCAAACGCGCACTACAAGACCCAAGCTCATCGCGCTTTCATGCTTTAAATCTGCCACAAGAGACCGCGGATCGTAGTGAACTCGCGCCGTTGATGTTCTCCTTGTGTGAGACACATTATAACTAGTCACAGATGCTACAGTACTAGTTCAAATCTAAAATCTGAGGTAATGAGATTGCGGGATTGGTTTTTATTTTCTTTTTGCTGCATGCAAAACTGACCTGAGACTTTTCCTTTTGTGTGAATGAGGAATATGAGAGAGGGTTGATGCTTGTAGACTGTGATTAGTTGAGTGTAATGTGCACAAAAACAACAAGAGAATCTATGTAAATGTGCAGAGCGATGAGCTTCAGTCGAGTTGTGTGCGCTTGACTTTATGCTGCTTTCACGTCAGTTCACAATTACTGTAATTATAAGTAGCAAAACCCATGCATGTGATTGTGAACTTGTAGTTGAACTTCACTGGAAAAAAGTGCTGCTCTTCCTCAGTGTTTTTGCCTTGTTTTATAGTGCAATTTTTTTAGTTAGCTGCTGATACAACATTTTTAGTTTTCCGTCAAGTGTTTATATTTTATTTTATTTCAGCTTAATTTAAATTACAAAAAAAAAAAAAAAATCTAATAGTTTGTCATTTTGTCATGTACTTTTGTCATTGTATTTTTTTTTTTTTTTTTTTTTTTTAAATGTTAAAATCAATGGATAATTAATATTATTAAATAATAAATAGTGCTGGAAATGATTAAGCGTGATTAATCACATCCAAAAGAGTGTACCATGTATATTTGTTATATATATATATACATACAGACACACACATACAGTATATATTTTACAAATATTTACGTTTCTATTTATCATTTGTCATATAATTTCTATTATATATAAATATATTTAATATGTAAACATAACACATTTTTCTTAAATATATACATGCTTGTGTGTGTATTTATGCATACATGATAAATATGCACAGTACACACATATATATTATGCACACAAAAGATGAGATTAATCACGATTAATCGCTGCACAGCACTAAAATATTGTTTATTTCTATATAGGTTTTTTAGTTTTAGTGATAAAATTTTAAAATGCAAAAATTAATGGATAATTAATATTATTAAATAATATTCTAATATTATTTATTTATATATAGCTTTTTGTTGTTGTTGTTGTTGTTGTTTGTTAAAGTTTTTATTTCAATTCGTTGCCAGGCAACTTTTCTCATTACCTTTTATGTAATGCAGAATGACATAAGATATTGAATTTATGCTTAACAGAAGAACAAATATCTGCAAGTGGGGTAAGAAAAATACTTTTAATTTTAATGAACTTGACTTCAAGATTATTTTTCTGACCCTAAAAGCAGATATTTGTTCTTCTTTAAGCATAAACTCACTTCATTTTGCTACAGTCTCTGAAAACAAGACTTGAAGTGAGTTTATGCTTAAAGCAAGAGCCACTATCTGCAAATGGGGTCAGAAAATTCATCTTGTAAGTTTATTTTTGACCCCATTAGCAGATATGTGTGTTCTTGTTTTAAGCATAAACTTCTAAAGCTTTTCAAATTTAAGCATGAATATTTCAGAAAACAAGACTTAAAGACCCAGTGAAATCAAAAGTTTTTTTTTCGCCTAGTATGAGCTAGTGTTCCAATGACTTGTACATACACTATATGGACAAAAGTATTGGGACACCCCCTTCTTTAGAAGAGAAAAAGGCACTTCCAAAACTGTAGCAACAAAGATGGAAGCGTAATTCATGTATTTAAAATTGTATTTCCATCTCTGTTGCTTCAGTTTTGGAAGTGTCTAAAGTGACTGTACACATATGCACAAGCCACTGGAGTTTGGTCTGAGTTTTTGTCTCAAGGTCTGCATTTAAAGTCACACCAGAGGTGTTCAGATGGGATTAAGTTCTTCCACACTGACTAAATCAGACATTTCTCTATGAACCTTGCCTTAAACACAGAGGTATTGTCATATTACAATAAAAAAGGGTCCTGTCCAAACTTTTGCTATAAAATTAGGAAGACACAGTTCCCTAGAATATCATAATATGCCTAAACATTAAAATTAGTACTCAAGGAAATTACTAAAGTACTCAAACTTGTTCATTGCCAATACTTTTGGCAATACAGTGTAGAATAACGCTGCATGCTTCAAAGCATTTCAGTGGACCTTTAATATCGTATGTCATTTTGGATTTGGAGTAAATGTATCTTGAGTTAGTTTGTTTTGGCAAACAAGACAGAAATACTGAGGAAGAACAGCACTTTTTGCAGTGTTGACATCATGTAAAACAACCAAAATGACAACAGTTATTTGACTGCTTGTTTGATTTTATTTTATTTGCAGGCAGTATCGCCTGAAGCGCTTCTTTGTTTTTCAATATTTTCCACTAGAAGCTGAACATGGATTCGTTTGTTTACTATCACGGGTGCCGTAGAAGAATAATATCTGTGTCCAAACATGTGAACAGAATCTGGTAATTGCAGTAATTCCGACTCAATGTGAGCGCAGCATTGAGCAAGCCGGCCACGAGCCTGATATTATTGTTTGTTTGTTGTTTTCAGCTGATGATTTAGTTTCAAAGTCCTTCATTCTGTTTTGTTCTGTTTTTCTCTCACCGACTCGGAGTGTTTAAGTGGATCGTGACCTTTGCGTCGGCTCTCTGTGCGATACGTTCGCTGAAGCTCGAGAGTTTCGGCTTGACAGAATTCAGAAGCGATCAAACGGCTCGTCAGCCTGACCTTTTCAAACCATTACCGAGCGCTTCGAAAAACAGAAGGCGAATGAAACAGCGTGACGGCTGTCGGCAGATGAATTTGCCGTCGTTAGCGCATCCGTGAGACTCTGGGCTCTGGAGTCACGTCCGCCTTGGATCTTTACTTCATCCTACATTCGTCATTTGATCAGAATAGTTTAATATGTCAAGCTTAAACTGTTTTATAAGCACACATGAGGTTCATACGGAGGCCCTCTGACAGGCACCACATTCGCTTACTATTTTCTGCTTTTGATTTGCATACAGT
This sequence comes from Cirrhinus molitorella, assembly GCA_033026305.1. Taxonomy (NCBI): domain Eukaryota; kingdom Metazoa; phylum Chordata; class Actinopteri; order Cypriniformes; family Cyprinidae; genus Cirrhinus; species Cirrhinus molitorella. The sequence continues at coordinate 10,400,068 of CM065129.1, forward strand.
TTCTCATTTTTCGCCGATCTCACTTGCTCAGCAATCCCGCAATCTCCCGCTCGGCTCCTATAGAGAAGGAACCGGCGATGCACCGCTGTTAGACCGGATCGGATGATCCACGATTCTCAAACATAAACACTGCAGAAGAGTTTAGTGCTGATATCAGATCACAGCAGCTTAGTTCTGTTCCTCTGACTGTATTCACACACTCGTTTCTCATCTTTCTGGCACGTCTTTTCTCACTCATGTCAGCGGCGAGTTCTCCGCAGAAGGAGACGTCTCGCTCGGTGATCATAGACACCACTGCTGATGGATTATACGAGGCGTTTCACACCCAGAGGGGAAGTTTCTGGGTGCTCCTGAGGGATTATGGGTAACAGAGGAACGAACTGATGGGCTTATGGCTTCCTGACACCTTTTTATTCTCTTTTTTTTCTGTGTTTCTCACTGCACCTTTTCATTACCATCTAAATGGTGGTTATCTATCACATTTAATAGATCAAAATGAGCAAATAATCAGACAAAAATCATTTACTCACCCTGATGTTGTTCCAAACCTGTATGAACAGGTTTCTGAAACTGCTTTTACAGTGAAAGCGGACTAAACAAAATAACGAAACAACATAAAAGCATCATACGGTCTTGAAATGCAAGATTCTTTATCAGCATCGATAGTTCAATGAAGAACCTTTAACATGTACAGTTAAGGTCAAAAGTTTACATCCCTCTTCAGAATCTGCAAAATGTTAATTGTTTTAGCAAAATAAGAGGGATCATACAAAATGCATGTTATTGTTTATTTAGTACTGACCTGAATAAGATTTGTCACATGAAAGAGAGAAAATAATAGCTGAATTTATAAAAATGACCCTGTTCAAAAGTTTACATCCCCTTGATTCTTGATTCTTAACAACTGTGTTGTTACCTGAATGATCCACAGCCTGAATGATACAGATTTGTGTATTTGAACCCTTAGTTTCCAACAATGACTGTATGATTTTGAGATCCATTTTTGACACTGAGGACAACTGAAGGACTCATATGCATCTTTTTTTTCTTAATGCATGGATTTTCTTTCTGGAGCATCAGTGAGCATTTGAACCTTGTGTAATGTTCCATATGAGTCCCTCAGTTGCCCTCTGTGTAAAAAGTTGGATCTCAAAATTATAAACTCATTGTAGGAAAAGGTTCAAATGCACAAAAATGCTAGACAGCAGACAGTTTATCTGTTCATGACAAACAAAAATAATATACCTAAACAAAAATAGATCATTCAGGTAACACAGTATTAAGAATCAAGGGGGTGTAAACTTTTGAACAGGTTCATTTTTTTTAATAAATTCAACTACTATTTTCTCTTGTGGACTTTTTATGTGAAATGTCTTTTTCATGTCAATAACAACAACATAAACAATAACATGCATTTTGTATGCTTCCTTTGTTTTGGTTAAATAATTAACAGATTCTGAAATGGGGATGTAAACTTTGGATGTCAGCTGTATTCCACCAAAGTTTCTTTATAGTGGAAAAAAGTTCTTTACCAAAAGATAAAATAGTTATTTTAAGAACTTTTCATTAAAAAGAAATGCATTTCTACGGCATTTAAAAAATGCATCTCTAAAATTTCATTTGTATTTGATTAAATATGTTAAATATATGAGATCTGACAACAGGCGACGTTGGTTTTCATGTAATTAAAGAGATTTGAGAGTGGTGGGAAGACAAAATCATGCAGGTTTGGAAAAACACAAGGGTTGGATACCCTGAAATAGGGCTGCACATTTTGGGAGGATTTTTTTATTTTATTTAATTTTATTTTATTTTATTATTTTATTTAAATAAATTATAAAATAATAATAATAATAAATCATATTAAATATTAAATAATATGTGACCCAGGACCACAAAAGTAGTCTTAAGGGTCAATTGTATACATATATATGTATACATAATCTAAAAGCCAATGAAATAAGCTGACCATTGATGTATGGTTTGTTGGTTTGATAGGACAATATTTGGTCGAGATATAAATATTGGAAAACCTGGAATCTAAGGGTGCACAAAATCGAAATATTTAATACTTAATTACTTTTTAATTAATTCACAGTCTATTTTATTTAAACTAAGCCATACTGTGATTTTAATTAATCATGCAGCCCTATCATGAAATATGAGCATCGAGCAACAGGAAGTCCATCTTTCTTTCATTCTGTCTCTCTTTCTCGCTCTCTCTGTCTATCGATCACATTCTCAGATGGAATCACTTGTTATCATGATAAGCTGAGAGCATCACACACACCCACAAACACACGCACACACACACACACACACCCCTTATCTGATCTCTGCAGAACTGCATTATGGACTTCTGATGATAACAATGACCTTTGACCTTTGAGGTGACCTCTCCCCTCCTCTAGTGCTGCTGTGTGTCTGATGCCTGGCCTGCAACTGTAAACTTCCCCCGGCCCGTCCCGCTCACTTCCTGTCCCTCCTCTGCCTGCTTCGCTCCTGTACAAAGGTGCAATAAAAGCTTCGTCACGATGTTTTCAAATATTTTACCGCAAACACACACATACACACACACAGGTGACCTGTCCGCTCACACCTGCAGCTACAGATGAAACAGTCGATGGCCATATTTGCAAGAGTTTCCTTTGTTAATTCTCTATATTTTTTACTCTGTAAAGACAATAATTAATGTGTAAAAAACAAGAAAAATGCTGAATGTTCAACTGGAGATGTAATTAATGACGTCATGTGGCTTCGTCCCATTTGCCTTGCCTGAGTCTGGATGTGTAAAAACCCTCCTGTGGTCCTGAGTTCAGTGTACAGACCCTCCTCCCGCGATTTGTCTGTCTTTCTCTCTGTCTGTCTGTCTTTCTCTCTTTCCACCTTCACAGTGCCGCTGTTCAAACCGGATTCAGTGTTCAGTCTGACAGCTAAAACTGATAACTGGGTGGCCAAACCACTTCAAAACAGGACAGTTTTGAATTTGCCACCTAAGTGGAAATTGCTATTAGACGGTGATCTCAAATGTCAGCTGTTCTGGGTCAGATCTGAAAAGGAAACCTGCTGGTTTCGATTGAGTAACATCAGACGCGTTTCAGGTTCTCTGGCCGAACGCCGGCACCGCTTCGGTGGTTTCTCTCTGTTCTCGTGTTTTCCCATCATTTTCCCCTTCTGATCGAGAGTCCCAGTGGAATGTTCTTGTTCTGGGCTGATTTGTTTGCTCTGTTTGGTACGTTTTGTTTCTCTCTCTTTTTTTCCTCTCTCTCTTCTTTTTATTTTTAGTTTTAGCTGTAAAATGGTTCCTTGAGAAATTGTTTGTCTGAATAAAACTGGAGTTTGTCCTCGTCCAGTTCTTCTCCATCTGTGAAGGTCTTTTCTGCTTGTGTGTGTCTGTGGGAAACTGGTCGCTGTGAGTCTACACGAATATAACTGAACAGTTTTTATCGTGTTTGGCTCCATTAGCAGTTTTTTTGAACGTCTGAAATGGTGTCATTTAAATCCATCCACAAATATTTTACCTCGATTTGTGTATTTGAAGTCAAGTTGAAACTAAAGCAGCAGCAAATCATTTCTTGATGTACATCCAAGTGTAACAGATTTTCGGAAAAAGAAAAAATGTAGGGTGAGACTTGGTTGTTGATTAGATGTTGACGGATGAGATGCTGTGTGCCACTCAAAAGTGAAGGCAGATTAAGATGCATTTGCAAGGATGAGTTTTAAGTGAACTAAATGATTAGAGAAGGCATAATTACAGATTTATATCATAGTTTTAACCTTCTTGTCTCATAATTGAACATTTTTATCTTACAATTTTGACGTTACATTTCATCATTTCAGCTTTATCCCCGAGGCTTAAGGCTAGTCCCAGACTAAAATGAAAGTCTGAGCTGTTTCAAAATATATCAGTGCCTTTGTTTTGTCTCAAGATGCACGCCAGTAATGTTTTTTTTTTTTTTTAAGGCACATTTATAAAAAATACTTAAATGTTCTAATTCTAATCTTTGGCCTATTCCTGGCTTAGTCTAAACCCTGTCTGTGAAGACAGGCCAATATCTCATAATTTCAACACTTTTATCTCATAATTTCGCCTTTATATCTCATAATTTCATGTTTATATCTAATAATTTTAACCCTTTATCTCATAATTTCAACCCTTTCTCAGAATTTTGCCTTTATATCTTATAATTGCATTCTCTTTATCTCATAATTTCAATCCTTTCTCTCAGAATTTTGCCTTTCTATCTTAGAATTTCAACTTTATATCATAATTGTAATCTTTATATCATAATTTGAACCCTTTTACCTCATAATTTCAACTCTTTCTCTCAGAATTTGCCTTTATATCTTATAATTTCATCCTTTGTCTCATAATTTCAACTTTATCTCACAAGTTTGACTTAACATTTCATAGTTTCAACTCTATATCTCATAATTATCTCATAATTCAAATTTTTTTATCTCATAATTTCAACATTTTTATCTCATAATTTCATGTTTATATCTAATAATTTTAACCCTTTATCTCATAATTTCAACCCTTTCTCTCAGAATTTTGCCTTTATATCTTATAATTGCATTCTTTGTCTCATAATTTAAACTTTTTATCTCACAATTCTCACTTAACATTTCATAATTTCAATTTTATATCTAAAATTTAACCTTTGTATCATAATTTCAACCTTTTTATCTAAATTTTCCATTTATATCTCATAATTTCAACCTTTTTGTCTCATGATTTTGACTTGATGTTTTATAATTTCCACTTTGTATCTCATAATTTTGACCATATCTCATAATTTCAACCTTTATATCTTATAACTGTAACCTTTATATCTCATAATTTCGCTTTTAAATCTGTTTTTATTATCCCACAATTTTGACTTAACATTTCATCATTCTAACATTGTCATAATTTTAACTTTTATATCTAATAAGTTCATTTTTATCTCATAATTTCGCCTTTATATCTCATAATTTCAACCTCTTTGTCTCATTTTAGCTTTTTATTTCACAATTTTGATTTAACATTTCAGAATTTACACTTTAAATCATAATGTTAACCTTTATATCTCATAATTTAACTTTTATACCTACGTATAGTAATTTTCATAATTTACACTTTACACTATCTCATAAATTAACCTTTATATTTTATAGTTTCAATCTTTCTTTCATAATTTCGCATTTATGTCTCATAATTTAATCTTCTTTGTCTCATAATTAAAAAAATGTTATCCCACAATTTTGACTTAACGTGTTATAATTTTAACTTTTTTATCTAATAATTTCATACTTTTTATCTCATAATTTCGCATTTATATCTCATAATATCACCCTTTCATTTCATAACATTTCATAATTTACACTTTATATCTCACAATTTTAAACTTTATATCTCACAATTTCAGCCTTTTATCTCATAATTTTGCCTTTATATCATAATTTCGTCTTTAAATCATTTGAACCTTTATATCATAATTTTCATTTCACAATTTTGACAACATTTCATAATTTTAATTTTATATCTCAGAATTTCAACTTTATCTTGTAATTTTAACCATTATATCTCATAATTTAAACTTTTTTATCTCAAATTAACCCTTATGTCTTATAATTTCAGTCTTTCTTTCATAATTTCGCATTTGTCTCATAATTGCATCTTCTTTGTCTCATAATTTATCTAATAATTTCTATACTTTTTATCTCATAATTTCGCCTTTATATCTCACAATTTCATGATCTCATTTCAACTTTTTATTTCACAATTTTGCTAACATTTCATAATTTTGCCTTTTATATCTCAGAATTTTAAACTTTATATCTTATAATTGCAGCCTTTTTATCTCGTAATTTTGCAATTTATTCACAATCTTGACTTAACATTTCATATTTCAAACTTTGTATCTCATAATTTTAACCGTTATATCATAATTGCAGTCTTTATTTCTGATCATTTAAACTTTCTATCTTATAATTTTAACCTTTCTTATCTCATAATTCCAATGTATTATTTCATATTTTCCACATGTTTCGTTCAAGCAGGATAAATGACTGGAGAAGTCATAATTTCATCTTTTTATCTCATATTTTATCTCAACTTTTTTAAATAACTAAGACTGTTTTATAACTGCTGTTTCACCAGAGGGTCCTTTTCTGAAATGTTTGTTGAACATTCACATCAAACTTTTTTTTGGTTTGTTTTCACAGGTGAATTGTACATAATTAGATCTATAACATCCATTTTAAAAAAACAAATAGGTAGAATTTTTATTTCATGCTGACTTTTATCACAGTCACAGCTCGGACCAAGCTATTTACCAAGTTTCTCCGCTGGGACATTTACTGCAGAGCGGTTTGAAATATGGCTCTCATCTAGAAAAATACAATCCATCCACCGCAACGTAGCAACTCTAATATCATCAATGATCTCCATGTATTGATTGTTGTCTGGGACACTATTTCCCATAGATAACGCCCTCAGAACGGCACGCTCACGAGCCGCACGCATCCGTCAAAGCTAACGATCTCCAGCGGACACGGCAGACGCTGTTCCTTTGTCTTCATTTGATAAGCTTTATTCACCCATTGATTTCATAAGACCCGATTTCTACGCTTTAATTCATTAGGCCGGCAGACAAATCCATTATTTTGTCAGTCATTCTTCCTGAGCGTCTGTGTCGCCCACTCGTTCTCTGTCTCGCCTCACTCCATTTAGGACGTGCTAACCGATAGGGTTTCAGTGGGATTCTAGAACGTTCCTCTTGTTCCAGAAATCTTTATTGAAGTGGGATCTCCTCACTCTCGGCTCCTCACCTCCAATAAAAGCAATTTCGAGCTGACAGCGGCCGTGGAGTTTATTTGCAGACGCAACATGGGAATTTGCCACACCATCTGGACTCCTTAAAATACCTGCATTCAACATATCAATTTGTCCCCTTTCAGACTCCGTCAGAAAACGAAAGAGATGTTTCAGAGGTCTCCAGAGGGATCGTGGGTAGCCGCAGCATATGCCAGAACGTGTGTTCCCTCTATGAGTGAGACAGCAATTAGCATCAGTCTTTGCTAGCATCTATTTCCCCGTGTAATGGGCCAGTGTGATGGGGATTCAGATTTAATGAATAGCATTACAAGGTAAAATTAGATTTTTGTGTTTCTTCCAGTTTTGTGTCCCACTTCTGCAACATAAGAAAAAAAATCACATTTTGGTATATCAGAATTTTAATATTTCCTAATTTCACCTTTTTATCCTATCATTTCAATTTTGTACAAGGCTATCAGATTTTTATTTCAATTTCAACTTACAGTTGTATTTAATAATGTCTCATCTCATAATTTTGACTCCTTATCTCATAATTTCAAATTCAGTCAGTTTTAATTTATCTCCATAATTTCTACTTTTTATCTCATTGTTTATTTATCTCATAATTTCAACTCTTTATCATAATTTCAACTTTTATTTCATTATTAAATTTGTATGAAACCATTATCTGAACTCAATAAATAATGAAAATAATTAACATTTATCTCACTGACTTTACAGATACAAAAAAAAAATAGATTTTTATCTTATGATTATGACTTAGTATGTCAGATTTTATTTCTCAATTTCAATTTAGCTCCATAATTTCATTTATCCTATAATTTAAATGATCTGTTTATCTTTTAAAATTAAAACTTAAAAATTATTTTGTCTCATAACTCATATTTTCAATGTAGTATTTTATTCTTCAGTTTATCTCTTAAGTTTGAATTGGTCATATTATAACTTTTTATCCCATCATTGACTTTTCATTGTCAAATCTCAAATTTTGTCTCTCTCATCATTTTAGATTTTGTCGGTTTCAATTTATCTCCAAAACGCAAATTTTTCCACAAATTTTAACTTACCTCATGATTTCAACTTTGTTGTAATTATGACTATCCCATAATTTTAACTCTTTATAATAATTTTTACTTTTTTTCATCATTTTAAACATTTTTCATAATGTCATAATCTCATAATATCGACTTTTGAGATTTTCGGCTTTAGAGATAAAAATTTTAATCTTATAATCATGATTCTAAATTTTTTTTTTTATTTCAATTATCATTTTTTTCAGCATTTTAATGTATCTCATAATTTTAATGTTTTATTCTACAAGTTTGATTTGATTTGTTGATTTGTAATTTCAACCTTTTGTCATAATAATGATTTTTTTTTTTCATAATTTCTGTTTGTCTCATAATTTTGACTTTTTGTGATGTTCAACTTTAGATATATAAATGTGATTTTTATTGTATACTTATGACTTATGTTATAATATTTTAGCTCAAGCTTATTCATTTTTTAATGATTTCTATTTATCTCCATAATTTCAACATTTTATCTTATAAATCTGATTTATAATTTAAACTTTTTGTCATAATCATGACGTGTTTTTGATCATTTTAGTTTATCTCAAAATTTCAACATTTCATCTCAGAATATTGAAATACACTTTTTGTGATATTCAACTTTAGAGATAAAACAAATATATTTTAATCTTAGAATTATGACTTAATATATCATACTTTTTAGCTCTTTTATACCTTTTTTCATAATTCAGTGTATCTCCATAATTTCAATGTTTTATCTTATAAGTTTGACTTAGAATTTCAAACTCTTGTCATAATAATGGCATTTTTTCATAATTTCAGTTGATCTCATAATTTTTACTTTTTATCTCATAATATTGACTTTTTGGGAAATTCAACTTTAGAGATAAAAAAATATTTTTTTTTTCATAATTTCAATTTATCTCTTTTAATTATTATTTTTTTTACTTATAAATCTGACTTATAATTTCAACATTTCATCTCATAATATCGACTTTTGTGTGATATTCAACTTTATAGATTAAATTTGATTTTAACCTTAGAATTAAGACTTAATATATCATACTTTTTTAGCTCAGTTATTAATTTTTTTCATAATTTCAATGTTTTATAAGTTTGACTTATAATATCAACAACATTGTCATAATAATGTCATTTTTTTTTCATAATTTTAGTTTATCATAATTTGACTTTTTATCTCATAATATTGACTTTTTGTGAACTTTGGATGGATTTTTTTTTTTCATAATTTCAATTTATCTCCATAATTTCAACTTTTATATTATAAGTTTGACTTTCAATTTCAACCATTTGTCATAATAATGACATTTTTTTCATAATTTCAGTTTGTTTCATAATTTCATAATTGTTATATCATAATTATCAACTTTCTGTGATTTTCAGCTTTAGAGATAAAAGAAATTGGTTTTAATCTTAGAATTATAACTTAGTATGTCATACTTTATTATGTCAATTATATATTTTTTCATAATTTCAATTTATCTCCATTATTTCAACATTTTGTCTTATAAATTTGACTTATAATTTCAACCTTTTGTCATAATAATTAAATTTTTTCATAATTTCAGTCTCATAATTTCTTTTTTATCTCATAATATTGACTTTATCTTAATTATGACTTCGTATGTCATAATTTTTGTCAAAATGTTTTCAGCATTTCGGTTTATTTCCATAATTTACATTTTTTAACTTATAAGTTTGACTTATAATTTCAACCTTCTGTTATATTAATGACATCTTATTTCATAATTTCAGTTTATCTCACAATTTAAACTTTTTGTCATCATTTTTTTTTCTCTTAGAATTATGACTTGATATATTATATTATCTTTTTTTCATAATTTCAATTCATCTCCATTATTTCAACATTTTGTCTTATAAGTTTGACTTATAATTTCAACCTTTTGTCATAATAATTAATTTTTTTCATAATTTCAGTTTGTCTCATAATTTTGACTTTTTATCTCATAATATTGACTTTCTGTGATTTTCAACTTTCGAGATAAAAAAGGAGTTTTTAATCTTAGAATTATGACTTTGTATGTCATAATTTTTATCAAAATGTTTTCATCATTTCGGTTTATTTCCATAATTTACATTTTTTAACTTATAAGTTTGACTTATAATTTCAACCTTCTGCTATATTAATGACATCTTATTTCATAATTTCAGTTTCACAATTTAAACTTTTTGTCATAATTTTATTCATTTTTTTTCTCTTAGAATTATGACTTGATATATTATCTTTTTTTTTTTTTTTCATGATTTCAATTTATCTCCATAATTTCCTGCTTTTACCTTGTAAGTTTAATTTGTTTTCAACCGTTTGTCATAATCATGGCATTTTATCTAATAATTTCATAATTTCAGTTGATCTCAAATTCGACTTATACTAACTTTTTCTCATAATTAGGATTTTTATCTTATAATTATGACTTAGTATGTCATCTAATAATTCTGACAGTTTATATCATTAATATGATTTTTCTTATGCGGTGGAAATGTGCTTTCCTGCGTGTGAGAAAAGTCCTGATCATCTAGTCTCCAGATATTGCAGGAGCGACGCACACACTGAACTTTCATTTGGATTTAATTTGGAGATTCAAAAAATCCCTAGTCATAACCATGTGCTAATCTTTGCCTTGGCAAATCTCAGTAACTAGCACGAGCTCATTCATATTGAGCGGTGGATTGTGAGGAGATAAATTCAGAGGTTTTTCTGCACTAATGATGAAGAGGGCAGGTGTTTCTCGCTCGGATCAGATACACTAACCACTAGAGGACGTGCTGCTCTTCTCGCACTGCCACATTAAAGCAGAAGAACGGCCTCATTCAGCCTGTCAGTCAAACCATAAAGGCACTGAACTCGTGTTTGACCTTCGCTGCTGGAGTTCTGCACTCACACAAACGTATGCGCGGCAGGATTAGCTGCGTGCTCCGCCTGCAGCAGTGTCACAGCAAATCCAGCCGCATGCGCTGGCCTGATCTCAACTGTCTGTAAAACTCCTATTTATATTTATGACACTGACGCTCTTCAATTCTTCATTAATCCACTTAATATTTCAGAGCTGAAGCATAAAGCAGCTCTCGTGGCAGGAATGATCTCATGGAGATTATGAGGGAAAAAACACACACATGAGATCAATGACAAATAAGGATGTTCAAGATCATAAACAGGATAAATCTATAGCTTAAAATGAATGTGTCAGGTTGCTAGAACTGCTTTGCTTTATTTCTTGTTATTGTCAATTCAGCCTATAAAATACCAGACAAGATTTGTCTTAAAATATTTATATAGTTAAACAGCTGCTTCGCTGTTTTAAACAATAATAAGTCAAAAAGAAATTTTTATGCTCCCAGGACACCACCTACATAATTTAAAGGCCGAATTCTGAATATTAGTCTTACTATATTTTGTCATGTGTGGCAGAAATATTCAGCCTTTGATATACCAGAAAAAAAATTATTTACTAGTTTGTTTGTTTGCATTTTAAAATACAAATAGAATTATAAATATATATTTTTTAAATAGTTACATATTAAAAAAAATACAAAAATAAAAAATGAAATACTAAGTAGAGTACTAGTGCGCTATTCCAAATTCAGTATTTAATTTACTAAAAATAAATAGTTGAATTATAGGCTGAATTCTAAATACTAGTCTTACTATATTTTTGCCGTACAGAAATATTTATCCTTTGAAATACCAGAAAAAAAAAAAAAATAAATAAATAATATATATATATATATATATATGTGTGTGTGTGTGTGTGTGTGTGTGTGTGTGTGTGTGTGTGTGTGTGTGTTTGCATTTTAAAATACAAATATAATTATAAATACTTTTTTAAATAGTTGCATATTTAAACAGATTTTTTAAGGCTGAATTCTAAACACTAGTCTTGCTATATTTTTGCCATGCAGAAATATTCAGCACTTGATATACCAGAAAAGAAATTTTTTTATTTGTTTGTTTGTTTGTTTGTTTGTTTGCATTTTAAAATACAAATAGAATTATAAATACTTTTTAAAATAGTAACATATTTTAAAAATAAAATTAAATACTAAGTAAAAGTAGAGTACTATTGCACTGTTCACAATTCAGCATCTAATTTACTAAAAATAAATAAATTAATAAAAAGTAAGATTAAACAACTGCTTCACTAAATTAATAATTATTTTAATCATAATAATTTAGGATAATTTAATTTATAATAAATGATTTTTGAAGGATGAATTCTAAGTAGTAGTCTTACTATATTTTTGCCATGCAGAAATATTTAGTCTTTGATATCAGAAAAACATTTATTTATTTATTTAGATGTTAGATAAAATGCATGCATTTTTAAATAGTTACATATTTTAGAAAAAAAATATAACACTAATAAGTAAAATTAGAGTGCTAGTGTGCTATTCCAATTTCAGTATTTATTTTTCAAAAAAAAAAAAAAACATGAAATAAATAAAAAGTTATATTTCTAAACAACTGCTTCACTATTTTTTTTATAATTATTTTAATAATAATTATTATTATTAATAATAATAATAAACTGATTTTTACAATCTCAGAATGGTTACACAACCTAGATATTTTAAAGGCTGAATTCTGAATACTAGTCTTACTATATTTTTTAGCAGAAATATACAGCATTTGATATACCAGAAAAAATAAATTAATTAAAAAAAAAAAATAATAATATATATATATATATATATATATATATATATATATATATTTGTTGTTTGTTTGTTTACATTTTAAAATACAAACAGAATTCTAAATACTAATACATTTTTTAAAAAATACATCGAAATTAAATTAAATACTAAGTAAAAATAGAGTATTAGTGCACTATTCAAAATTAATCATTTAATTCACAAAAATAAATAAAAACATTTTTTTTTTTTCACTAAATGTATTATTATTTTAATAATTAATAATAATAATAATAATAATAATAATAATAATGTTGATCACAAAAAAAAAATGTTGATCACAAATAATAATAATAATAATAATAATAATAATAATAATAAACAGATTTTTTACAATCTCAGAATGGTTACACAACCTAGATATTTTAATGGGTGAATTCTGAATAGCAGTCTTACTATATTTTTCCATGTTTTTATTTGGCAGAAATATTTAGCCTTTGATATACCTGAATTTTTTATTTATTTATGTTACATTTTAAAATACAAATAGAATTATGAATACAATTTTAAAAAATAGTTGCATATTTAAAAAAATAATAATAAATAAATAAATAAATAAATAGTAAAAGTAGAGTGCTAGTGCACTATTCCAAATTCAGCATTTAATTTACTAAAAATTAAAAAAAATTACAAATAAATAAGTAAATAAAAAGTTATATATAATTTAATATAATTTAAACACCTGCTTTACTATTGTTTATAATTATTTTATTAATAATAATAATAATAATAATAATAATAATAATAATAATAATAATAATAATAATAATAACAATAATAATAGTAATAACAAACTGATTTTTTGAAGGCTGAATTCTAAATACTAATCTTACTATATTTTTTCCATGCTGAAATATTCAGCCTTCGAAATGTCAAACAAATATTATTTATTTGCTTACATATATGTTACATTTAGAATACAAAATGGTTAGATATTTTTTAAAGATATATATGAAATAGCAATTAAAAGTAGAGTGCTAGTGCACTATTAAATTCATAGTTATTAATAGTTATAAAAATAATAGTAAAATAAATAAAAAGTAATAGTTTTTAAACAACTGCTTCACTAATTTTATATAATTATTTGTAATAATAATAATAATAATAATAGCAATCAACTGATTTTTACACCACAGCTAGTAATTTGTCTTTATCACAAAATATCAAAGTACATTTTAATTCAAGAATTTTAAACATAGTATTTGCACTATTCTACTATACTATGGTTCATTATCTGCTTAAACAGTATTTTTAATGTTATAGCAAGAAATTTCAAGGCAAACTGGACTTGGATCATTAAAACTCAATTTATTAAAGGCTTTTTACATTTCACCGCAAGCACCTTGACATGTTTTGATTTTACATTAAAAAGTTACTTTTTCTGAGCACCAGTGGCCATGTATTTTTAATGCATCAGTAGCACACCAAGTCTATATTTTATGGAAGCATTTTAATGTGTTTAAATAAGTGAACAGACCTGAACAAAAGGACTCGTAAAAACAATCATCTTTCATATGATGAGACACTGATTCCCGGTCTGATTGCAAAGACGCTTCAACACAGTTCGGACCGAATCCTCTCTGCGGTTAAAGCGGCTCAAAGCCGTGTTACATGACAGACGTGTTCAGCAGTGGAGTCTGTGGAGGCTTAACATTTCATGCTGCTCTGTCACACAACTCAAAGCCGACGTGTTTGAGTTGAGGTAGAGTTTTCATTGAGTTTCCTGGAAGACGTGATTCACTGAGTGTAAGAAGCGCGATGGAAGTCCCCGGAGGGATTATATCAGTCTGAAGGCATCGTGAACTCGAGCCTGAAAGCCGAGCGGATGTCGTCTCTCACCCCTGAAATAACCCAGACACACATCCACATCCACCTGATCGACAAATAACATCCTCTGAGAGCCGGACGAGAGCACAGCAACCCGTACGTGTGAGTGAAACACTCGGCCTGTCTCTGTCACTCACAAAGAATCAGGCTGCTTTATGAACGAAGAAAAGCAAAAGAATTAAACATGCTACCTAAAGAAACAATTATAGTAACTGTAAATAGGATTTATAGTTGACGTCAAAAGTTAACATACACCTTGTAGAATCTGCCTACTGTTCTTCGGATAAATTCTTTGTTTTTGTTTTGTTTTTTTGTGATTTTTTGTGATTTTTTGTGAATTTTGTGAATTTTTGTGTATTTGAACCCTTTCCAACAATGACTGTATGATTTTGGACAACTGAGGGACTCATATGCAACTATTACAGAAGGTTCAAATGCTCACTGATGCTCCAGAAGGAAACACGATGCATTAAAACTTTTGCAATTTGAAGATCAGGGTAAATTTAACTTATTTTGTTTTCTGGGAAACATGTAAGTATCTTCTGTAGCTTCTGAAAGGCAGTACTAAATTAAATATGTTGTTTAGGCAAAATAAGGAAAATGTAGCCTACACATCTTCATTATGTTCAAAAGTTTTCACCCCTGGCTCTTAATGCATCGTTTTTCCTTCTGAAGCGTCAGTGAGCATTTGGACCTTTTGAAGACCAATGAATACTAGTCTAGTCTGAATACTAGTCTTACTATATTTTTTATATTTATTTGGCAGAAATATTCAGCATTTGATATACCAGAAAAAAAAATGTTGTTTGTTTGTTTACATTTTAAAATACAAACAGAACTCTAAATACTAATAATTTAAAAAAAAAATACTTACATATTTTAGAAATAAAATTAAATACTAAGTAAAGGTAGAGTATTAGTGCGCTATTCAAAATTCATCATTTAATTCACAAAAAAAAAAAAAATGTGCTTCACTAAATGTATTATTATTATTTTAATAATAATAATAATAATAAACAGATTTTTTACAATCTCAGAATGGTTACACCACCTAGATATTTTAATGGGTGAATTCTGAATACTAGTCTTACTATATTTTTCCATGTTTTATTTGGCAGAAATATTCAGCCTTTGATATACCTAAATTTTTAATTTATCTATATGTTACATTTTACAATACAAAAATTGAATTATGAATACATTTTTTTTTAATAGTTGCATATTTAAAATAAATAAATAAATAAATAAATAAATAGTAAAAGTAGAGTGCTAGTGCACTATTCCAAATTCAGCATTTAATTTACTAAAAATTAAAATATATAATTTAATATAATTTAAACACCTGCTATGTACACTTTAT
The DNA here is from genome assembly GCA_033026305.1 of Cirrhinus molitorella. Taxonomy (NCBI): domain Eukaryota; kingdom Metazoa; phylum Chordata; class Actinopteri; order Cypriniformes; family Cyprinidae; genus Cirrhinus; species Cirrhinus molitorella. The sequence continues at coordinate 10,415,846 of CM065129.1, forward strand.
TATTAATAACCTGTTACCTGAATGATCCACAGCTGTGCTTTTTTGTTTAGTGATAGTTGTTCATGAGTCCCTTGTTTGTCCTGAACAGTTAAACTGCCCGCTGTTCTTCAGATAAATTATTTGTTTTGTTTTTTTCTCCATTTTTGTGTATTTGAACCCTTTCCAACAATGACTGTATGATTTTGAGATCCATTTTTTCACACTGAGGACAACTGAGGGACTCATATGCAACTATTACAGAAGGTTCAAACACTCACTGATGCTCCAGAAGGAAAAACGATGTATTAAAACTTTTGGAATTTGTAGATCAGGGTAAATTTAACTTATTTGGTTTTCTGGGAAACATGTAAGTATCTTCTGTAGCTTCTGAGTACTAAATGAATATGTTATTTAGGCAAAATAAGAAAAATGTAGCCTACATATCTTCATTCTGTTCAGAAGTTTTCACCCCTGGCTCTTAATGCATCGTTTTTCCTTCTGAAGCATCAGTGAGCGTTCAGACCTTTTGAAGACCAATGATATTGGACCCACCCACTTTTACCGTCTCTAATTCAGCGAATATGTCTGTGAACTTTTCAGTGTGCCATCAGTCAAATCCATTGTATGACGAATGCCCTAATAAATTAAACTCCATTTAGCTACAGCCTTAAATTACACGCTGCTGTTTCCTCAAATCCATTCCTCTTGAATGTGAAAAGGGAGACGAACGATTTCGGCAAAAGGCGGACGCGAACTCTGGTCTCTCGTGTCAAAAACGATTTGTTATGCATATTATCATTTATGCCGTTGAAAATGTTATTTAACATCCGTCTTTTGTAATGTTAATGTTGTGACGCTGCAGGCAGAGATAATGCATATATAGCACCTGCCAAAAAGGCAGCCTATTTGCACTTTGCGTAAAAGGCACCAGACTACAGTAAAAAAAATTTAAAAATTCTGGGGAGGACCCACCCACATTTATTTTGCTTCCAATGCCCATGGATAGAACCTTCTGTAATAGTTGCATATGAGTCCCTCAGTTGTAATCAGTGTGAAGCCATTGTTGGAAAGGGTTCAAATACACAAAAATGCTGAAAAATCAAAATATTTGTGGGACCAGAAGGATTTTTCTAAAGAACAGCGGGCAGTTTAACTGTTCAGGACAAACAAGGACAACAAAGAAAAAGAAAAAAAAAACTGCTGTGGATCATTCAAGTAATAACACAGCACTAAGAAACAAGTGTATGTAAACTTTTGAACAGGGTCATTTGAATAAATTTTTAACTATTATTTTCTCTTGTAGACTATATGTAAACGTCTTTTATGTGAAATATCTTATTCAGGTCAGCACTAAATAAAAAATAACATCCATTTTGTATGATCCCTCTTATTTTGGTAAAACAATGAACACTTTTGACCTCAACTGTATTAATAATTAGGCTTAAATATAAGATTTATGTGTATGGATTGAATTGGATTACAAAGTTTTAACATAAATTAATAAACTTAATGTGATGCATATGTGTCAGTCATTAATGAAACAGGTCAGATTTCTGCAAAAGTACTAATAACTTACTGAATATTGCTTGTTTCACAGCTAGCCATATTTTTCATACCTTTTAACTAAATTTGTTTTCTGAATGAACAGATTCATGCTTCTACCCAATTTGAGTAAAATTATTGTATTATTTAAATAAAATTATGATAATAAAAATATGAATTTGAGTAAAATTATGGTATTTTTTAAAATAAAATTATGATAAAAAATATGATGAAATCAAATTAAATTAAGTTAAACAGATGTAAATATTTAATAATAAACAATGCATTTATTTATTTACTTTTATTGAGTGCATGAGTCTGTTTCATTGATGTATAACTGACAAAATGCATCGTATTAAGTTTATTAGTTTATGGTAAAATTGTGTAATCCGAATGATAGTTATTTTATATGCAATTCAAATGCATAAGTCTGAAATGTAGGCCTTTTTTGAGTGAATACAGCAGATGGAAACTAGAGCAGACTGGAACAGTGACAGACTGTGTGTGTGTGTGTGTGTGTGTGTGTGTGTGTGTGTGTGTGAGAAAGAGAGAGAGAGAGAGAGAGAGAGAGATTCAGGTGAGTCAGTCACAAGCTTCGTTTCTCTCTTCCATCAGACTACTTTTACTGTTAACATTTTGGGTCTTTTCACACACATATGCAACTAAAACAAATGTTGTTGACCTTGATTCATAACACTCAGTCTGACCTTTAACCCTGACCTTTGACATCTGACCTTAAGGTCAACAGAATTCATATAACTGATTCTGTTTATTCAAATCATGTTCCCGGTCTTATTGTGAATGATTCTTCAGTGCATGTTATAATAAAGATATTTGAGTAATTAATAAATAAATAAACAAGGATATGTATCTTTTCAGAAACTTTTTCAGGAAATCTACAGCACAAAATAATAACTTGATTGCAGTGATGTGTAAATCTAGTTCTAACTGTGACCTTAAAAGACAGATAATATATAAGTGAATCAACACTGAAGCTGAATAATGACTCTTCAGTGTCTTCAGTGGAGCTGCTTACAGCTAAAATCAAATCTCTTTCAGAATTTATGAATTTTGCAGCATTAATGCTATTATTGAACCAACAACTAAATCAAACTGAATAATGACACTAATGTGATCTGCAGAGCTGCTTTTTCCAGCTGCAAGTGCTTCATAATGAATGAATTTTGCAACACTGACACCAGGGTCGGAAATTAACCAGGGCTTGTGGCAAAAATGTTACCAAAATGAACAAAAATGCAGCAGAAATTCAAGACAAAGGGGTAAAAAATGCCTAGACTTAATTAATAATGACACTACTGTCTTTTTGCTGCTTTACAGCCAGATTGAAATGTTCATAATAAATTAACTTTAGAACATTGACCATTAATAATGAGATGTTTTATAGCTGAATTTGAATCTTTCATAACTTATGAACTTTGCAACCTCAGGTTTGTTATTGAAGACTGAACTGAGTTGAATAAAGACAACACTATCTACCATAGAGCTGCTTTACAGCTGAAATTGAATTTGTTTCATAACTGATACATTTTTAACATACATTTTATTTAAAAAATGTAACTAAATTGAGTTGAATAATGATATTTCTGTAGATCTGCTTGTGAAATAAAATGTGTCATAGTTTTGAAACCTCAAGACTTTTATTGAACGTAGATGAAACGAGACTGAACTGAACTGAGTTAAATAAAAAAAATCATATTTTATTAATTTTGCAACATAAATTTACTGAACAACGTCAGAATTTTTAATCTAAATTGAATCAACATTGAACGTCTTTTTTTTTAACACTGAGTCTTTTTAGAGCTGCTTTACAGACCTTTATTGAATAGCTGAATCAAGGCTGAACTGAACTGAGTTGAATAATGACAATATTGTCCACCACAGAGCTGCTTTACAGCTGCAATTGAATTTGTTTCAAAATTGACACATTTTGCAACATAAATTTACTGAAGTAAATGTAAACTAAATTTAAACTAAACTGAGCTGAATAATAATGCTTCTGTTGTGAAATAAAATTTTTCATAATTGATTTTACAACATTGATATTGTTGAACTGAACTGAATTACTATTCAACTTAAATTGAGCTGAATAATGACACTCTGTAGAGTAGATTTACTGCTGAAGTCATTTCATGATTGATGAATTTTGCAACATTGACACTGTTGAGCTAAACTAAATTTAATTAAACTATTGTCCATTTTACAGCTAAACTGAAATTTTCATAACTGATTAACTTCACAACATTGACAGTTTTTGATCTAAACTGAATCAATGTTAAACTAAATTAAAGTTAATAATGACTCTTTTTAAAGCTGAACTTAAATCAGTTTTATAACTGATGAATTTTGAAACCTGAGGACTGTTATTTAACAAAACTGAATCAAGATTGAACCAAATTGAGTTGAATAAAGCGACAACATTGTCCTCATACAACTGCTTTGCAGCTAAACTTGAATTTTGCAACATAAAATTACTGAAAAGAAATATGAATAAAATTTGAAATAATTTGAGTTGAAAAATGATACATCTGTAGAGCTGCTTGTGATTTTTTTTTAATTGAATAGATGAATTTTATGTTGACATTGCCATTTAACTAAACAGAATTTAACAATGACACTATTGTTATTGTTATTATTGTTTTTATTGATAGCTGAACTAAATCACTGAACTAAACTGAATTTAATAATGACGCTGTTGTCTTTTTTAGAGCTGCTTTACAGCTAAAATTGAACTTTTTCATAATTGATGAATTTTGCGTTGACTGCCATTAAACAAAAAAATTTAACAGTCAATATTGTCAATATTGATAGATTTTATTGATAGCTGAACTAAATGATTGAACTAAATTGAACTTAATAATGACACTGTTGTCTTTTTAGATCTGCTTTACAGCTAAAATTGCATTTTTTTTTTTACAACATTGACATTGTTATTAAATTAAACTGAATTACCATGAAACCAAATTGACCTGAATAATGACATTATTGTGTTCTGTAGAATATATTTACTGCTGAAGTAATTTCATAATTGATTACTTTTCCATATTGACACTGTTATTAAAATAAATTGAATTTAATTACACTATTGTCCTTTTTTACAGGTGAACTGAAATTTTCTTGACTGATTAACCTCACAACATTGAAAGTTTTTGTTCTAAATTGAATCAATGTTGAACTAAATTAAAGTTAATAATGACTCTTTTTAGAGCTGAATTTAAATCAGATTCATAACTGATGAATTTTGAAACCTGAGGACTGTTATTTAACAAAACTGAATCAAGATTAAACTAAATTGAGTTAAATGTTGTGACAATATTGTCCTCATTGAACTGCTTTACAGCTAATTTTGCAGCATAAAATTGAATTTTGAGTCTGTTTCATAACTGATGAATTTTGAAACCTCAAGACGTTTATTGAATAGTTGAATGAAGGCTGAACTGAACTGAATTGAATAATGACAATATTGTCCACCACAGAGCTGCTTTACAGTGGCAATTGAATTTGTTTCATAATTGAAACATTTTGCAACATAAATTTACTGAAGTAAATTTAAACTAAATTTGAACTAATTTGAGTTGAATAATAATACATCTGTATAGCTGCTTGTGTAATTGAATTTTTCACAATTGATGAATTGAATTTTACAACATTGACATTGCCTTTAAACTAAACTGAATTTAATAATGAGACTATTGTCAATATTGATAGTATTTATTGATAGCTGAAATAAATTATTGAACTAAATCAAATTTAAAAATGATGCTATTGTCTTTTTTAGAGCTGCTTTTTAGCTGAAATTGAATTTTTCATAATTGATGAATTTTACAACATTGACATTGTTGAACTGTTCTTACCATTCAACTTAAATTGAGAGCGTTCTATAGAGTAGATTTACTGATGAAGTCATTTCATAATTGATGAATTTTGCAACATTAACACTGTTGAACTAAACTGATTGATTGATTGATTAAAACTATTGTCTTTTTTACAGCTGAACTGAAATTTTAATAATTGACGAATTTTGCAACATTGACATTGTTATTGAACTGAACTAAATTACCACTGCACCACTGAGCTGAAAAAATTATACTATTGTGTTTTGTAAAGTACTTTTACTGCTGAAGTCATTTCATAATTGATTAATTTTGCAGCATTGACACTAATTATTGAACTAAACTGAATTTAACTAAATTTACACTATTTTTGACACTATTTTGACAAATTGACAGTTTTTGAGCTGAAATGAATCATTTAACGAAATTAAATTTATTAATGATGCTATTGTCTTTTTTTAAAAGTTGCTTTAGTTGCTTTTTTTTTTTTTTTTTTAATAATTGATCAACTTTAAAACACACTGCTATTTAACTATTTTTACTGTTTTCCTGTTTATTTTTGTGAAGCTGCTTTGAAACAATATGTATTCTAAGAAGTTAGATAAATAAATATAACCTTTGACCTTAACCCTTAACCACAACCATGACAGTACTGAAGATGCGGGTTTTCCCTGCAGGAATGATGGGAAATCATGTCTGATCAATTAGTGCCAGTGAAGAGACACGCTGTTGTTGACACATAATCGCATCAGTTCCTCTGCAGACGGCAGCTATTAGTCTCCATTTGATCTCGTCATGTTGACGGCTCGTGTGTGACGTTCAGTCAAAAATCTGAGGCGTCTGAGGAAGCATGAGCCGACATGTCACCCAAACTGCTGCATCATGGGATTCTTCGAGCATACTCAAAGAACTAAAAGAGGTCATCTGTGCTTCAGACACATTTGCATACCTGAAGCACGAATTCTGCCCATTACCCGGCATCCTCTCTGCCAGGAGATCCTGGCAGGGCCTGAAAGCGCTCGCGTCTCCCCCGCAACGATCTATCATTTCGCTCAGAGTCATCTGGTACCAAGCTTTTCCATTTGGAACAAATCTGTTGGCCCGAGTTTCTGACTTGGATGCGCGATGGCCCAAAAGGCCTCTAAAATTACCCCAGAACATCCAATGAAACGATGGAGGAAAAGCAAACCAGATTAGACCTGCTCCTGCTCGAATCTTTGGGGGAGAAGTCTGAAAATTGCGTTTGTAATTGTGTTTGTCTCAAAGATGCTTCATGGTGAGTTTATTCAGCTAATGGCTGTCTTAATTCTGCTGTTTAGTTTGGGATTTGTCCTGCGAAAGCTGCGCGTGTCAATTCAGCTTGGTGAAAATGATGTAAAAGAGAAACAGCATGCTGATTTTTGACTAAAGTCAAGCATTATTAGTATTTCTAGTGTTTCTAGTGAACCTGTGGCCTCACCTTACATTAATTTATAGATATAGAAATGCACAATCAGCAAAACACAGGCCCTCCTGTGACCTCTCGTCCTTCTGTTTGCTAAATCATTTTCAGTCTATTTCCAGAATAAAAGCGCTGACATTTAATTCGACATGACGTTAAAGCATCATTCAGATGTTGATAGTGTAATAATTGGTGTGCTGATGCACCAGGCTCTCATGCGGTGGTAATGACCATCTGCCTCCTCTGATAACTGCTGCAGTCTCTGTGCTCGTAAACGCTGACCTGACTCTCACCGGGAGCAAACGTCCTCACACCCTCCAGGAGACTCATCCAGCCTTCCCAAAATAACTCGAGCATCAGCGCCTGAGAGCGTGTGCTTCAGTCTCAGGGTGTTTAAAAGTGTTTGAGTCGAGAATTACAGAGATTATTGTTCTTAAATTGCTATCATCACGGATAGTTTCAGATGGGATTTTCTTGGCCTGGGCAAGGGAAAAAGACTTAAGTGTGTGTTAACATGGAAAAACACTAAATATAAACATGCAAAATGTACTTTCAGTTGTTCCAATTGGAGTGTGAATCGTGTGAACACACATATTTTTTACCCAGCTAACAATTCTGGCACCAAGAACGTTCCCAAAACAGAAATTTAAACATTCTCTGTTGGCTAGCCAGCAAAGCTCATACAGGGAAAAAAAAAAAAAAAATTTAATATATTTTTATATATATATATATATATATATATATTTTAATTATACAAAAATCAAACAGCCCAAAAATATATTGGATAAAATATATTCACATAAATATATTTTCTACCAATATAGGCCTGTTTTGGGCAATTTTTTTGTAGATTTTTTAAAATATATTTTACAAATGTAAATATATTTTTAAAAGCATTTTAAAAGTAATTTGCCCTCCATATATTTCAGTCTAAGATACATACAAGATACATACATATGAATACATTCATATGTGGACCACAAAACCAGTATTAGGGTAAATAATTGATGAATTACAACATTGACATTGTTACTGAACTAAAACTTAATAATGACACTATTGTCAGTATTTTGCCGTTTTTTAAGCTGAACTGAATCATTGAACAAAACTGAGTTTAATAATGATAATAATAATGTCTTTTCTTATTCTTAAATACATTTTATCAAATATATTTTTGGCCCATTTAATTTTTGTAGGTTATATTTTGAAAAATATTTAAAAATATATTTGGAAATGTATTTTTTGCTGTATGGGCTTTCTATTGATGTATAAATCTAGAATCTGGAGGTGCAAAAAAAATCGAAATATTGAGAAAATGGCCTTTAAAGTTGTCCGATAATAAGTTCTTAATAATGCATATTATTAATAAAAAATTACGTTTTGATATATTTACGGTAGGAAACTTGAAACATGATCTTTACTTAGTTTAGAATATATCGCAAAATATATTTTACAGTGTGGAATCTGCAGAAAGTTCAACAGTTTGAGAGAGTTCAACATGTGAGAGACAATGTCTCCCTCTGCTGGTGACAATGACACACCCCACACGACAAACGTAGAAATTATATCCTACCATTAAAATGAGCCAAAATTGAAAACAAGTTATTACATTATACACACTCATTTCACCGCCATTTTGAATACATTGCATGTTATAATTTATTTATTAAATTATAAATACAAAAGAACTATGGAACTAGGCTACTGTTATTGTTATTATTATTGGACAATAATTACATAATAGCTTTTTTTTAAGTACCTTGAAGTGAATACAATAACTATGTATCATGCCATTTGTGACCCTGGACGACAAACCCAGTCAAAAATGTAGGCCTACATTTTTTTACAGTGGTATTTATACATAATCTAAAATCTGAATAAATAAGCTTTACATTAATGAATGGTTTGTTATGACAAGACAATATTTGGCCGATATACAACTATCTGAAAATCTAGAATCTGAGGGTGCAAAAAATAAAACAATGAGAAAATCTTAGCAATGCATATCATTAATCAAAAATTAAGTTTTAATTTAGGCCTATTTATGGTAGGGAGTTTACAAAACATGTTCATGGAGCATGACTTTTACTTAATACCTAACAAATTTTGGCATAAAAGGAAAATCGATCATTTTGACCCATTCAACGTATTTTTGGCTCTTGCTACACATATATATCTATGCTTGCTACAAATATACCCGTGCTACTTGTGGTCCAGGGTCACATTTAAACCTATAAACGCTATTGAGCAATAAAAGCATCAAAAATACATTTCCCATGCGCCCCTTCGCGATTAAATTACGCTTATTTCCGCTTTCCGACACAATTCTTAGCCAACCAGAACGACGCATTGACGTAGTTTCTACCGCAGAAATAGAATAAGCGGCTAGAATGGAAAGCAAATGGAAAGCAGGCGGGGCTTATCGCGGCCCGGATGTTTTGCATCATTATTCAGGACAGGTGTATTTTTTTATTTTTTTATTCAACCCTGCTGCTCAAGAATTTTCAATGAATTTGATATTTCATATATATTATGTTCCATTAAACAAATAAAAATAAAACAAATCCTGAATGTAGTTCAATCGTGTTTCTGGGCCATCGAGCGCCCCCTGTAGGAGCAACCTCAGTAGGTCTCACAGAACACTGCTGGACTCACGTGGCGCCCAATGGTTTCTATGCAGGTAACTAGGAAGTGAAAGCGCTGAAGCTCCTCCTCCCACGTGTATCCGCAGGAACCGGCGGCGGCGTGACGCGGGTAGAAGAGACCGACAGACCGAAACCGGCGGACCGGAGAGAAAGAGTGAGGTATTTATAATGGACAAATGTCTTACGAACAGGTTCATAAGTGGTTTAAACGAGGATCGGGAGTATTCTCTTAGTGTACTTCGACATCGACCATACTATCTATATGGTGCTTCAAAGAATACAATAACTCCTCCGGGGTACGTGTCAGAAATTAGGGTTATACCATAGTACTTTGTGGTACTTTTTCGTTAGTTTGGCCTTGGAGAGCGAAAAGGGTCGTCAAGTCACCGATCACCGTGTGGACGCGCTCGTTCGGGCCGGACACACACACATACACACACACACGCACGCGCACACAGGTCAGGTCGGTCCTGATTTTAACGGCAGTTTTTTTTTTTTTCCGGTGTTCTAGGACTGAAGATGGCAGACGATCCGAACGCGGCGGACCGAAATGTGGAGATCTGGAAGATCAAGAAACTCATCAAGAGTCTGCAAGCGGCGAGAGGGTGAGAGTGTTTGTGTGGAAGTGTGATTGACGGTGTGTTTGAAAGATAAACCGAATAAATGTGTTTTAAAGTGTTTTAATGTTGTGTTTAGCATAGCATGTGTTCATATAAAAAAATATAATTTAGTAAAATTCTATTTTGTATACGTCATGTAATTCATACGTGGAGCACAAAGGTTGAAAGATGATGCACACACAGACAGACACAAAGGGTTAAATTTAAAGTGGTTTTCCTCCTAATCCCTAACCTTTAAGTATGAGCAATAGTAATGGTGATTCCTGGCTTGGTAAACAGCACTAATGAGTAGTTACTCCAGGGCCGGGCAGCTTTCATGATCGTGTCAAATACTTCCCTTCAGACCTTCGGTGTGTGTGTATGAGTTTTGAATCACAGCGAGTTTCAAACAGGCATGTTTTGTGCCTCATAATGACTATAACTACTCATTAATGAGTGCATTTATTATAGGTTCAGATAAGAATCTTGCTCAAGGACACAGTTGTGATTGCTCATGGCCAGCTTTTGCTGGATTTGAGCCTGCAACCTACTTTTTGGGGGTCATTAGTTTGTGGCTTTTGAAACGGAGATAGTGAAGATGAAAAGGAAGGAAATGCTTTGCTTGATAGAGATTGTGGATTTGTGAGCTCTTTATAAAAGGTAAAGCATGTGTACATGTCTATTTGAAGACGAGTCATTGGCACGCCACTCAAGCTGTGATTCTGACAGGTAGTTATGTTGAGCGTCACAACAACAATACAGACCTTTATTCAAGGGTAACTTCTCTGTATGTGCATGGAAGATAAGAGTAGTTAACGCTCACATGCACATAAGTTTGAGTTGAAACCCACATCAGAAAATGAAACTCTTTGTTTTCATGCCTGCGTGCCGCTGACCTTCATGCCACGTGTGTGTGTGTAAATAAACCAGAGTGTGTTGGTCTGTCGCTGTGTTTTGGCAGCAGTGTGACCCTGATAACTCTTCACAGCTCAGTGTGGATGGTGTAAACCCAGCATTTTGAAGGCAGTCTGTCTATTAGCAGTGTGTAAGAGAACTCTAGAAATGCCACTTTTGTCAGCTGACAATGCTAAAGCGTTTGACCTCTTTTTGACTCTCTGACTCTGTTCTAATAACTAGTGAGCTGCACATCTAGGCACCATTATAAGGGATCATATGTGTGATAGCTGATCCATTACATATAGAGAAGGCAATCCCAGAATACACTGGTGACAAAATGTAATATGACAAACAAACAGGGTTTGTAAATAAAACATTATTGTTATTATTATTATTATTACAAAAGATTATTGGAGTATGTTTTGCAAGAAAATAACCACATGTGACCCCGGATCACAAAACCAGTCATAAGGGTCAGTTTGGGATTTGTACATCACCTGAAAGCTGAATAAATAAGCTTTAGATTGATGTACGGTTTGGGCAATATTTGTCCAAGATACAGCTATTGAAAATCTGGAATCTGAGGGTGCCAAAAAAATAAAATCTTAGTAAAGCATATTACTAATCACAAATTAAGTTTTGAGATATTTACGGTAGGAAATGTACAAAATATCTTCATAAAACATGATGTTTACTTAATATCCCAATTATTTTTGGCATAAAAGAAAAATCGATCATTTTGACCCATACAGTGTATTTTTAGCTACTGGTTTTGTGGTCCAGGGTCTCTTATCAGTCTTTCAACTTAGCAGTTTCATTCAATGTGTTACTTGCTGATTCTTCGTAATTAGGTCAAGCACAAAAAGCAGTTTTCAAGCATCACTAAAACACTAAAAGTTTAATACAGCTTTTTATTATTATTATTGCTATTATTGTTGTGCGTTACAATGTGTTCTGCTTTTTTTTTTTTTTTCACATTTTTACAATGGTTTACTAAAGACACTCATAAAAATGTCTTTCAGTGACAGTGTAACAATAGATCATATAACAAAAATCTTGTCGGATATATTAATAACAAGAATAATTATTTGATATCAAAAGTCTCTATTTAAGGATCAAAGTGCAGCCCTAAAATACTAATAAACTGTCATTTTAAGTTGTTACCCATCTTTGCCGCTATCCTTCAAAACACTAGGTTTAAAATATAAAATAACGTTTTATAAATATTTATAAACTTTTTATAAGTGTTAATTATTTTACCAAAATAAGTGGTATCATACAAATTGCATGGTATTTTTAGTTTAATACTGACCTGAACAAGACATCTCACAGAAAAGACGTTTACATATAGTCCACAAGAGAAAACACATACTTTTGATATTTCCGATTTTTAATGTTATAAGACAACGTTTTTTAATGGAAAAAACCTTGAAGGATTTGTTTTTAAATGTGAACCCTTTTTAACTAAAGTGAATTTAAAAAACCTTCTTTGATGTAATTTTGCATTTTATATTCTATATTTTTGTTGTTATTGATGTTTTTATTTATGTAAGTGTTTTATATAAATGTTATTTATTAATTCTTTTTAAAATTGTTATCTGTTTTGCCTTGAGATAGCCATTGCAGCTGATATGGCAATAAATAATAAATGAATGAAAAAGTCCACAAGAGAAAATAAAGGTTGAATTATAAAAATGACCCTATTCAAACATTTACATACACTTGATTCTTAATACTTTGTTACCTGAATGATCCACAGCTGTGTTTTTTTTTGTTTAGTGACAGTTGTTCATGAGTCCCTTGTTTGTCTGAAATAGTTAAACTGTGCACTGTTCTTCAGAAAAATCCTTCAGGTCCCAAAGATTTTTTTGGCATTTTTGTGTGTTTGAACCATTTCCAGCAATGACTGTATGATTTTGAGATCCATCTTTTCACACTGAGGACAACTGAGGGGCTCGTATGCAACCGTTACAGAAGGTTCAAACGCTCACTGATGCTTCAAAAGGAAAAAAATGATGCTTTTAAGAGCGGGAGTGTAAACGCTTGATCAGAAAGATGGAGGATCAGTGAGCTTTTGAACCTTCTGTAATAGTTGTATATGAGTTCCTCAGCTGTCCTTATGGGTCATGTTCATGGGAATGCATGTACTGATAGAATGTGAAAAGTTCAGATGCAAAGCCAGCTAAAAGCCATCTTGGTCAAAAATTAGACAATGATACTGAATGAATGCTCTCTACACGCATTATACATCCATCAAATGCTTTTACTTCAAACTCGCTATAATCCCGCCCTTAGCCTTATCAGAAGTAACAGTACTTGCATAGAGACCTATACATCGGAGCCTGATAAAAATGTGTTAAAAATGTGTTTTTTAAAGAAATCGCATCTGAACTCTTCTGCCAAATCCATAAATGTAAAAGAATAACATTGGCATTTTTTCTCTCTCTCTCTCTGTCAGTAACGGGACCAGCATGATCTCGCTCATCATTCCTCCTAAAGATCAGATCTCCAGAGTGGCCAAGATGTTGGCAGATGAGTTCGGTACAGCGTCAAACATCAAGAGTCGAGTGAACCGCCTGTCAGTGCTGGGAGCCATTACTTCAGTCCAGCAGAGACTCAAACTCTACAACAAAGGTGTGTTTGTCTTTGACTCCACAACCAAACACACCTGCATCTTAAAGAAGGCCATTTAAAAGAAAAGCCTGTGTTTTACTGACCACTCACATCACATTGAGTTGATCACAAGAACAGATTTATTTAAAAGGCCCTATTGTGCTTTCTAAAAAAAAAAAAAAAAAAAAAACAATGTTAAAGGTATGAGGTATTTCTAAATGTATATCCTGATGTTGTTGTCTATTATAGCTTATTTTGCCTTATTGGCTTATATCTTGTATGGCAAATATAAGTAAAATTCACAGTAATTAATGGATAATTATTAGGGGTGTAACGGTTCACAAAATTCTAAAATTGTTATTTTATATTAGGCCTATAGACTAAAAGCTAAGCAAATAAGCATTGGTTTGTTAATACATTAACATTCTATGTTTAATATAAGTGAGTTTGCCGTACTGTTTTGTTGTTGTCAATTCAATCAATTGAAGTGGAATTGGCGCTAATTCACAAGTGAAACTAAAACAGGCATTTACAAGCTGTTTAAAAGCGAATAAAAGCGAGGAAAAGAAGGAAAATTCTAAAGAACTACCTCACCATCACAAACCTACTGGAGTAGGGCTGTGCCGATATCGTAAATCTCATTCACGTGTTCATTCATACAGCCGTGTTTACTACAGAGCCGTAGTTCATTACTGACGAGATGCGCATAATTCGCGTCCGAATATTGGCACGTACAGCCCTATACTGGAGTATTGTTTTTCGTTGGGAGTGGGAGAGGCAGACATCAGTTTGTCTGTTACGTTGTTTGGGCTGCCTTGTAGAGTACAGTGGCACTGAGAACATTATATTTCACACACTGTAAGTTCTTTTATTTTCCAAATGCAATAGGATTAGTACAACGAATCGAATCGCTCGGTCTGTAATGCATACTGAACCGAAAGCCTCGTACCGAACGGTTCAATACGAATACGTGTATCGTTACACCCCTAATAATTATATATTCTGTTGTAGGTCATGTATGAAATCTCGCTAATCTGATATTTAATATTTAAAACATTTTCAGCCACAAAATTAATTTTGGCCTTTTGTCATAACAGTTTCAGAAGGCAGACATGATTGACTCAAATGGTGTAAATATATGCACTGTTTTATCTGTCGTTTTTAATATTTACGTATAATTGAATAAATCTCTCATGAAAACACGTGTTTATTGCAGCCACCGTTTATCCTGGCAATGAATTGGAGCATTAAATAAAGCATAAATTAAAAGCATAATTCTATCACTAAAAAGTACAGGGGTTGGACAATGAAACTGAAACACTTGGTTTTAGACCACAATTAGTACAGTGTTGGGCCTCCTTTTGTGGCCAATACAGCATCATTTCGTCTTGGGATTGACAAATACATGTCATGCACAGTAGCCAGAGGGATTTTGAGCCATTCCTTTTCTAGAACAGTGGCCAGGTCACTATGATTCTGGTGTAGGAAAACTTTCCTGACTCGCTCCTCCAAAACATTCCAAAGTGCCTCAATAATATTCAGATCTGTGCAGGCCATGGGAGATGTTCAACTTTACTTTCATGTTCATCAAACCTCTCTGTAACCAGTCTTGCTGTGTGTATTAGTGCATTATCATCCTTATACATGGCACCACCTTTAGGGTACAATGTCTGAACCATTGGGTGCACATAGTCAACCTTCACACTTTGCTCTTAAAGGTGGAATGTGCAATAAGTGAAGATTGGAAACCAGGCTGCGCAAATATAGCCATTAAACCTCCAACACTATATTGGCTAGTGTTTCAGTTTCATTGTCCAACCCCTGTAGGGCTGTGCAATATATAGAAATTATCAAAATATCGCAAATGTACGTATTGCAATATGCATATCGCTACAGCTTGCAAATATTTGGGGCTATGAACAAAAGAAAAAGCTTTTGCTGGAATAACTTTTGTAACTTAATTAAGAATCAGTGCTATGCATAGAGTGAAGTCTAAGCAGAGTTTTATATTTTTCCATTTTATTTATTTCCTAAGATGAAATTGATTACACTAATGTTTGAAAAACATTCTTATGTAATGCTAGAGTAAAGCACAGTGTTGCCAAGTCCGCGGTTTTCCCGTGGAATTGGGCTACTTTAACACTGTTCACGGTTGAATCAACCCCAATAATGTCGCATTTAGCCCCTGAAATGCGAATTTATGAGGGAACCCCAATAAAAAGCATGCATTTTATCCCCCAGAATACGATTTTTAGCAGGGGTACCCCCATCAAAACTCGACTGGGCTAGTTTTGAGTAGCAATTGGGTGGGTTTTGTTGTGAAAACCTGGTAACCCTGGTAAAGCACTAGCATTCACCTTCAGAAGTTGTTGTAGGGTAAATGAAACATATGCTAGTTCAATTAGAATCAGAAACAGAATGAACTTTGTTTTTGAATTTTTTCAATATGTATATGACAAGATGGTTATAAAAGTATATTATTGCATATCACATTTTTCTATAATATCGCACAGCCCTACTAAAAAGTTAATATAAAGATAAAATTGCTGTGTGTGCAGTTTATACAACAGTTTTTTATCTGAGTGGTGATTAATGCATTTGATTAATTAGTTGATTATTAAATAAACAGTAGATTGCTTTTTTTTAACAGCATATCCTTGTTAAGTTAATAAATAAATGATTTCAGTTCATCACTATTGTTAGTAATTAACACAATAGTTTAATGTTGGTTAATGTCTTAATGGTTAAATTCTCCAGCAATAATAGTCAAAAATGATAGATTTTAATCTGATCAATTAATGTCCTGCACTTACTTTTATCGCATTAAATATTCAGTCTCATCCGGAAATGTCACAGTAAAGAGAAACAATGGTTTTCACACAGCATTTCATGTTGACATTTTATTTTTACTCCTGTTACATGTTTAAGTCAACCACAACCGGAGTCCACACTCTTCTAGTTCTTCAGGTTTTAGCAAACGTACGTCTGGAGTTTCATCTGGTTTTGATGTGTTTGGTGTGTGTTTGCAGTGCCCCATAACGGTCTGGTGGTTTACTGTGGCACCATTGTGACAGAAGAAGGCAAAGAGAAGAAAGTCAACATCGACTTTGAGCCATTCAAACCCATCAACACCTCACTGTACCTCTGTGATAACAAGTTCCATACCGAGGTAAAATCACAGTCCAAATCAAGCATGTTTTATAAAGCTCATTGTTCTTGAGATGCTGTATGATCATCTGTCTTTCTCTAGGCTCTGACGGCATTATTGTCAGATGACAGTAAGTTTGGATTCATAGTCATTGATGGTAGTGGAGCTCTGTTCGGGACTCTACAGGGAAACACCAGAGAAGTGCTTCACAAATTCACTGTGGACCTGCCCAAAAAACACGGTAACCATGCCATAACACTTTGATCTGACAGCCATTTCTAGGGCTCATGGAAATCTATGATGGTTTCAATGCCCTTTAGTATTTAGCCATTTAAGTTTCCTAAAAGTTGTGTCATTAAACTAGTTTCATAATTCATAAGTATGTCATTCAAACATCAGCAGTAAATCAGTGTTAGAGTTGGGAAGTAAGGTTCATTTGATGCCAAACTCTCACTCAATGATTCATTTGCATCACTCATCACTTGTTTTGTATATAATAAAATGTTTAAGTAAAATGATCTGTAGTTGAACATTGCTGATTATTATGTAACATTGGTGTATATAAATATATATATTTTTTTAAGTTGCATTGATTTTGTATTGAAAGTAAACATTTCAAATCTTTTTTTTTCTCAAATTAATAGCATACATTTTTTTAATAGCTAATGACATTTTTATATATATTTTTTTAGTAGTAAGTAGTCTTTGTTGTCTGAATGCAGTTTTGTAGAATAAATGCATTATTAATGTTATAATTGTTTATATGCTAAAATGATTGAATATAAGTCTGTTTATGAAAACAATAAACATTTTTTTTAAACATCTCACAGTTATTCTGAGCTAGATTAGACTATATTTTACTTCTTGCATAATGTATATTTTTTGATGGTTACTCTTTTAATTTTAGAATAATTGCATCAATTATATTGAAACTGAATTTTATTTTAGCTATATTGTACAGTAACAGTTTCATCTTTACTCAAGGATTCTCTGGTCCTCTGTTCTAGAATGTGTTTTTATAGAATTAAAAGCATTATTAATTGTTATTGCATTATTATTAATATAATAAATTGGTGTGTGTACATTGAAATTATTAAATCCTGTTCTTTTGCCTTGATTATTCTAAGCTATATTTGACTATTTTGGTTCTTTTTTTCCAAATTATTACACTTTTGATTTTAGAATAAATGCATAATATTATTAAAAGTTTATTTTTATTTTTGCCATATTGTCTAGTAAGTGTCATCTTTACTCAAGGATTCTCTGGTCCTCTGTTCTAGAATGTGTTTTTATAAAATTTAAAGCATTATTAATGTTAAATTGGTGTACATACACTGAAATGATTAAATACTGTTCTTTTATATTTAGTGAAAAACATGCCTTGATTATTCTAAGCTATATTTGACCATTTTACTGCATATTATGCATTTTTAATGCATAATATTATTAAAAGTGTATTTTATTTTTGCCATATAGTAACAGTGTCATCTTTATACACAAGATTTCTCTGGTCTTCTGTTCTTGAATGTTATTTTATAGAATTGATTTAAAACCAAAATTCATTTCAATTTGCAAAATTATGATTTTTTCATATAATAAAATGTTTTAGTAAACACATTAAATATATTAAATATTGCTGATTATTAGTGTTACATTTGTGTATATAAATTAAATATAATGACATTACTCCTTCATGTTTGTTTAGTGAAAACATGCCTTGATTGTTCTAAACTAAATGAGGCTTTATTCTTGCATAAATAATTAAAAACTTGCTGTTTTTTATTTTTGCCCTTTTAATTTTAGAATAAATATAAATATTGAGATTGCTACAGGGCAATATGGCTAAAGCAGAATTCTCTGGGCTTCTTAAATGTAATTTTTCTAGAATTAAACTCATATTTACTGATTTTTCTCTCTCAGGAAGAGGAGGTCAGTCCGCACTGCGTTTTGCTCGGTTAAGAATGGAGAAGAGACATAATTACGTGAGGAAGGTGGCAGAGACGGCTGTGACGCTCTTCGTATCCAATGATAAAGTCAACGTGGCCGGACTGGTGCTGGCCGGATCCGCAGATTTCAAAACGGAGCTCAGCCAATCAGACATGTTCGACCAGGTATGAAAGAAAGCGGATTGGTTAGTAGTTGCTGGTCTGATTGGTTGAGTTAACCAACAGAAATATTAGAAGTATGCTGTTCTGTACATAGTTTATCATTGGATGTGACCTAATCCCAGTTTCTCTGATTGGCTGAAGTAGTCTTTCTAACAGTAGTTTGTTGTCTCTGATTGGTTGTAGAGGTTACAGGCGAAAGTGTTGAAGCTGGTCGACATCTCTTACGGAGGAGAAAATGGCTTTAATCAGGCCATCGAGCTGTCCGCTGAGGTCCTGTCCAACGTCAAATTCATACAGGAGAAAAAATTAATAGGTAAATATTATTCTCACAAGGAAACAACTCTGTACCACATTTAATATTTTAAAGACGCAATTTAGGTCGTCACGTATGAGAAACTAAATCTAATGTTTCAGTAGTTACCGTAGCTGAAAGCTATTCTGTGTTCTGGTCTCAGGGCGATACTTTGATGAGATCAGCCAGGACACAGGGAAGTATTGTTTCGGTGTTGAGGACACACTGAAGGCGCTTGAAATGGGAGCTGCTGAAATTCTCATCGTCTATGAAAACTTGGAGACCATGAGATATGTCCTGAGATTGCACGGCGTGGAGGTCAACGGCTCAGAGAACGGTAAAGAGACACATACGGGATGAGGCAAATGAAACGTGTATCAACAGATTCAAGATACGTTCACGTTCCTGTCAGTAAGCACTTACAGTGCATTTCAAATACAGTTGAGGTCAAACGTTTACATACACCTTGCAGAATCTGCAAAATGTTAATTATTATACCAAAATAAGAGAGATCGTACAACATGCTTTTTTTGTTGTTGTTTTTTTGAAGATTAGGGTAATTTTTACTCCTTTGTCTTCCTAGAAAACATGTCTCTTGTGGCTTCTGAAGGGCAATACTAAATGGAAAAAAATATGATATTTTGGCAAAATAAGAAAAATGTACACACCTTCATTCTGTTCAAAAGTTTTTCCCCCCTGGCTCTTAATGCATCGTTTTTCCTTCTAGAGCATCAGTGAGTGTTTGAACCTTCTATAATAGTTGCATATGAGTCCCTCAGTTGTCCTCAGTGTGAAAAGATTGATCTCAAAATCATACAGTCAGTGAAAGGATTCAAATATACCAAAATGCTAAAAAAACACAGAATTTTTGGGAGCTGAAAGATTTTTCTGAAGAACAGTGCACAGTTTAACTATTCCGGACAAATAAGGGACTCATGAACAACGATCACTAAACAAAAAGCACAGCTGTGGATCATTCAGGCAACAACAGAGTGCTGAAAAAACACAGTTTTTGTGAGCTGAAGGATTTTTCTAAAGACCAGCAGGCAGCTTAACTGTTCAGGACAAACATCATGAACCACTATCACTAAAATAATAAAAAAAACAGCTGTGGATCATTGAGGTAACAACACAGTATTAAGGAATTAAGTCTATCTAAATTTCATAAATTCTACTACTTTTCTCTTGTGGACTGTATGTAAACATTTTAGGTGAAATATCTTATTCAAGTCAGTACTAAATAAAAAATCCCATGCGATGTGTATGATACCTCTTATTTTGGTAAAATAATTAACATTTTGCAGATTTTAATTTCACATAATTACATTTAATTAAAGCATGTCAGAAATTATAATATGGACTAGGGGTGTAACGATACACATATTCGTATTGAACAGTTCGGTACGAGGCTTTCGGTTCGATGCGCATTACAAACCGAACGATTCAATTCGTTGGACTAATCCTATTACATTTGGAAAATAAAAGAACTTGGAGTGTGTGAAATATAATCATTATAATTCTCAGTGCCACTACGAAACAAGGCAGCCCAAACAATGTAACAGACAAATTGATGTCTGCCCCTCCCACTCCCAAAGAAAAACACAGTACTCCAGGAGGGTTGTGACGGTGAGGTAAATCGTTAGAATATTCTTCTTTTCCTCGCTTTTAAACAGCTTGCCAGTGCGCATTTTTTGCTTTTAGTTTCACTTTTGAATTGCCGCCAATTTGACGTCAAACTGTACGGAAAACTCACTTATATTAAACAGAATGATTAATCTATTATCAAAACAAATATGAATATAGGCTATAGGCCTAATATAAAATAACAAATAACTTGTACATAGTTTAAATATAAAACACTGAAGATCAGCAAACGGTGGAAGTTTCCAAAATATTCTTAGATAAACAGCAAAAGTCTAAAATATTTTTAAAGCAGGCGCTTTTGTACTTCGTTTTAAAACAAAAATATTTCGCCAACTAGCCTACTTGTTTTTCTCACCTCACTGGTCAGATGGACTCATTCTCCTCATGTGATAAATTAAATCCGACCCCTGCCGCTGATCTGAGATGCACAGCCGCCTTTATGTTAGTTTTAATGAATAAAAAATGTGTAAAAATCAAGGAAATTCCTATTTTTTATTTTTTTTTTCCTCTGTATCGAAAACATACCGAACCGTGACACCACTGTATCGAATCGAACTGCAAATTTTGTGAACCGTTACACCCCTAATATGGACACTTCTGTTTAAATTTAAAATTTTAATTTTAAGTAATTATATCTGTTAAAGTCAAGCCAGAAAATATAAAATGGACATTTCCATCCATATTTCACATTTTAATTTCAGATAATTAAGTTTAATTCAGAAATTATAGTATGGACACTTCTGTTCCACCTTTAAATTTCTAAATTTAATTTGAAAACATTTAATTAAAGGGATAGTTTACCCAAAAATGAAAATTCTGTCATTGATTACTCGCCCTCATGTCGTTCCAAATCCGTAAGACCTTTGTTCATCTTCAGAACACAAATTAAGTTATTTTTGATGAAATCCAAATCCAATTCTGACACGTTCAAGACTTAGAAAGGTAGTAAGGACAATGTTAAATAAGTGACATCAGTCGTTCAACCTCTATGAAAACACTTTTTGAGTGCAAAAATAACCGTTCTGGGCCTTGAACATGCCAGTTGCGTTACTGTCTGTGGAGGGTCAGAAAGCTTTCGGATTTCATCAAAAAAATCTTCATTTGTGTTCTGAAGATGTACGAAGGTCTGACGGGTTTGGAGGGCGAGTAATTAATGATAGAATTTATTTTTGTGTGAACTGTCACTTTAAATCTTATTAATCACATCAGAAATTAAAATATGGACTGTTTGTGTCTTCTGATTGGTCAATCCAGTGTTCCATTGACAAAATAGTAACAGCTATATATGTGATAATAGTTTGTATTCAGTACAGCCTCTTGTGCCTTCTAGCTGCGTGTTGAGTGTAAACACACTTCCTTAGATTCACAGTGTTTGTTTTTACTGCGGGTTGTTGCTTCAACAGATAGTAAGAGATTAGATTGTCGAGAGGAAGTGCTTCTGTAACGTCTCCTCACTGCTGTGTGTTTCAGATGAGAAAGTCATTTATTTGTCTCCAGAACAAGAGAAGGACAAATCGCATTTTGTGGACAAAGAGGTGTGTGTCAACAGTTGTCTGCGTTGTAAATACAAACAAACTGATATTTTAGAATTATTTTTATCCTTTTTTTTTTTTTTTTTTGAATTTTAAATGGGCTTTTATTTTTAGATTTTCAGCTTTCAATTTTTAACTAAAACTTTTTTTTTTTTTTTTTGTTCTTTTTTTAATTGATATATATTACCATTTTGTATTGATTTTATTTTTTTTTTTTTTCTGTATATTTCAGCTTTAGTTCTTAGTTCTCGTTTATTCTTCATATATTATTGATTTAGTATCTGTATTTTATTTTTTATTATTTTTTTAACTGTTTATTTTAGGGCTTCAACTTCAAACATTTTTGGTAGTTTTTTTTTTCTTTTTTTTTTTTTTTCACATCACTTTTACACAGTCCTGGCCATTTATGACAGGTTTAATGTTGATCATCTGTCTGTTTGTTTGTGTTGTTGTGCGGGTCAGACGGGCCATGAACATGAGCTCATCGAGTGCATGCCTCTGCTGGAGTGGTTCGCCAACAGCTATAAGAAGTTTGGAGCGACTCTGGAGATCGTGACGGACAAAAGTCAAGAGGGATCGCAGTTCGTCAAGGGTTTCGGAGGAATCGGAGGTGAGCGGATGCTGAATCTAGATCCGTTTATAAACATGATGCAGATGTTGATATAAAATGTTTGTATTATATGTGTAAATATTGTAACTTTTTTACTAAATTATGTCTCTCTATTAGGTATTTTACGATACAGAGTGGATTTCCAGGGGCTGGAATACCAGGGGGAAGAGGAGGAGTTTTTCGATTTGGATGACTACTAGGTAGTCAAGACTGAGCTAGAAAGAAATCAGTGGCGTTTTTTGACGAATTATGGCGAGAAAAATAATTCTTTCTTACCAAATACTCAAAAACGCACACAGTTTTGAGATGAGAAATGTGTTGTCTGTCAGTCAAATGAAGGACAGAGCGGTTCATGAATAATTAAACAGCCCTGCCTTTAGAGTGTTCTGGTTGGACAGGACTGATGTTTAATCTCTTCCCCTGTTTGAATTAAAGTCGCAGGAATCTTCAGACAAGTTTATTTTTCTTTTTATCTTCTGTTCCCTGTTTTTCTCCTCACAACTTTTTTCCACCATAAATCCGCAACTAGTTCTCTCCTTTAGTTTCTGTTTTTTTTTATTATTGGCAATTGCTGCTGCTGTATTTTATGACAGTGTGGTATTTTTTACATGGGTTTCTGTATTGAATAGGGGGAAAACAAAATAAATTTAAAAATGCTAAAACCAGCTGGCTTCTGTTGTTGTTTTATTGATGTTTGCTCTGTATATTCCTCACAAATCTGCAGTTCGTATTTGAGCTAATGAACCTCATTGTAAAGTGTTCCGAAATCTTATTTTGTGTTTCTAGATTATTGCATTTTATAATTTATAGACAAAGAATATTTATTTGGATTATTTTGTATTGCAAAAACTTTTTCCGCTTTCTTTTTATTGCACCAGTTAAGAAATTGAATCAATATTATTAGTGAACTTATTAAAAATAAAAATGTAAAATCAATGTGCAGGTTTTAAAGGCTTTTAAAATCAAAAGGTGACTGTGGAGAATTAATTTATATATATAATACATCTATAGTGATTAAAAAGCTTTTTCATTTTCCCATAATATTTTTCACAAATTTACTTTTTTTTTTTTTTTTTTTAAATATAAATGAAGTTTTTATTCTTCAAAAATATTTTATTTGTTTCATAATTGGGGATTTGTGGCATTTGAAAGCTTGAAAACCTCTGATCTAAAACACATTTAGTAAAGATTTAACAATTTTTATATATATATATATAATGTAATGTTCAGACCTTTCAACTAAATATTAATATTAAAAATTATTTTTGCAAGACTGTTAGATCACAAGAGGTCTATGGGTTAATTTGTTGTTTGTCTCTATTGATGGGGAAAGACCCAACAACAGAATGAGCCAATCAACAAAAAGCATGCTTCACTACATCTCCGTTTGACCAATCAGGGTGTCTGCATTTTAAAGTAGCTGCAGATGGCGCCGCCCTCTCGCAGACGCACACAATAAACACTCCCTGCAGAGCCACGTGACCACTGGGCCGCGCAGATCCCAAAACCAGATACAACAATTAACACTTCACCGGAAATCAAGGTTGCTGGTTTTGCAAACTAAAGGTCCAAAAACGGTTGTGACTAAAATTTGGAAAAAAAAAAAAATGTGATTTCTGTTTGGGGAACCGAAATTAGAAGACTAAAATTAAATAAAATATATAATGTATTGTGTATAATTGAAATATAATTACATAAAATGTTAAAATATTATTAAAATATAGTATTATATTATTAATTTTATTTTTGTAGGTGTTATCACAGAAGTTATGGATTGTCAAAACATTAAGTTGTGCCATTGCAATTAATTAATTCGTATTATTATTGTTATCTTATCTGCTGAATATTTAACCATATCTAATTCTATTTTCCAGTGTTTGCTTTTCTCTCTTTTTTGAATTGGAAAGTAAAAGTAAAATATTTTAAGAATATTATCCAAACAGTGAATCAGCGTTGTAGTTGATTTAAAACAATTGCACTTGTTTTATTAGCTGAGGACTAGGACTCTTATTCTGCTGTAATGTCGGTGTGGCTCCATGTTTTGTAGGTGTCTGTTGTTTCTTTCTTCGCTCGGGTTCACAGACGGGTTTCCATTTTCACGGTTGGATTCAACCAGGACAACAATAATATGGATCCGGACATGGAGGACAAAACCCTGGAGCTGATGGTACGTGCGGAACAACATACACGACACTGTCTGAATATGTGATGGTCGTGCTGGTGTGGATGTTTATATTTGTTGTAATGCAGTATAACGCGGGCTAGAGAAGGACAAAAACACAGCGGCGGCCCGAATCGACACAAAACATTCGGCTACTATCATGTCGCGCAATAATGATTGATTTAAGTTTAGTCGTTAAACCGACTTTTCGCTCATAATTTGACGAGTATATGGCGTGTGGATGTCGAGGGAGCGTTTACGGTCGCCGGGGGATCGGAACGGTCATTGCGGCACCGCTGCGCCACTGCGCGCCTCATATATCACAGTCGTTATGCGCTTCATATATCATATACATATGGACTTGATCAGTTACACAGTCTATGTGTGATTCATACATCACGTATATATAAAACAATGTATCGCGTACACTTTATATTCGCTTCTTAGTAAACAATATATATGTGATTGATATATTAAACAAACTATACGCGTTTCATCACAGTTTATATTCGCTTTATAAGTAACGCTAATGTATATGTGATTTATATAGTAAACAATCTATGCGCTTCATATATCCCAAACTCTTTTTGAGCTTCATTTCTAACTACAGTTTCATATATTAAATAATCTATATGTGCCTCCGCTTTATATATTAAACAATCCGTGCACACTTCAGTATTAATTTGTACGTGCTTCATAAATCACAAACGATCTATATGTGCTACATATATTAAACAGTCTGTCACAGTTAATATGAGCTTGATACATTAATCAATCTCTATGTGCTTCATCTCATTGTCTGAATGAACATATATAAACAATATATTGTCTGTGAGAGCTTATTTATTAAACAATCTTTATGCGGACCACAAAACCAGTCTTAAGTAGCACAGGTATATTTGTAGCAAAGCAATAGTCAAAAATAAATTGCATTCCTCAAAAATATAGATTTTTCTATATTAAAAAAACAGTTCCCAACAATTCCCTACCATAAATATATAAAAACTTAGTTTTTGATTAGTAATATGCATCGCTAAGAACTTTAAAGGCGGTTTTCTCAATATTTTGATTTTTTTTTTTTTTTTTTTCCAAATAGTTGTATCTCAGCCAAATATGGTCCTAGCCTAACAATCCATACATCAATGGGGAGCTTATTTATTCAGCTTTTCCAAAAATTGACCCTTATTACTGGTTTTGTGGTTTGAGTTCACATATGTGCTTTACAATTTTAAAATATATTTACTTTTCATACATTTCATCCATATGCTTTACATATGACAGTCTGTATGCAATCTATATGTCACATGTCGTCTATATATGCTTAATTTTTCACACTATATGCGCTTCGTATCACACAATCCAAGCATTTCATATATACCATACAGTGCTTATGTATAGCTAATTGGAGGCTGTGAAAATCAGCTTGATATATCGCAAAACATATTCTGAATTTGAATGTACAGAATCTATATGTGCTTTATATACCCTACACAACGTATATGCCTTTTATTCACCATGTAAACAGTCTAATATGTGTTAAATGCCACTTATATATGTCCTGGATATCATTACATACATTATATTTGGCCCTGGACCAGAAAACCAATCATAAGGGTCAATTTGTTAAATTTGAGATTTATAAATCATCTGAAAGCCGAATAAATAAGCTTTTCATTGATGTATGGTTTGTTAGGATAGGACAATATTGGCTGAGATGCAACAATTTGAAAATCTTGAATCTGAGGGTGTAAAAAAAAAATCTAAATATTGAGAAAATCACCTTTAAAATTGTCCAAATAAAGTTCTTAGCACTGCTGTAGTAAATTTATGAAATATCTTAATGGAACAAGAGAAGACTGGTTTTGTGATTCAGAGTCAAACATGTGCTTTATTTATGACAGTCTTTGTGTTTATTATAGTCTATATTCCTTATACTGTGTGCTGTCTACATGCATCATGTATTACAAAGTCTATTCATGCTTGACATTGTCCACATTGCATAAAAACATCTATTAAATTACTTAATTAGTAATGCTAATGTTATTCACATTTACTAAACTGTCACATGCACTATTATTTCTACACATCTGTGCCCTAATAAGTCATGCGTAGTTTAATCTCAGTGTAAACGATGCACATGAGGGTGTAACCGGTTGAGTCTCTCTAGATCTGTCGTGATTATGCTAGTCTTCATCTGGGGTCATGTTAGGTTGAGTGTAACAACAGCTTCTCTGTTAAAAGCCAGCTGCCTGGAGACACAGCGCCTGGTTTGTTTTCAGTGGGATTTGGAGTTTATTTTGTTACTGGTTTCGGATGCAGGTTTGTGAATGGTTAATATTAGTGTGAGGTCTAGTAAAATAGTAAAACATGAAACGGCCAAATTGTCTTACAATGTAAAGAGATGGTTTACACAGAAATTACTATTCTGTCATTATTTACTTACTAAACCTGTAAAAATAATAGTTGAATTTATAAAAATTACCCCGTTCAAAAGTTTACATACGCTTGATTCTTAAGTAGTTACCTGAATGATCCACAGCTGTTTGTTTGTTTAGTGAGAGTTTTTCATATGTCCCTTGTTTGTCCTGAACAGTTAAACTGCCTGCTGTTCTTCAGAAAAATCCTTCAGGTCCCACAAAATTAGGGATGCAACGATACCATTTTTTTCAGAACCGATCCGATCCGATACAAAAAGTTCAGAGTATCTGCCGATACCGATCCAATCCGATATCAGCATAGCTTTTTTTTTATCAGTGTTGAATTTCTATACTTCTTTGTGTTGACCTGATCATCACTCTTTTGTGTGTTAAACGCAATCTATCACATATAGACAACGTCATTTTAATGAGAATTTACAAATGAAAAAAGATGTAATCATAATATATGACAAAATGAAAAAATGTTTTATAAACTAGGTTAATGGATAATTTAGCAGCAAAAGATACTTACAAATAAAAGTAAATAAGTGTACGACTAAATCTGGTAAACTGTTACATTTTACTGTTTGTATTGTTGTAAACTACATTCATGAAAAAACAAGTAGACCTAAATCCATTTATATATAAGTATATGCTATAAAATTAAAAGACATTTGTTTTAAATGTCTAGCACAGTAATGAAGGAATCAACATATGATAGATAGGACAGAACAAGAAGGATTATTATTAATAATCTTTCATTGCGCAGAAAAGTATTATAATACTAAAGGCTCATCCCAAACGCAGAATAATCTGCTTGAAGCAACACGGTGCGCAGGCTGCGCAGTCCTCCGAGTCCGCATTAGAAAAGTTCAAAGATACAAAAGGAAGCGATATTGAAGCGTAGTGTATTAGATATGTGCGTTAGTCTATTGAGCCTTTTCTTTTAACAGTTTTAAACCTCAGTTACTGTGCGCTCTTAAAGGGAGTTTCATTGTTTTGATTGTAGTAACCGAACGCAACACATAGTTTGATTGCTGAATGGATGATGACAGACAGCTGCAGCGGAGAGAAGAGTTTACGTGAACTTGATTTTAATGACTCAATATTCATTTGTACCTCACATTAAACTATGGAACAGCTGCAGAACACTTGAAATATAGTGCACAAGAACTTTGTGGTGCTTTATAATGTTTTTTTGTGCCTTTCGTAGGGCTCAACAATAACAGAACAGTATTCGCACAATATCGAATTTGGATCTGTCTTGTCTGACCGATCCCTGATCCGGCGGAAATTGCCAGGATCGGAGCCGATTCTGATACTGAGTATCGGATCGATGCATCCCTACACAAAATCTTTGGTTTTTCCGCATTTTTGTGTATTTGAACCCTTTACAATGACTGTATGATTTTGAGATCCATCTTTACACACTGAGGACAACTGAGGGACTCATATGCAACTATTACAGAAGATTCAAATGCTCACTGATGCTTCACAGTCATTGTTGGAAAGAGTTCAAATACACAAAAAATGCTGAAAAACCAACCAAATCAGGACAAACAAGGGACTCATGAAAAACTATTACTAAACAAAAAAAAACAAAACAAAAAAAAAACACAGCTGTGGATCATTCAGGTAACAACACCGTATTAAAAAGTATTAAAAGTGTGTGCAAACCTATGAACTAGGTAATTTTTATAAATCCAACTATTATTTTCTTTTGTGGGCTATATGTAAACGTCTATGTGAAATATCCTATTCAGGTCAGTACTAAATAAAAAGTAGCCTGTGTTTTGTATGATCCCTCTTATTTTGGTAAAATAATTACCAATTTGCAGATTCTGCAAGGTGTATGTAAACTTTTGATCTCAAGTGCAATATTATGTATGTATATGCTGGATCAAAGTGATCATAATTAATTATTGAAAATTATTTATTTGACTTCCTTTAGCTCAATGTTTTAGCAAATTGTAATAAAAATATAATTTAAATAAATATAAATAAATCATAATAAATTACAAATTAATTACCACAAACACACAGGTCAGCGCTGGTGCATGAATGTCTCAAGTGTTTGTCTCTTCACATGTCCATACTCTTAACTAGCTCATATTTGAATGGTGCACAAAGGAGGAGGAGCTTATTAGGCCACTCCCTCCTTTATGCACCGCCTACTCATAATAGTGTTTGTTGTCCTGCAGGAGTGTGTGTGTATGTGTGTTGCTCACTGTTGCTCTAATACTGTTTTTTCCCCTCACTTTCCTCACTGACTCTACTCTTTTCTCTTTTTCACGCTGTTTCACTTCACTTCGACCCTCACGTCACTTCCGTTATTTGCTTGCTTTCTTTCTTTGTCTTTTTGCTTATTCTTACCTGTTTGTTTACTTATTCCTTTTTTGTTCGTCGATATGTTTATTCTTTCTGTCTTGTTCTCTGTATTGCTTGTTCTACTGCTTTTCTTTCTGCCTTTCATTCTTTTCCTCTTTGGTTTACTGTTTTTTTCGCTCTGACTTTCTTTTGTTGGTCTTTGTTTGTTCTCTCCTTCTTTTTCTCTCTTTGATTTGCCTCCTGTTTGCTCTCTTTCTCTCTCTCTTATGGCATATTCCCATTCTTTTTTTCCTCTCTCTCTCTCTCTCTCTCTCTCTCTCTCTCTCTCTCTCTCTCTCTCTCTCTCACACAGTGTTCTTTGCCTCGTTCTGTCTGGCTGGGTTGTTCTTCGGTGGCAGAGAGTCTGTGTGCTCTCAGATGCCTGCAGAGCCTCCCGTCTTCCCGGGCCCACAACCAGGTTCTGCTCTCTTCTTCTCTCCGCTCCTCTCCGCTCCTCCTGTCTGTCTGTCTGTCTGTCTCATGCACTGGTTGTGTGTCTGTGTGTTTGGCTTCTTGTCTCTAGATGTGATTGACTGATATATAAGGCTGGTCTTTAAATTTGTAAATGTCTAAGTTTACTGAGCTGTAATTCAGTCTGTATAATTGGCCAATTTTTTTGTGAGAAAACAGAAGAGAAAATGCTGAAGAGCAGAGCGGCTGTTGTCTGTTGCCAATGCCATCCTCTGTCTGTTTCTTTCTGCTTGTCTGTGTCTGCTTTAGTCTCACCATCTCATATCACACACACACAATACAATTTTATTAAACAGAACAATCCTATTTTAATCAATTATAAAGTGTAAAAAAAGTGAGGGTGCATTAATTAAATTGATCAAAATTGACAGTAAAGGCACCTTACAAAAGTTTTTTGTTTCAAATAAATGCTATAATATATTCATTAAAGAATCCAGAAAGAGTTTCCTAAAAAAAATATGAACATTGTTAATAATAATGTTTCTTGAGCAGCAAATCAGCATATCAGAATGATTTCTGAATCATGATGACACTTAAGACTGGAGTAATGATGTTTCAAATTCAGCTTTGCACCACAGAAATAAATTGCATTTTACAATGTATTCACATAGAAAGCACTTATTTTACATAGTAATAATATTTGACAATTTTACTGTTTTTACAGTGTTAATAATTCTAACATCTTGAATTCAGCTGGCAGCCCATAGTCAGTCAGTCAGTATTGTTTGTTTGTGGTTAGTTAGTGGATGATAACGCTAGTTGATGTGGTTTTCTACACTTGTGTGAATTTGAGAACTGATTTCGATCCATTAAAATTATTAATATTAATATTAAACTTAAAAATACAGTGAATATTAGTGAAGAGAAAAGATCTTGCTGCATTTGTAACTCAGAGATACAGAAACTCACATTCTCTTACAAAAATGTTCATTTCTATGTGTGAATGAAGTCACTCAAGCCACAGTACATGTGTTTAAGAAGAAATATTAGTGCGCTGTTTGTATTTACGCCAGGTTTTATCGGTTCAGCGACCTGTCTTTATCTTTGTGTTTCACTGTTTGCTTTGTCAAAGGTGTACATGCATGTTCTTGTGTGTTTTTTAATGCTTTGTCTTATTTAAGACTGTTTAAACACACCAAGCTGACCAATCCAGTAAAAGCAACAGTTCAGCCATATATGAAACTCCTCCCACTTGTCCTCAAGCTCCTCCCCTCCCGCATTTATGAGAGCTGCAGCGGAACTGACAGAAGATTTAGACTAGAGTTTGTTCTCATGAACATCAGATTAGTGTTTGCCATCTCTGTATGCATGTTAAACTGCTCATGTTTGGAGTGTTTTACCCAGAATGCACCATTCTGAATGTTCCCTTCCCTTTCATTCAGACACGTTTACCAACTGTTGCTCTCTTGTGTCTTTCTGTAGGGCATGACAGTGATGGAGTCACAGAATAACACAGGTGACGTCTCGCCAAAGAAGACAACAGTGTTCAAGGTGTGTGTTTGTGAAAAAGAGAGATATTTACCATCCAAATATATTCCCATCCAAATCCATCAAAGTAATTCCCAGCCAAATTGCCTGCTGTTTTTTGACAAACACCAAGGTCATGTGGTAATTTAATTGCCCTCTGAGTTTATAAGAAGAGATCAATTCAGAAGTAAAGTACGGTAAATATTGTGCTTTAGTGTAATGTGTGTGCATTTTAAAAATAGACTTTTATTTCTGAAATGCTGAAACTGTTTACAAGAATAATATTACATCATCACTGCACTACAGTGAGTGGGAGCAAAAAACAAACAAATCATGTAAGTTTATGGCAAAAATTGGTTTGCAATACATTTTTAAATATGCATTATGTATTTATAGGTACATTTACTGCTTACACGACTAGTTTTACTAGTTGACCAAGTAGGAGTGTTTTTTTACTTCTCTTTTATTGCTTCTATTAATAGTTTTTGATAATATAATATAATATATTTTTTATAGTTTTGTTAATATATATTTCTGTTTTATTAAATTATTTCATTTTTGTTGAAGTTTTAACAAGTTGTTGTTGTTAATTTTTTTTAATCTAATTTAGTAATTCAAGTTATTCATATTATATAATATGTGACTGACCACATGAGAAGTGCATTTCCGAGTCTGTGGATCACAAAACTTTAATTTTTTAATTGTCATCTAAAAACATTATTAACATTATAACATAATTATTTATTTTTAGTTTTTTCATATAAAATCAGACTTTAGTTTTGTATTTTTGTATCTTTGCATTACAATTGTAATTTTTAAATATATGTTAGATTACATTTTTTATATTTTGTTTATATTTTAATTTTAGTCAAACCTTTATTAATCTAGTTGTTTTAATATTTTATTATTATTATTATTATTATTATTTTTACATTTCTGTGTAGTTATTTATTATTATTATTATTATTATTATTATTATTATTACTATTGTTTAGATTTATTCTATTTTTTTGGTTATTCAAACTAAATGAAAATGAGAAATGTTGCCTTGGCAACTAGCTGAAATAAAATATGTTTTTAATTATTATTTTTTTTCTTATTTATTTATTTATACTTTATTCTGAGTTCATTATATTAACTTTGGTGTGAAGTCAGTTTTGCCGTCTTTGTGTTCACATTTTCACTCAGCCACTGTCTTCTTGTCTGTGTCTCTAGTTCGGGAACGGTTCAGTGGCGGGTTCGAGGAAGAGGACGTCCCAGGGGAACTTCGAGAAGGAGAAAGATCTGTGCATCCAGCTGTTTGATCAGTGGTCAGAATCAGATCAGGTGGAGTTTGTGGAGCATCTGATCTCACGCATGTGTCACTACCAGCACGGCCATATAAACTCGTACCTTAAACCCATGTTACAGAGAGACTTCATCACTGCGTTGCCAGGTAACTAACTCACACATAAGCACACGTACCTCAAGTCTTGGCTATAACAAATCCTCCTACTCCAACACATGCATTAGCAGAGTCAGAAATGTGAGTGTTGGCACGCGGCCATAGCCGCCCACTTTCATCACTTTCACTACAGCAGTTTGTTTGTATGCTTGTTTTTTATGTGATGTTTAGTGGAGGATAAATCTTAAAATTGCTCATAATAAAAGATTAAACAACCACAACTTTTTGCAGATTCTGCAAGGTGTATGTACAGTGGTGGCCAAAATTATTAGAACACTAGTATTTTCACACTAGAATGTCACTTTATGTTTTACAAACATTCATTTTGCCATTAATTGTAATAATCCAGTGAGATTTTTTTTTTTTTTTTGCACAAGAAGTCTTACAACAGCCAGTGCTCCACACAGAGATATGATCTCATCATCATCCTGTCTGGGATTAAATGAAAAAACAGAACAAACTGAGACAGACTAAATCCAGAAGAACTGTGGCAACATCTCCAAGATGCTTCAAGAGACCTACCTGCAAAGCTACCTGAAAAACTATGGAAAAGTGCACCTAGAGCAAAAGCTACTTTAAACGCAATGGATGGTCACACCAAGTGTTGATTTAATTTAGTTAATAGAAGTTAATTAATAAAGATAAGCCATTTATGCATTATTTTTGACAGCATTCTCATTTTACAGCATTTTTACACAAGTACCTAAAACTTTTACAGTACTGTTGCTTTGCAGGTAGGTTTCTTGAAGCATCTTTAGTCTTTCTCAGAGTTTGTTCTGTTTCTTCATGTCATTCTAGACAGACTGGTTGATGATGAGATCAGATGTCTGTGTGGAGCACTGGATGTTGTTAGACTCTTTGTGCAAACAAAAATCTGACTGGATTATTACACTGAACAAAATTATAAACACAACACTTGTTTTTGCCCCCATTTTTCATGAGCTGAACTCAAAGATCTAAGAATTTTTCTATGTACACAAAAGGCGTATTTCTCTTATGTCATTTCTCCTTTGCCGAGATAATCCATCCACCTCACAGGTGTGGCATATCAAGATGCTGATTAGACAGCATGATTACTGCACAGGTGTGCCTTAGGCTGGCTACAAAAATAGGCCACTCTAAAATGTGCAGTTTTATCACACAGTACAATGCCACAGATGTCGCATGTTTTGAGGGAGCGTGCAGTTGACATGTTGACTGCAGGAATGTCCACCAGAGCTGTTGCCTGTGAATTGAATGTTCATTTCTCTACCATAAGCCGTCTCCAAAGGCGTTTCAGAGAATTTGGCAGTACATCCAACTGGCCTCACAACCGCAGACCATGTGTAACCACATCAGCCCAGGACCTCCACATCCAGCATCTTCACCTCCAAAATTGTCTGAGACCAGCCACCCAGACAGCTGCTGCAACAATCGGTTTGCATAACCAAAAAAATTCTGCACAGACTGTCAGAAACCATCTCAGGGAAGCTCATGTGAATGCTTGTCCTCATTGGGGTATTGACCTGACTGTAGTTCGGCATCATAACCGACTTGAGTGGGCAAATGCTCATATTCTGTGGCGTCTGGCACTTTGGAGAGGTGTACTCTTCACGGATGAATCCTGGTTTTCTCTGTACAGGTTAGGTTTCTGGAATGTCATGGAATTTTAAAAGGTCTATTCCAGTCATTGAAAGTCAGGGAATTTAATATTTTTTTGATCCAAGTCATGGAATATCAGGGATTTTTGTTTGTTGCTTTAAATTTTAGTTTCTATTTATATAATTTATTTATTTATTTTTTTTTACACATTTTGCCTATTTTTATGGTTAGGCTGTTTTTCAGTGCCATTTTATTCCCTTCCCACACGCCAACTGGCAATCACTTAAGTCAAATGCAGTCACCAGGCTGTACCTGATAACTAAGGCAAACGTGTCAGGAAAATGTACATTTCAAGAGCTTTGGCTACAAAATGACCACTTCAAAGACTGGGTGTGAAAGTAGATGATAGAAAAGCAAAAACTAAATGTGAAGAAATAAAAAAACTGAATGATGAACTTGATTACAAACAGAAAATCCTTCTGATTGTTTAACCCCTAATTTAATCATTAAAAAAAAATAATTTCTGTAGAAATAGTACAGAAAAGCCAGTTTCCGCCACTAAATAAAAAATAAAAAAAGGTTATTGCGACTTATCTCACGATTCTGACTTATTTTCTCACAATTGCGTGATACAAACTCGCAATTCTGAAAAATATAGTCAGAGTCAGAGAGATAAAAAGTCGCAGTTACGAGTTTTAAAGTCAGAATTTCTTGATATAACTCGCAGTTGTGAGGAAAAAAAGTCAGAATTGTGAGATAAATACTTGCAATTGAGAGTTAAGTCAGAATTGTGTGATTATAAACTCACAATTCTGTTAACATCAGCACTTTTTTCTCCACAGAAATGAGTTTATATCTCACAATTCTGAGAAAAAAAAAAGTCAAAATTGCAAGATACAAACTCGCAATTGCAAGAATAAAAGTCAGAATTGCGAGTTTTATCTTTTTTCATTTAGTGGCAGAAACAGGCTTCCATAGTTTTGTACTAAAAATGTCTAAGAACATGTCTAAGTAAATAAAGCTGCCTAATCAGCTTCTTGATATGCCACACCTATGAAGTGGATGGATATTCTCGGCAAAGGAGAAGTGCTCACTAACACAGATTTTGACAGATTTGTGAACAGTATTTGAGAGAATAGGCCTTTTGTGTACATAAAAAAGAAAAATGGGGGCAAAAACAAAAGTGTTGCATTTATAATTTTGTTCAGTGTACAATTAGTGGCAAAATAAATGGAAAAGTAAACTGATATTTCCTACTGACACACTACAGCAAAAGATTTAACAGATTTAAAACCATTTTTAGCTGGTGAAAATACTAGTGTCCTAATCATTTTTGCCACCACTGTAAACTTGTGACTGCAACTGTATCATGTCATGAAATATAAAATCATGTTCCTTTTTGTTTTCTTTAAGTGCCTCAAATAATCAGTTTTGAGGAAGCTCTTGCTATTTTTGTTTGCAGTATGCATTAGTCACTCCGTGAATGTCAGCAATTGCTTAAAACTACACTAGATCTCACTAAATCTCTCTGTTTGTAGCTCAGGGTCTGGATCACATAGCGGAGAACATCCTCTCGTTTCTCGACGCTCGTTCTCTGTGCTCTGCTGAGCTGGTATGCCGAGAATGGCAGAGGGTCATTTCAGACGGGATGCTCTGGAAGAAGCTCATCGAAAGAATGGTGCGCACAGACCCGCTGTGGAAAGGCCTGTCAGAGCGCCATCAGTGGTAAAAACACACACAGACACTCATTTGCTTTGTTACACTGAACAACTGTGTAAAACTGTCCTTTATTTTTATTTATTTATTTATTTTTTTAACTCTTAGTTAGTTGTTGTACAAGGCAAGTGCAAAATCATTATTCATGTTCTCCACAAGAACATGTATATTGTATATTTCATGTAAAAGACTTTTTTAATGATTTATTTTTTAATGTCTACATAGCTTTTAGTACGTTTTAATTATTTTAGCACTTCAATTTAAAGGGATAGTTCACCTAAAAATGGAAATTCTGTCATTAATTACTCACCTTCATGTCGTTTCAAACCTGTAAGAACTTCGTTCATCTTCAGGACACAACTATATTTTTGATGAAATCCATGAGCTTTCTGAGACTGCATAGACAGAAACAACTGACACGCTCAAGACCCAGAAAGGTAGAAAGTATGTTGTTGAAATCGTCCATGTGACTTTAGTGGTTCAGCCTTAAATTTATGAAACTATGAGAATACTTTTTGTGCACAAAGAAAACAAAAATAATGATTTTATTTAACAATTTCTTCATATGTGTGGTGCTGCAAGAGTTGCCGTTTTGATGTAGAAAAGAAGATTTTTTTTAATAAAGTTTCTTTGAATAATTGGACTATTATACAGGGTCAGAAAACTGTCATATTTCATCAAAAATGTTTTAATTTATTTTCTGAAGATGAACAAAGGTTTTATGGGTTTGGAACGACATGAGGGTGAGTAATTAATATATAGTTTATATATATAGTTTTTATTTTAGGGCTGTCAAACGATTAATCGCGATTAATCACATCCAAAATAAAAGTTTATGTTTACATACTATATGTGTGTTTACTTTGTATATTTATTATGTGCATTTAAATACACAATCGTTTGACAGCACTATTTTATTTTAGTTAACAATGATAATCCTGTTTGGTAATCATTGTATAGGTAGAGTAATAATACAAATAAATGAATAAATACATTTTTGAAAGTAAATGCCAAGCCACCTTTGCACCTCAGGTGTGCAGCAATAATTTAATAGTTTGTTGTCAGTTATTCCTTATATATGACGAGTAATCTGTCATCGGTCATCTGTCAGTCAGAACGGTGTTTCTTATTTTGGCTCTAAAAACAAATTTTTGTTAAATGTTAATTTGATCACATGCTTGAAATAACAGGACCGTGTGCTTTGGTGTGAATCATAATTACTGCTGACAAACCCAGAAATGCACATGGTGATTGTGAATCACAAGGCCCATCAATCCTATGGAAGTATCGACATAAACTGACAGTATGTGTTTGTGTGTGAAATATGTGCTGTGAATATTAATCAACCATGGTTTTATGCATTTATTTTTTTATTGTCTACTTATACCATGGTTACCACGCTGGTTTATCATCATGAACTAAAAACGAAAACCAAAAAATAAACTTTTGTTACTGGAAATAAAATGAAATAAACATTAGTTGAAATCAACTAAAATTATATTTTATTTCAGCTAGTTGCCAAGGCAGTATTTCTCTTTTTCATTTAGTTACTAGTTACTAAAATAAATTAAAACTTAATAAAAAAAAGAACAAATATACATATATAATAGTTAACTAAAACTCAAGCCATAAAAAAAACCAGTAACTGTAATAAAATCATGCCATGCAAACGTTCTTGATGAATCATCATAACTCGTTCAGAATCATTTAGGTTTAGCCCTTGTTTGTATCTGATTGGTGTTTTTCTTGTTTTTTGTTCCCAGGGAGAAATATTTATTTAAGAACCGAACAAACGAGGTTCCGCCCAATTCATACTACCATTCACTCTATCCCAAAATTATACAGGACATTGAGGTGAGCGTCCATTCATCCATGAATCTGTCCATCCAGTTTACAACTTTTTCATCCAACTTTTAATCTGATTTCCTTGAATCCTTTCATCCACCCATTCATTTATTCAGTCTTGTTTCCTCGTTCTGTTTGTTTAGACTATTGAAGCGAACTGGCGGTGTGGACGCCACAATCTTCAACGGATTCAGTGCCGGTCAGAGAACAGTAAAGGTGTTTACTGCCTTCAGTACGACGACGACAAGATCATCAGTGGCCTGCGAGACAACTCCATCAAAGTACCTGTCTATCTGTCTCTGTTCTTCTGTCATTCTGTCTGTGATCTGATCATCATGTTCTCTCTGTCAGATTTGGGACAAACAGTCTCTGGAGTGTCTGAAGGTCCTGACGGGTCACACTGGTTCGGTTCTGTGCCTGCAGTATGATGACAGAGTCATAGTGACAGGCTCCTCCGATTCAACTGTCAGGTACTTTACACTAATATTACAGTGACATAAGAATTTTGACACTGCTTTTTGAAAGTTTGAGGTCTGTTCGATTTTATTTTATTTTATTTTTTAAAGAAATGAATATGTTTATTCATCATGGATGCATTAAATTGTTCAAAAGTGACAGTAAATACATTTTATAATGTTACCAAAAATTTCTAGTTTGAATAAAAGTTCTTTTGAGCTTTGTGTGAAAGAATCCTGAAAAATAAAATGTACAGTGGTTTTCACGAAAATGTTAACATTGATTATAGTTAGAAATGTTTCTTGAGCAGCAAATCAGCATATTAGAATGATTTTATAGAGCACTGGTACTACTGAAAGGCAGGGCTGTTATAATTAAATCTCTTTTTTTTTTTTGCTTAACAAGGCTGTGTTTATTTGATTAAAAATACAGAAAAAAAATGTAATATTGTGAAATATTATTGCAATTTACCAGAACACTGGTGCTACTGAAAGGCAGGGCTGTTATAGTTAAACTAAAACCATTAATAAAAAAATAAATCCTTACTTAGGGAAAATTACTATTATTATGTTATTATTATTAATTATATTAAAAAAAAACTTAAACATGTATAATGTAATAACTTGATGTTCTAAAATGTGTTTTGATAAATATTTTATTATGAACTAAATGCTAAAACAGATTGAAATTTAAACGTTTTTGATCTGAGCATACACTGCTGTTGAAAAGTTTGGGATCAGTACAATTTTTAATGTTTTTTTAAACAAGTCTTTTCTGCTTATCAAGGCTCCATTTATTTGATTAAAAATACAGAAAAAAGTAATATTGTGAAATATTATTGCAATTATGGTAGCCCGTTTCCGACTTTTTATCTCACAATCTCACAGTTGCAAGATTTAAATGCACAATTGCGAGTTATAAAGTCAGAATTGTGAAATATAACTGTTTTTGTTACAATTGCGACTTTGTATCTCGCAATTCTGACTTTTTTTCTCAGAATTGTGAGAGATAAACTTACAATTGCAAGTTATAAAGTCCAGTTCTGAGGAGGAAAAAATAAGACTTATATGTTCACAGAATTGCGAGTTTATATCTGACAATTCTGACTTTATTTCTCAGAATTGCGAGTTTATATCTGACAATTCTGACTTTATTTCTCAGAATTGCAAGTTTATATCTCGCAATTCTGACTTTATAACTAGCAATTGTGAATTTGTATAATGCAATTTTGAAAGAAAAAAAGTCAGAATTGTGAGAAGTCGAAAAAACCTTTTTTTTTTTTTTTCCCATTCAGTGGCAAAAACGTGCCTCTGTAGATTTCTATTTTAATATAGTTTAACATGTAATTTATTCCTGTGATGCAAAGCTGATTGTGTTAAATTGATAAGAAGTAATAGCAAAGACTTATATTGTTAGAAAATATATATATTTTAAATAAATGCTGTTATTTTTAACAATTTAAGAATCCTGAAAAAAAGTATCACAGGTTCCAAATAAAATAGTAAAAAAAAACAAAAAACTCCATCACTAATGATAAAATGGCATATTAGAATGATTGCTGAAGGATCATGTGACACTGAA
Organism: Cirrhinus molitorella; assembly: GCA_033026305.1. Taxonomy (NCBI): domain Eukaryota; kingdom Metazoa; phylum Chordata; class Actinopteri; order Cypriniformes; family Cyprinidae; genus Cirrhinus; species Cirrhinus molitorella. The sequence goes on from CM065129.1 coordinate 10,456,253, forward strand.
TGGAGTAATGGCTGATGAAAATTCAGAAATAAATTCTAATTTAATGTATATTAAAATAGAAATCTATCATTTTAAATTGCAATAATATTACTTTTTTTCTGTATTTTTGTAAATTGCACTTTGATGAGCATAAGAGTGTAGTTTACATTTATTTATTTTCAATTAAAACACGTTTGTCATTTTCACGTTCATCTCTTTAAAATGTTCTCTAAAAATCTTTATCCAGTAACCCTGAACAGCTATAAAAATCCTTTGCCTAAAGGTATGGGCATCCTTAAGTCGAAAAGTGTAAATATGATGTGCTGCAAAACTATATTATGCAATTAGTTTTAAATGTTTCACACACATACTGCCTCCAGCTGAAGAATCTCCATAGAAACAATGACCTCACTTCCCTCGAAGCGTTTAAAGCCCCGGCAGGAGTTGTGTCACCTTTTCCAGTGCGAGCATGTGTGTGTTTCTCTCACCTGTGAGAGTTTGCGGGAACGAGCTGCACAGCTGCATAAATCAGGTTTACGTCACTCCGAGTGGAAGCGCAAACGGCCGGACGTTTAACACCTGGAGAAGGAAGCGTCTTTGTAATGTGATCGTGTTTAAAGAGCATTAACACATCAGTTGGCCGCGCTCAGCTCGAGCAGGATGTTTCAGCTGCTGGTGAGGTCGTTCACATGTAATTTACGGTCCGTCCGTGTTTTGCACCTGCTGCGCTTGTTAATTTATGCCACTAGGGTTTTGCCTCCAACTTAGTTTGTTTTAACAACAGCTATGCCAAAAGAGCACAGCAGTTATTACAAGAGATATTTAGTACTTGAATTGTTGTAAAAATAGTTTAGGAATTTATTATTCATTTTGTTTAGTTTCTGAAGGAAATTATGTGCAACCAAAATGTCAAAAGGATTTAAGGTAAATTGATCAGAAGTGACATTTATAATGTTACAGAAGTGACATTTATAATGTTACAGAAGATTTCTATATCAAATAAAAACTCTTTTCTATTTCCGTTTAATAGAATCTTGAAAAATAAAAAAGTATCAGTTTTTACCAAGATATGAAGCAGCATAACTGTTATGGACATTGATAATAATCTTAAATGTTTTTGAGCAGCAAATTAGCATATTACATTGATTTCTGAAGGATCATGTGACACTTTACTGATGGTATATTGATGCTGAAAATCCAGCTTTGACTTATAGGAATAAATTACATTTTACAACAGTATATTCAAATAGAAAATTATTCATTATAAATGAATTTATCATCATTTGTGATCAATTTAATGCGTCCTTGCTAAATAAAAGTATTGATTTCTTTCCATAATATATATATATATATATATATGTATATATATATATATATATGTGTGTGTGTGTGTGTGTGTGTGTGTGTGTGTGTGTATATACTGACTCCTAGCTTCCAGCTTTTGAATGGTATAGTGTATAATGTTACAAAAGATTTTTATTTCAAATAAATGCTAAGCTTTGAGTCTTTCTATACATCAAAGAATCCTGAAAAAATGTACTCAGCTGTTTTAAATATTATTAATAATAATAATAATAATAATAATAATAATAGTAATAATAATAAAATGTTTCTCAAACAGCAAATCATCATATTAGAATGATTTCTGGAGGATCATGTAACACTGAAGATTGGAGTAATGATGCAGAATTTAGCTTTGATCACAGGAATACACACACATATATATATATAATTCAAATAGAAATAGAAAACAGTTATTTTAAAATATTTCACAATGTTACTGCTTTTACTCTATTTTGGATAAAATAAATTCAGGCTTGCTGAGCAAAAGGGACTTCTTTAAAAAACATTACTAATCAAATGTTTTTGGACAGTAAGACTTTGTGTATTTCAGTTTTAATTTTTTAGTTGTTTTTGTATGTAAAGTAGGGCTGCACATCTTCGTAACAAATGGCCCAATGGCCAATCAAAAATAGCCCAAAAGTAGCCCAATGACCGTATCAACATATAAAAACTGTAAAATATGTACTGTATGTATAGGAATTGCATATTTTTAGTCACTGTTGAAAACCAATATATTATATTGATCATAAACAAGCTCAAGGGCTCCTTACTAGTAGCCCTCCTTCACATCTACGACAGTATTATCATTGGTAGAATATAAAATATATCAGTACAAGGATTTCAGTCAAATATACTTTATGCAATATGTCAAACCATTAACCCGTGGGGGGAAAATCAACCTGCAACAACAGTTTAAAAGTAAATTCCGAGGGATAACTACAGACTTGGCAACCCTAACATCAAGTTAAACTAGTTTTTTTTTTTTTTTTTTTTTTTTTTACTGTTTATTGAACATTTTTCCCTCCTGTGAACAGTGATATAAAACAAAAAAAAATCAACCCATTTCACCCCTGGTAGACTTAAAAAAAAAAAAAAAATAAAAAAAAAAATACAATGTAGACCTTAAAAATAAATGCATAAATAAGTAAATAACAATAAAGAAAAAAAATAGCAATAATAGATAAATAAGATTTTAGAAAGGATGACAACATTAAAAGCTGAATGCCATAAATGTAGAGTTTTCTCAGTAGATCCATGTATATGCGAAGTTGAGAGTTCCATTGAGATAATGTCCAACAAATACAAAGTCCAGGTTCGTCTGTCCCATTGTGTGAGAAGGATTCAGTGTTTTTTTAATGTTTATTTTATTCCAAGTAACACAAATGTTTTATTGGTTTTAGTATTAGTTGACCAAAATAACCTCCCTTAAGGTAGTTGTGCATCTCATGTTACCTTCATAATGTGTACTAATCTGCAATATCTCTCTCTGCCTTTCTCAGAGTGTGGGATGTTGTTTCTGGTGAGGTTCTCAACACGCTGATCCATCATAATGAGGCTGTTCTCCACCTGCGTTTCTGTAACGGTCTCATGGTGACGTGTTCGAAAGATCGCTCCATCGCAGTGTGGGACATGGCGTCCGCAACTGACATCAGCCTGCGGCGCGTGCTCGTGGGTCACCGTGCCGCAGTCAACGTGGTGGATTTTGATGACAAATACATTGTGTCTGCGTCTGGAGACAGAACCATAAAAGTAATTGGGTGGGAGTGGTCAATAAGTGGGTGGGGCTTTGGTGGTGGATGATTGGCAGGTGTAGCATGATGATGTTTTGTGTATGTTTGCAGGTGTGGAGCACAAGCACGTGTGAATTTGTACGGACACTTAACGGTCACAAGCGCGGCATCGCCTGCCTTCAGTACAGAGACAGACTCGTGGTCAGTGGGTCCTCGGACAACACCATCAGGTTTTTTTAAATTTACTTATTATTTATAATTTAATCAATTATTGTTTTTAGTTTATTTATTCATAGTATTTTTTTTTTATTTTAATGTATAAATATTTTTTATTAAATACAGTTTAACTATAATAATTACACACTGATTTATCTATCTATCTATCTATCTATCTATCTATATATATATATATATATATATATATATATATATATATATATATATTATAATGTGAGTGAACAATATGTATTGATTGAAGAAATTTCCTTATTTTAGTATTTATAATAATATATTTAACATTTAATGTGGTACATTTCTCATTGGCGTACACTTCTGTTCACATTTTTGTCGAATTTTACAGATGTTTTTCAACATTTTTAAAGTCTCTTCTGCTTACCAAGGCTGCAGTTATTTGATAAAAAAAAAAAAAAATAATACTGTGAAATATTATTCCAATTTAAAATACGTTTTCTGTGTGAACATATAGTAAAATGTAATTTATTTCTGTGATATAAGGCAGTATTTTTAGCATCATTACTCCATTCTTCAGTGTCACATGATCCTTCAAAAATCATTCTAATATGCTGATTTGCTGCTTAGGAAACATTTCTTAATATAATCAATGTTGAAAATGGCTTCATACTTTAAAAAAATAAAATAAAATTTGATGAATAGAAAGTTAAAAAGAACAGCATTTACTTGAAATAGAAAATCTTTTGAAACATTGTAAAGGTGTTTACTGTCACTTTGACCAATTGAATGCATATTTCCTGAATAAAATTGTAAATAATTTAATTAATTTCTTACTAGCTTAAAATTTCAGTGACCCCAAACTTTTGAAAAGTTACTATATTTATAAGAATTTATGTACAGTGAGATACGACAAGAACCTTTTATGGTTTATGCACCAAAACTGACAAAAAAGCATTATAAAAGTATTTACGATAGGCTAAATGACTTGCATTATAAAAATAAGTTTCTGAAGTCATACAAAAGCTTTGTGTGAGAAGTAATTGCTGACTGAAAATCTTCCCCTTCCCCTGTTTTTCATTAAAAATGGATTAAATGGAAGCGTTTTCCTCACACAAAACTATCGTAAGCATTCAGAGGGCTTGAAATATGGTGTACGAGTTGTATAGACTACTGGATTTTTTTTATGATGCTTTTTTTGTCTTTGACTCCTCATTTTGCAGTCTTTATTTTTTGTTTTCCACTGAAGAAAGGAAATCATGCTGGTTTGGAATCCGTAAATGATGACAGAATTAAAAATTCTAGGTGGACTAAGACTTTAAATGCTCTATAAAACCTCTCAGATTTTTGGTTTTCCACTGAAGAAAGAAAGTCATGCAGGTTTGGAATGATTAAATGATGACAATTAGCATTTCTGGTTGAACTAACCCTATAAATGCTCTATAAAAGCTCTCAAATCTTTAACATACTTATGTGTGTGTGGTCAGGCTGTGGGACATTGAGTGCGGTGCTTGTCTGCGTGTGCTGGAGGGTCATGAGGAGCTTGTGCGCTGCATAAGATTCGACAACAAGAGGATCGTGAGCGGAGCATATGATGGGTGAATAAAAACACACACTTAGTCACAGCACCATGTGTTTCTGACAGGCTGTTCATCTGTCAAAATGGTTAATACTGAGCAGCCATAACTCACCCTCACATTCTCTCTTCATCTGCAGGAAGATTAAAGTTTGGGATTTACAGGCAGCTCTGGATCCCCGGGCCCCCGCCAGCACGTTATGTCTGCGTACGCTTGTGGTGCGTGTAAATAAATTAATGTGGTGTTCATATTTATGTTTTGCATTTCTTTTATTGTTCCTATTCATATTGTTTTCTGTCATGTTCACATATGATAAAACTGAACAACAACAAGTGATCACTGCAGGTTTAGTTATCCTGCTGGTTATCTGAAACCATTTTAAATAATCATTTAGTTAACCTATTTGAAAATGTATGAAATATAATTCATACTTCTCAAATAAGCAGTCACAGAATGCTACTTTAAAGCCAGTTTGCCAAGCTACAGGCTACTAGAAATACTTCTATTAAAAACACAGGGACATATGGGAATGTAGTGACGACTCAAATTAAGTGAATTAATTGTTGAAATGGTTTATTGAAACTGATTGACTAAAAGAATCTGACTCCAAGCTATACTATTAAACAAACTTTGAAACAAATTGATTCACTTAAAGAACTGAATTCCTAAACCTCTTCACTACGAGAATTGGATTTCTAGCTATACTGTTAAACAAACTTTGAAACAAATTGATTCACTAAAAGAATGCGATTCTCAAACTGATTCGCTAAAATAATCGGATAATAATCATACTGTTAAACAAGCTTTGAAACAAAATGCTTTACTAAAAGAATTGGATACCCAAACTAATTTTTAGATTTTAGATTTACTAAAATAACTTGATTTCTAGCTGTACTATTAAACAAACTTTGAAACAAACTGATTTATTAAAAAAATAATTCCCAAACTGATTCACTAAAAGAATCTGATTCCTAGCTGTATTATTAAATTAACTTTGAAACAAACTGATTCACTAAAATAGACTGACAAACTGATTCACTAAAATAGACTGACAAACTGATTCGCTAAAAGAATTAGATTCCTAGCTATAGTGTTAAACTTTGAAACTAACTGATTCTCTAAAAGAATTTGATTCCCAAACAGATTCACTAAAAGAATGATTCCTAGCAATACTGTTAAACAAACTTTGAAACAAATTGATTCACTAAAAAAAATTTGATTTCTAAACGGATTCACTAAAAACATCTGATTCTTAGCTATACTATTAAACCAACTGTGAAACAAACAGATTCACTAAAAGAATTGGATTCCCAAACTGATTCACTAAAATAATCTGATTCCTAGCTATACTGTTAAACGAGCTTAAAAAATAAACATGATTCAGTAAATAATATTTGATTCCCAAACTGATTTACTAAAATAATCTGATTTCTAGCTGTATTATTAAATGAACTTTGAAACAAACTGATTCATTAAAAAAAATTCCTAAACTGATTCACTAAAAGAATCTGATTCCTAGCTGTATTATTAAATGAACTTTGAAACAAACTGATTCACTAAAATAGACTGACAAACTGATTCGCTAAAAGAATTAGATTCCTAGCTATACTGTTAAACTTTGAAACTGATTCACTAAAAGAATTTGATTCCCAAACGGATTCACTAAAAGAATGATTCCTAGCAATACTGTTAAACAAACTGTGAATCAAACAGATTCACTAAAAGAATTGAATTCCCAAACTGATTAACTAAAAGAATCTGATTCTTAGCTATACTGTTAAATGACCTTTAAAACGAATCAATTCACTAAATATTAGTATTCTCAAACTAATTCACTAAAAGAATCAGATTCCTAGCTATACTGTTAAACAAACTTTAAAAACAAATTGATTCACTAAAAGAATTTGATTTACAAACTGATTCATTAAAAGTATCAGATTCCTAGCTATACTGTTCAACAAATGTTGATACAAGCAGATTCACTTAAAGAATCAGATTCCCAAACTGATTCACTAAAAGAATCAGATTATTAGCTATACTGTTGAACAAACTTTGAAACAAGTTGATTCACTAAAAGAACTCTATAAAAGAATTAGATTCCTAGCTATACTGTTGAACAAGCTTTGAAAGAAGTTGATTCAGTGGGGAAAAAAAAAAAAACATTCCAAATTGATTCACTAAAAGTAGATGCCCACCTATAGTATTAAAACATTTTGAAACAATTTACTAAAAAAATAAGATTCCCAAACTGATTCACTAAAAGTGTCAGATTACTAGCTATACTGTTAAACAAATGTTGAAACAAGCGGATTCACTAATAGAATCAGATTCCCAAACTGATTCACTAAAAGGAAATTCATAGCTTTACTGTTAAACAAACTGTGAAACAAGTTGATTCACTAAAAGAACTCTATAAAAGAATTAGATTCCTAGCTATACAACTGAAAAAGCTTTGAAAGAAATTCAGTAAAAAAAAGTAATTCCCAAACTGATTCACTAAAGGTATTTTCCTAGCTATACTATTAAACAATTTACTAAAAGAATTAGATTTCCAAACTGATTCACTAAAAGAATCAGATTATTAGCTATACTGTTAAACAAACTATGAAACAAACCATTTGTAAAAAAAAAAAAAAAAAAAAAACTTTCAAAAAGAATGGGTTCACCAATTCAGTTGGGTCAACTCCCTGTGCTTTTAATACTGTTATTTTAGTATCCTGCAGTTTGACAAACTAGCTTCAAAGTGGTTTCCCAGCACTAGGTGATTGCTAATTTGTGAATTATGAATTTTGTTTTACGTACATTTTCATGCAGGTTAACTGAATGATTATTTCAACAGCTGAGCAATTAATACGCTGCTGAATCATGTATGTACGTCAGTAGCGTTGCTGCGTTTACTCCTTAACACTGTACTGACGGTTTCTAGCAGACCTCTGGAGTGTTTGCATGTGCGTTACTGTATGTTTTCATGCTCTTTTAAGTGTGTGTTGTCATGGTAACCTCTCGCAGGAGCATTCTGGGCGTGTATTCCGACTGCAGTTTGACGAGTTCCAGATTATTAGCAGTTCCCATGACGACACAATCCTTATATGGGACTTCCTGAATGTCTCCACCAATGGCCAGCCAGAGAGGCGATCGCCCTCACGGACATACACATACGTCTCCAGATAGCAGGTACACACACAGCCCAGAGTTTTCAATCATTATCCAAATTTATATTTCATTACATGTTTATGGTTTTTGGTTTAGTTAAGCTTTAACTATGCTTTGTGGTTTTACATGTTTGTCAGAAAGCACTGAGTAAAATAAATAAATGCACTAATAGTCTAAAATCTGGTTCATCAAGCATGTATTTATTAGTCTTTAATTCTGTTTAGTTTCCGTCAATACTGTAGTGTTTATTATTTTAGTGTTTTTTGTATTTATATTTATATTTATGTTTATGTTTGTTAAATTAAATATTACATTTTCATTGGTAGTTTTATTTATCTGTTTATTTAAATGTATGTGTTCATTAAATACTTTAGTTTTATTTATATTCATATTGTAGTGGTTATTATACGGTAGTGTTTATTGTAGTTTATTTTATTTTATTATTTATTTATATAATATATTTATTAATATTATTCTTTTTTGTGTTTATATTTTATGTTAAAACCATAAAATAGTAAATAAATGTAAAATTAAAATTAATTTTTTTGTTTTGTTCATATTGTAGTAGTTATTATATTTATAGTTTATTTTTCATTGTATTTATTAGACTTCTTTTTATTTTATATTATATTAATTTATATTTATATTATTACGTTAAAACCATAAAATATTGAATACAAAGATAATTTTTATTGGTAGTTTGTTTTAATTTATTTGTTCATTAACATTTAGTTGTTCAGTTTCATTTTTGTTCATATTGTTGTAGTTATTATATTCACAATTTATTTTTCATAGCTTTAAAAATGCATTTATTAAAATAGTTTTGTCTAAAATTCTGTTTAATTTTCTTTTGTTCATTAGTTATTTTTTATTTTATATTATATTTATATTTATATAATTTTAGTTTAAAAACATAAAATATTAAATACAAAAATAATTTTTGTAGGTAGTTCATTTTTAATTTATTTGTTATATTAAATACATTTCTTTAGTTCAGTTTAATTTTTGTTCATATTGTAGTGATTATTATCTTTGCAATTTATTTTTCGTAGTTATTAAAATGCATTTATTAAAATATTTTTTGTCCAAAATTCTATTTCATATTTTAGTGTTTATTATAGTTATTTTATTTTATATTACATTTACTTATTTATTTATTTTAAAACCATAAAATATTAAATATGATGATCATTTGTGTTGGTAGCCTATTTTTAATTTGTTCATTAAGTTCTTCAGTAGTTCAGTTTCAGTTTTGTTTATATTCTAGTGGTTTTTATATTTTCAGTTTATTTTTCATAGTTTTTTTAATGCATTTATTAAAATAGATTTTGTTCAAAATTCTATTTAGTTTTCTAGTGTTTGTTATAGTTATCCTTTTTTTTATATTATATAATTATTTATATTTATATTATTTGTTGAAATAAATAAATATAGATAAGATCATTTTCGATGGTAGTTTATTTTCTAATTTATGTTCATTAAATTCTTTAGATGTTCAGTTAATTTTTGTTGGTAGTTTATTTTTAATTTATTTGTTCAATAAATATCTCTATAGTTCTGTTTCATATATATTCATGTTTGTAGTCATTGTATTATCTTTTTTTTTTTAGTTTTTTTGTCTTTATTTTATACATGTTATTTTGTATTATTTATGTTGAAACTAAAAATATTAAATTGAAAAAAAAATCATTTGTAGTATTTATTTTTTCTCATTTTTGTTTATATTGTAGGGGTTATTATGTGCTGCAATTTTGAAAATGTATTTGTTTTTGTCTATAATTTTATTTAGTTTACATTCATATTATTTTACTTTTTATTATTAAACTATATTATAATATATTAATTATTAATATTAATCAGGTTTTTTATTTTTTCATATTGTAGTGGTTATTATGGTTGCATTTTTATTTTCATTCTTTTTAACATAGATTGATTGATTGCTTGTCTCATCCATTCAGGTGCCTCTTCTATGTGCCATTGTGTCCTGGGAGAGCTGAAAGCTGATTGGTTGTTGGCCGCGTCCGTCACAGAATGGTGCCTAGGGATCCGCCTCCTCTTCCCTGTCTGACTATAAACTTAAACACACACAAACATACACAAATTCATGCTTTGCCAAACACACACAAGCCACACTAAAGATTCAAACACTCACACCATTGGGTTTCAGCACTGTTCTGCTTTATCTAGTGGGGAAAAGACAAGCACAATCACACACACGGACGTTCAACAGCTTCAAACCGTATCTGTACTATCACTGCTGCTCAAATAACCTGAAAATCTGCACTACTAATAGCTCATATCCACACGGGGATCGCTGAAGCTGGGACTCTAGGAGTGACGTACGGATGATGGACAGGTAAATGAGACTTTATGGGAACTGCTGTGCAAGAGAAAGAGACTCGGACGGTAGCAACCTCTCGCTGAAATGAAAGTAAAGCGAGCGGTGAAGGTTCAGGACGTCTGCCGCCTTTGGTTTCACGCCACATCTCTCTTCAGGACCAGGGACACACGTGTTTTTCAGGATGACTGCGTGAAGCAGAGGTCCGTCTGCATGCATGCGAGGATCAGCTGGGTGACTGTCTGCTCTGATGCCTCTCTTTCCCTTTTGTCTCTTTAGTTTTTATGATTTTGTTTTTCTATTTAATTGGCCTCTTCATCTCTCCCGTATGGTTCTGCTAGACATTGTATGTCTTTGTCACTCAATGTCTGGTCTGATTTCTATCTGCCTGCTTGCTCATCGAGGGCTGAATCTAGTTGTAAACGAAACTGTCTTGTCAGATTGTGTTGTATATTAAAAAGAGTTTTTTAAGAAAAATGATTGTGAATAAAGTACTTGACCATGGTTGATGTATCGCTCTAAGGCCTGAAACATACTTGACACAAGTGCACACATTTCTTGTGGTTCAAATGCAGTTGCATTTTTCTCTTTGCTCAGTTTTGGTCTTTCAGGTCAACTGCTGTAATGGTGGAGTGAAGGTTTGAAGAGAATCTTCCTGAACAGGTCAGTTGAAGTTAAAGGAATAGTTTACCCAAAAATAAAAATTTCCCCATGATGTACTCACCCTCAAGCCATCCTAGGTGTATATGACTTTCTTCTTCCAGACGAACACAGTCGGGAGTTGTTTTAAAATGTATCCTGGCTCTTCGAAGCTTTATAATGGTGGTGGATAGTGGCTATTATTTTGAAGCTCGAAAGAACGCATATATCCGTTGTAAAACTAACCCATATGCCTCCGGGGGGTTAACAAATGTCTTTTAAAGCGGATCCATGGGTTTTTGTAACAAAAATATTTATATTTTTAAAATTACAAGCTCAAATTACTGACTTCCGGTGTTGAGCCCATTTTCAACCCCTGCCAAATTATCACCCCCTCTTGTTGAAATCGCTACCTGATTGTCTAATCCTAACCCCTCTCCCACACCTAATCCTAAACCTACCAATACTAGGGGGGTAGTAATCTGACGGTGGTCAGAATTCGGCATAACACCAACAACGGCGTACGCGCGTTCGCGAGAGTCGAGTTCTGGCTTCTTCCCTGACCTCTGCCTCGACGTATGACCTAGCCGCATTCGTAGCATTCAAGCCATGTCGGATATATGGTATTTACGAGTTGAACGCCACCACAAAGTCGTTATTATGAGTGGGAAAGCCCCGAGTTGGGGGCGTATCAGTGAAAAAAACGTGCCGAATGGAAGAAGTATCCACAAGTTTCCTATGCCCCATGAGGCCTTGCGTCAAACGTGGGAGCGTCTTCCGGTTCAACGTAAACAAGCGGGACGTGACACTTATTCGTTCAACTGTTGACAGTTATAAGATGGGCAAATGAAAACTCGTGAAGCACGGAGAATTTCCTTTGACTGTTTCAGTAAAAGATTAAAAGCTTTAAGTGTTGAAAACAGCGCCTTCTGGTGGTTAGTAAACAATAAAGCAGCCAAAGGCCTGTGCCAAAAGCCGAGCCTTCCTCGGATGAAACATTCACCACATTCCATAGATCGATTCATATTATGTGCACAAATAAAAGCGTACAAAACCTGTCCAATTGCTACTCAAAACTAGCCCAATGGCGTTTCAAGGGGGTCCCCCTGTTAAAAATCGCATTCCGGGGGATAAAATACACGCTTTTTGTCAGGATTCCCCTGGTAAATTCACATTTTAGGAGCTAAATATGACATTATTGGGGCCGATTCAACCCACGGACATCAAAAACAACCCGCGGCAACAGTGTTAAAGTAGCCCAATTCCGCGGGAAAACCGCGGACTTGGCAACACTGGATGCAGCCAAAAACAACAGATATGCCTCTGTATTGAGGTACATTTGTTGAAATGAATAAAATTATTATCTTTTGTAATGTATAATAATACTGTATAGTTACACATGCAAAATATTATATTATTGTATAATTGCCATAATGATGCAGTTCATATCACCTTCATAAACTGAATAAAAACTGAAAAAAAATGCAAAAGCACAATGATGCACATTCTTTATTCGTCATTTTGTAAATGCAGAGTTTAAAAAATCGTTGAATTTTATGTACAGAAGATAAATCGCCATCTTGTTCGATCAAAGTGACTTGAACGCACCTGATGTCATAGTTGTCAACTCCTAAGTACAAACGTCCCAGGAGGACTTGAACGCAGTATAATCGGGTGATAAGAAACAAACAAGGATAGAGCAATACTAAACGCCGGTAACAAATGAAAAGTCGAAAAAGAGAAGTAAAACAATTTGTCAGCGGATTTCACTATATGAAAAGAAGAGCTTGAGTTTTTTGCAGTCTTATTTATTTGAACCGGAGTAATGTTGCACCTACCAGGAACTCGCGAACGCCTATACGGCCGTTACCGGAAGTTAGTGTTTTGAGTTTATAATTTTAAAAATAGAAAGATCTTTGTTATAAAAACCTATGGATCCTCTCAAAAGACATGTGTTAACACCCCGGAGGCGTATGGGTAGTTTTACGACATATACATGTGCTTTTTGGAGCTTCAAAATGATAGCCACTATCCACCACCATTATAAAGCCTGAGAGCCAGGATAAATTTACATATAGGCTAATAAACAACTCCGATTGTTTGTCTGGCAGAAGAAAGTCATATACACCTAGGTTGGCTTGATGGTGAGTAAATCATGGGGAAATTTTCATTTTTGGGTTAACTATTCCTTTAAATAAACTGTTGACATGTTTAATAGCGGCTAAAAGTCACAGACGTGTGAAGGGATCTGACGACTAGCCTGTTTGAATACTGAGGTTTGTTATTTTCAGAGTAATACAACTTATGCAAGTTTATTTAATGGGTTGGCCAAGCTTTTTTTTTTTTGAATATGCAAAACAGTGACATTTTAGTATCATTAATATACTATTAGTGTTTTAATATTTTTAATCAGATTATTTCTTTTTTCTTTTTTTTTTTTTTTTGTTGTTGTTTTATTTTGAATTTTAGTTAAAAAAAATGTTTTTCAGTTTTTTTAATGTATTTGTTTATTTAGATATTTTAGTAACTAGAGATGTTGCCTTGGAAATAATTCATGTTAATTATATTATTTTAGTAATGAAAATATTTTTTTTTTTATGGTTTTAGTTAATGATAATAACACTGATACTTAGAGCAGGTGTTCAATCTTTTAGATGCCATGGACCACCAAATTATTTATTTATGTACTTTTCTATTTTCTGTTTTATTAGAATTTTAGTAAAAGTTTTTTGTTGCATTCGTCAGTTTATTATTTTATTATTATTATTATTATTTTGTTTATTTATTGTTTTAGTTATTTTATATACGTTATTAATAATGTTTTATTTTGGTTATTGTTTTCTGTATTCAAGTAATGAAAATGTATATTTTTATGGTTTTAGTTAACGACAATTACCTGATACTTAGATCAGTGGGTTTTCAATCTTTTAGATGCCATGGACCATCAAATTAATTATTTTATTAATTATTTTCTGTTTTAATTAGAAATTTTTTTAAAGTTTTAGTAATTTTGTTGCATATGCGAGTTTATTTTATATCATTTTATATATTTATTTATTTATTTTTATTTTCTGTTTTAGAATTTTAGTAAACGTTTTAGTAATTTTGTTGCATTTGTCAGTTTATTATTTTATTCATTAGATTTTTTTATTGTCTGTTTTAATTAGAATTTTAGTAAAAGTTTTAGTGATTTTGTTGCATTTGTCAGTTTATTATTGTATTATTTTTATGTTTATTTGTTTATTTAAATGTTGCCCTGGCAACTAGCTGAAATAAAATGTGTACTTTTTAAATTTTGGTTATTTAGACATTTAGATGCCGTGGACCACCAAATTATTTTTTATTTTCTATTTTTTGTTTTAATTAGAATTTTAATAAGAGTTTCTGTAATTTTGTTGCATTTTTTTCAGTGCATTTTATTAATTTTATTGTATTTATTTAATATTTAATTTTCAGTTTTAACTGGAATTTTTATAAAAGTTTTAGTATTTCGTTGCATTTCTCAGTTTATTTTGATATTTTTTGTTTGTTTATTTATTATTTTTCTAATTAGAATTTTAGTAGAAGTTTTATGTTGGTTAATGTTATATATTTATATATTATGTTATATATTATATTTCAGGTAATAAAAATATGTTTTATGGTTTTAGTTAACAATATAATAATAATAATAATAACCCTGATACAGCAGGGAGTTTCAATCTTTTAGATGCCAAGGACCACCCAATTATTTATTTATTATTTATTTTTATATTTTCCATTTTATTTAGAATTTTAGTAAAAGTTTTAGTAATTTTGTTGCATTTTTCAGTTTATAATTTATTATTAGAAATGTTGCCCTGGCAATTACAAAAAACATAAAAATACTTATTTTATACTGTAAAAATGTTAATGTTATAAATATGTCTAAAATATTATCTGGAAAATATTTTGCTTTTATTCAGTTTAGTTCAGTTTAAATTGATTGATTTTATTTTTATTTTAATGAGCCTGTTTTATTTTAATAATTTTATTCAATTTTAAATGTTACTCCTATTTATTTATATTTTATTATTTTATTTTATTTTAATCTATTTTTTAATGCATTGATTTTAATCATAGTCTTGGTGTATGTTTCTGACCTCAGGCCTTTAATTTAAGAGTTAAGCTTCAGAAAATCCTGATTGATTAACAACAATAATCAATCCTGGAGATCTACCATCCTACACAGTTCAGCTCCAACCCTGATCAAACACTCCTAAACCAGCTAATTTATCTCTTAGGTAGCACTTGATAATTCAGACAGCTGTGTTGGAGCAGGACTGGAACTAAAGTCCGCAGGTAGGTAGATCTCCAGGAACAGGGTTGCTCACCCCTGCCTTAAATAATGAGAACATGTAGGGCAGCATGTCTTGCTGTTGTCAGAGCGCCCACTAGGTGTCACTGGACATCTACACTCTCTCTTTCTTTCTAGACTGACCCGAGTTCATCCAGACTGAACAAGCCTGAACGTTCCTGATGATCTGCTGGTTAAAAGCGCTTGATTGATTCAATAATAAGCGGATGACAGAGCGCCGTGGGCTGGGGATTATTCCAGACTCGTGCCAAGAGAGAGAATTCTTCCAGAAATCCTGTCCTGTCTTGGTTTGTGTGATGAACACTCTGACAAAGGCAGTCCATTAAAGTGGAGCCAGTAGTCTCATTTTCTTTTAGCAGATTATGAAACTTGTTGGTAACTTGCAGGTTTGAACTTATTCAGCGAGGTCAGGTTTATCTAAGACTGTCCTAAAAGAAAAGAAAATATTATGAAAGTTTAAATAATATTATGAATGTCTAAAATGTCATCCAAAAAATAATTAGTTTCTGTAAAACCTATTGATTTATTTGTGTATTTATTGTTTATTTATTTTACTCAGCTATATACTGTTAGGTTTTTTTTATTTTAATCAAATTTTTTTTTATATAATTTTTATATATATATATATATATATATATATATATATATATAATTTTTTTTAATCTCATTACAATTTATTTTTATCAAATTTTATATATATACAATGCTACTCAAAAGTTTGGGATCAGTACAATTTTTAATGTTTTCTGAAGAATTCTTATGTTTATTAAGGTTGCGTTTACTTAATCAAAATACAGAAAAAATAATATTATTGTGAAATATTATTACATTTTAAAATAATGGTGTTCTACATCAGTATGTTTTAAAATATAATTTATTCCTGTGACGCAATGCTGATTTTTTTTTTTTTTTTTTAATCAACCATTACTTTAGTTTTCAGTGTCACGTGATTCTTCTTCTTCTTATTCTTCAAATAAATAAATAAATAAAAAGAAAAAAAGAAAATAAAATATATTCTAATATGCTGATTAATTACTGTTATTTTCAACGTTGGAAACGGTTGCTTAAAATTTTTTGTAACCTGCAGTGATTATTTTTTTCAGTTTCAGTTTATGTTGTTACAAAAGATTTCTATTTTAAATAAATGCTGTTCTTTCCAACTTTTTTTATTTGATAAGAATCCTTTAAAAAAAAAAAAGGTTCCAACAAATTATTAAGACTGAAGACTGGAGTAATGATGCTGAAAATTCAGATATATATCACAGCTATAAATTAAAAATTTAAATATATTTACATAAAAAAACTGTTATTTTAAATTGAAATAATATTTCAGAATATTAAATTTTTTTTTCTGTATTTTTGATTAAATAAATGCAGCCTTGATGAGCAAAAGAAACATCTTTTACTGATCCCAAACTTTTGAGTGGCAGTGTATATATTCTCTACTTAAAAACAAGCATAGATGAATCCATCAAAATAAGACAAGGGACATATATTAAGAGCCTAAATAAAGTCAGTTCTGATTTATTTTGACACTAAACTGATCTACATTTGCGATGAAGATACTATTTTTACTTGGAAATTACTAGTACATTTCACAAACAATTGCAAGGAAAAAAAAAAAAAAAGAGTACTTTCTACAGTGTAAACTATCCCTAAGTAAATAAGTTTGTAAGTACATAAATAATAAAAACAAAGACACACTCCATACTAGATTTCCTAGATTAACAGTAATTAGAAACGCCCCTTTGACCTGAACGGTAATTTGATTGGCTGGTTTGAGCGCAATCTCGGCATAGGTTCCTGCAATATGATTGGCTGATAGAAGTGTTGTTCCAGTTGGATAAAACACATTTCGCTCGACCCCTGCCAAACACCTTCACCCCTGGGTGGACTTATGCTTGGAAATGTTAATATGTCCTCAATGGGTTTTCCTTGGCAAAGTAAGGTATTTAAATGCATAAATGTCAGTCGTCCAGAATAGATTGGAAAAGTTCACAACAAACCGGCGAGAAGAGTGCGCAAACTAGCACAGAAGAGGCCACAAGCCGTCTTTTCCCCAACATTCCCAAACAAACACAAACAATCCCGAACGCTGCACCTGTTAGCGGTTCCTGGCGCACCTCGAGACTCTCCCCCATTTCAAACAATTCCTCTGGCTTTACGGCCAGCGGCCGACATGAGAATGTTTGTCTGGGAATGTTGAGGCGATTCAGCCCATTTCAGCCACATACATCTTCAGAAAGGGCATTTGTCTTTGGAGAGTTTTATCGTCGTGGGCCTGTGCGTCTTCACGGGTTGGAAAGAGGGAATGTGTGTCAGAAGTAATTTGTTTGTGGTGTCGGCGAAAGAGAGAGGGAGCACTTAATGCTCGTTGTTTTACATTGTGGGTCTGGCTGTGGCGCGTCAGTGTCGTTGTGGTTTGCTTTGCTGAAAAGTGTGTGTGTGTGATGGAGCTGTGGTTATTCATTGCACAGCAATATGACCTGGATTCAGTCTCTACGCTGCGGTATTAGTGGCCTTCTAGTGAACATTTGGGGCTGGATGTTACCCATGTTACAGAAAAGTTAAGATGTGTGTTTTGAGTGTCATGAACAAATGTCTAGGTCATATTTCACTCTGTCAAAGGTTAAAAATTATACTTTGTGTTATGCAAATTAAGCATAATATTGCATGCATATATTATAGCATTTAAATAATAATAATGATAATAAAAATAATAATAATAATAATAATATTTACTTTCTAAATTATTTTTACTATATATAAAAAAAAAAAATCAAATTGCCTATGTATACATATTCAGGTGTATTGAGATATTTTTAACCATATGGTTTAAATCTTTGTAAAAAAAAATAAGTTAATAATAATACATATACACTTTTAAAATTATTATTATTTTTTATTATTATTCTATTATTATTTACATTTTAAATTATTTATTCTATATTTTCAAAAAATCTAAAAAAAAAAAAAAAAAAACCCTAATTGTTATTACTGTAATACGTCTTGTCTGAACACTTAAATATATATAAAACGAATATAGTGAAAAAAAAAAATATTGAAATATTCAGACATGATGTATTGCAGTAATGACAGTTAGATTTTTATTAACATTATGGTTCTAATATTTTTGTAAATGTTTTGTAAATAGTAAATAATAATAATATAAAAAATAATTTATTATTCATTCATTCATACATGATGTGTTGCAGTAGTGTGTGTGTGTGTGTATATATATATATATATATATATATATATATATATATATATATATATATATATATATAATATTATTATTATATTATTATTTCACATCTGTCCCAGTGTTTTCTTTATATTAAAAAAAACATTGAGATTATTAGTGTAATTGCATTTTTTTTTACTATATTTTCGAAAATTAGAACCATAATGTAAAAAAAAATCTAACTGTCACTACTGTAATCATATCTAAATAATCATCATATCTAAATATTTAATAATAATAATAATAATAATAATAATAATAATTATTATTATTATTATTATTATTATTATTATTATTATTATTATTATTACTACTACTACTAGTACTATAATTTTGTAGCTGCGTCATTGTTTTCTTTATATACAATTTCAAAATGATTATCATTAAGTAAAAAAAAATCTAATAACTTTTAGATTATTAGTGTAATAATTACATTATTATTATCATTATTATTATTATTATTATTATTTATTTTCTTTATATTTTCACAAATTCTTAATAATAATATATTATATTAGTAATAATGAAAAATAGGGCTGTAATGTGAAAAGATTCAAATTGTCACTACCGTAATGCATCATGTCTAAATACTTTAATAATAATAATAATAATAATAATATTAATGTTGTATCTGTGTCATTGTTTTCTTTTATATATATATATATATATATATTTTTTTTTTTTTTTTTTTTTTTTTATTCTTATCATTAAATGAAAACATAATAATATATTTTAGATTATTAATATAATTACTTTATCATTATACATTACATTATTATTATTATTACTTTACAAATTAGTATAAATTAGAAATAAAA
This sequence comes from Cirrhinus molitorella, assembly GCA_033026305.1. NCBI lineage: Eukaryota > Metazoa > Chordata > Actinopteri > Cypriniformes > Cyprinidae > Cirrhinus > Cirrhinus molitorella. The sequence continues at coordinate 10,475,603 of CM065129.1, forward strand.
CAACACATTCCAATATGATGTAGAAGTATTTTTATTGCATATTTTATTTTTGTGTTATGGTAATAAGTTATTTCTAGAACTAATTAAAATAATGAGTCTTTAGAACTTCAGAGTGTAAAGTGTTTAATTAGCATCATGTTACAATGCAGAAAACATTTACAACAATTAATTTTTGTTTATACAGCATAATTCCTTACTGTCTGAGAAATGACTTTGACAAGTTTTGGCCAGTATTAGTGTGATTCACCCGTTTGTCCGGTTTTCGCCAGTAATTTACCGCTTATAACAGAATATTGTATCCGTGTGTGAAGCTGCCACGTTATATGAGCAGGTCTGTGTGTCCATCTGGTTGAGGGCGTGTTGTGTGTCAGACGTGTTCGGTGTGTGTCATACTGAGGGTGTGTGAGAATATGTGTGAGCGTGACCTCTGCGTGTCTGGCTCTAGTGGACCGTGTGTGTGTGAGACGGAGGGTGTGAGTGTTTCCTGTGGGTCGGTGGGATATGTTTTTTTCCCATAATTCCTGCAGGTCTCAGGTCACCCCTGTGTTCTCACGCACATATTTTGCATTCTTTCCTTCTCCAGCATTACCATACACCTTCCTCTGGGTTTGGCCGACAAATCTTTCCACCACTTCGCCTCCAGAACAGTCTGTTTCTCTCTCGGAATCCTTTGCTTTTCCCGCTGACTCAGCTGGGCAGAGACTGCCGGGATTACAGGTTGTTGGTGACAGTTATGTGTGAGTCTGTGTGTGTGTGTATGTGCGTTTACTGCTCCATTTATAAGTAACAGGTCCACATGTATTATATCTAGAAATATTATGTGCATTCATTCATTAATTTCATTCAAAGTTCATATTTTGTTTCATTTCATTTATTTGATTTTTGTTATACATTTTTTTTTTAAAAATACTGTAAAGTACATATGGATTTTTATATACAAGTTTTCTACATTGTTTTGAGGTTGTTAGAATGTTGCGAGTGGTTGCCAGGGTGTTGCTATGTGGTTACAAAATTTTTACACATTGCTTTTAGATTGTTAGAATGTTGTGAGAGGTTGCCATAGCATTGCTAACTGCTATGTGGTTGGCGAAAGTTTTCTACATTGCTTTATTGTTGTTAGAATGTTGCGAGTATTTGCCAGGGTGTTGTGGTTCTATGTGGTTCCTAAAGTTTACACATCACTTTGAGGTTGTTAGAATGTTGTGAGTGGTTGCCAGGGTGTTGCTATGTGGTTGCTAAAGTTTGCTAGAATGTTGTGAGTGGTTGCCAAGGTGCTGCTATGTGGTTGCTAAAGTTTAACACATTGCTTTGAGGTTGTTAGAATGTTGTGAGTGGTTGCCAGGGTGTTGCTTTGTGGTTGCTAACATTTGCTAGAATGTTGTGAGTGGTTATCAGGGCGTTGCTATGTGGTTGCTAAAGTTGTCCACATCACTTTGAGTTTGTTAGAATGTTCTGAGTGGTTGCCAGGGTGTTGCTATGTGGTTGCTAAAGTTTTACACATTGCATTGAGGTTGTTAGAATGTTCTGAGTGTTTACCATGGTGTTGCTATGAGGTTGCTAAAGTTTTACATATTGCTTTGAGGTTGTTAGAATGTTCTTAGTGGTTGGCAGGGTGTTGCTATGTGGTTGCTAAAGTATTTCCATGTTACTTTGAGATTGTTAGAATGTTCTGAGTGGTTGCCATTGCATTGCTAACTGGTTGCTAAAGCTTTCCACATCACTTTGTGGTTGTTAGAATTATGTGGTTGTCAAATTGTTGCTATGTGGTTGCTGAAAGTTTTCCACATCGCTTTGAAGTTGCTAGAATGTTGTGAGTGGTTACCAGGGTGTTGCTAAATTGTTGTTAAAGTTTTCTGCATTGCTTTATTGTTGTTAGAATGTTGCAGGTGTTGCTTTGTGGTTCCTAAAGTTTTACATATCACTTTGAGGTTGTTAAAATGTTATGAGTGGTTGCCAGGGTGTTGCTATGTGGTTGTTAAAGTTTAACACATTGTTTTAAGGTTGTTTGAATGTTCTGAGGGTTTGCCACAGTGTTGCTGTGTGGTTGCTTAAGTTGTACATATTGCTTTGAGGTTGTTAGAATGTTCTTAGTGGTTGCCAGGGTGTGGCTATGATGTTGCTAAAGATTAACACATTGTTTTGAGGTTGTTAGCATGTTCTGAGGGTTTGCCACAGTGTTGCTATGAGGTTGCTCAAGTTTTACACTTTGTTTGTTTTTTCACATATTGCTTTGAGGTTGTTAGAATGTTCTGAGTGGATGCCAGGGTGTTGCTATGTGGTTGTTAAAGTTTTACACATTGCATTGAGGTTGTTAGAATGTTCTGTGTGGTTGCCAAATTGTTGCTATGTGGTTGCTAAAAGTTTTCCACATCACTTTGAGGTTGCTAGAATGTTGCGAGTGTTTGCCAGGGTGTTGCTATGTGGTTGTTAAAGTTTTACACATTGCATTGAGGTTGTTAGAATGTTCTGTGTGGTTGCCAAATTGTTGCTATGTGGTTGCTGAAAGTTTTCCACATCACTTTGAGGTTGCGAGTGTTTGCCAGGGTGTTGCTATGTGGTTTCTAAAGTTTTACACATCACTTTGTGGTTGTTAGAATGTTGTGAGTGGTTGCCAGGGTGTTGCTTTGTTGTTGCGAATGTATTTTCCACATTGCTTTGAGCCTGCTCAGATGTTCTGAGTGGTTACCAGGGTGTTGCTATGTGGTTCCTAAAGTTTTACACGTAACTTTGAGGTTGTTACAATGTTTTTAATGATTGTCAGGGTTGTCAAATTTGTCAAATTTTTCCCACATTGCTTGGCAGTTGTTAGAATGTTGTGAGTGGCTGCCAGGGTGTTGCTATGTGGTTGCTAAAATTGTCCATGTTGCTTTGAGGTTGCTAGAATGTTCTGAGTTGTTGCCATGGCATTGCTAACTGGTTGCTAAAGTTTTCCACATCACTTTGAGGTTGTTAAAATGGTGTGAGTTGTTGCCAGGGTGTTGCTATGTGGTTACCAGGGTTGTTTGTTAGCAATTTGATGATAATAACGACTCGCACAACATGTATGTTTTGAAACACAGACACGTTTCTGTAGAGTTTACTGGCTTTGGAAAGATTTTTGCCGTACACAGAGATAAAATAAATAAGTGGAATTCTTTTATAGTAACAACAATGATAGTAGCAGTCAAAGTAATATCACTTAGTCAGCATTAATCTTTATATATATTTATATATATATTTATATATATATATATTTAGAAAAAGTTTTGTAATGTTTTTCCTTTAATAAGCTGGTTTCCTTTAATAAGACTTTGGTTCTCCGTTATATCTCCCAGTAGCAGCATTCCACATTAAAATCCAAACAGGAACGTTGCTCCTCGTGTCATTTTGTGGCGACCCATCCCGTGCTGTTCAGGTTGTCTCTGTCATTGGTCGCCACTTGTCTTTGGTCATTTAGGTTGTATTTGGTGCAGCTTTAAGAGAGCTTCCTCATTATTATCGTTTACATTCCAGTTCCGGTAAATCCTGTCCATCCAGCAATAAGTCACGTATGATTATATCCCTCACGGCCTTTAATGCAACATGAAATACGCCATTGCACACACATGCACACACACTTATACAGCATTACATTCATTCATTCATTAGCTTCAAAGTAATAGTTCAGACATAAATTAATATTCGGTCATTATTTACTCGCATCACGATTTCAGTTCATAGCGAGTCCGTCAAGCTCCAAAAAAATAGATGAATCACTAAAACTGTAGTCCGTATGTTTAGTACACTACAAGTCATATTGTTTTAGGATGCATTGCTCTTATCGTAAAAGATTAACATTTTTTCTTGCCTTATGTTTAACAATAATTTGATAACTGGATCTTCCAGTGAAATGTCATACTACTTTTGGTGAAGAATGCAGGTTGCTCCAATAATTTAGTCTGCTTAAACTCTGCCCCTTCTTGAGTGCCACAACATCCAATCAGCATTTTTTTTTCTCAATAATCCATTTAATTTGTATGTACATCACAATATGGAGAAAAAGATTTTACTGTTTTCAAACTTTTTTGGAAGTGGTAATATAATAATTGTAAAAAATATTATTAATTAAAATATTTTTATTAGAGAAATTTCCAGGACTTTTACATATTTTATTAATTTCCATTACTTTTCCAGGCCTATAAATCACACTTCTAAATGTTCGTCACAATACAGAAGAAAATATCTGACGCTTATACTCTTTCAATGCAATGAAACAAGTTGTTGTCCAACGAACTGCTTTTTGTAACATGAATTTGTGTCTGCATTTAGTTTCAATGTGTATATATATAGTATTTAAACTATGATAATGAAATAAATAGCTTAAAGCTGTTGCATGATTTTGCATGACCTGGAATATGATGCATGTGTCCTTTTGAGAGCTTGACGGATGTGTTAACTATGAACTGTAGTGTGAAAAATAGGCATGTAATTCTCTATAGCAGTGAAAAATAACCACATTTGCGTTTTGAGCAACATGTGGTGAGTAAATGATGCCCGAAGTTTCATTTTTGTCTGAGCTTGTCCTTTAAGGCAGGTCTTATCCAAGGAGCTCCCATATAACAGTAGCCTTTCTGTCCCGGTTTCCAATCAGCGTCCATTTCTGTCTGTCTGTCTTTCTTCCGCAGATTCAGGGATTTCTGCTCCTCTCCCTTAGGTGGGATCACGTCCAAGTCTTGTCTTAGGAAAATTGCCACACGGTCAGCATCTACAGGCCAATATGCTTGTGTTTTGTTTTGTGTCTTCATTGTAGGCCGCTTTTTGGATGCGTGGCCTAACGCTTCCTCCGCCCGCCCGCTGGGCCAGACGTTTACTCGTGTTTGCTTTGGTTAGTCATCTCCATGTCTGAAGTAAGCTGTCTTAACCACAGCTCTGGTGTAGTTTAGCTAGTATTTATTATTGGGGTTGTAGAGATCCAACCCAGTGGAATATAAAGTGATGCTATCGCATCGTCTGTTCAAATAAGACAAGACGGTCCTGCTTCGCATTAGCAGTGTCATTTTCACTGGGACTGTCTTTTTGTTTATTCCTCGTCCTCATGTAAACGTTAGCAGTGGGACATTGCTGTCTGTGTTAGCGCGGTCGCGCCGCACGGACTCTTTTGCTCCTCTTGCTGACGGTGGTGAAGCGGAACGGCGTTAAATCCGGCTGCTCTCCCGGTGGGAAGCGCTTCATGAAGTGGACGTCCTGCTGGTTGGGGAGTGTGTGCGGGCCACGACGAGGACGCCCTCTTTTGGTAAAGCCCACGTACCATCCCGTGTAGCGCGCTGACATTAACGCTGTGTAGTTGTTTTCCAGAACTTTCTCAATGAAGACGCAGTCTGCGCTACGATTGCTGGCCTTCTGGGGAGATAGAAAAGTCCGTATACACACATACAGACAAAAGTGTTAGCTTCAGTGTAAGCTAAGATACACAACATAATGTCTATAAAATAGGACACAATGTACTGTGTTAATATGAAGGAAATTTACGCATTGAGGTGTTATTCTCACGTTTTGAATTTCCAATTACTTTGTGTTTTAAGGTTAAAAGAATGTGAACTTTTTAGACATTTTTTTTCTTAGAGTGCATTTCTGCTGCTCATTTTAAACTTGTTTACATGAACTATAAGTGCTAAAATATTAAAATAATTTAATTCCACTAAGTTTCAAAAATTTTATTTTCAGAAGTTCACCAATACAGGATTTTTACAGGTTTTACTTGCTTTTATTTATTTAATTTCTCAGCAATTTCTTCCTGATACAATAATAAAAATAATAATTTAATTTGTAATTCCACAAGTTTCAATAATTTTCCAGTTTCTTTATTTATTTATTAAACTCAAAACAGCAATTTCTTTTTTTTACCTGATGAAATATTTTAGTGCTTGTCATATCTGGAAAAATATATAGACATAGAAATATCCATTACTTTTTTTTATAATTTTATTTTCCATTACTTTTCCAGGTCTAGAAATTACATCCTAAATTTCTGCATAAATCCAAGAATATAGAAATAAAGTTTCTTAAATTAAAATGACACTTGTTGAGGTAACAAAATAAATAGGAATTTGTTAACATTTTCGCAGGTGATTTGACTTTGGCTTTACATTGTGCTTTAGGGTTAAAAGAACATTTTTTTACAGTGTATTTCTGTTACTTCTGCTGTACTGACAGAGTCACAAAATAAAAAAAAAACTTTTTGTTTGCATAAACTATGAGAGCAAAAATATTAAAACAATTAAATTCCTTAATTCCACAAAGTTTAAAAAATTTAATTTTCTTTTTTTTATTACTTTTTGTGTTTTTTATTATTTTTTATTTACTTTCTCAGCATTTTCTTCCTGATATAATAATAATAATATTATTATTATTATTATTATTATTATTATTATTATTATTATTATTATTAACTCAGCAATTAGGTAGTTTTACCTGATAAAATATTTTAGCACTTGCAGAACTAGAAAAAATTATAGTAATTATAGAAATTTCCATGACTTTAAATTTTAATTTCCAAGACTTTTCCAGGTCCAGAAATCACAAACACACATATATATTACAAAATATTTACGCATTTAATGCACTTGCCCTGGTCTGGGGCAGGGCAAGTGCATTAAATACATAAGTAGATAGATTTCATACAGTTGATTGATGACAAATATGAGGCAGGACAAAAACTCACTGCGTGATAGAGCCTAGAGAACATAGTTAGAATGTCCCTAAAATTCAACATATGGGGCAAAAATGCCTCTCTTTAAGTTTTTGTCTCATATTTACATCATATAGTTAAGCAATACAGCATATAGTTAAACTAATGAAACCATAATGTAAAGCGGTACCAAATATTGTAGGAAAAAGCTTTTTTTTTTGTTTTACTGGGGTAGTTCACCTACAAATGAAAAATCTGCATTATTTACTCACCTTCATGTTATTTTGTAAACCTGTATGACTAAATTTATTCTGTGGAACTCAAAAAGAAGATATTTTGAAGAATGTCCCAATAACTTCCATAGTATTTTTGTGCTTACTATGAAACTCAACAGAACACGAAACCATTGGTTTACCGATATTCTTCAAAGTCTCTTGTTTTATGTTCCACAGGCTACTTCTAAAATATGACAAGTTCTGTATTTATATCCTGCCTCATCTTTGTTTCAACAGGTGATACAGGAAAGAAAGAAAGTGAAAGAAGTCAGCAGTGAAGTTCACCTTGCCTACGAGTTTCCCTCTGCGGTTCATACACAGGTAATAATTGGTTTCCTTCCCTCGGATTCGCACCTGGCTGCCGAAGGTGTCTGCCTCCACTACGAGCTGGGCTTGTGAAGAGACAGGCAGAGAGACAGACAGACGTTACTAAAATATCACAGTGAGCTCTGGTTTTTGCAATGACGTAAAAAAATCATGTTTATAATTTGATGCAATGGTTCTGCTTCAGCAGCTGCCTTAAATGGCTCTCTTATTAATAGCAGTTCAGAAAAAGACATAGGGCTGATTGATAACCTGGTGGTTTAAAGCCAAATCAAGCTCAATGTAAATGACATCAGGAGTCAACAGAGCCACATAGATAACTATCACACTCTTGTGATGTGACTCGTGTTTTTACTGCATTGTGCATATGGCCTACTTGCAGTATGCAACAATACCAGTATCTTTTATTGTAGTAGTATGCTATTCTAATCAGCCTCTCTGTCACTGCATTTTAAAAGCCTCTAGCTACAGTTTACTGTCAGCCTCCAGTGAGGTCATTCAGATCTCGTGTGTGTGTGTGTTTCAGGATATGGCTCCTGCGTGACCTTTATAAGCGCAGGGGTCACCAGAGATCAATAACCTCTTTGTCGTCCTCCAATCTCTCCTCATCCAGACATCCCTCACTCGCTGTGTAAATACATTCATCCTCACCCCCTTCCCATCTCTCTGTCTTTCTCTTTCCTTTATTTCCTGATGAGGAAAGTCGATCACAAAACCTCAAGCTCCCTGAAAGCTTTCAGAATAATATTTTCACAATAAAGAATGAAAGAATTATGAGGGTGAATCTCACAAAAACCTGTCAAGATCATGTCCAGGACATATTCTTACAGGAAATGAGTAAGAAGTGATATTTTAGGTGAATAAAACAAAGCTGGTTTTAGGACCATTAGGATTTTCTGAATTCTAACATTATTTGCATGAGAATTAATTTCATTTCAGGACATAATCTCATTGATTAGTATTCTGACATATTATTAGGTTTGTATTTCCCATTAGCATTTTAATTGCAGCTAAGCTTTTAGTATTTTTTTTCTTTTTTTATTATTTATAACTACAGTTTTTTATTTCTATTTCAAGTAATGCATATTTTTCTTTTCATTTTAGTGTTAATTAACTATAATAACCCTGCTAGTCATTTCATTATTTTATTTTATTTGCATTTTGGATGTTTTTGTGAGATTCACCCATAAATAACACAGGCCCATTATTCTGAAAAGTATTTCTGAAAATACATTTGCAAAAAAGCTACATTTTATTTTATTTTATTTTGGATGTTTTGTGACATTCACCCATGAATAACAAAGGCCCATTGATTTCTGAAAATACAAAAAAAAAGATGCATTTTTGAAGTTTTTGAGAGATTCACCCTTGAATAAAACTGGCCCATCATTAGATCAGAGTGCAGATATCCTCTTTCAACTTTCACGTCCATTGATTGTGTGCTTCTGAAACCCATCCAAGGCCATTCAGAGGAGGAGAGGGGGATGGATGGATGGGGGGAGAAAGGAGTAAACGAAGATAGTGATTGACTGACAAAGGTTGTTCAGTCACTGATACTGATATCTAGAGCATGAAAAAGTGCGATTGTTTGGTAGAAATTGGAACTGACGGAAGTAGGAATTATGGTGAAATGGATAAAATCTATCTATTCATGTAACAATATACTTGCTTTCTTGGAATTTCAACGAAAACCTACAAGAAAACAGAATTCTTTGGCATCTTTTTCTCTCTGTCTGTGAATCACTGTATCAGCAGTAGCCGAGGCTTTGTCTTCTACTTTTCCTGTTTCCTGTGTCTCTCTGTGTATGTGTGTGTGTTTGTGGGTGGTCTTTCTTATATATCTATGTGTGTGTGTGTGTGTGTTGTTACCATATTTGTCTCCGTCCTCTCCGCGGGCGCTGATTTTGCGTCCGATCACCTGGACGTGTTTCCCACTGGTGCGGCTGTAAAGCTGGTACACGCGATGATGTCGCCGGCTCATGGCGTCTCGTGCACGAGTCTGATTCTCCACGTGCACGCTAAAATTCACCCCGTCCACTCCAAACACCTGCAGGCAACAGACCACACACATCCAGTCTTTATTTCCCCTTATATTCTGAAATTTTTCTCAAGTGAACTCATCGCGAAAACAATTCTGAACTTATCACTACCAAAAAAAGCACTGTGGTATTAGCTTAGGTTGAGTTTATGCTGTTTATTGTTAAAACAGGTATTTCAGTGGATTTAGCAGTGGATTGTGGATCCTCCTAAACACCACTGGTCAAGTTCAGACTATTTTGATGTAGGATTATGAAACGTATTTGAAATAACACGCACTGATTGAGTCATGTACAAAAAGACCAGGTATGTCCATTAAACAGGTTATTCTGATTTCAGGTGAACTCACCTGTAGAGGATTACACATGACCAGCATCATCTGGATATACCTGAGCAGCCAGAGAGGGAGAGAGAGAGAGAAATCAAGGTCAGGTGAGTGTTAACATGGTAACAAAACAAATCCACCCAGCATCCCAAAGCCCTGCTGACAGATCAGATCTACAGGGAATGAGGTTAAAAGCTTGACTCAGTCCCTCCAGTCTGCGTATTATAATTTATGTTAAGGATTATGTACAGGTGGACGCGTATGAGCAAAAAATAAGACCGGGTCTCATATCAGACCCTTCAAATTGCAATAATTTTTTAGTGTACTTATTAAATAAAAAATACATGAATATGAAGTAAAGATTTGAGTTAAAGGGATAGTTCACTCAGAAATGATTAACTCACCCCCAAGCCATCCTAGGTGTATATGACTTTCTTCTGTCAGTCGAATACAATCAGAGTACAATCAAAAATGTCTTGGCTCTTTCAAGCTTTATAATGGCGGTGTATGGGTGTTAAGATTTTGAAGCCCAAAAAACTGTGTATCCTTCATAAAAAGTTCTCCACATGGCTCTGGTGTTAATAAAGGCCTTCTGAAGCAAATTGATGCGTTTGTGTAAAATATCCATATTTAAAACTATAACCTGTAATCTCTAACTGTCGTACATGCATTCATGAGAGAGTGGCATTCCAGCGTATAACGTAGGCATAACGATGAGAATATGCTAGTCTCGCGTGAACCAAGTTTTGTCTAAAGCAAAGGAAAACCAATCTCCTATTGGCTTATATCGAAATACGGCAACATTTTTTTACTATCGATACTATCGTTTTGAGCAATTCTGTATTCTATACACAGCAGTGCTTCCCAAATTGCTGCGTGACAACAGAACAATGCAATTGATCATCAAACAGATGAAATGGGCTCAAAACTAGTATATAAAGACAACAGTAGAAGTGAAATATGGCATACAAAACAGATGACAAAGGTGAACGAGCTGACCTTATTGCACTTGTATGCAAGCATTTAAATCATTTGTTGCCACAGGATGCACACATCAAATCTTGCTAAGCATTTGTCATCTGCTCATCCTGGTCTTTAATGCAAATTTAGAGATCGACAGGCTTTATGATTTTATCATTCATAAATTCAGGTTTAATTAACTTTTATTCACAATTGATCAATGCACATACCTAAGATGTGATACAGAGTAACGTAAACACAAAAGCTCAAATGTCAGGTTAGCTTTGGTCACATAATATTAACACTTTCATTTTAAACAATCAAAAATTAATTAAATTTAAATGAAGCAAGAGTTTTGCTATATTAATTTTAGTGTCAATAATATGAGGAAATGTTTTTCCCACGCCGCTGTGAAGCAACTGAGAGAGCAAGAGAGAGATATATTTAATGCTTTTTTTTTTTGGGCTGAGTCTTAAATCTGAAAGCAGTCGGATAGAGAGAGAGAGATAATAACGTGATTTTGAATACTTTTTACTTTTAGAGTAAGACTTTACTGTAAAGCAGCCTTTGTTAAAATTACGGTATCGAGCTATCCCTAGCACATCATTGAGTGGAAGCTAGAGATTACGATTCATAAAGTTTTAAATATAGATATTTTTCTTACACAAACACATTGATTCACTTCAGAGGGACTTTTTTAACCACATAGAGCCATATGGAGCACTTTTTATGATGTATGGAGATTTTGGGCTTCAAAATCTCAACAGCCATTCACTGCTATTATAAAGCTTGAAAGAGACAGGATTTTTTTTTTTATATATAACTCTGATTGTATTTTCCTGAAAGAAGAAAGTCATATACACCTAGGACATCTTGGGGGTAAGTAAATCATGAGGTAATTTTAATTTTGATTAGAGAAAAAATCGATTAATATAAAAAAAAAAAAGATATATGATTTAGTCAGCATTATACAAAAAGACTACAGAAATGTTGTCATCAGCCAATAAGAAAGTAGAAAAAAATGGACGGACCCTACATTTCCAAGGTTTTCAGAATCAGAAGTCAAGTTCTTATTTGCTCTAAAACTCAAAATATATGGAGATTATGTTGATCAGAAATGAGAATGTCAAGTTCGAATAATGTCAAGTTGGAGTACACCTCTCATTATTTTGTAAATATTTTATTATATCTTTTCATGTAACAACACTGAAGAAATGAGACTTGACAATGTAAAGTCGTGAGTGTACAGCTTGTATAACAGTGTAAATTTCTCAACTTCTTTGGTCGACCATGGCAAGGCCTGTTCTGAGTGGAACCTAAGTAATTTAAAATAGCATCAACAAATGCATTTTTATTTCACTTTTGCATTTAACACTATAGGTTAGGTTTAGGGTTGGGTTTGTTGTAGGGAATATTTCCAACATGATAGATCATTAACCTTTAGTGACATGCCCTGAATATTTGAATTCTGAGCAGCGGCAATATGTACCTCAAGCCAGTTAAAGCAGAGTAAATGATTGGAAAAGTTCTGCATATGTCGCCATATGTCATTTTCATCGGAAGATCCAGTTATAACAACCATTATTAACAACTATTCTTCCAGTAGTGTCAATAAACTGTTCATTCAGTTTTATTTGGTCTTTAATAATGTTCTCAAAAGTTCTAAAATGTTTTAGGGTCAGATTTATTAACAGCTTGTGCTGTTCGCACCGTCTTTTGGTGGTAAAATAGTACTGTCAGGATTTACTAAAGACACGCAGTGAAGAATTGGCACTGAAAAGGCGTGCACACAGTTGTTTTTTATATTATATTGAATATGCATTTGTAGGAGTTTCCCTTTCAAACGCAAAATTTATGGGAGGAGAGTATTGAAATGAATCATGCAATGCGATTTACTAACGTCAAATTACTGGTATTTTCACTATTATTTAACGCCCCCAAAAAAGCATGTCTTAAAGCATTTAGTCATTTGCGCTGCTCTTGGTCAACTGCGCTGGATATTAGGGCTGCACGATATTGGAAAAAACTCACATTATTATATATTTTGTTTTTCTGCGATAAATATTGCGATATGAAAATAAAAAATCATCAGATTACTTGAATAGCTCTTTGGAAAAAAATGGGATGATTTTATAGCTGAGTAAATCAGCATTGAAAATAAACAAATTACAAACATAGATAAAGTTAATAGAACAAAGATACAAATAAAATAAAACACTTTATAGTCTAACAGTATTCAGGTACAGACATTGAATAATCAAATGTAAAATTGCACTGCATATTCTTCACTGTATAAATGTAATCTAATAAATCTGTGTCAAAGCTAAAAAGTGACTTTTCTCTGTGTTTTGCTGTTTGATTAACATTCATGACACAGAAAGCCTCAGGAACATTAAACTGCTGTGAACCTGTTACACATCCATTTTCTTTCTCAATTGTTTATCTTCACGTAAGCAACTGTGTTTACAAGGATACTTGCAGAGACCTGTATTTTGACATAGTTTCGCGTGTATGTGTCACTTCAGGCATAAAATAGCAGCGGAAGTGAACGGAATTCCGTGTTCACATGCATCTGCCTGGCTTTCACCGTGTCTACACCGGGCGCGAGCGTCGCGACGCGCCAAATGCGGTAGAACACATTATAATCAGTGATGCTGTCTGCACTGGACGCGAGCGGCGCGACAAAATACTGTAGAAGTCATTATAATGATGCTCCCTGCACTGGATGCGGCACGTCAAATACCCGAAAGTAAACTGCCGCGTTCCATCTATGTGTACTCACACAAAATTCAAATGATATGCAACAGTCGCTTTTGTCGCGTCCAGTGTTTAGACAGACTTTCACTTTAGATGTTGCGACACGACAGCTGTCGCGTCCGGTGTAGACAAGGTGTCTGTGTGTAAGCAAAGAAAAGACGATCAGTAGCCTATAAATAAATATAACGATCAGTATAGGCTACTAAACATCGCACGTCCTGCGATGGGACTGTTGCGGATGAGCACATCGCGATATCGATGCTGAAACGATGTATCGTGCAGCCCTACTGAATATTATGGAAATTATCTGGCTGATGTGTTCTTTAATGTTCGCATTGTTAATAAATGAAAAAATGTAAAAAAGCAAATGAAAAAAAAAAAGGAACGTCCGCTCATTAGGAGAACATTTAGAAATAATGTTTTCATAACTTAATAGGAATGTTAACAAAATGTTCCTAGAACATATTTTTGTTAACTGGGTTTTGATTTTGATTCATTGCACAGATAAATTGTTCACAATAGGATCAGTAGCATGAAAATAGATGATGTGAATTTTAATTTAATGTCAATTCTAAACTCTTTTCCCTACTTGGTTTAATCGCCACATGTTGTTGGAAAAGGGAAAAACCTGACATTTGAAGCATAACTCACATTTTCATGGAAACTTGGAAGGCCGTGGGTGTGAGTAAGATTTTAAGCGTATAAGAGCGAGTGGATGAGGGCAGCGCTGCAGCTGAAGGGCCCACGGTAAACTTCTCCATCACCACAGGCCCTGTTCTGGCAGGGGACTGTGACTTTGAAATCGAACAGGCCCGCAGGACGGATCAGTGCGTCTGCTCAACATAAGTCAGTGTGAAAAGTCCGATGTTATGACAGCCAACGAGGAGACCACAGGCCCCTACGGGACTAACGCCTGCTGCGGACTCAAACGTTAGAACCCAGTGGAGGAACAGATTTCACTTCTGCTCAGAGACGCTTGACGATGACGTGTGCAATTTTTCTGATGTACAAACACTTTCTTCTATCCCGGCTTAATATGCAGAGACAACTAAAAGTAAACCATGTTGGGTGATTCAACACTGTGAGACAGACTGTTTGAGCTTCCCGACACAGCAACGTCTGATCATTCATTGGCATGAGTTCGAAGCATTATTAAACTAAATTGAGTCAACATTGAGCTAAATTGAGCTGAATAATGACACTATTGTCTTCTGTACACAATGCAGTTTCTTAAAATTCCTCCTTATGAGAAGTAAAACAAGACTGAAGTGACTTTATGGAACATTAGCTCAGATCATTTAATCTTGGACAAATTTGATTCATATTGAGTTTGTATTGAGATTTTCTCACTTTGGTATCAAAGGAGGAACGTCTAAGGAGAAACATCTGAGATGATTTTCTAAAGGCTCAATAAAATATTCAATTAAAAAAATCCTATTATTTCATATGTCAGCTTTTACAGAGAATCTCAATTGTGATTTTTCTTTCCTATAGGTGGAGACTTTTAAAGAAACAGTCGCAGCTCAGTGGACTGATGCTCAGCTAAGATTCGCTGCATTTGGCCCAAGTCTTAACACCTGCTCAGCAAAAGAGGTAGAGCTTCAATTTATTGTCTTTTCTTTTATATTTGTTCGTCAACAGATGCAGCATGAATTCTAATGGCATGTGTGATCTTTAGGATGTTTAAATGCCGCCTTCCATCTCTGTGTAATGTTTGGTCATCCAGAACTTGCTTATGATCAGTGTTGGGGGTAACACATTACAAGTTATGTGAGTTACGTAACCAGATTACTTTTTTGAAGTAACTACTAAAGTAACACATTACTTTTTCATTTAGAAGAAAATATCTGAATTACTTTTTCAAATAAGTAACTGTGAACATGCATTAATTCATCTCACTCACAAAAAACAGATTCAGTGTTTCTCAAAATGAATAAAAACAGTGAAATGCAATTCAGAATATGATACAAACCTGCAATAATTAAATATGGTAAATACAAATATCCTTTATGTGTTTAATCCCGTTTTTATTAACCAGTGTCTTTGCTGCTGTCCTTCGATGATCCAATTCAACCATACTAATAAGCAAAAATTACTCAAAATAAACTAACATTTGTTAGTTCTAGAGTGTTTAACTTTTATTCTGCCATCTACTGTACAGATGTAAATTTACTTTTCTTTCAGCCTGAGGCTTTTTGTGTGAAAGGGCTGTTAAATTTGACAAAAATAAAACTTTTATATTAAAAACAAACAAGCCCTGCCCAGATTTAAAAAGTAATACAACAGTAACGTAACGCATTACTTTTCCTAAAAAGTAACTAAGTAATGTAATTTGTTACTTTTTAGGGAGTAACGCAATATTGTAATGCATTACTTAACAGTAACTTTCTCCAACAATGGTCATGATAGTATGGGTGGTTGTCAGGGTGTTGCTATAAGGTTACTAATGTGTTCTGAATCGTTTTTACCCAAGTTTATGTGGCTTCTAGGGTTTTCTCTGTGATCTTGCAGTCTTTAGATATGGCTCAGAGTAAGGATTGTCACCTGTTTTATCATCCACTAGGTGAAACCTTGAGTTTGATAAATGCCGTGGAATCTCAAGGAATGAGTAATGCGCATTAGTTTCATTTTTAGGGTAAGTTTTCTTCTAAAATCTTCACATGGAGGAAATAAATATAACCTCATGTTGTGTCAATCATGTTTACACACTGCCTCTGAAACTTCATAAAAAAAATTCGATAGGGTTGGATTTTCTGCATTTTTCACATCTGTAGCAAGCATTTTGAGACCTGTTTTGACAATTCAAACGGCAAAAATCCAGAATGGTGCCTGAAAAGTTATACCACTTCATCTTGCAGCACAAAACGCAATTACAAAGAAAGTGCAAAATACAAAGAGATGGAATATAAAGACAGATTGCTAGCAAAGCATCAAACTGAGCCACTAACATCCTGAGGTAAACTTTGAATGGCTTGGGATAATCACGCAGCTTCTCATGATAGGATGAACCCAATACTTCCTCTTTCTTTTTCTCTTTTTAAGGAGAGAGAGCAAAAAAAAATGATCCTCACTGCTTGACGACTCCATTCACATGTATTGTGAAAGTGTTAAAAGAGAGTAAGTAAATTAAGGTGGCACAAACAGAACACTGTTGTAATGTTACGTAATCTTAACCAAGCATTCCAATATGTGATTTTTTTATTTATTTTTTTTTTATAAAATAAAGTTATCAACATAAGTGATATTCAAAATAGAAAGCAAGTACTGCTTTGTTTACGTTTCATATATCTGCATATAGCTTGTATATTCTAGTTTCGTTTCTCCTTTTGAATGACGAATATATACTATTAATAGCTGTTGGTATAGACGGCTAATTCCTCTCATACAGGTGCAGAACATGTGTTAGTTTCCAGTCAGTTGGTCTAGATGGTACCGACGCAATGCGACAACACCAGCTTTTAGTTCTTTTAACTCGGCTATACACTCATGGCCAAAAATATCGGCACCCTTGCAATTCTGTCTCCGAAAATAATTCCAATTGCAAATGTTTTGGTTTTCACATGGTTATTATTTTTGTTTGCACTGAAACAACACACAAACAAAAAACAGAAAAGAAAAGTCAAACTTGATCAAATTTCACACAGAACTCAAAAATGGACCGGAGCAAATTATTGGCATCTTGTCAAAATTATAAGAAATAATTGCTTTTCAAGCATGTGATGCTCTAGTAATTTGTATTTAGAGACACCTGTGACAAGTAACAGGTATGGGCAATAATCACACTTGCAACCAGTTAAATGGAGAAAAGTTGACTCAACCTTTGTTGTGTGTCACACTGAGCATGGCTGTGTAGAAGCAAGAAGTGTAAGGAGTTGTCTGTGGATGTGAGAGAAAACATTGTGGAAAAACATGGACAATCTCAAGGCTACAAGTCCATCTCCAGAGATCTTAATGTTCCTGTGACCACTGTGTGCAATATCATCAAGAGGTTTACAGCCCATGGCACTGGAGCTAACCTCCCTGGACGTCGACGGATGCACAAAATTAATGAAAAATTACAATGAAGGATTGTTTGAATGGTGGGTAACGAACCCAGATTAACTTCCAAACAAATTCAAGCTGATCTGCAGACACAGGGTACAACAGTGTCAGCTCACACTCTCCGTCACTATCTGAATGAAAAGGGACGCTATGGTAGGACCGTGACTGGAGTTTGCCAATACTTATGTGAAATCTGATGATTACCAAAGAATTTTGGTGCGCAACATAGTGGCCAGTGTCAAAAGCTGCGTCTCCACCAGAGGTCATGGGTTATCCAGCAGGACAATGACCCGAAACACAGTTCAAAAAGCACTCGGAAATGGTTACAAACAGAGCACTGGAGAGTTCTGAAATGGCCAGCAATGAGTCCAGATCTGAATCCCGTAGAACACCTGTGGAGAGATCTCAAAACAGCAGTTGGGAGAAGACATCCTTCAAATCTGATTGACCTGGAGCAGTTTGCAAAAGAAGAGTGGTCCAAAATTCCACTAGAGAGGTGTAAGAAACTCATTCATGGTTACAGGAAGCAACTGATTTCAGTTATTTTTTTCAAAGGGGGTACTACCAAAAATTAAGTTAAGGGTGCCAATAATTTTGTCAAGTGCATTTTTTGGCTTCTGTGTGGAATTGTTTCAGATTTTACTTCCCTTTTCTATTTTTTTTTTTTTGTGTGTTGTTCCAATGCAAACAAAAAAATAAAATAAACATGAGTACCAAAACATTTGCAACAGCAACAATTTTCTGAAAGAAAGGGTTGCATTTTCTGACAGAATTGCAGGGGTGTCAATATTTTTGGCCATGATTGTATATAAAATTATTTTATTTTAGCTTTCATTTGAAGTATTAAAATTGCTAAAAGTAAATAAACATAAATAGATAAAAATACATATAGATACAAGCCTAAAAAAATAGAAATGATTAAAACAAAAAATACACAAGTAAAATCTAATATAATCTACCCAATATGGCAATAGTTCTTTATTATATCTTAATAGTTTAATTTATTTTGAAGTACTAGATAACTAAAAGTAAATTAACTAAAACTTAAAAAAAAAAAAAAAAAATGAAAGGATTACTCCACTTCCAGAATACAAATTTCCCGATAATTTACTCACCCCCATTGCATCCAAGATATTCACGTTTTTGCAAAGAAATTAAGTTTTTTGAGGAAAACATTCCAGGATTTTTCTCCATATAGTGGACTTCAATGGTGTTCAATGGATTGAAGGTTAAAAATGCAGTTTTAATGCAGCTTCAAAGGGCTTTAAGCGATCCCAGCCAAGGAATAAAGGTCTTGTTCAGCTCTGCAATGCAATGTGCATGTGTACTCTTTGCACTCCGGTTCAAAAAAACAAAACAAAAAACTCCTATCTCATTTTCCTCCTTCACTTCAAAATCGTTGTTTTACTTTTTTTATTTTTTTTTTTGGTAAAGGACGTTTGACCTTTTTTGCATATTTGTAAACACTGGGTCGGTACTTCTGCAGTGATATAGAATGATTTTGAAGTTGGAGAAGAAAATGACATGGGAGTTTTTCGACACCCTAACTGTCTTAAACCGGAATACACAAAGTATACATACACATTGCAGAGCTAGACAAGACGAGCATTTGAGGTTAAAAAGTTCAGAAAATAACTGATCGTTTTGCTAGATAAGACCCCTATTCCTCGTCTGGGATCGTATAGAGCTTTTTGAAGCTGCACTGAAACTGCATTTTTAAACTTCAATCCATTGAGCACCACTGAAATCCACTATATGGAGAAAAAACCCTGGAATGTTTTCCTCAAAAAACTTCAATTTCTTTGCGACTGAAGAAAGAACATCTTGTGAACATCTTCAGACATGAACATCTTGGATGACATGGAGGTGAGGAATGATCAGGAAATGTTTATTTTGGAAGTGGCGTAATCCTTTCAAATGAAACCAGAAAATATATAAACAATAAAATCGTATTAAAATATTAAAAAACCTGTATATCAAATAGCTGTGGTTTAACGTGTTAAAAAGCCCTGTAATGTTTTGCCTTTTATATTTTCTCAATTTCTCTCTAGCGGCTCATGCACACATTTCTCCGTCTTTCCCTCCCTCTGTTCTTTCCGCACTCTTGGCAAGTGTTTGATAAAAACAGTGAATCAGATCTCTCTCTCTGTGGGTGGTGTGGGTGTGGTCAGTGTGATGTCACTCATTGAGAAGGCGAGAGTGGGTGTGAAAAGAGCGCTACACATCGCTTCCTCCTTATCGTCTCGCCAATGACCCTGCGACCTTCCCATGACCGAATGTCTGAGATCATGAACGTGTGGGTGTTTTGCCATTCTTGTGAGGCCAAAATGCTAGTCAAAAATGTTCTCCCTAATTGTTGACTTTTAAGCCCTGGTATGTTATATAAATCAGCTACAAATGTCAGCAGGTTCATGTGAGGGTTGGTTTAGGGAAAGACAAAATCCTTCATAGCATGCATGAGGTACCCTTTTTACTTAGCTTATAGATCAGATATTTTACAGACTAGTTAGAATATGAGCAATGCATCACCAAAGGCATGTGTTTGGTACAGGCTCTCTGTTTGTCCAACCAATGGAAGACCAATGAAGTTAGTTTTCCTTGATACATTTGTGATTCAGGTTGGTGATGCATAAATGGCACACTTCATCTTAACGTCTTCGAGTCATATATGCTTATTCGGAGACACCCGCAAAGTAAGTCTCATGATTCCAGAAGCAAGACGCTTCCAGTGACTCTGACACGATCGATTGCAGTAACGCCCTCTGACCCCTGATGTAACAGTGAATCGCTGAGCTCATTCTGCGAGATTCCCAGTCAATGATGTTTCCTCCAGCTGACGTTATGATCTGTGAGAATTCCGGCCGGGTTGCGGCTCTTTTCGACATTAATATTCGGCCGATCGCGATAAGACGGTAGTTTTTAATTTATTCCCGATGATTCAGCTGCGGCCCGTCGCTTGTTTACATCCCAAAAATTCACCTCGCAAATGAAATCACCACCGGGGTCAGTGGAGGCTCCGCAAACAGAGGAAAACACGCCAGAGGGGGAAAAAAAAGACAGGAATGGAGGAGATATGAAAGGAATTGAGAGAGTGTTTCTCATCTTGTCGTTTTTAATCCCTTGCTCTTTCTCTCCCTTCCTCTCTCTTGTTTCCCTGTCTGGAAGTAGAGAATGAACGACTCCCCCACACTGCCTCAGCTATGAAGAGATATGAGAGAGAGAGAAGGAAGCATCTAACCAGCTGACAGCTGCAACCAAACACACACACACACACACACACACGCTCTCTTCATCATGCCTGTCAACACACACTTAACATATACATGCACTCATACCGCCTCACATTCAATCATACTGCATCACAAGACCACACAATTAAAGGAATGTTCCTGGTAAAATACAGGCTAGTAGACAGGAATGTTATAGTAGTTTTTGTTCAATTAAAATAAATGATAAAATCGGTATTACTCCATTTTATTTACTTTCGTGTACGGTACTGCAATGATTTAAATTAAATACCATAAAAAAACTATACAGAATCTGCAAAATGTTAATTATTTTACCAAAATAAGAGGGATCCTACAAAATGCATTTACATTGTAGTCTACAAGAGAAAATAATAGTTGAATATCAGGGTAAATTTAACTTTCTGTCTTCTGGGAAACATGTAACTATCTTCTGTAGCCTCTGAAAGGCGGTACTAAATTAAAAAAAATATGATATATAGGCAAAATAAGAAAAATGTACACATCTCCATTCTGTTTAAATGTTTTCACCCCCAGCTCTTAATGCATGTTTTTTTTCCTTCTGAAGCATCAGTGAGCATTTTAACCTTCTGTAATATTTGCATATGAGTCCCTCAGTTGTCCTCAGTTTGAAAAGATGGATCTCAAAATCATACAGTCATTGTTGGAATTTGAATTTGTGAGACCTGAAGGATTTTTCTGAAGAACAGCGGGCAGTTTAACTGTTCAGGACAAACAAGGGACTCATGAACAACTATCACTAACAAAAGCAAAAAAAACAACAACAACAAAACAGCAGTGGATCATTTAGGTAACAACACAGTATTAAGAATTAAGTGTATGTATATTGTATAGTCGCGAACTGTGATAAATGTCATTGAGTGACATTTCATTCATTAAATCTGTTGTACACGTCAGCTACACCCTCCCTACATTAAACAACAAACCACAGGAACACACACCCTATAATAGCTGCACAATGTACAAAAACCACATTTCCCATATTCACTACTGCTGCACGCTTAACAACTACCCACACATGATTTACAGTAATAGTCTGTCTAATGATTGCGTACTTGTCTGCATTTTGATAAACCACCACAAAAGAGCAAGTCCCTTGGAGAGAAAGTCTGTAAGATAAATGCACCGATCTTTAGAGATTTCTATGCGTAAATGACATCTGTTATGATTGACTAACCCCTGAGTACTGCTGTAGCTCCCAGTAAGAAAAATGTTTTGCTAATGTTCCCAATGAAAACGTTATTTAATTCAAAATGTCCAGTTTTTTTTTTCCTTTGGTTATGCAAATGTTAAGGGACCATTCCATTTTATAATTTTTGCAAACATAATGGGAATGTTCCTTTTAGGGTGTGTTCACAATTGTCATGTTTGGTTTGATTAAAACAAACTCTGGTGCAATTTCTCTGTTTTGTTCGGTTCATTTGATTAAGTGTGAATGCTACCATCCGAACCCTGGCGTGCACCAAACAAGCGGGTCAAGACTGCTGAAAAGATGGGTTTCTATCTGCTTCCAAATGAACCCTAGTGCAGTTTGAATAAAATTTGAACACAAGAAGGTCCAAATATTTCTAAATGAACCATGTGCGATGCTATGTGACATGATTTCATGAAGGGAACAAGCGGTGTATCCGAAACAAAATTAGCAGAGGGCAAATGTGGAGAAACAAGGAGGTAAAGTGCCTTTTATGAGCTCTTTGTTAGGTTGCAGGTGATAAATAAAATCATATACACAACAATGAGCATGCTTAGTCCAGCAGATGGTATTATGAGTATTCAACTTAAAGCGTCGCTAAGCAGTCTGATCAGTGACTGGGTATTTTGATGTCATGCATCTGCAAATGCCACTTTAAGTCGAATGCATCTTATCCTTTTGTTTGTGTTCGGTGAGTTCTGTCACAAAATATACATCATTCAACCCAACCAATGCTTGTGAACATAAGCATTCCGTATCTTTAGGTTCGCTGTCAAAAATGCCAGTGTGAACGCTTAGCGGACCAGGACCAAATGTATCATTTTCCTTTATGGTCCGAAACAAACCAAACTACAAGTGTAAACACACCCATAAATGATCTGTAAATGTTCTGAAAATAGTAACATGTTCCATGAATGATGCATAACATTTTTGTGCTAATGTTTTGAGAACATGAACAAACCTTCTGTTGACATTACTGAAAGAACATTTGAGAGAACCTTCTTAGAACATTCTGAGGCTGCACGATTAATCGAAGTGAAATCGGGATTAATCGAAAGCTGCGATTGTCATGCGTATCTTTTAGAAAAGCACTGTTCTGTGTTTAGTAAATCTTCATCCGAAGGCCAGAGGGCGCTCTCATTCTCACGCGGAAACTCAAAATACGCCAGAAGAAGAGAAATAGAAACGCATCTTTGCTATCGCTGCAGCTGAATAAACAAGATTTAACTGCTGTCATTGATTCAGCGTGACTAATAAACCTACGACTACAACAATATATGGTTTATCTGACTTCTTCTGATTATAATTTTCCTTATAATGCAGTATATAATAATGCAATGCCTTTATCACTGCTTAGAATACTATTCGTGCTTTATTCTGTGTAAATAGCTATACTACCTCACAGAAAGATTTATTTCAAACACTCGACTGATATAAATATTATAATATGAAGTGAGTTTGGAGTAAAAACGTTATTAAATGTGATATTTTCACATGCTTTCAGGTGTATAGCAGCATGTCTACACAGAGCCGTAGTTCACTGAGAAGCTATGCAAACAGCTGTCATTATCGCAAACGATTTCTTTCGATTTCATAATCGCCCGATTAAATCGTTTGCGATAATGAACGCGATTCAGCGTATCTTTTCTGTGGAGTACGGCTCTGTGTAGTACATGCCGCTCCACCTGAACACAGGTGCTGGAGATTTACTGCTGATTACACAACCGGCTTCACTGACAACATGCGCATGTTAATCGCCTTCGATTAATCGTGCAGCCCTAATTCTGAGAATGTTCCCTGTTATCTGGGTTCATGCTGTAATTCTCTATGGCAGGCTCAGTTGCTGAACAGCAATGAATAGTTGGTGAGTTGCTCAGAAAATAGGCTTTGATATGTAAATGTCATAACTGTCAGTTTCTGAACAGTTTGTTTTTGCAGCTTGTTTTCCATTGTAAATGTTAGTGTGTCTACATAGTACAGCAAACTCGTGTTTCGAAGGACGAGAAAAACAATGTTTTCCGTGGCGTGTCCTTTTTAACCTTTGACCTCTGAATCAACTCAATCAACCATGATTTTAAAACTCTTAAAAGTAACCTTATAGAATTCCCATTAAAAAAAAGGCCATGCAAACCTGCAGTACTTGATTTGAACTGTGCCATCTTTGTATTTTACATATAGGTTTTGTGAGTCAATCACCTGAGCTATTCATGTCATGTGACTAAGGAGTCTGGAGATGCAAAATGACAACACTGTTTGGCTGATGGCCACAAGATGCACATAAGGGCTGTGAAACTGTATACTCTGTGAGTAAGTAATAACTTCTTTTGAATAAGCAATTACTTTGCGATTTGTTAAAGGGATAGTTCACCAAAAATGAAACTTCTGACATTAATTACTCACCCGTAAGTTCTTTGTTCTTCTTCAGAACACAAATGAAGATATTTTTGCATAGACAGCAACACAACTGGCATGTTCAAGACCCAGAAAGGTAGTAAGGACATTGTTAAAATAATGTGACATCAGTGGTTCAACAATAGTTTTATCAGGATTCGTACAAGGTGCTTAAAGTGCGTGAAGTACTTGAATTTGACTTTTTGAAATGTAAGGCCTGGAAAACCCTTGAAAATGGCAATATTCCTGAAGAGGTACTAGAAAAGTGCTTGAATTATTGAAAAACAATGTATCTGTCAAATAAGTGTTTAATTTTGTCAGTCAGCACATATCATTTCACGCAATTCAATACCATTTAAGTTAGCGTCAGAAAACAATCAAGCTAAGCCAGTAGTAGTACTGACAGTGTTGTGTAAACATGGCTGAAGAAGATGTGAAAAGAGGAACAGATGAACTAAATCAATTGAGTCATTTATGCTGGAACCACTCTGATTGATTCAAACTCGTGACTTTGATCATTCATTTCAAGCAATTCACTAGCAAAAAACAGATCAAATTAAAAGAGCAATTTAATTTAAAATTTCGACATCACTTGAAATGATTTTAAAAAGCACGTAGTGAGTTTTTCAAAATTAATCAAATCACATTTTGAAATATTCAGGACTTCGGAGCACGATTTAGATAGCAACGGGTTTGTAAATCATTTAGCAAATTGAATGATTCAAATCAAATGGTGTGCAAAATGCGATCTGAAGTCCCGATCTAAATCAAAAGATTCACAAAATGCGAAGTTTCGATCTAAGTCAAATGATTCACGATCCATGTTCTTGAGTTCTGATCTGAAATTATGGATTTCAATAGGAACGGGTTTATGAATCATTTCGAAAATTGAATGAGTCAAATCAAATTATTTGCAACACACGATTTGAAGTCCCGATCTAAATCAAAAGATTCACAAAATGCGAAGTTCCGATCTAAGTCAAATGATTCGTGATCCACGCTCTTGAGTCCTGATCTGAAATGATGGATTTGTGAATCATTATTCAGTTTGGGAATTCAGAGTGTTCAAATCTTTTGCTTTAGATCGGAACTTCGGAGTGTGGATCGTGAATCATTTGATTTAGATCTGAACTTCATAGCGGGTTCGCAAATCATTTGATTCACATCAGGACTTTGGAGTGATTTTGCAAATTTATTTTATTTTTCTTAAACAGTAGGAAACATCAAACCATTAAGGCAGTATAGTTATAAAAACAAAGAAAAAAAGAAAGAGTATACACACAAACAAATTAACCTTGGTTTTACTATAGTAAAAATGTAGTATACTTTGTAATGCTTTAGTAATGATACTTTGCATGTTGAATATAGCTGATATTTTTGTTTTCTGTGCACATAAAAATCATTCTCGTAGCTTTGTAAAATCAAGATACCACTGATGATATATGGACTATTTTAACTATGTCCTTTCTACCTTTCTGGGTCTTGAACGTGTCAGTCGTGTTGCTGTCTATGCAGAGTTCGGAAAGCTCTGAGATTTGATAAAAAAAAATCTTAATTTGAGTTCTGAAGATGAACAAAGGTCTTACGGGTTTGAAACAATATGAGGGTGAGTAATTAATGATACAGTCTTCATTTTTGAGTAAACTATTCCTTTAAAAAAAAATGTAATCTGTATGTACTACATTTGTTGTTGCATTGCTTTACTGCTCAGATGTGCACTTCAGAATCTCACCAGACATTTTGCCTACTGTTTTATGAACAGTAGTCTGAATTCAGACTGTTTTTGCCTACTATGTAGTAGGGATGTGTGCAATTTTGAATGCAACCATAGTCCCCAAACCCTGAGCTTTGATTAATAGTTTCTTTCATGCAATTTATATGATATGACCTTACAGTGTATATGGGATTTATTCATTGTTTTTATGCCATAAAAGGTTTTTATATCATTTCCCTACAGCTCCAGAGTGATTAGGGGAAAAGGTTTACAGCTTTGGATGCTTTTTACAACCAGATGGTGTAGTTACAGGGTCATACTAACTACCAAAACCCCTTGTTGCTGAATTATCTATAAGCATTTCCAACCAATCAGCATCTTGGAGACGATCTGCCATTCTGATCTATCATTTCCTGGCATTCATGCAGCACATAAAACAAGTCATGAAACACAGGTGTCACCACACTCTCAAAGCATTTTCCTCCATTACTAAACTCCTCCACATCAGGAGAAACAAGATGTAGGAAAATGTAAAATGGGCATCTTTCTCAAGGCCTTTTTCTTTGCTCATACTGGCACAATATGTTCACAAGCATATGTGTTTGTCTGCGTTCTCTATAACACGTTAACAATGTAAATGGAACAGAGACGCTCTGTATATCCTGTTGCTAAACGAAACAGACTTCACCCGTCTGGCCGACACACACCTGCGCTTTGACCTTTCGTACCTGAGTCCCTAAACGGCCACACACCTCGTGCCATAACTGAGCAGATGTGCATGTGCTGACCAGGTTTTCATGTGTGTTTATGTGTGTGTGTGCACCTGCTCACATAAACACCTGTGTGCAGCTTCTTTTTTTTATTTCTTTTTTTTTAATCCATGCATACCCGTTGTGCATTGACTCATGCTGTCTGCATTTCTGATGTGAATATGTATAAACCTGTTTACACAACGAAGATCAAAAGCTTGGGGTCAGTAAATTTATTTTATTTTATTTTATTTTTTGAAAAGTCTCACGCTCACAACGGCTGCATTTATTTTATACAAAATACTGCAGTAATGTGAAATATTATTAACATTTAAATTATCAGGTTTCCATGTGAATATATTGTAAAATGCAATTTATTCTTATGCAATGCTAAATTTTCAGCATCATTACTCCAGTCTTTAGTGTCACATGATCCTTCAGAAATCATTCAGATATGCTGATTTGCTGCTCAAGAAACATTTCTGCTTATTATCAGTGTTGAAAACCGTTGCGCTGTTTCATATTTTTTGTGGAAACAAAGAAAAAGAACAGCGTTTACTTTAAATATAAATCTTTTGTAACAGTATAAATGTCATTACTGTCACTTTTGATTAGTTTAATGCATCCTTGATGATTGAATGTGTTCATTTCCTTCAGCAAATAAAAAAAAAATCTTACTGATCCTAAACTTTTGAATGGTTTTGTAACTGAACGTTAACATTTATCTATACAACAGCTAATAGGCATAAAAAAGCTTCCTGTTTCTGTGCTTGTCAAGCAATTTGTGGTCATTAATAAGTCGTATGAATGTTATTGAGTATATTTAGTGCTTTAGTGAGCTTTAAAGGCATCTATGTGTTTACTATATACACAAGTTGTCAATTTGACTGATATCCATTAGTGTGCATTACTGTGCATATGCACCGTATGCAGGCTGCAGATTTGCACATGCAAACTGCGGATCTGTGCGTGCTGGCTGCAGATCAGCACACGTTGGCTGCAGATCTGTGCACATACGGTTGCTGTAGCTGCCAAACCCTGGCTGCGCAGGTGAGACTGGCTCTGGGTCCCGTAAGAACTCTCAGCTGTTAAAACAGTAGTGCTTCACTGAGAGAGAGAGACTGAGTGAGGGGGGAAAGAGGGAAAGAAAATGTGAAAAAAAAAAACTACTTCAGCTGCAACCTCGGATTCTCCATATCCCTCCCAAACCGCAACGAGCCTGCGGCCTGCCAGAGAGAGAGAAAGGTGGGGGAAAAGGGGAAAGAGAGGGAGAAAGAAAGAAAGAAAGTAGCTGCGAGCTTTACTCTACTGAGCGCTATTGTCGGCGGCCAAAACAAGCAGGGTGATGACATCATCAAACCTGAGACAGAACGATTCCTGAAGGCGTTCGTGTGTAGAGTTGAGCGCAGCGAGGTGGAGTCGTATCCCAAATCACCCCGCACACCCTTCAAGCACAATTTACACCGCTGGCCAAGTTTAAACAACATAGCAGCACAGGGAAGGGAAGAGAAACGCAGTCAGGGCTGTAGGTTCCGCGAGTCGGGTCGATGCTCAAGATTAATGTTCTCTGAAAGATCTACAGGAACAGAAAGTCCTGTCTGTACGCTGTGGCATGTTACATATGTCATGGTGAAAGCCTTGGTTTCTACAGCTCTTGCTCAGGGTCACTGTATCTGTCCTGATATGGGAATATCTTTTCCTAGATTTTCACTCCCTCTGTTAAAGTTCACATGAATCATTTCAAACCTGTTTTGCATCTATGCTGACTTCCAGTGTAAACCAGTAAGACGTCCTTGGTCACCAGACAGATGCATCAGAAAAACCATGGTGATTCAGCAGCACCTTTGCCCAGACCAGCACTAAACCTATGGAAGCTTATTGTCACACTTTTTATCTCCCAATTCTGACTTTTCCTCAAGTTTGTGTTTAGATTCTCACAATACTGACCTTTTTCCTCAGAATTGTGAGATATAAACACTATACTTCTCACTTTTTTTCTCAGATATTAACTCAACACTGTGAGACAAACTGATTCTGAGAAGAAAAGTCTGAATTGTGAGACATAAACTCGGAAATGACTCAGAAATGAATGGAGGAGCATCAGAATGAATGCTGGGATAAAAATGGGTGTGCGATTTACTTCGAAAGACCTTCCACTCAGAAATTGCTCAGTTGAGTTGATTGACTGGTTTGTAAATATGATTTCCAATTTCCAATTCCATGCATTTTATCTTCTTAGAGTAGATGTGGTTTGTAAATTTCTGTTCTGACTGCATGAGTGCACTAAATCAAATCATATTCCATTGTCTGCTGCTCATCACTATGGCCTTGAGCAAGTGACTAAACCGCAGGTGCACCACTGGAAACCGCTTCAAATGAAACATGTCTGATAAATGTCAACTCTAGCGCACCTGACATAAGGCTTCAGCACATCTGCGGCTGCTGTCTTCTTCAGTTTCACCAGACCCTGAACCAGCAAAACCACTATTTTAGATTATTAGATCAAGTGAATGTAATGACACCAGCCTTGAGAACAAGACGGCAAACACGATCTAGTCTCGCTTGCACAATTCCCGGCTAATTCTGCACAACCGTCTGAGAATGTTAAAGCTCCGTTTGATGTTTTTCTGTCTCTAAACTGCAGTTTCCTGTCGGAGAAGGTCACAGGCGCTCCGCTCTATCCAGACAGCAGATAAGGTGCCAGCTCCGTGCCTGCTAGAACAACCATCCTTGGGCGTTATTATTAGTAATTTGGCAGGACAGGACCAGACAGCCGCTCTGTCTGCCTGGGGGAGCGTCGGGATTCTGGGCAGAGTGGATTATCAGAGGCCCTTTGGTCCCATCCGCAGGTTGGGAAAGGAATGATAACTATCTCAAGATGACTGCCATGTGTGCACAACAAAAAGGAGAAAGAAAAACACAGAAAGTGGCAGACACACCTTTTGGGGTGACCTGTTTTCATTGGACAGTGCCTTACCTGAGCCTGGTGTGATTGACATCTGTGTCCATGGCAACCCCTAGGGGTGATGTCATGAGATCATTATGTATGCAAGACTTGGAGTTCAAGTGAAGCGTGTGGCACACAGACTGCTTTTGATTAATAATTTACGCATTACAACTTAGGCAACGATTCATTAAGAGTCATTCTGCATGAGCTCATTTACAAATGACTTACAAGACAGCCACCGTGGAGAGAAAGGCCCACATCGCTTCCTCCGCGTCAGTGTGGCTCCGTGCGCGCTTGCGAAACGGCTCTCCGGGTCACAGCTTCACGTCTTTCCGGTTTGTTTAATCCGTTTGAATGCAGGGTCCGCGGATGTTCCCGCTGGCGCCGGTGGACTGCATCTTTTCACCGTCAAACGGGCGGCAAGGGGTCAGCGAAGTGTGAGCGCACCGCCGCCGCCGACACGGATGGTTGCGGTGCGCGGTCGGTAACGGGCAGGAGGCGGGGCGAAGTTGAGTCCTCCGGAGTCTGAGGGAACAGGTGAAGCGAAGTTCAAACGCGACCCACACCTATGCGCCGTTTCCGCTCATAAAAACTTTTCGACAGCCAGCAAAAGCTTCGTGCCCAGTGTTTTCCAAAGCAGTCCGAGTGTAACTTTACCTGCTGTAAATGTCCTTCCACAGATAAGGATTAAAACTCCGTGCATGAGAGTTCGTGTCACTGCTGATCCGCTACGGGCGAAGTGACGCGCCGCGGGAGGCAAAGCACCTGGACGGGGATGGAGCGATGAAGATGCGGCGGCGGCGAGCTGGACTCCTGGTACCGCGGAGCGTGCTCGGTCATGGCTGCTGCGCCGGAGAGACGGCGGCGCGGTCCAGGTCAGATGAAGGGGGAAAGTGAAAGCAGAAGGAAAGCGGCGCACGCTCGCAGCTCCCTGCACCTGATTTCCCGGACTCAATTCTGGAGCTCCAACGCAACAGCAGCCAAAACACGAGCCGATGACATCACCTCCAAAATGTTTGAAGGGGGAAAGAATGCAATCTGAGCTTTTTATTTATTTTTTAAAAAGAAGAAAGTTTGCAGCTCCCCCCAGAACAGCGCAAAAGTCTGCCCGACGAACGCGCTTCGATCTGTGAGGGAAAACGCGTCTTCTTTTGGCGCATTAAAGCAGGCGATCCGTGCACTGGAAGCAACGTCCACTTAACCTGCGCCTCCTCCTCTTCCTCAGCCGCTTTCATTCACAAATTCACGTAAAACGTTGGATAGAAAACTAACTAAGCTGGAAAGCGTTTGCGCGGCTTGTTTCCTCTCTGCTCGTTTGTCTTCTGAAGCTCCACGGCAGAGCGCAGAAATCACTCCAAGAAAAAAAAAAAAAAAAAAAACAGAACAAGATTTCAGATCAATCCACCCTCCCTCCCCCAGCCCCCCTTCTCTCTCCCTCGCTCCCTCTCCTTTTGCTTTCCCCTCACACACACACACACACACACACACACACACTTATTGGATCCAAATGAGATTACTCAGCCTCTGTGTGATGCCGCCCGACTACAGCGAAAACACTCGCCAATGTCACCGTGCGCAACAAAGGAGCGCGCACCACCGGGACGCATCGGGCTCCTGACTAAAGCCCAGGCCGGGTCCCACACTTTAAGAGGGTAAAAATCTGCCAAATCCCCCACCTCGCGTAAACCGGGACCAGCACAACATCAGCCAGAGCGCTTTACGGGGCTTCCAGAAGTTTAGTGCTTTTGATGCATTTTGAGTCTTCGTTTCATGACTGTAAAACTCAAGAGGGCAGAGTGAAGAGAGACGGTTCGTTTGAAAGCGAGAGGGAGGTATGAAAGCTCACGGTCCGATCCAAAAGGAACATTTCTCAGCACCGCGACAGAACCGCAGACGGTCAGCCAAGCCAACACTCACCCACCCTCCCCGAACCCCCTCCACTCGTCTCTCTCTCTCGCTCTCGCTCTCTCTCTTACACACACACACACACACACACACACACACACACATATACTTTTTACTTAGCTATCTAAATGAGGACATACCATAGACATCTGTTGTTTTTATATAAACCTAAAGCAACTGACCAAACCCTACCTTTCAGCCTGACTGGCTGAAAACCTCTTCAAATCCAGCGAACAGATCAGCTTGATCATGCTCATGCTGTTTTTATAAGCAGGTACCCAATTAAAACCATATTTAGAACTCGTTTGTCTAATTCAGGATGTCTTTTGTCTGTTTAACTAACATTTTTTTCAGCTCAAAGTCGGCTATAACTAAGTATAACCTACGCACACACTCAAACACATCACAGCCGTGCGTGTTTGTGTGTATGTGAGCTGGGAGACAGTTATTAATAGTGGGACACGAGGGTCAGTATTTAGTCAGTGATTTGGACTTGCAGGTCATCCCTTTGGTCCCCTCCACCCATTGTAACACACATACACACGCACATCGACTTTCTCCTCTAAACGCATTCATGTTTGCTTCTTGTTCAACCTCTCCCACCTCGTGAAGTATGTGCCATTGGAAAGAAAGTTGTTTTTCAGAGGAAGAGAGAGGAAAGGAGGGACGGAGAGGAGGAAAGAAGAGGCAGATAAGAACCATTATTAATCCACCTGACATTTAGAGACCGTTTCCCTCCGGTCTTCCCAACGTCCGTCACCTCCAACATCCAGTTTCCGATGATGTTTTGTGCCGTGCTTCCACTAGAGGGCGTCTGTAGGATCGCTTCCCTCGTTCACTCGTAGGATAACATCAGGTATCCAAGTGCAACAATTAGGGTGCGTTCTCAATAGCATAAAATTATTGTGCATGATATGCATGCTGTGTGCATATTGTGTAAATATGACGTAATGTGCAATATACAATGGAGCATCTTTGTAATAAAATGTGATTTAAATAGTTATATATTTTTTTTATTCTATATCAAAACACTACAAATTATTAAATGTATATTTTGTATTTTTTACTTGTGTTGATCCTGATGTGCTCCGACTCTGTAAAATCAACAAAGTATTTGTTTTATTTTCTTTGTTTTATTGTGTTTCCACAATCATGGAAATTATGGAAATATTAGGGACATTTAAAATCATGCTTTCCAGGCCATGGAAATTAATCTTGAACGTCATGGAAATTTCTATTATAAACGCACACTGTGCACTAATTACGCTCAAAAATATTTCATCGGGTAGATGTTTTTCTTGTATCAAGTGAATCCTGCTCATAAGCCATAGTGGTGTCTGATTTGTGTGTGAATTGTTCTTTTCGAGTTGCTTCTTTTCAATGAATTAGTCAAATTGATTCACAAATTGCTCTAAATGATGAATTGGTGAATCCTCATCCAGTAATCACAAACGACTGGAAAGGTCATGGAAAAGTCACAGGAATTCATTGGTCAAAAAGTATGAGAACCCTGTGCTAAGTGTATAACTCTTGGATTTTTTTGGCTTTCTTGCTCTGAATGTTAAGGGTGATTTGTGGGGATTGTTTTTCTTTTTGTCCTGTCCCTTTAATTCATTCTCCTGTCTTTCCCCCTCTCTTTCTGCTCGCTGCTTGTAGCGGCAGTATTGATTGCCCATGTCTTTGCTTTTGCAGCTTTGGGCTATTGATCTTTGGCTGAGGCTCTGCACACACACACACACACACACACACACACACACACACTCGTATTGTCTCTGTTTGAGATGGCTTGCTTTGAGATGGTACGAGAGGAAGAGCTGTGGGTTAATGAGTCTGTCTTGGCAATGTGTTTGGCTGTGAGTTTTGCTGTGTTTAATACCTCCATTCTGTTCTACAATTAACATCAATCACTGCAGCTCAATACAGTCTGAGTCAGACAAAGACTCAGGACCAGCTGTGTGTGTGTGTGTGTGTGTGTGTGTGCGTGCGCACACATGTGGGCTCTTGGCTTCACTACCTGCTCACATTCACTGCAACACAAAAATACTCACTGATATTAATGTGTCAAGCATACTGCAGATTTATATTGCAATTTTAGGCCCAATGTCACCAAACAGAATTGAAAAAATAGTGACTGTTTTCAATCTGATTTCCAGAACAGTCCCCCATCTGCCATTAGTCAGCAAAACAATAGTCCCGCCCCAAATATCCACCAGTGGTCAGAGTGTCAACAACACAGTCAGTCCCATGTCAGCAACTATATAAATCTATAAAAAATTTGATGTATAGGTTTATTTACAGATCAGGCAGAGAATCCTTTTGGCATGTTAATGGTGGCCTATAGGTTTTTTTCCCCCTCCTTTTGTCTCTTGAGAAAGGTTCGCTTATTTGGACATTTTGTCTAGTCCATTTGTATTTATTGTCAGATCTATAAATAGCATTTGTCTGTATTTTAACAGTGATTTGTGCATATTAATGTGTATATTTTGAATATTTAAATTGTATCACATTATTTTAGTCCATTTCATATGTAAAACGTTTGGCAACTATGGCATAATTGGAATCTATGTTTTTGTCATGACCCAAAGAATATTTTGAGAGCACTGTTATTACAATAGGCTAATGCAATCAAAAGTAATTAGCATTTTTGGAAATGTCATTGTTAATGGTTAATTGATTATTTATTAGTTTTGACCTATAGGTGGCATGGTTACCAATTTTATGTGGCATAGTCAGTGTGAGGTATTCATGGCACATACAAAGTTTGGTGCAAATATGTCAAAACGTTGCAGAGATACAGCTTCAGATGAACTTTGGCATCTTTCCAACAAATTTGTTGATGCGTTAAATGAGAACCGTTTTGTATTTCAGCACGAAACTTTTTGCCAGCATGGTCTGAAGATGATCCGAGTCAAATTTGGTGAAAATCGGACCAGCTGTCTAGTAGGAGTTTGAAAAAATAGGTTTTCAACATTAATCAAAATGGCGGACAGGAAGTTCAGCCTACAATCAAAAGTTATTAGCATTTTTGGACATTTCATAATTAATGGTTAATTAACGGTTTAGTACTCTTGACCAATAGGTGTTATAAAATTGATGTGGTGTGGTCTGTGAGAGGTGGCAATGGCACAAAAAAATGGTGTCAATATGTCAAAGCTTTGCAGAAATACAGCCTCAGATGCAGATTGGCATCTTTCCAGCAAATTCATTAATGCACTAAACGAAAACCGTTTCCTACTAGACATCAACACAAAATCGATGATTTATTTATTTTTTTTCCTAGCATGGTCTGAAGATGATCCAAGTCAAATTTGTTTTTATTTTTTCAGTTACAATAGGTTAATCTAAACAAAAGTTATTAGCATTTTTCAAAATTTGTTTATAACTTTTTCCAAACTTTTTGAGCACTGTCAGGACATGGTGCCGAAGATACATATCGAGTTTCTTAATGATACGTTGATGTGTTCGTAAAATATAGCATTTTACTACAAAATTTCAAATGGCTGACGCCCAAAATGGCTGACATGGGAAAATTGGATAAGGTTCAACTTGGCATGATGCACCGAATCTAAAGAGACAAGTTTTGTGATTTTTAGCCCAGCCATTGAGAAGTTATAAGCAAAAATAAAAAATGTTCATATCTTCTGACCACTAGGTTGCACTGTGGCAAAACACTGCAGGTAGCCTCAAGTCATGCTTTTTATATCACACACCAAGTTTGGGCTCAATAGGATAAACCATTGCGGAGATATAGCCTCGCATGTATTTTTGCGCACTTTTCGTAGAATTTGTTTATGCGTAATTCGAGAACGGTTTGACTAATCCACTTCAATTCCATAACTTTTTGCCAGAATGATCTGAAGATGATCTGAGCCAATTTTGGTGAAAATCAGACAAACCGTCTAGGACGAGTTCGAAAAAGAAGGTTTTTCAAACAATTAAAAAAAAAAAAAAAAAAAGTAAGATTTTTAAGTTTTGCTTCTGTGTCTTACGGTTCAAAAGTTATTATCGGTGGTGGTGGTGCTAGAGAGCTTGAGTTAGAGACTCTGAACTTGCTATGGTTAATGTTGAGACTGTCCTCTGACAGTGTGCCAAATTTTAAAACTTTCCCGCAAACGGTTCTATGGGCTGCCATAGACTTCCAGAGTGGAAGAAAAAGAATGATAACGGATACAATAGGTGTCATCGCACTTTCAGTGATTGGCCCCTAATAAATTAGCCAAGCACAATAGAGACAAAATGAGGAGCTAAGCATGGGATTGAGAATCAGACCAATTGTAGCAATGAGTAAAACCATTTAAAGTCAAAATGGCTGAAAAATCATAAACACAACCACTAATAATGATTTATTGACTCGTCGCTTTGCAGAGATACAGCCTCAGAGTAATTTTCTGTGACCAATGTTTTTAATTACATTAGGCTTAATGAATGGTTTATTTTAGTTTTGACCAATAGGTGGCACTGTTACCAGATTGATGTGGTGTGGTCAGTGTGAGGTGACAATGACACAAAAAGTTGAAAAAAATGTCAAAGCTTTACAGAGATACACCCTTAGACACAGTTTGGCATCATTCCAGCAAATTCATTGATGTGTTATATGATAACTGTTTCGGATATAGACACGAAATCCATAACTTTTTGCCAGTATGGTCTGAAGATATAAGTCAAATTTGGTGAAAATTGGACATACTAGTAGGAGTTCAAAAATATAGGTTTTCAACAAATTAAAATGGCGGACAGGGAGTTTGGCTGTCTATCGCAAAATTGCACCCCCCCCCCCAAACCTTTTGAGTACTGTCAGGGCATTGTGCCAAAGACACATTTGACACATTTTTGACATCAGCCATTTGGTGACATCTGAAATGGCTGATATAGGAAAATTAGGTATGATTCTACTCAACATGCTGCACCGAATCTAAAGAGATCAGTTTTAGATTTTTGGCCAAACCTTTCTGAAGTTATAAGCAAAAATAGCCATTTTTCATATCTCCTGCACACCTGGTGGCCCTGCGCCAAAACTGTGCTGGTAGCCTCAGGTCATGATTGTTATAATGAGCGCCCTATTTACAAATGATTGAAATTCATTAACATACTCGTTTAGCTAACAACGTTTACCAAGCATTTGTGAATCCGGAGGAGAGTTTTACTCAGAATTTACTCATATATTTACACAAGTTTCATTATTGAGGCTCATTATGTTTTTCACATGTATATTATGTTGGTTTCTTGTCTGCTTATTTTCTGAGATGTATTGTTCAGATAGTGTTTAGTGGATGCTCTCACAAGTGAAAAAATAGGTGAACTAGCAAAGTCTTACTATTTAAAAACATCCCTGTGTTGTAAAACTAAACCTATGTTCTCTTTTGTGTTTTCAAACAGGAGAAACATCTCAATTTGATCGCACCTTCACGGTCTGAGTCGTAAGATTTTCACAGGCCGGATTGAGGATCATCGTGGGTCTGGTCTGGAAATATAACAGTCCCTCTGTGGTGAGGTTAGTCCGCA
The DNA here is from genome assembly GCA_033026305.1 of Cirrhinus molitorella. NCBI lineage: Eukaryota > Metazoa > Chordata > Actinopteri > Cypriniformes > Cyprinidae > Cirrhinus > Cirrhinus molitorella. The sequence continues at coordinate 10,512,634 of CM065129.1, forward strand.
GGTTACCAGTAAAGAGCTTTTTAAACCACACAAGGAAGCCGCACATGTCTTTTTAAAGATCTGTGGTTGATAGATTTGTAACCAGATTGGACAAATCTAGGCTTCCATTAATGCAAAGTGGTTACAAACCTTCTGGTCTCTTGGTTAACCCGTCTGACCCGAGCTAAACTGGATTAAGATCTGTGGCAACACAGTTGTGGTTTTTGGGGGGTTGTAGTATTGTACAGTCCCAGCGCAGTGCTGCAATTGTAGTCCACGGTCTCATGTTTCTCATTAGGGCCACACTTGATAGAAAGGCTGTTGAACTAGCACGTCACATCTCATCATAAAGTCGTTATCTGCAATGAAACCCCTTTTATCAGTGACTCACTAAATCTAAACCGTTCCCCAATGTGTAAATGTATGAGACACATTATTGAGTGTCTTTGATGACGGGCCCTGGCGAAACCGTCAAGTGCCGCAGAGCTGCGGAATTTGCACGGCGCTTTGAAATGAGAACCTGTTAGCCACTTGTACCACAAGCGAGGACAGCTGTGAGGGGAACGGGTCAGGAATTAATTACAGAAAGACGCGTGTGTGTGTGTGTGATATCACTGTGAGGAGATGAAGGAGACCGGGGCGAGCAAGCAAGAATAAGAGATGAAATATTGTTTTTATTAGCGACGATGTAGGTGGCGGGGTGCCGACTCTTGTGCTTGGAGATCAATCCGCGCTTCACTTCGTGTTTGGAATCCATCACGGCTGTCTTGGTGATGAGGGATAACTTTACTTTTCTCGCTGCGGTGCAGTTCTTGTAAAAAGAGTGCGAAATGTTCAATGTGATCACTTCAACACGACACCGGTGACATGGAGCAGCGCAAGCTCTTCTCAAGTGCTCCGAAAGCATTTGAGAGCAACACTCGCTAATGCTCTTTCACTGACTGTTGTAGTCAATACTGTATATTTATAGATATAAGAATAGGTCTTTGATAATATGCCAAAAAAAGCACATAAAGCTGACGTTTGTAATTGTTCTCAACTTCATTTGCAGAAACAGCTGTAAAGCATTTGGCAGTTGATTTCACAGAAGTGTGTCACTGATTTCACAACATCGGTCTGTTTGTTTGAGCAGCCTGATGCAGCAATACTGACTCACCCAATGGCGTTAGTTTTGGGCGGGACTCACTGTTTGCTGACCAATGGAAAATGGTGGAAGTGTTAGGGAAACCCATTTGAAAACCATCGTTGTTGCAGTTCTTTTTCGAATACATGAAATTACATGCATCAGCTATAAAGTTATTATAACGGGGCTTTCGCACTGGAGGAACCTTTTTATAGTTCCTTGAGCTATTGGTGGAAGTACTAGTACAATTTTAGTTATAAGAACTCTGGTTGGGGTACTAAAGGGGCTTTCACCCTTGAGCAAGGCACCGAACCTTCAACTGCTCCCCGGGCGCCGCAGCGATAGCAATATGGCTGCCCACTGCTCCGGGTGCTTGTTCACGGTGTGTGTGTGCACTTGGATGGGTTAAATGCAGAGCACAAACTCCAAGTATGGGTCACCATACTTGGCCACACGTTACGTCCTTTCCAACGTCCTTCCTTTCCAGCACAGTTTTAAGAATTTAGTTCTAGGAACTAGCCAGCACGGTGGTTTCTAGAGAACCACTTTCCCTCTCAGGCCATTTTCCTGGTTGCGTTCACACCGCCAGCTGGGAAATCTGAAGCGGGCCGACAGTGACATCTTTATTTGTGGCATTTACAAATGTCAACAACCAGTGAATGGAGGACGCCATTATCTGAGCTGTTTCTGTTGTGTGTCGTGGGTTTTGTGATAACAGCGATGGAATGTAAATGCACAATTTACGTGATTGAAAGAGCATGAAAATCTGACTAGATCTCCTATGACAACTTGCAGTGTTATATCATTGAGGCTGAGAAATGTAATGTAAATATAATTTAAATGCCGTTATCGCTATTGTCCATGTTTTTGGAATAAATATTTTTTACACAGCTTTTTAAAATGCCAGGTAGCTGGTGTTTCTTATGCGTTTGCCCATAAGCGTATACTCATGTCACTGGTAGATCCAATTCCCCTAGACGAAGTTCCTAGAAATAAAACCAGCCAAAAAGTGGGAATTTCCAGCAATATTTCTAGGAAATATGAAAAGGTTCCTCTGTTGTGAAAGCCTCTGTAGAGACACTTTTAAAGTCAAGTCTCAACTTAAATATCTATTGTGAGTAGACTTTTGATTGAGATTCTACTGTAGAAAACGGGAGATATCACAATTAGTGCTCACATTCTGGAGTAAAAAAAAAAAAAAAGAGATTTAAATCCACATTATAGCTCTAGACTCTTTATGTATAACTATTGACTAATTTGTGTTTGTTTTATTTTAAACATTTTGTTAAAGCCTCCTAAGCTACAAAAGAGCAACTTTTGAGCAATAACACGTTCCTTATCACCACTATATACATGTATAGTACGATGTTATTTGGGTTAAATAAGGCAAATGCAGATGAGCTGGTTCACAACCAACGACCCCATCTGTAGCATGTTTGGAAGTGGGTGTGAACTAGGGCTGAAATGATTAGTCGACATTATCGACAACGTCGATATATTTTTGTTGTCGAGTAGTCGTCTGATCTCATATGACCTAATGTAAGAGCCTGCAATAATGCGGTTTGACCAGTGTGGCGCTGTAGCGCAAGACTGTAGAATGCGATTCAAGAAAAAAAAGAGAGCGCTGAACAAACGCAGCTGAATCTAAGCGTGGTTTGGATGAATATGTAAATGTATTGCACGCTTTCCGCTCAGTAACGTAAATAAACAACGAGTTTACCAGTTCACAGTGCATTTACCAAATGTTAAAAAACAACTTGTGATTTTTATAAATGCATTAGTAAATGTTGAAATTACCATTAACTAAGACTAATAAATGCTGCAAAAGTTCATTCTTAGTTCATATTAACTAATGTTAAGTAATGAACCAAAGTATTACCAATTTATTGTATAATAATTGTAATTACATAATATGCTAAAGTGACCTTAATTTATGTTAGAATATGTATAACATATATTTTTTTACTAATTGCAAAAACTGAAAATCAAAGTATACTGATTAGCCAGTAAAATAATCGTCGATTAATCATTCTAAATAATCGTTAGATTAATCGATTATCAAAATAATCATTTGTTGCAGCCCTAATGTGAACCTGACAGTCACCTGTCATATAGAGACACTTTATATGAAATCAAGCCATGACCTAAATATCTATTGAAGAATATCTAGATCACTTGGAAACGTTACAGAAGCCAAAGGGTTAGAAACACCATTTTACTCATCTTGTTTCTCTTCATAAGTAAAATGAAGACACTTGATTAAAGGGTTAGTTGACCCAAATGAAAATTAGCCCATTATTTACTCATCCTTAAGGCATTCTAGGTGTATATGACTTCCTCCTTTCATATGAATGAATGGTGATGAATTAGAACTACAAAAGGAGGATTTTTAAAGAAAAATGTTGAAGGATTTTGATATAAGCCAAGAAGAGGCTTAAGGAAAGTTTGCTTCCTTTGCTCCTGTAAACAAACATTGGTTTTCATGAGACTCACAGGCGCAAATAGAGAAGATCTCAATAATGTCTTAATTTGCGCTTACACCACTGTCTGGAATAAAAAAGCCAGACATCTCAATTCACATTATAGCTCAAGAATATTAGGAGGAACACTTTGTTAAAGCCTCCTGAGCTATAACACATTCCTTTGGGATATCACCACTATATACATGTGATATATAGTGTGTATTTGGGTTAAATGAGGATCAGCTGGTTAAACTTGACCAACGACCCGATCTGTAGCATGTTTGGACATCTTTGTGAATCTGTCAGCTATGAACATGTCAATTTACGGAAGCCAAATGGGCTGAAAACACTAGTTTACGTCTCTTTCTCTTTGTGAGTATAAATGACTTTTGATTATGATTCATGCTTTCTACTGCGAAAAAGAGACAAGATCTCAATAATGTCATAATTTGCACTCACATTTGTGCACTCACACTCACTCTTTATGTATGACAACCATTAACTAATTTGGGTCTGTTTTAATTTTTCCTAAGGAATGTTAGAAGAAACATTTTGTTTAAGCCTCCTGAGCTATGAAAGAGCAACTCATAACACATTTCTTTGGGATATCACCACTGTATACATGTACAGTCCGGTGTGTGTTTAGGTTAAACAAAGCATATGCAAATCAACTGGTTCAACGTGACCAACGATCCAGACTGTAGCATGTTTGGACGTTGGTGTGAACCTGACAGTCTCCTGTCATATGAAGTCTTTTCATGATGTCAAGCCATGACCCAAAAATTTATTGAAGAATATCTAGATCGCTTGAAAATGTTACTTTACGAAAGCCAAATGGGTTCAAAATACCAAATTATGCCTCTTGGTCAAGAGCAATCAAAATTCAGTCTCTCAATCTGAACTCCAACATTTCTCATCAAATGATGCTCCTCCAAATTCATTGTTCAGCTCTACACCCTTACTGAATGACAACTAGTGACCCATTTGTGTTTTTATTTCTCCCACAGAATGTAAGGACATCTAAGTTGTTGATACTTAAAGTCTTCCAAGCCAAAAAAAGCAACTTTTGAGCGTTAGTGCCTTTCTTTGTATACATATACAGTACAGTGTGTGTTTGGGCTGAGGGAGGCAAAGGCAGATCAACTGGTTCAACATGACCAGTGACCCAATCTGTAGCATGTTTGGATGTTGGTGTGAATGTGACTTTTTATGAAGTAAAGCCATGACCTAAATATGTATTAAAGAATATCTAGATCACCTGGAAATATTTCACATTTTGGTAGCCGAATGGGTTGAAAACACCAGTTTACGTCTTTCTCATTGTGAGTAAAATTAAGACTTTTGACAAAATCTCAATAACATCGCAGTCTGTGCTCAGACTTGCTGAGATACCAAAGTCTGCAGTCAGAAGTTTGAGATCTCAATCTGAACTCCAACATGTCTTATCAAATGATCCATGCTCTTCTAAATTCATCATCCATACTGGATGACAACTGGTGACCCGTTTGTGTTTTTACTTCTCCCACTGAATTTTTGGACGTCTGACATCTAAATCGTTGATACTTCAAGTCTCACAAGTCAGGAAAGAGCAACTTTTGAGCAGTAGCACCTTTCTTTGTATGCATGTACAGTATAGTGTGTGTTTGGGCTGAAAGAGGCAAATGCAGATCAACTGGTTCAACATGACCAGTGACCCAATCTGTAGCATGTTTGGTCGGTCAAGCAATGACCTAAATATGTGTTAAAGACTATCTAGATCACCTGGAAATATTTCACATTTTGGAAGTGAATGAGTTGAAAACACCAATTTACATCTCTTTCTCTTTGTGAGCAAAATGAAGACTTTTGATTAAGGTTCATGCTTTCTACTGTGAAAAGAGACAAAATCGTAATAATGTCGCAATCTGTGCTCAGAATTGCCAAGATACCAAAGTGCAATCAAAAGTTTGAGATCTCAATCTAAACTCCAACATTTCTCATCAAATGATTCATGCTCTTCCAAATTCATCATCCATACCGGATGACAGCTAATGACCTATTTGTGTCTGTTTTTATTTCTCCCAAGGATTTTTAGGACGTCTGACATCTAAGATTTTGATACTTTAAGTCTCCTGAGCCAAGAAAGAGTGACTTTTGAGCAGTAGCACCTTTCTTTGTATACACGCACAGTACAGTGTGTGTTTGGGCTGGAGGAGGCAAATGCAGATCAACTGGTATAATGTAACCAACGACCCATTCGGCAAAACCTTTAGACGTTGGTGCGAATCTGACAGGAGCAGTGTGTCCTCGCAGGTAGTGGCTTACTTGTGCTGCCAGGCCCAATGAATGTCAGCTATGAGTTTAATTCACAAAGCTCCGTTAGCAAGTGCAAACGTCTTTTCGCCGCAAATACCAGCAACTGGAGTAAATTTATTCCTGAAGTTCCTGGCGCAGAGAGCCAACATTCCCCAGCAAACACAAGAGTTCTAATGTTTGCCGTTGGCTTCAGAAAACGGAGTGACAAGCCAAATGAACTTGTCTAAATGGAGGAGAACACAGCGAATGCTGCCAACAATTACTAACAGGTATGGCACTGCGGCCCAGGAGCGCGGCGGTTGTTGGTGTTTGTTGGAGGGATTTTGGGGTCGGTACGCAGGGGGCTGCAGGGCCTAGATCCTGGAACTCGTTCTCCTCCACTCGCAGGAAAAGCACAGGCGGAGATGGTTAACAGGTAATTGTATAATTAGCAGCAGGTATTGTTTTTGAATGGCTGACTGACTCTGACATGTGTCCGCCGACAGAAACAGCAAACTTACATCATCGTCTTGCCCTGCCACAGCTGAAATGGAAGCATTTGTCCTCTACTGGAATGGAGAAACTCATGTTTCGTGCAATTGCTTCTTTCCCAGCGATGCATTCGGTTAAGGAGATCATATCCTGGAAATCGTACATACCATCTGAGACCTCAAACTTTCATCTAATTTTTAAGCTTTCTGCCATTTCATTGGTAACGTCTGCGGTGGGATCAAGCAGGCCATAGCATCCATTGTAATACTTTGTTCGGTCCTAATGTTTTGGCAAAGAATCATATTTCCAGGGTTTTGATTTGCTTAATTGCGATTCAAAGGCAACTTTTGATGAGGGTCGGTTTTTGTAAGATGTTCATTCCAGGTGCAGAAGGGGACCGTTTTCTTTATTCGATGTCTTTCAGACTTCTCTTCTGTGCTAAATCTATCAGAAGTTTGCAGAACAGTTGACAGCACCTTTCAGAGCAAGCAGAAACCGAATGCATCGGTAATGAAGTGAACAAATGAGCAAGCGGTAATCCTACCATAACGAGCAGCCACTTACCTGCCTGTCAGCAAATCAATTACATCACCTAATTAAAAGCCAAGCTGAAAAGATTTATAACACTTTTCAGATCGTTCCAATGCCAACGGACCAGGAGCGGACGCCGTCTCCTCTGCATGACCCCGAGTGTGAGTTTGAAATGTGTTTGTGTGTGTGTGTGTATTGTCAACGTGTTCCAGAATGTCCTGACATATGCTCTGTGTGTTTATTATGAGACGGATGCATGTGTGTGTGGATTGTGATGGCATGTGTTGCAGGTGTGTGTGTGTGTGTGTAAGGTGTATGGTATGATTGTGTATATTTGGAATATGAGGTCAGGTTTTCAGGCCGTGCTGATGGCGAGAGCAGATGTGGTTTGTGTTGGATTCTGAATTTTCTGGATGTCGTTTTTTCTCCTTCTCACCTTTTTTCGCTTCCCTCTTCGTCTTTCAGGTTATAACCTTATTCCTCCTTTTTTCACCTCGTTTTTTCCCCTCTCCTTTCCATCATTTCGCAGCTTTGCAGAGGAGGAACTGTACTGTTTATGAAAGCCTTTAATGTGCTGTGTAATTACTCTTGGCTGCGGCTTCCTTCATTAGTCATGTCAATAAAGCACCTTATAATCACCAGGGAGAATGAGACCAGAAACAAACTCACAGACATGACGCTTGACCAATGCGTTGCAGGCGTGAGGTGCTTAACGTGTTACAAACCTCAGTACTCAAGGGGCTGATAGAGTTTCTATCAGATGCGATTAAACCAGATGTGCGGTTATTCAGGTAGCTAACAAGTGAACAGTGGAAATAACTTTGACTTGCTCAACCATGGAAGACTGTGGTAGAAATCCCCCTACGCATCTGCCTTAAGTCAACTTGGGGTGTCTCTGGTGGCACTTACAAATTTATACTCTTTAGCTACACCCTGTTGAGTCAGATGATGTCTCATCCCTTTAACACTATTACTTGAGACTATGATCTTTAGTGTTCCACTAACCTGCTGCGCAGCAGTAACCAGCCAGATTCCAGAAAATGCTTTTAATCACGGCCTCATCGGACTTCATACCAATCACAGAGAATCCTCCTGACAAAAAGAAGACAACAGTTTGCGTAGCATAGGTGAATGAATCAAAGATGACATGATTCGTTGCCTCATTTTTCTCTAAAATAATTGGCGTTTTATATTTGCAGCAACCGCCCCATCACTGGCAAAGCAAATGTGCTTTTTGCTTACTTCAGCTTCTTATTCAAGTCACAGGTTGTTATGGTTATTATATTCAGACAGATGTCTAGCCGCCTTCCTTGTCCATATGCATCCGTTATTGCAACACACTAACTAACTTTGGCTAAAGTGTTGGTACATTTTGTTCTCAAAAGCATACAAATGTTAGTTATGATTATAATTAAACAAAACGTTTACTCTACGTCTACTGCAGCACCCCTTGTTGAGTATTGTGTTCTGACACGTTTCGGGATGCAATGACATTTGAAATTGATTTTACATAGCTAGAACTGTTGCACTTGATTATGTTTTGAATTAAGAATGAGAGTAAGACTTTTTCCATTACTTCAGTCTTAAGTGTCACATGATTATGATTATAGTGATGAAATCATTGTAAGATACTGATTTTATAATATATATAAAATATATTATGCATGTGCATACCCAGGCTGCATTTTTCAAAAATACAATAAAAACAATAATATTTTGAGTAGTTATTGCAATTTAAAATACCCATTTTCTATTTGACTATGTTATAAAATTTAATTTATTCCTGTTTTGCAAAGCTGAATTTTCAGCATCATTACTTCAGTTTTCAGTGTCACGTGATCCTTCAGAAATCATTCTAATACGCTGATTTGCTGCTCAAAAAACATTTCTGATTTGTATCAATGTTAAAAACAGCTGCACTGCTTTATATATTAGTGGAAATCGTGATGGATGTTTTTCAGGTTCTTTGAATTTTAAAAAGAACAATATTTATTTTAAATCTAAATCTTTTGTAACAATTGATGAGCATGTCTATTATATTTTTAAGTTTAAGATTTCCTAGTTATAAATTAGTTTGATATTTGGTGTAATGGTAAATTTATGCTGATTAAAGTGAAATAAACATTGTGCTATACAGGTGAAGTCAAAAGTTTATAAGAAAATCTTCTACAGAAATCTGCAAAATGTTAATTATTTTACCAAAATAAAAGGGATCATACAAAATGCATGCTATTTTTTTATTTAGTACTCACCTGAATAAAATATTTCACATAGAAAATGTTTACATATAGTCCACAAGTGAAAATAATGGTTAAATTCATAAAAATTACCCTGTTTAAGCTCAGTATTAAACTTGATTCTTAATACTGTGTTGTTACCTGAATGATCCACAGCTGAATGATGTCCGTTGTTCTTCAGAAAAATCCTTTAGGCCCCAAAAATTGTTTTTTCAGCATTTGTGTGTATTTGAGCCCTTTCCAACAATGACTGCATGATTTTGAGATTAATCTTTTCACACTGAGGACAACTGAGGGACTTATATGCAACTATTACAGAAGGTTCAAACGTTCACTGATGCTTTGGAATGAAACACAATGCATTAAGAGCTAGGGGGTGAAAACTTTTTAATTTGAAGATCAGGGTAAATGTAACTTATTTTGTCTTCTGGGAAGCATGCAAGTATCTTTTGTAGTTTCTGAAGGCCAGTACTAAATGGAAAAAAAAGAAGATATTTAGGCAAAATAAGAAAAATAAGAAAAAATCTTAATTTTGTTCAAAAGTTTAGTCCCTGACTCTTAATGCATCGTGCTCCAAAGATTTTGTGGGACCTAGATGATTTTTCTGAAGAACAGCAGACAGTTTAACCCCCTCCAGCTGTGGATCATTCAGGTAACAACACAGTATTAAGAATCAAGTGTATGTAAACTTTTGAACGGGTAATTTTTATAAATTCAACTATTGATTTCTCTTGTGGACTATAGTTAACGTCTTTTATATGAAATATCTTATTCAGGTCAGTACTAAATAAAAAAAACAAACAAAAAAACATGCATTTTCTATGATCCCTCTTATTTTGGTAAAATAATTTAGCAGATTCTGCAAGGTGTATGAAAACTCAATGCATATTTACAGGCCTCATTTAAATAACCAAAGTAAAACTATGATTATATCTACGTACCATATTTTGACAACTGAATTGTACCCATAAGAAAGACAAATCTTACTGTGGGGATATCCTCATTTAAAAAAAAAAAAAGGCAATTTTTTTTCAATATTTGTACAAATGCAAAACATGTATGATTAAGGTTGGTTTACAGAAGTCTATGGAATGTCCCATTTAGACCAAGTAAACGTGTATGTGTGTATGTGCATTCGAGCATGTGTGTGTGTGTTGACACGTGCCCCTTTCACTAGCTCTTCCACAATCACTTCCCACTCAGATTATAGGGGCTTTACCGTGGATCTCTTTCAATCTGTCTTTCTGCTCACTGACGGCCGGACGCAGTTCTCTACCGTCAACACAGCTGTGATCTAAAGTACCGAACGATGCTTGTTGAGGCTCTAAAATTGGATCAAGCAGAATTCTCTGTGTGTTGTTTTAAAAGTGTTCCTAATCCTGCTCGTAACCCTGGGCTTTAGACGTGTCTCCACGCTCCACCCCTTGACCTATGAATCTTTACCCCTGCCCCCAGAGATCCGAGAGCTCTCGTTTGTCCAACAAATACTACAACAAATTAAGCAGCATTAGAATAGCCGGGCGTGAAGCCTGATGTCCGTCTGCATTTCATTAGCGCAGCTCTCTAACGTGTTCCATCTGGAGGGGCTGCCACAAGCTCCCTCTTGCCCCGTGCGGTGTGGCCTGGCCTGGGTCATGATGCCCCCAGACCCCCCGGCAGCACACGTCCTTTGTCAACTCTAATTTCACCTGAAATAATTGCAAGGCCAATATCTCGGATACCACTAATAAGTATTTCTTTGTAATATCTGGATTAATATGGAAATTTTATAGCCATTTGATTATATGCATATATGCAAAAATGTCATTTTATTTATTTATTGAATTGTCCATACAACAAACATGAATGGGGTCCAATGTTACTTGGACATTTTTCATGTCTTCTTTCAACCTGACCTTATGACGAAAACGTACCTCTGGGAACTTTTTTGAAAAACCCAAAATACGTACGCCATGTATGTGATATATTTAATGCAAAATGTTCACTAGGTGGCGCTAAAAGTGTGTTTGTTTTTCCCCTTTAACAGATGAACGTAAATGTAGTACGTTTTATGGTGACGTGTTTTGTAGTATGTTTTCACCACAGTTCTGACTTGAAATGATTATTGAGTACTGCACTACACCTAAACCTACCTGATAGTATGAGCAAAAGCGAATGTGACCTAAAAACGCAACTACAAGCATGCCGTTTTAACTTGGTTTTTAGACCGCTCATCTTTCAGCTATTTCATCATGAGTCATTATTTTCACGGGATTCGTACCTAAGGATTCCTCAGTCCGTCCCGACCGAGCTACCAAGCAAGCTTGTTACATACAAAAGTCAAAACATGGAGCTGTAATCCTAATTGTGTACAAAAACGATTACAAGTGCACTGAAAAAAACAGTACGTAAATTTACTTACTTTTTATTTGGCAAGTTTTTTGCACGCACAAGTAAAATTTAAGTATGGAATTAAGTAAAATCTACTTAACTGTAAAGTAAAATTAGCAAAGGAAATAAGTAAATTTAATGTGTAGTTAGAGTTTGATGAGTAATTTCTACTTAATTATTTTAAGTTAACCCTGCAGTCCACAAGTACTATTCACTCAGCCATGGTTTGTCATCTTTGCTCAAACATCATAGCAAAAAAAAAAAAAAAAAAAAAAAAGCCATTAAAGCACCGTGGTTCACTTACAAATAGGGGTGTAACGATTCTCTCGTTTTCTCGATGCATCAATTATAAAAATCTTGAAACATGGATTTTTGAATCGTAAATCAATCGAGACTTTATACAGCGTTGTTCGTTCCCTCATATCTCTCCTTCACACACTTCATTCACTGCCTGTCACAGGATTGCGCGCCTGTTCTCACTGACTCGCATTTTGAGCAGCCAACATGTGATCTCTCCTCAGTATGTTTAAAGTAGTTTTACCTTTCTGTAGTTTTTCATTGACATTACCTGAGCAGTTGAAAGCTGTCCAAATGGATAAATCAGTAAATATGTTAATAGTTTTCAGTTACACCTAGTTTGAAATAAATGTATTTGAAATGTATTACTTTTCACTAGGGTACATTGCTATATGTCATGCCATAGCATTATTAAACTAACATGTAAGAGTGGACAAAAGTGTTTGTTTGCTTTTTTGCCCTCAATCTCTGGCTCCATAAAGGCTGCAATATGATTTGCCGCTTGACTAAGCATATAAAGAATTTAGGGGAAGCATTTAAATAATCCTGTGGATACACTTAAAGAATGCAGGATCGAATCGTTAATCATATTGCATCAAATTTTATTGAGCATCGTCTCGAATCGAATCATTCTGAATTTTCAAAATTCATTCTTGAATCGAATCAAAACCTTATGAATCGTGAATCGAATCGATTTGCCGTTTGCCCAAAGAACCACAGCCCTGCTTACAAACATTTACGTAAGCAAGTAGACAACTCCTTATTGTTTTTACGGTTATATGTTGACTCAAAATGTAGTTACGAACAGTGGTGTAGTGGAGGATATAGCATGTCATGTCAGGGGAGGCGCGCAAGTGGAAAAAGGACTAATTATTGTTGATTACTGATTTGAATCAGTTTATAATAATGAAAACAATACCTTACAAATAAAATGAAGCAGGTTTTTACGATCTGAATTTTGTAACCCTGTAAACTTTTCTGTCCAACCAAATGAACACAGAGACCTCAATACTTGATACACAATGACAGTAACAATCAGTGAATAGTTTTTAAGTATGAATGGGTCATTTTGAGTAGAAAATGTAGAAAAACTCTAAATGTTACAAAACAGCAAGTTACTTAACCTAACAACAAAAGCAGCCATAAAACAGTGTAAATACATCTCAAAAACAGCAAAAAAAGGTAATCTTAATAATTATTTATGCCCAAGTGCATGATGGGAACAACAGGATCATGACTTTTATATTTACATAAACAAACTTTGTAAAATTAACAAACAATTCCAAGTAAAATATACTTAAAAATATAAATTATTTTAAATTCTACAAGTTCAAACTGAGTACTAATATTTAATTGTATTAATTGTATTATTTACCTCACTTTTTATCAGTGTGCTCACTATTTTACCACCTCTAGTGTTCATTTCTGTTGGAAACTGCAGCGAAATATAAGTATTTGCATCTTATGAAACCCCATAGGCACGTTTTTTTTTTTTTTGTTTTGTCATGAGATCAGGTAGTCTTCTTTTGTGTTGAACAGAAAGTTGTATTGGTTTGGAACAGCATAGGGTAAGTTTATGACACAATTGAAATTCCTGGGTGAACTATCAAGTTCTAAAATCACTTAAAAAGCAGTATTAGCATTGTTATGTGGTGATTGATCCTCTGGATCCAACATCAGTATCAAAATCATTGATGTTCAAGATCAAAGTGATCAAAATGATTCTGACAAATGTATCCATCTGTTTCTGTCTCTCCACTCCCTCCTCTTCAGAAAGTTAAAAGAAATGGTGAGAAAAAACAAGTGTGAATCTGATGACACCTCCTCCATCACTCTCTCTTCTTTAGTGTCACTGATGGGGTTTTTCCACATACACACACTTGCCCACAAAGTTTGTCAGATTGTATTTAGAGTGAGTCGGGAATATAAGATGTGACAGCGATATGGAGGCCGGCAGTCATCTGGAATGTGGCAGAATTTTAGAAAGTGACAAAAACGGAACGGTGAGAGAGTTCTGGAATATCATCAGAACTGTATAGAACTACGGACATAGAGAATATGACAGAATTTTGGAAGAATATTCTGGAATGAGACACAGAAAGAGAAATAGAAAATGAAACGCAGACATGGACCTTTTTTTAAACACATTAGGGAATAATCTGAGTGCTGAGAAATGAGGTGTTGAAAACTAATTATGAGTGTGTGCATGTGGTTGGGGTTGGATAGGGGTTTTCTACATTTGTATTTTTTTTTTTTTTTTTTTTTTTTTTTTTTTGGTACAAATTGAATTATATGTATAAGTAATTTTGAAAATGTAAAGATTTCTAGGTATATATTTTACTATGTTTAAAAACAATCAAAGTCTATGGTCAGTCGTCTTTTAAATGGAAAAATAAACATGTTTTTCCTGCGGTGCAAGCTGATGCACTCATCTGACATTCAGGAATGAGTCAGTGCTGAGGTCATAGGTCAAATATCATTGTTCTTCTTTACTGTAATAACAATGATAATTCAGCCCAGAAGCTTCCCACAAATGCAGAATCCAGAAGATTTGTTTGCCAGGTCCAGTCTTAAAGCCAACCAGCACAAATTCTGAACCAATGCCTCTGGAGTGGCCTGATAGAAAGTATGTGAGCAGTGTTTTGGTTGCATGAGGATCCTGTTGAATCCCGGATCAGAAGATGCACTTCTTTGCTGAAGTTAAAACAGCTGTTTTGCATTTGAAATAAACGTTAGTCCGATATATTTGTAAATTAGTTTTCTAGCAACTGAACCCAAATACTTAGACTGTTTGCAGAACAGAATGCTAGTGTAGGTCATGTTGATCCTTCAAAGCATCTTCTTGCGTCCCAAATGTAATGGCTTTTTTTTTTTTTTAAATCTGTTCTTATTTGTTGTTATTGCCATAACTACTATAACAACATTCGAACACCATTGACATAGTTCATCCAAAAAGGAAAATTTGCTTAAAATTTACCACATGAATCTGCATGTTTGTAATAAACAAATCCTTGGTGAAATAATTGGCAACGTTCACGCCGCAGCAGAATATAGTTAGCAGTCCTGAATCGAATCCTTAATAGGCAGGGGTGTAGCGTCTGGGTATGCAGGTGCAATAAAAACTGTGTGAGGTTGGTATAACTAGCTGAAAAGATTGTATCGTAAAACTCTCTCAAATCTAGCTTCATTGACATCTGCACCATTCTGTAACTAACTAAATAAATAAATACACAGCGTTTTATTAATTTATTGTATATAATATTTACAGCATAAAACATATATTTATGACCATGGACCACAAATCCACTCATAAGGGTGATATATATACCTGTGCTACTTAAGACTACTTTTGTGTTCCAGGGTCGCATTTATTGTTTGTATTTCATGAATAAATTGGCAGAACTTGTTATATAAAAAGTAAAAAAAAAAAAAAAAAAAGCACTAAGCTTATTGTGTGGCTGGCACGCTACAAATATTGAATGGACTTGAAAACTTATTTTCAAGCATTTATACCATCAACAGTGTTGGGCATGTTACTTTAAAAAAAAAAAGTCACTAGTAATAGTTACTAGTTACTTATAACTAATAGTAACTGAGTTACACTATTTTAATGTTGCTGTGGGACAATGTGAGAGACACCTACCAAATTCAATAAATTATTGTAAATATTATCAACCCTCTACGGAACACCTTTGTCATGTAGTGTTTCTATTAAAAAGGGGAAAAAAACTCAATAATAAATAATACATAAGAAAACTAGTACAAATTCTACTACTAACAACAATATAAAACACACTAAGGATTAATGAGCTGCTGGCTTTATGAATAGTAATCACGTTGTCTGCGTTCGCTCAACAGATTGCTGAAAGCAAAACGGGGACGAAAGTTTGTGAGCGCCAGCCAATGAGATTGTGGTTTGCATATTAGTTCCGCCTTCTACCAGAGAAACCAGCAGTTCTTAAAAAGCTGAAGAATTTCAATGGAACTTTGTTTTTTTGATAGGAAAAAACACTAAAGAATATAGCTGCAAGCAGCAATTACGGGGCCAAGCACAACAAAGGCAAAATGAGTAGCTAAGCATGGCTTGACGCATCAGCATTTAGACATTGGTGTATAGCCAGCACGCTATGTTTTTGAATTTCCTACGGTGGTTTCGTGTTGATCGGAGTTACGGTTTCTAAGATATTTGCAAATGGTTTTTAAGTGCTAAAATGCAACGTTGCACAAACCATAAGGCAAAACCTGGCACGTTTGGTATCGTCTAAAAAGTCTAAAAAGGTGACTCCCGTGAAAATAAGTCGACCAAACACCAAGTTTGGTCTCAATATGCCAAACCGTTGCAGAGATATTATCTCACATCCATTTTTGTGCACTTTTCGTAGAATTAGTTTGCATGTTAATCGAGAACAGTTGGACAAATCAACTTGAATTCCATAACTTTTTGCCAGCATGGTCTGTAAAGCTAATAGAACTAGTTGTTTCAATCCCTTTAGTAGAAAACTTTGATAATAGCAGTCGGTATGAAGTGGTTAAAGAGGGTAAGGTATGTCATTGGGGTCATCAGGTGGGCACCCTGCTTCATCGACGTTTCGTTGATGCCCACAACGTCTCCAGAAGGCTCAACGGTGCACCCAGTGTCCCAGGTACACCCCCCTCCATGCCATACCCTCTATTTCCCTGATGGGCTCTACATAGCAGGGGCATCCTTCTCCCCAAGTCGGGCCTAAGCCTGACCACGTACTAACTCTCTCTACCTTACTGCCCAGATGGGATCCTTACGCTTGATCCAAAGCCAGTTACTGCTTTTTTCAGCAACACTTGATATGGACTTGATGGCCTGTTGGAGAGAGCAACCCTTCACCCCCACTTTTTCTCAACAACCTAGTGATAGATGTTGCAACGAATCCCCTGCATCCCACCTCTACTGCGAAGATGCTAATCTTCCAGCCATTCTGGGATGCTTTAGCTGCCAGGTCAAAGTATTTGTTCTTTTTCCTCTCATGCACCTCTTCAACCCCTTCTTCCCATGGTACTGTTAATTCCACAACATATACCAGCTTTGTTGTTGGAGACCACAGGACCATATCTGGCCGGAATGTTGTAGCCACTATTTCCGGGGGAAACACAAGCTTCTTATCAAGATCCACTTCCAATTTCCAATCCCGTGCTGACTGCAAGATGTTTGCATCCTTAGGTGTTGTATAATGCTCTTGATGTTGGCCAGCTGGTACAAACTTTGTCAAATTGACCTGTCCTGCCAATGTTTGTGGGAGGTTGTTTATGGTGGTTCTCCTCTGTTTCAATATTGACGCCAGCTCTCTAAGTACCTGGTTGTGCCGCCAAGTATAGCGTCCTTGGGTGAGACTTGTAGTGCACCCTGATAGAATGTGCCTTAGGGATGCAGGTACTTTACACAGGGAACAGGCAGGATCTTCTCCATACCATTCTTTCAGATTTTGGGGGGAGGGTAGCAGGTCGTATGTGGCTCTGATGATAAAGCTTAACCGCGCTCCGTCCATTTGCCAGATGACACGCCAGCTGAGCTTTTTTTTTATCCAGGCCCTCCCAGTTGGTCCATTTCCCCTGCTTAGCCATTGAGACAGCTTTAGCATATCGTTCTCCTTTCTCCTGTCTCCTGTCTCCTAATTTCCTCTACCACTAGCTGTCTTTTCTGCGCTGATGTTGCTTTATGCCACAGAGGAGTTCTTGGGATGAGTCCGAACCCTGCCCTCCCATGCTGTACTTGTCCAACCACATCTCTGAGATACAGCGAAGACTTTGCACTCCAAACAGCTTCCGATGGAGTCCACTTCCTTCCCGCTACCACCCGGGGGTGCGCTGTTCGTATAATTGCATCCTCAGATTCAGTTAGGGTCATGACGAGCCTTGTTTTAGTGCATTTAAACTCGTCCACAAGCCCTGTGACTGGTAGTTCCAACTTGCCATGTCCATAAAGTCCAACCGAACTTAAACAACGTGGAATTCCGAGCCACTGCTTCAGCCAATTTTGGTGAAAATCAGACAAACTGTCTAGGACGAGTTTGAAAAAGTAGGTTGATTACCTTTTGACCATTTGACTCGGCATGAGCCAAGGAGTCAGAGAAAATAATTTTCCTTCTGTGCCTTACGGTTCAAAAGTTATTGGCATAAAAAATGTGAAAATTTGGACAGGTGGTGGTGCTAGAGAGTTTGAGTTAGAGACTCCAAACTTGCTATGGTTAATATTGAGACTGACCTCTATCAATGTGCCAAATTACACAACTTTCCCGCAAGCGGTTCTATGGGCTGCCATAGACTCAATGGCGGAAGAAGAAGAACGCCAACGGTTTCAATAGGTGCCTCCACTCCTTCAGTGCTTGGCCCCTGAATATCGTTTACATGTAGAGCGTCAATTCTGCATGGCATGTAATATCTCTCGCTCTATATCTTTCTTTATGTGTGTGTAAGACAAAGTGACAGCTAGTTGTGTGCTTTCACAGTACAGTTTACGGTTCAACAAATACAAGTGCGCTGCACATCCATTCAGATGAACTGAAAAATAAAATTATGATATTATAATAAATTACAGTAACGCCGCATGGTCTACGTGCCCCCCGGTCTGCAAATGCGCTTTGTCACGGTTCATGGGTCTGGATGCTCATTCCTGCGTGTGTCTGTGTTTGTGCATTTGTGTGGTTGTCTGCTGTGTCTGACAACCCCGGTTTCTAATCGGGTGTTTTCACCTGCAGCTTATTACGCTGCCTTTATCTGGGTAGCGCTCTTATGATTTTTTGTCAGTTTGTTGTCTCGCTCACCACACTCTCCTTAGCTCTAGTGATTTGTTCCTCCGTTCGTGTTCCGGGCCGGCTCGGCTCGGTCTCTTGCCCCTCGGTGAGCTGAACTTCTGCTTCACGGACTTTGTTATTTCCACTTCGGATGGCTGTTGGATTTGCAGAACTGTTATTTCCCTCTGGATTTAATAAACTCTTTTCTTCACTTGCTTTTGGATCCGAGTCTTGATGTTGTGACACGCTTGCACTATGGCTGAATTTGCAAGAGCAAAGACTGAGCACTTCTCCAGAGAGGAATGGATCTGTTCGTGCACAAGGTTAAAGTTGGTCAATAGCGCAATCTTTTTTAGTTGCCTAGACCAGCACACCAATGGGTGAACAGATGGGCGCAAGTGCATTTGCTATTTAAACGATGTGACACTGGATGTGAAAATGATAACTGCGTTGGGCTGAAGCTAGCAAAAAACACTTGCATCACACCTAGTGTCGCATTGCGATGGGTGTATGATGGGGGCCCTCAATGTGCAAGGATCTTCACACCTGTAAATTTTCAGTAGTCACACACGCATTCTTGGAAACAGGGCCAGACAAATAGTTGTGTGTCATGTCATACAGTGCGTGTCTATTGTGTGTTTGAGATTTTCATGTGGGGTTTTAGGGTAAGTTACAGTGACGGAGAAATGAGCTGTGTGTCATCAAAGTGTTTTTTCTTCTCCATCGGAGCTGCTCTTGTCAGTTTCATGTTCTACAAACTCAAATACCTCATTATCCACCAAGATTTGAGATATGACGAGTGAATTCGTGGCTCGATTACACTCTTGTCGTGTCAAAAAGTGATAAGACTGATGTTACTTTGTTCACTGTCGGTGTGATTACTGCTAAGAAATACGAGCTCCTGTTGCACGTTCAGTCCAGACGCTACTGTAAGTTGCTGTGTGAATGGGACATTTCGAGGTTCACACAACTGTTTGTAAATGTGGTTTTCAATCTCAAAAAACTCAGTGTTAACATAGCCCAATAAGGCTATGTCTACATTAATCTGGGTAAATTTAAACATTTTAAAACACTCTCCATCCACACTGAAACATCAGAAAACGCTAACTTTGCTTTTACTTCTCATGCCTTAAAAAGCAAAGCTTTTGCTCACTGAGAAGAAACAGACATGATATGTTTTCATGCAATTCTTCTGGCAGGATCATTTTGTTTAGGAAAATATCTCACCATTCACTGACGTGTTCAGGTCACACTCATAATTGTATGTCTGATCTAAAACTGTGCTGTTTACAAGCTTAAACAGCCCAAACAAATGTGGCTGGATTTTGATGTGAGAAGACAACAGGGGATGGACTTTTTCCCTGGAAGAACTGTTTAAAGTTAAAACATATTAATGATGGATTTGTTCCTTACAGACATGCAGCTTTTCACTTTACAAGACATTAACTGATTGGACTCTAATTTCTCCAAATCTGTTCCCATGAAGAAACTAATTCATCTACATATTGGTTTCATAATAAAATGAGGACGATGAAGTAATAAAAACGGGGTCAGTTTTGATTTCATGTCAAGTTTATATTGAATTCTTGATTTATTACCAGCAGGAGTAGTTTCGTTAACATTAAGATTGCATTTGTGGTGTTCTGATAGAATGTCAGTATTTTACTGATACAGAAAACGCTGTGGTGTATAAATGTTGCAGTATCGTTTTGTTAAAGCACGTACGCACACACACATACAAGTTTTTGGCCTCAGGGCCGGCGTGTGCTGGCTTCAGACCTGCTGTATGTTTGGCGTGTGCTGTGGTTTTATTTGAGTAGTAGATCACAGTTGCGTCATAGTTGCATGCGTGAGAATGGCTGCATCTCTATCTGAGGGTCTGTTTGTGATCAGGGTTTGATCTATGATGGGGTTTTTAGAAGCAGAAGTGTGTGTGCGTTATCTCTTTCTCTGCCTGTAGTTTGCCATCAACTGATCTGATGTGTGCTTGTGGTTCAATCTGAACAGAAAAACACTGTCCAGATGAATACTTTCCTGCTTGGATATTTGACTTTCATACCTCAAGTCTGAATGGATCAGTTATATTTCATTTGAATATCAACTTCTCTAAATAGATGCAAAGTCAAAGTCAGTTAGTAGGAACACACTGCAAGAAATGATTTTCTTATTCAGTATTCTTGTCTTCTTTTCCATTACAAATATCAAAACATTCTTAAATCAAGGTTCATTTACTTTATTTAAGTGTTGTGTATATGGAAAATGCATTCAAATTAAGTGAGTTTATGCTTAAAATAAGAAAAAATATCTGACGGTGGTGTTAGAAAAACAATCCTTGTTTTCCTTTGAGGTAAGTTTATTTTTCTGAACTCATTGGCAGATATTTATTTCTTGTTTTAAGCATAAACTCACTTAATTATTATTATTATTATTATTATTATTTTTTTTTTTTTTTCAGAAAACAAGACTTCCTTCCCAAATAAATGTTGATTTAAGAATGATTAGATGTTTAGAAAACAAGGAAAAAGTACTGAGAAAGGACATACATTTTTGCAGTGTATAAAATAAATGTGCAGTAGATATTTAACTTTTCATTGCAGACTTGACAAATCTGGGCCATAGTTTTAAACATTATTGAAATCTCCGAAACTCTACAAGAGATGCATGTGAGATTACATCTGTAAAGCAGGACTTCACCATTTGATCTCCATTTAAACATATTGCTGTTTAGAAGCAACTATTGAGGTATTAAAGAAAACTTATTTGTGATTAAAAGCATGCTGCAAATGTGTGTTGTCAGATGGTTTAGCTCTTTAACAGTCTTCGTCCCTACACATGTCAGTTTTCAAAGCTGCATGTTGTTTATGACCAAAATTTTCCTGCTTGGATGACTAAAAAAGTGGGAAAATCTTTTCACACCCAACACACACATACACAAGGAGTTGGTTTTGAGAAGACTCCATGCTGCTGGTTTGGCTGTTCTGTGCTGCGAGAGCAGATGATACTGTTTATTAGAATAACTGATGTCTGATGAAAACTGTGCTGTTTTTTTGTGTGCCAGTGCCAGTGCACAGTAAGTTTAGCGGCACATTTGAAAAAATGCTGAATTTTGTCACTGTGCTGATGTTTTGCTGCATATAAATGCTCTTAGTCAACACGACATGAAAATCAACTCTGTTTGCTTTCTTAAAGGAATAGTTCACTAAAAAATGAACATTTGCTAAAAGTGCACTCACCCTCAGGCCATCCAAAATGTAGATGCATTTGTTTCTCACGGGAACAGATTTGGAGAAATGTAGCATTAAGTCACTTGCTCACCAACTAATCCTCTGTAGTGAATGGGTGCCGTCAGAATACGAGTCCAAACAGCTGATAAAAATGTCACAATAATCCACACAACTACAGTCCATAAATGAACATCTTGCAAAGCGAAAACTGTTTTTGTCAGAAACAAATTTATCATTAAGACAACAAAATATTTTCATAATCCACAATAATGTTTCCTCCAGTGAAAATGTCCATTCCCTCTTGTCCTCTCACAGCACAATCCACCCGCATGGTTGTTTAGAACTGTTTTGGCTTGTAAACAGTGCTTGATCTGTGCATATTTCTCTTCTAATTCAGACGGGATGACTTTTTCACTGAAGGAAGTAATATTTTGGATTATTTTAGCTTGTACTTTAACTCGCATTTTTATTTGTTTCTTGGAAAAACTCTGCTTTTGTTTTCATAAGACCTTAATTGAGTTACTTAACTGAATTCTTGTAATGTTTTTATCAGCTGTTTAGTCTCATTCTGATGGCACCCATTCACTGCAGTGGATTCACTGATGTAATGTTACATTCCTCCAAATCTGTTCCCGTGAAGAAAGACACTCATCTACATCTTGGATGCCCTGAGAGTGAGTAAATTTAAATTTACCAGCTCAATTTGGGTGAGCTATCCTTTTAATACATATTCCTTGCGTGTTTTTCAAAAGCAAAAAAAAAAAAAAAAATATATATATATATATATATATATATGTCTCAGTAACTTTTCCTTTTCAGCTAATGCCACCAAAGCCTCCTCAAAAGTGTGCCGGTGATTTTTAAGGAAGATAGCCCTTCGCAGTCTGCTGCGGACCTGCATTCAGCTCTGACTTCATGTTGGTATGAAACAGACTTTACACAATCCAAATCATTCCTGGTGGATAAAATCAAGTCAGTCCTAAATGTCTTCTGGTTATAGAAACCTGTTTGCCTCAGAAATATGCCACATTACAAAAGCAAAATGGATTGTGAATAGGGTTTCATGTTGACTTAGAGTCTCAATTATATGCAGAACGTGTTCTGGTTTATTCTTTGCCTTTTATTTTTAGTCTTGCACACACACACTGTGTTTTTGGGGTGCAGCTGTGATGGTGATGTCATTCCTTACTGCCACTTTGCTGATTGGTCGTCTTTATTGGAAGCAGGATCCTTTGATTTGCACATATTATACTGACACTTGATGTTATGATTTGACTAGTTAAGGTTTGTTCTTTCTTTCTTTCTTTTTTTCTCTTCAGTCCAAAAACCACCTGCAGCTTTCTCTGTCCCTTCTGACCAGTTTGAAGCATGTTCCCTAGTTAAACGCCAGCACATATGACTAGTACTCCCTTCCATAACCCTTCTCTTTCGTGGGCTTGTGTATTCCTTCACTCTTGGCTTGTCATTTGTCTTTCCAGTCTTTGAAGACAGCACAGGCTGCTAATAAAAGACAGGTCTCCACCACAACAAAGGGCTCTGTGCCCAGACTGAATAAACTATTTACCCCTCCTTCTCTTTCTCTGTTTTTTTTCTCCCCCTCTTTTTCTCTCTCCTCCCCTAGGTTTTTCTTTTTTTCTCTCTTGGCTTCAGAAGAAATATGTGCACTTGCTATGTTTTTTCCATGTGATCACAGAATGCTCTGGAATAGATTAGTGGAGGAGAAGAAGGGAGGGAGCGAGAGGAGAAATGAGAGAGAGAGAGACAGTAATGAGGGAGCAGGTAACCGAGGTAACGTCTGTCTCCAGGGGATCAGGTGATGTGGAGGCGGAGTTATGCACGCAAACAAACATAAACTACATGGTAAGCACATTAACGTGTGCTGAGAAGATTCATAACCAGCTCTGTGTTGAGCTCAGCTAAAACTATTAAAAACTGATTTTGGTCATTGAAATATTTTGGATAAAAAACTTAAGTCCACAAGAGAAAATTATAGTTGAATTTCTAAAAATGACCCTGTTCAAAAGTTTACATACACTTGATTATTAATACTGTGTTGTTACCTGAATGATCCACAGCTTTTTTTAGTGAAAGTTGTTCATGAGTCCCTTATTTGTCCTGTTCTTCAGAAAAAAAAAAAATCTTCAGGTCCCACAAATTTTTGTACATTTGAACCCTTTCCAACAATTACTGCATGATTTTGAGATCCATCTTTTCACACTAAAGACAACTGAGGGACTCAAATGCAACTATTACAGAAGGTCCAAACGCTCACTGATGCTCCAGAAGGAAACATGAGGCATCGAAAGCCGGGGGTGAAAACTTTTGAATAGAATGAAGATGTGTACATTTTTCTTATTTTTCATTTAGTACTGCTCTTCAGAAGCTACAGAAGATACTTACATGTTTCCCATAAGACTGAATAATTAAAATTTACCCTGATCTTCAAATTCCAAAAGTTTTCACCCTATGGCTCTTAATGCATTGTGTTTCCTTTTGAAGCATCAGTGAGTGTTTGAACCTTCTGTATTAGTTGCATATGCATCCCTCAGTTGTCCTCAGTGTGAAAAGATGGATCTCAAAAGCATACAGTCATTGGAAAGGGTTTAAATACACAAAAATGCTGAAAAACCTAAATTTGTGGGACCTGAAGGACTTTTCTGAAGAACAGTAGGCAGTTTAACTGTTCAGGACAAACAAGGGACTTCATGAACAAATATCACTAAACAAAAACAAACACTGCTGTGGATCATTCAGGTAACAACACAGTATTAAGAATCAAGTGTTGTAAACTTTTAAACAAGGTCATTTTTATAAATTCAACTATTAGTTTCTCTTGTAGACTCTATGTAAACGTCTTTCATGTTAAATATTTTATTCAGGTCAGTACTAAATAAAAAATAACATTTTGTATGATCCCTCTTATTTTAGTAAAACAATTAACATTTTGCAGATTTTGCAAGGTGTATGTAAACTTTTGACGTCAACTGTATTTAATATTGAAAATAACAAACACTAATATAAATGACAAAAACACAAATACAATTAAAATACTATACTACAATACTAATAAAAACAATCGTAATATTTCAATGATACTAAAATAGCACTACTTAAAGTAGCAGCTGTCTCTTTAAGAACTGATACCCTGCGACCGCTCGTAATTCATTTTCAGTGAGAGCTGGCGATGATACATTTGGATATTGCAACAGAATGTGAGCATCTATTAGTGAGCAACAGTGCAGCCACTATATGACCTCCAGTGATTTAATCTATAAGGTTTACCTTCAGTACACTTTGGATGTCACTTTGGATGAAAGCATCTGCCAATAACAGAAAGTTTCTCATTGTATGATTCCTTTGACAATCAATCAAAGATCAACAACAACATAAATCATTTTAAGATGAGTTAGGCAAACCTGTGTGCTCCTCTGTGCCTCTCTCCCGCTCTCTCTCGCTCTCTCTCGCTCTCTCTCGCTCTCTCTCGCTGGCAGGGTTGATACCACAGACATGCAGCTGAAAGTAAATAAATGGCTGTTTTTGGGGTTCTTTTTCCTGGAGTAGAATAACAGAGAGAAGTGTGTGTGTGTGTGTGTGTGTGTAAACCACAGTCTTATTGAAGCTATTAGGCTGCTTAGGAGTGGAGCAAAACCAATGCACACATAGACGCACATTTTTTCCCCTTCTAATTCCCTATTTTCTCTGGTGTGTGTGTATCATGGTGACAGGTGTTCCTGTCTGCAGCTGTTTTTCACGACCGATCTGTCCATCTCACCTGCAGACGTCTCTGATCTTCCAAATACGGAAGGAGGGCGAATGCGGTTTGGCTGTACCAGGTGCTCAGATTCAGTTGCAAATACAAACAAGTCCAGTTGAACCTATTTCAAAGGGATAGATCACCTAAAAATGAAAACAAGTGAATTAATAGCACATGAGAGTGAGAAATGATGTTATTTTTACATGTGACGCAAAAAGAATCAGCTAGCAGAATGTGAACGCTGCTCTTTTCTAAATACTGAAATTAGGTAGCGACTGTCTGACTTTGAAATAAACCTGTAAAAAAACACAAAGGTGTTCCAAGTCATAGCTTTAAGTCCCAAATTAATTAGATTAATTATTTAAAGAAATTGCATTATTTTAATGAAAATCAAATCTTTAAAAATATTTTACTAAATTATTATAATATACTAAATTGTTTTATTTATATTTTGCATTAGCTTTTTATTATTGCATTTTTTTATTTTTGTTAAGCGTTAAGCTAACATTTTAGATGTTTTTGTAGCTGAAATATCGATAAGAATGAGACTTAAAGCGTTAAACGCTGTGGCGATGTTCCGTGCTGATGTGGATGTGGTCTGACAGCGCTGTGTTTTTGGTGTTTCAGTAAAGCAAGCAGTTAATGGTGATGTAGGCCACCACAGCAAAGCATCCCAGCACACACACACTTACCCAGGAAATGCTTCGGTCGGCCACAGGGTAATTGTGACTGTCCCGGCCAATTTCTGCCAAACAGGAGGCAGACACACACACCACAGAGCTGCACTTGTCTCTCTCTGGCTGATGGTTCACCACCACAGTCTGAGAGAAGGAGAGAGGGAGAAATCCAGCAGCCTGAAGTGATTCTTAATGCCATAACTGCTCAAAATTATAACAGTAAAACTTGAAAGCATCAACGCAATTTTCTGCCTTCAGCTGAGGCTTATGGAAAAGTAGAAACTACAAGCTCTGTGAGTTTAGGAGAAGTCTAGATTTCTCTTTTTCCCTGCACACCTGCTCTTTTCTTCTGCTGGCGTGTCTGATGTAATTGTGGAATTTGAGACACATGCGTAAAACAGACAATGATACACACAGACAGATTGAAAATGAAGACAAATACGGTTACATTTTGTGTTTGTTTGTGGTTAGTGGATCATGTTGAAAGCGAATGTGGTTTGCTGTGTGAACTTGAGAAGAACTGACTACATACATCTAAAATTCACCAGAATGCCATCTGTTTTAAACACAGTTAAATTAGTGCTGTGCAATGATTAATCACGATTAATTGCATCCAAAATAAAGGTTTTTATATATAAGGGGTGTATATATAAATACATCCATCCATCCATCCATCATCAGCTTCTTATCCGGAGCTTGGTTGCGGGGGCAGCAGTCTTAGCAAGGAACTCCAGTCTTCCCTTTCGCCAGACACCTCCTCCAGCTCCTCTGGGGGAACCCCAAGGCGTTGCCAGGCAAGCTGGGAGACATAGTCCCTCCAATGTGTGGGGCCTTCCCTGGGGCCTCCTCCCGGTAGGACAAGCCTGGAATACCTCCCCAGGTAAATGTCCAGGAGGCATCCAGAACAGATGTCCGAGCCACCTCAACTGGTCCCTCTTGATGTGGAGGAACAGTGGCGCTACTCCAAGCTCCTCTCGTGTGACAGAGCTCCTCTCTCTAAGATGGCGCCCTGCCACCCTGCGAAGGAAGCTAATTTCAGCCGCTTGTATCTGAGATCTTGTCCTTTCAGTCATGACCCAAAGCTCATGACCATAGGTGAGAGTAGAAATGTAGATTGAGCGGTAAATTGAGAGCTTTGCCTTTAGGCTTAGCTCCTTCTTTACCACAATAGACCAGAACTTCGACTACATTGCTGCTCCCACTGCACCCATCTGTCTGTCAATCTCATGCTCTATCCTTCCCTCACTCGTGAACAAGACCCCAAGATACTTAAACTCCTCAACCTAGCAAAAACTCTCCTTCAACCTGGAGAGGGCAAGTCATCCTTTTCTGGTCGAGCACCATGGTCTCGGACTTGGAGGTGCTGATTCTCATCCCCGCAACATCACACTCGACTGCAAATTGTCCCAGTGCACACTGAAGGTCCAGGCCCGATAAAACCAACAGGACAACATCATCTGCAAATAGCACAGATGAAGTGCTGGCTGCGCCTAGAAAATCTGTCCATAAAAATAATGAACAGAACCGGTGACAAAGGGCAGCGCTGCCGGGGTCCAACATGCACCAGAAACAGGTCTGCTGGCAATGCGGACCAAGCTCCTGCTCTGGTTGTACAGAGACCTGACAGCCCTTAACAGAGCACCTTGGAACCCTTATACTTCTAGTGCACCCCCCACAGAATGCTACGAGGGACATGGTTGAACACTTTCTCCAAGTGCACAAAACACGTGGACTGATCGGGCGAACTCCCACGAAACCTTGAGCGCCCTAGTGAGGTTATAGGGCAGCGGTGCCCAACCCTATTCCTGGAGATCTACCTTCCTGCAGAGTTCAGTTCCAACTCTGATCAAACACACCTGTCTACAATTAGCCAGTGCTCCTTCAGATTCTAATTAGTTGGTTCAGTTGTGTTTGATCAGGGTTGGAGCTAAACACTGCAGGAAGAGAGATTTCAAGGAACAGGGTTGGGCACTCCGGTATAGGGTGTTCCATGGCCCAGACAAAAACCGCATTGTTCCTCCTGAATCCGGGGTTCCTTTATCGGCCGGATTCTCCTCTCCAGTATCCTGACATAGACTTGTCCAGGGAGGCTGAGGAGTGTGATTTCCCCCTATAGTTGGAACACTGGAACACACCCTCCGGTCCCCATTCTTAAAAAGGGGGAACACCTACCCCAGTTGCCGAGTAAAAAGATACTGTCCCCGACCTCCATGCGATGTTACTCAGGGCAGATCTCATCCACCCCCAATGCCTTGCCACTGCAAAGCAGCTTGCAGACTACCTCAGTGACTTCGGCTTAGGTAATGGGCGAGTCAACCACTAAGTTCTCCATCTCTGTGTCAGTGGGATTGAAGAGATCCTCAAAGTATTCCTTCCACTGTCCGATAACATCCCTAGTTGAGGTCAACAGCTCCCCACCTCCACTATAAACATGTTGATGAAGAACTGCTTCCCCTTTCTGAGGCGCCGGACGGTTTGCCAGAATCTTTTTGAGGCTGAACGGTAGTCCTCTTCCATGGTCTCCCCGAATTCCCAGACACGAGTTTTTGCTTACGCAACCACAAACCGCAAATATATATATATATTTTTGTTTTATGCATTTTTAGTTGATTTTGATGTGCTTTTTTTCTGAAAACAGGACTAATTTTAATTTAGTGTCTCAAGTAAATGTATCATAATTTAAAGGGATAGTTCACCCAAAAATGAAAATTCCCCCATTATTTACTCATCCTCAAGACATCCTAGATGTATTTAAATTTCTTCTTTTTTTAGATGAATACAGTCTTTAGTTATATATAAAAAATGTCCTGGCTCTTTGAGGCTTTATAATGGCAGTGAATGGGTGTTGAGATTTCAAAGTCCAATAAAGTGCATCCATCCATTATAAAAAGAACTTGACATGGAGTCAGTGCATTTGTGCAAGAAAAATATCCATATTTTTTAAACTTTATAAACCATGATCTCTAGCTTCCACTAACTGTCGTACATGTGTACACGAGAGAGTGGTGTTCCAGTGGATGATGGCAAACAGAAGCGCAGAGGAGAGAGCAAAACAAAACACAGGTCAACAATTTAAAGTACAAAATGAGAATTTGCAAAGAAAATGTTTTGCAACAAGCCAAATTTTCCTAGTTTTGCTTTGCTTATGTTAAAACTATGTCTTAAATCATCTGCTGGAAGGGCACTCTCTTGTGAACGCATATGCGATAGTTAGCGGAAGCTAGAGATTAAGCTTGATTTCTTACACAAATTTATTTTTTAGCTTTAGGAGGGCCTCTGAGTGATGGATGGAAGCACTTTATTAGATTTAAAAAAAAATCTCAACACCCATTTGCTGTCATTATAAAGCTTTGAAGAGCCAGGACATTTTTAATATAACTCTGATTGTATTTGTCATACACACCTAGAATGGGTTAAGGGTGAGTAAATAATGGGGTAATTGTTTTATTTTGGAGTGAACTACACTCTTAAAAATAAAGGTTCCAAAATGGTGTATTCGCAGTGATGCCATAGAAGAACCATTTTTGGTTCCCCAAAAAACATTTCAGTAAACGGTTCATAAAATAACCATTTTGAAGAGCATTTTAAAAATCTAAAGAACCTTTTTCGACCTTTGTCTGCATTTGAAAGGTTCCATGGATGTTCAAGTTTCTTCATAGAACCATTGATGCCAATAAAGAACCTTTATTTTTAAGAGTGTATACCTTTAAGAAAGTTTAGATATTTGTACTTGAAAACAAGACAGAAATACAAAGTATGAAAATAATTTGCAGTGTACTGAGATCTGAGATCGTTTACAACATTGTTGAGATCTCCTAAATCATTCGAGGAGAGGCGTGTAAGATTACTGAGGTCTTTTTCTTAGGAGAAACATCTGAGAAGCTTCATATCTCCTCCCTCTAATGTCCTCTTTCTCTCTCTCTCGCTCTTCGTCTTCACCTTTCACCTTCTTTTCTCCATCACATTCCCTCATTGCTACATTCTGCAGTACATTCTCATTATTCTTTCTGTTGGCCACTAATATTTATTTGCCTCCCCTCCATTTCTCCCTTTTCATTTTCATCACCTTCCTCTCTTTCTGTCATGTTTATCTCTTTCTTCATCACATCAGTTCTCCACACTTCATCCAACCTGTTCCAAGTAACACAGAATCTCCCTCGTTCTCTGAATAACAGGTCATACAGCATTTGCAGCTAATGCGTTCAAAACTACTGAGTAAATAAAATGCTAAAACCTAAGATTTATAATAAAACATTATTTTTATTACATTAAAACATTGATTGATTGATTGTCCTTCTATTATATCTACAACGCTAGAGTGATCAATCATGAGACCGAACCATAAAAATCAGTTTTGAAACATTCAATTTTTTTATGAGATCTGGTTCTGAAGTTTCTGAGCTGTTATGATCCAGGTCTACAGTTTCTCAGATTGTCTGAGTTTCTCAAAGCTGAGTCAGCTGCTCATGTGTGTGTAGTTATGTGCGTGTTTTGGTAAAAGTGATGTTTTCCTGGACTCTGTTGGTCTGTTGCGCAAGTGAGTGTGTGTGTGTGTGTGTGTGTGTGTGTGTGTGTGTATGTTTGACTGCTGGCTCACTGTGTGTTAAAGGTTTCTGAACTCATTAATGAATTGCAGTAACTAAACAGTCCTCTCTCTCTGTCTCTCGCACTCTTCGTAAAACGCTTATCTGATGGTAAATCAGAACCGGCTCTTCAGTTACACGGTAGTTTTGTAAATCCGGTCAAGTGCTTGTAAACAAATCTGGGATCTATTTGTGTGTGTGTGATTTGTATTTCTGCCTGACCAGATTTATTTAACCACATGCACACAACCAAACAGCGGCCCTGAAAAGCACTTGGATACTTGAGTTACACTTACACTTCAAGAATTGCACTTGTAGGATCTCTTCTTTTCACAAAGTTTACTTTTATTTATCATGTTTGAAATTTGAATGTCTTTGAATTAGCTGTGATTGCTAGTGGATGCATGAGTTGCAAAATTAGGCATATGCGTGTAAGAATTGAGCACTAAAATATACATTTTGTTCATATATTTGATGTTGTACATTAGATTGATTTGCAGAACGTCCTGACCTATTAATAGCTTTTGATTTGTCTTTGTTAGCTTTAATTTGGGTAATTTAATTTAGCTTTCATTTAATTTATTTTAAGCTGTTTTGCTGCGTTAAAACTCTGGACAAACAAGCTATACAGTTCATATTGTAGCATTTTAAATATGTTTAAATGTATTTATTTAAATTTTTTATTTACTGTTATGTATTTTTAAATTACTATTTAAAGAGAACCCTGGGTATTGAGAATTGTAAATTGTATGGCCTAATGTAAATTATGTCATAAATTATGTAATGTAAATCTTTTATGGTTTTACGTTTTTTTTTTTTTTTTTTTTTTTAATTACAGCATTTTATACATATTTTGAATTATGGAGGGTACCATTATTTCAATGGAGTAAAATGGTTGCACTATGTGATTTACTGGTGCTACCTGCTATTTTTACCACAACAAACAAATGAAAATTTAAATACTGATACCATGCCACATTGTGTGTGCTTTTGGTTGTAATTTTCAGTCAAAGGGCAACAAGAGAAATTATTTAGGTCTTCACTGCTTTCCTAGCGATAAAAAGAGGAGAAAAGAATGGAAATATGCCTGTGGATGTATAAAACTTCCTAAAGACCTGCGTCTTTGTTCTTTCTACTTTAGCCCTAATGCCTTTGAGGATTTGGTAGACCACAGTTACTAAAAGATCTTACAAATGGCAGAGACAAGAAACGCTAGATGCCATCCCGGTAGGATGTAAACATATCTAAGCTTATCATGATGCTGCAGCCATTGAAAGAGTTTCGCAGTGCGGATTTCACTCGATATCCGGGGGCGTTTAGACTCCTTTTGGTCAAAAATCAATGGTATGGTATTTAGTTTAAGCTTACACTTTTATCCATCACCACCTATGATTTTTGCAGTAGCTGTGGTCATCAGATCAGTCTTATATTTAAGTGTAGTCTGAGTTTTGTTGTGAAAATATTCAAGTCTTAGTACCTGTAAAGTTGGCAACCTTGATATAAAGTCAGTTCTTCCGAAGTTCACACAGGTGTTCACACATGTTCAACATTATAACTCCTTTATCATTTCAAACCACCAAACGTCGTTTTGTCAAAAGTTTGTATTGCAAAGTGTGTTTTCTATAACTTAATTGACATTTGCTGAAATGTTTGGTTGTGCAATGCAATGAAATTCTCATATTCTGAAGTGTCTGATAGGTGTCCAGATCATTTTTGAAGCCGCTGTCCATCCATTCTTCATTTCCCCTTTACCTCACACCTCTCCTCCCTCTCTCATGTTCTCTTTCTTGTTCTGCTCTCTCTCTCTCTTTAATCTCAGTCCAGACATGCCCAACTGCAGCCTATTAGAATTTTTCTCTTCTTTTTGCTCTCTTTTTTCCTCCCTCGTTTTTCTGTGTTTGTTGTGTAAATGAGATGTAGGAGAGCTCTTTTTCTCCCTCTCTGGGTGTAATAGAGGAGCGATTACCGAATACATTCACATTTTCCTACCATGTGTTAAATGCCAGCGAAACGCCCGTGTGCCCATGGCAGAGAGAAGTGCCGTGCCAGCGAACCAGGGTGTGTGCTGCGTGTTTGTGTGTGGTGTGTTTTTGATTGTCGCTGCTGGATATGTGTGTTAGATCATGTGTTGATCAGTGCATGTGTGTTTGCTCACTTGTTAACCTGTGCCATGTGGTTTTCATGCGTGTACGTCATGTTTTGCATCTTTTGATGCAATACGTCCATGCATGTGTGTGTTGTGTGTGGTTAGTCGTGGGAACTTTACCTCTGCTCACAGAGGCCCAGATGTGGTCCGTGGCGCTATGAAACCTGATGCCCCCCCCTTCAAAACACACACACACACACACACACACACACACACACACACACACTTTTTCTCCCCCACCCATTGCGCCTAGAACTGCATTAAGACACATGTGGAAACAATTCAACCAATGCCCTGAGCAGACGGGCTCATACACACACACATACACATCACATATCAATCACACACACATACACACTCATCACATATACATAACAGACGTACGCAGTCACTGCACATGTGCCACACGCATACACATAAACATACATCTGACACACGTAAGTCTCCACACTTCACTGCAAATGCGCACATAAACATATGAATACAAGAAAAACACACGCTCAGTTTAATCATGCTGTTTTGGACACAAACCACTGAATCGCCTTATAAATCCATATACACGCTTTACCAAGTGAGAAAAACATCTCTTTCTTTAACAATGGCCGCAGGTAGTGTGCATATGCGTGTGTGTTTGAGTTTGTGTGTGAATGTTCAGAGGCTTGAGTCATCTCTCAGTAGACTTCTGTAAGTGAGCACCTCGGTGTCCCACAGGGCTCTGTTTTAGGCCCCTTGTTTTTGTTTTTGCACCTGGTTACAGGGAACTCAAAGTGAATTAACAATCTGCTGATGTGGCCGGGCCCTAATTTATGGGTAAGCTAATGTCTTTTGTAATGTTTCTGAGCAGCTGGCCCAGAAAATGTCTGAACCTTCAGGAGTCTCCACAATCATCCAGAATTAATCCAGAACAGCCGTGCAGAAGAACACACCTAGAACCAGAAAAAGGGAGAACCACCGTCTGGATGATTAAGGAGAGAGACAGTCTACCGTCTGAACCATTCGGTATGCAATTTCTAGCTACATTTCAGGCATTGTTGAGTTCTGACACGTGTCAGTCGCGTGTTGTGCAATTCGTAGTACGCTTCGCATTCACAGCATCATATATACATGGAAGGTTAATTGCTAGCATTAATCTTAACTTCTGTTTCTCTTTTAGCTCAGCTCTTATCTAACTCCTTGACTAGTAACACATTTAATGACACAGCAACGCTTGGAATCTTTAGTGAAATATTATTAAAATTTAAAAACAAGTTTCCTTTTTAAAACACTACCAATCAAAAGTTTTTGAACAGTAACATTTTAAATGTTTTTTTTTTTTTTTTTTTTTTTTTAAAGAAATCTGTTCTGCTCACAAAGGCTGCATTTATTTGATACAAAGTACAGCAAAAACAGCACATTCTTTTTTTTTTTTTTATATTTTTAAATATTTTACTTATTTTTATATTTTTTAAATAGCTGTTTTCCTTAAAAACTTAAGTTAAGCAGCTGCCTTAAAATTTTAAGTTAAATAAACTTAAAAGTGCAAAGTAATTCCAACTCATAAGTTAAATCAACTTAAAAGTATGAGTCATTTTAATTCATTTTGTTGTAGTGAGTTAACATGACTTATGATTTAACTTAAAATTTGAATGCAGCTGCTAAACGTTTTAAGTTGAAACAGATGAAACCTTTTTACAGTGTATGATGGTTTCTACAAAAAAATATGAAGCAGCACAACTGTTTTGAGTATTAAATCAGAATATTAGAATGATCTCTGAAGGATCATGTGGCAATGAAGACTGAAATCTGTTCTGCTCACAAAGCCTGCATTTATTTGATCCAAAGTACAGCAAAAACAGTAAATTCTTTTTTAATATTTTGAAATATTTTTACTATTTAAACATAACTGTTTAAAATATAACTGTTTTCCATTTGAATATATTTTAAAATTTAATTTATTCCTGTGATCATAGCTGTATTCTCAGCATCATTACTCAGTTCAGATGATCCTTCAGAAATCATTCTAATATGCTGATTAGCTATTTGAGAAACATTATTATTATTATTATCAAAAAATGTAATTATATTTAAAACAGCTGAGTTTTTTTTTTTTTCAGGATTCTTTGATGGATAGAAAGATTCAAAGACCAGCATTTATCTGAAATAAAAAGCTTTTGTAACATTATACACCATACCATTCAAAAGCTTGGAGTCAGTATTTTTTTGTTTGTAATTTTATTTTGCAAGGTTTTATCGCTTTAAATTCATCAGAAGTGATGATAAAGACATAATGTTACAAAAGATTTCTATTTCAGATAAATGCTGTTCCTCTGAACTTTCTATTCATCAAAGAAAATAATGTTTTTTGAGCAGCAAATCATTATATTGAAATTGTTTCTGAAGGATCATGTGTCTGGAGTAATGATGCTAAAAATTCATCTTTAAAATCACACGAATAAATTACATTTTAAAATATATTCAAATAGAACAACGTTATTTTAAATAGTAAAAATAAGTAAAAAAAAATAAAAAAATACTGTTTTTGCTGTACTTTGGATCAAATAAATGCAGGCCTGATGAGCAGAAGTGTCTTCTTTAAAAACATTAAAAATCTTACTGTTCAAAAACTTTTGACTGGTAGTGTAGACGTATATATAAAAATTTATTTATCTGGTGCAAATCTGAATTTTCAGCAATCATTCTAACATACTGATTTACTGCTTAAGAAATATTTTTTTTATTATTATCAATATTGAAGTTGAGGTGCCTAATATTTTTGTGGAAACTGATACATTTTGTTTTTCAGGACTCTTTGAATGATAGATGAAATGTTTATTTAAGATATAAATCTTTTATAACAATATAAATGTCTTTAGTGACACATTTGATCAATTTAACATATCCTTGCTGAATAAAAGTGTACATTTTTTATCATATTTTTTTCAAAAAAAAAAAAAAAAAACAGAAACATCTTATTATATGTACAATTGCGATGCATTGGCCAAGCATTCACGACTGTGTCTGCATACTTGCTTAAGGTATGTTGTTCGTCTTACAGAGAGACTGCATTAGGGAAGGGCTGTTTTGATATAGCCAAAAGTGCAGAAACAAGCCAATTTCTGTAATTTAATATTTCAGTTCTTCAACATCTGGAGCTGCGTGTAAAAATGGAAAATGGAGGGATGACAGGGGCATATGACGAGAGAAAGACGAAAATACCCACTCCTCTCTTCAGAACAGATGCTCTAATCTCTGGTCTGAAACACACACACACACATACACACATCAGTCCCACAAGCCATGGCGATGCATTAAACAAACAAACACGCTGACAAACACAACACACGTTTGACGTGTTCATTAGCAGCTGGGTTCTTCTAGTCTCATTGCAGCTGTACTGCATGCAAACACGTGTGTGGTTAATCCATGGGTGATGTGGGGCATAAATACACACACACACACACACACACAAACTTTTGGCAGTCATGTGTAGGTGATCTGGGTGTCATTACTGTTTGGCATCTCGTCAGCACCGATGATGACATTCAGATGCATGCTGTGCGCTTGTGTGCTTGCACTTGTGTTATTGCATTTGTGTGTGCTTGTGCTGTGTATGCTACTTTGAATTGACCAAATGTTCTCCGTAACTGCCGGATCAAGCAGGATTTGCCTCTCTATCTATATGTCTTACTTAGTATTTTTGTCTTGTTTTCCAGTACAAATATCTAAAAAATCTTAAGTCAAGGTACATTTAGAAGGAAAATGACTTCATCCAGAAATAAAACATGCTGAAAATGTACCATCTAATATATAGATGAGTTTGTTTTTTCATCAGAAAAAATTTGAAGAAATTCAGCACTGCATCACTTGCTCACCAGTGGATCGTCTGCAGTGAATGGGTGCCGTCAGAATGAGACTGAACAGTTGATAAAAAAAAAAATCACAATAATCCACATGTAATCCACTCCAGTCCATCAGTTAACATCTTGTAAAGCCAAAAGTTATGTGTAAGAAACAAATCCATCACTAAAACATTTTAACTTTTAAACCTTCACTTCTTGGCAGAATACAAAACCATAAACCATAATAATACTTTCTCTAGTGACAAAGTGTATCTTTAGTTGTCCTCTCATCTATCCACATATTTGTTTAGAACTGTTTTTACTTGTAAACGACGTTTAATCTGTGCATATTTCTCTCTTGATTCAGACAAAACAACTTTTTCACAGGAAGAAGGAAAATATTAGGACTTTTTAACCAGAAGCAATAGTCTGAAGTTGAAAATGTCTTAATGATCAATTTGTTTTCTTACAAACACACTTTCACGTCACAATACATTAATTGATGGACTAAAGCTAAATGGGTTACTTGTGGATTATTATGATGTTTTTATCAGTTTGGACTTTCATTCTGACGGCACCCATTCACAACACCTGTGCAAAACATCTTAAGTCATTGTGCTTCTCATGTAAATGTATCTTGATTTAAGATTGTTTAGATATTTGTTCTAGAAAACAAGCCGGAAATACTCGAGAGGAACAACAGTACTTTTTGCTGTGCTTAATTTACCCCAGTACGACCACCTGCACTGTTGTTCGCAAAAAGACTCATGCATGCGTGTCAAGTTCTGAGTGTATTGATTCAGTGTGTCTTCTGTCACCAACTAAGAGCAGCTGTGTTTGAACAAGTACACGAGAAGACACATACGTTTACAGTGTGTGTATGTGCGCATGCATTGTGTAAACCTCTCGTCACTTTGCGTCGATGCACGTGTGTCCGTATCTTCGATTCCCACTAGAGTCTCCATTATCATGCCTAGAGCTGGAGAGAAATCAAGCCTTTTGTTTGTAATTATAGTGACTTTGAAAGCAAAGGATAAAAAAGAGCGAATGAAGAGAGGGAAAAAAAAGTACTTCAGCACGTCTGTGACATATTAGTCATTTTTTACCGTAATTGTTTTTCGACCCCTCTTCGCCTTTGTTCGCGCACACACACATATGCGTGCTGACAGGCGTGGAGGGAATGTTCTCATGTAGATGAGGTCTTACGCAGTGTCGCAGTGCGTCCAGTATGCGATGTGACTACTTATTGATGAGTGTTTGTATTGGAGGAGTTCTGCTCGAGTTTCTGGGAAGGCCTGAATCCTGAGCTGCATCCTCCCCAGGGTGAGAGCGGATCGGTGGGTACTGCGCTTCTAGAAATCGTTTATTTAGGCTTGGAGTTTCGCTTAAATCACCCTTTGAGGTGGGTGGAGGGGTCAGAGGTCAAGCTAAGGATTTGAGGTCACTCTTAAGGTTAGGAGAGCAATTGAAGGGGAGGACGAGCGAAGTGACATTTTAAAGGGGTTGTTCGACCAAAAATTGTGTCATCATTTTAATCACCCTTATGTTGATTGAAATCCAAGCTCATCTTTTAAATAAAACAAAAATGAATTGGTACTGGGGTTGTTGAGCTACTAAAAGGGTAAAAAGCACCATAAAGATGTATATGGTTTGCAAGTACACTTTTCTTTTTAAGAAATCAATACTTTTATTCATCAAGGAGGCTTTAAATGAATAAAAAGTGACATTTAAAGAGGTTACAAACGATTTCTGTTTCAAATAAATGGTGTTTTGAAGTTTCTATACATCAAAGAAAACTAGTTTCAACTTAAAAAACTTAAGTTTAGCAGCTGCCTTAACATTTTAAGTTAAATAAACTTAAACTTAAAAGTGCAAAGTAATTCCAACTCATAAGTTAAATTAACTTAAAAGTATGAGTCATTTTAATTCATTTT
Source organism: Cirrhinus molitorella (assembly GCA_033026305.1). Classification (NCBI taxonomy): domain Eukaryota; kingdom Metazoa; phylum Chordata; class Actinopteri; order Cypriniformes; family Cyprinidae; genus Cirrhinus; species Cirrhinus molitorella. The sequence goes on from CM065129.1 coordinate 10,551,299, forward strand.
ATTGTGGTGAGTTGACATGACTTATGATTTAACTTAAAATTTGAATGCAGCTGCTGAACTTTTTAAGTTGAAACAGGTGAAACCTTTTCACAGTATATGATGGTTTGTACAAAAAATATGAAGCAGCACAACTGTTTTGAGTGTCAAATCAAAATATTAGAATGATCTCTGAAGGATCATGTGGCAATGAAGACTGGAGTAATAATGCTGAAAATTCAGCTTTGCATCACAGGAGTGAATTACGTTCCCCAGTATATTGAAATAAATCATAGTTATTTTAAGTTGTAATAATATTTCTCAATATTACTGATTTTACTGTATATTTCTTACATAGATGCAGCCTTGGTGAGTTTTAAAAACCCAAACTTCCGTCTTTGTGGACATTTGTTTTCATTTTGAGGTGAACTATCCATTTAAGAACAGTTCTTGGTTTGGTTTTGGTAAATGCGATCTTAAAAGAAGCTTTATATCCTTTGGACTGGTCCAGATATTTATTAGTGAGCCGTAGGGGGTGCTTAATTAGGTTTTAAGAGAGAAAACAACCTCTTCCTCTCGTCTGCTTGTTAAAGGGTTAGTTCACCCCAAAAAATGAAAATTAGCCCATTATGTACTCACCCTCCAGGCATCCTAGGTGTATATGACTTCCTTGTTTCAGACGAATCCGGTCGAAGTTATATAAAACATTATCCTGGCATTTCCAAGCATTGGATGGGCGGGTGTTTCTCTTCATCAGTCCAAAACAAGTCCAATAAAGTGCACCCATCCATAATAAAAAGTGCCTCACACGGCTCCGGGGGGAAGGCTGTGGTGAATAAAGGCTTCTGGCAGGGAATTGATGCATTTTGGTAAGAAAAATATCCGTATTTAAAACGTAATAATCACTTTGATCTAGCTTGCTAACGGGTTGTACACGAAAGCCGCTCCTGGTGGATGATGTAGGACATATGCGTTGGATGAACTTTGTTGGACTTGTTTTGGACTGATGAAGAGAAAAACCCGCCCATGCAATTTTAAAGCTTGGAAATGCCAGGATCATTTTTAATTATTGTATTATTTTATAAATAAATAAAAGTAAAATAATGGGTTAATTTATTTTTTATTTTTTTTTAAGTAAACTAATCCTTTAAGCCGTACTCACACTTCATTTTAACCTTGTGACAAAATTGGCAAACAAAATGTAGTTCTGCAATGAAAACACATCTAAGACTTTTTATTTTTGGGGGGTCTTTTGAGTCACTAGTTTAATCTTCTTCAGCAGTAAATGTAATTTTATTGCATGGACCATTTACAGTTTGTCCAGTGTAGCCACTAGCCAAAACAACTGAAGATGACAAAAAGAGACAATAATCATTTTGTATGTACACTTGAGCAGAAATCCAAACAATATGATTTTCATGGTTTATTAATGGTTAAATCAATGCAGATGGTTCAGTTTATTGAAAGGAAAAACAAACAGATTGAATGATACGGCCTGCTGGACACTGGTAAGCCAGTTGATGGTAATTTGTCTGTGCGTGGGTCACTCATTGGCCCTGCATGCGCGTTAGATAAACACACACTTCGCTGGAAGCTGCGCTCTTTGTTCAACATTTTGTTAACATCCCTGATGTTGTCAAATTGATTGTCAGATTACGACGTTCGGCGCAGTTTTGAAGGTTTCTCTCGCTCATGCACTCAAACAGTTTCAAAGTGTTCCGCTCTGCCAGAGAATGTGACATCATCACATTTTTGAGGCCAAACACACACTTCATATAAATGTAAGAATTAAAATGTAATCCAGACAATAACACACACACGCATGCATATTTATGTGCATGCCGTCTAGTGCACAATAGAGAGCGAGAGAGCATTGCATCCTCTGCTGACTCCTGCTATTGCCCAAGAGGGATTGTTTGTGTGGTTTCCACTGGCAACCAGAAGGGAGTGATGGGTAGGGCATGTACTGGTGATACAGAACTATAATGTTATTTGGCTGTGTGTGTGTGAGAGAGAGTGTGTGCGCACTGTTCTTTGAAGATTAAACGCTAGTGACATGCACGCATGAACTACTGGACTGGAAGTGGAGAATGAACCCTGGTCTCTGCCCTCTCTCTCTCTCTTTCTCTCGCTCCCCCTTTGTTTCTTTCCTCTCTGATGGTTTTACCAGAGTTGTGACTCATTGGGCATTTAGCCATAACATGCGATTCTGAGAGAGAGGGAAGAGGAAAGGTGAAAAAGAGTTGGGAAGAATCGGTTGTGAATGCAGCTATAAGATTTGAGTAGAAAGCTAGATTTTTGCTGTTTCTTAAGAGAATCTGAGTGATGTTGTCTATATAAAATTCACTGCAAAAATCGTCCTACTCAGTGTTTTTTTCCAGTACAAGTATCTAGACATTTTTAAATCAGGTAGTTCAGGTAAGTCTTGTTTTTTTAAAAAAAATGTATCAATTGAGTGAGTTTACGCTTCAAACTCAAAAAATATCAGCCAGTGGGGTCAGAAAAATAAACTTAGTTTATGAGAAAAAAACAAGACTATTTTACTGACTGTTGGCAGATATTTTAAGCATAAAGTTATGTAATTTGATACATTTTTCATAAAACATGACATAAAGCTGCAGTCCGTAACTTTAGTTAAAGGGGTCATATGATGTTGCTGAAAAGAACATTATTTTGTGTATTTGCAGTGTGTTTATGCAGTTTGAGTTTGATTTATACAAAGCTCAGTTGATGAAAATCGAGGTGTTCTTTGATTGGCCAGCTATCCGGTGCGTTGCGATTGGCCGAATACCTCAAGCCTGTGGAGGAAATTGTATTGTATTGTATCGAATTGTAATCCAGAAAGGATTATGCATTTATGAAACACATGTGACTGAAATTAAATGATGTTCCAGTTTTAAATGTGCATCTGATAACAGATATGTGGGATTACACAAGATTTGTATTTTAAAGGGGTCATCGGATGCCCATTTTCCACAAGTTGATATGATTTTTTAGGGTCTTAATGAAAAAACTATAACACATTTTGTTTACATTTTCTCAATGGTAGTGTAAAATCTTTTTACCTTTACCTACCAAAATCATCCCTTTTCAGAGCAAGCCATTTTGGTTTATGTTTCTTTAAATCAGGGGTCTCAAACTCAAATTGGCTGGGGGTCATTGCTGTGACTGACATCTCATAGGAAGGCCATTTTAACATTCAAGCACAACAAGAAAGCGCAACATTTTTGGAAGTGATGTTAGCTCACATTTCTTTTAAACCTCTATACAAACATATTTGTGTTATACTTATTTGTGCCACCTGACCTGCACTCTCTATGAAGACACGGAAGTTTAAGCAAAGGAATAAATGAATTTCTAGCACTGAAAACTCTTGCAGTAGCTCTAAATATACTTAAAATTGCTACTAAATGTATTTAAAATTGCTGTTATGGGAAAGGATGATGGAGATTGATTGGTTGGTTCTTGTCACATGACCCGTGGAGCACTTGCTATGTCTTCAGCGCTCAGATGTCAGGAGTAAATGAGGACTACTATGTCCATTGTTACATCCAACAACAGAACACCTCAATTGCTTAAGAGACATTCTTGTCTACTCCTCTTCTTTGCTTAAAAATGGAGGTTGGGCAGTTCACAGCTCAGTCAGGGCGGGTCTAAGGTAAGACGATCGTGTCAATCAACTATCGTAGGAGCGATTTAACTAGATTAAAAAAAAAAAAATTATAGGGTGGTTGTGTACACACACTGCCAACACACATTTCAGTTCAAACAACATGTAAAAGTGCATGTTGCATCTGATGACACCTTTAAGGAGAACCAGTTCTAAGTAACATAAATTAGCTTTTTAGGTTAAAAGAATAATTTCTTTACATCAAATTAAAATGGTATGACAAATGCGCAGTGCAATGCTGATGTTGTTAACATGAACAAAGTGAGAACAAAGTATAACAGTAATAATATGGACGATTTGATGTGATATGAGCTAAGCGATTGTTATATTTAATCGCCATTGGTAGTGCGATTTATTGTAATGCTTTTTTCCTCAGTTGGTCAGAACAAAAGTGGCAGACATGTTCAGATGACAATATCTGCTGAAACTTCTTATTTGGGTCATATATTCCAAGGCGTAGACTAGAATCTGTGATTCTGAAGTACATCCACACCAGTGCGGTGACTGACAGCCACACATACACCTCAAAACATTAATTCATCGGCCCCTGAAGCCGTGCCAATGCACAACCCACGTAACTAAAGATAATTGCACAAATAACTGCAATTGCAGATTTCAACAGAGATGCCAGCAAAGAAGCGAAACTTACAGACTGCAGCTTTAATAACTTATTTCATTTTGCTTCCAAAGTAAATGTGTCTTGATTTAATCTGAAAGCTTAAACCCTGCATAGAGAGCAATGCAACTGACATGTTTAAGGCCCAGAAAGGTAAGGACATCGTTAGAACAGTCCATGTGACAACAGCTGTTTAACCACAATGTTATAAAGCAATGAGAAAACATTTTGTGTGCAAAGAAAACAAAAACAACAACTTTATTCAACAATTTATTTTCTTCCATGTCAGAGAATGCACAATGTACATAAAACAGATGATTTTAGAAAGAACATTTTGATAGAGAGGATGACTTGCAGTTTTTTGCCCAGTCTTTGCCAGATCCAGACGATGACCTAAGAGAGATGGACGTTCCATGTCAGGACTACCTTTCTGGGCCATTAAACATTTCATCTGCGTTGCTGTCTATGCAAGGTCAGAAAGCTCTCGGATTTAATCAAAAATATCTTAATTTGTGTTCCGAAGATGAACGAACGTCTTGCAGGTTTGGAACGACATGAGGGTGAGTACTATCGCTTTAAAGCAAACACCACTTATAATTCTCTTTCTGTTTCATAGTTGGCCTGTGGTTCTTAATCAATTAGTTTAATAGAAAACATGATTATGTGTCAAGCAGAGGTCGCGATAGACTTTTTCTTTGTCCGTCATTTTGACGGAAAGGATCGTAAAAATTCCGTCATAATTTATTATTACCCGTCATTTTAATTTTCAACCTTAAACTGTGTTTTTAATGCCTCGTTACAGGCAGCCTGTGATTTTTCGACATGCTTGCTCATTGCCACGCTCTGGTTGACCACTCGTAAAGCTTCATTGTGGCTTTGGCTACTTTTAAGATCAGTCAGTGCTGATTTCTGCATCGTGGTGCATCCTCGGACAAATCCATTACTCATTTTAGCTTTTCTACAGATGTCGCAGAACATTTTGCCGCCTTCTCTCCTCAGCCGAGTAAACTCCTGCTTCCACTGAACACGATATTCCCTCCTGAGCTCCCTGCTGCCGCTTTGCTGTGGTTGTCCCGTAACAGTTGTTGTCGGTAACGGTGACTGATCATTTTTGTCCGTTTTTCCTTCATCTTCCTCTGCATCAATTCCTCTTTTTTCACCTTTATTAACAATATCACAACTATTTGGCCTTTTAAAAAAACTTTTCACGCTCAGCTGCCGCGACATTTTGAAAATGTATACAGCGGTGACAAAGACGAGACAATACAAGACAATAGCTAATTAATACGGGGTAATCGCCATCAACTGGAAGGAGTGGGAATTACAGTTATAAATAACAATAGATCGCCCTCAGCGTAATCCGTCAAAATGACGGATGCCCTTCAGAATTTTCCGTCATTTTTAAAAAAAATCTGTCAATGACGGAGAATATTCGGTTAACGCGACCTCTGGTGTCAAGTTTACTCAGCAGAAAATGAGCAGGACTGGTCTTCCACTGGGTCAGTTAGTTTTCCTTTTTTTCCCGTAATTGTTGTCATTCCCTCCAGTAGAAACCGTCTGTCATCTCGCTCTTTTTCTAGGCCGTTCACAGACCAACTGCGTCATTTAAACTCAATTTCTGTCAAGTCTAGATGGAAACATCCACCAGTTACATCGAAACCAGCATCCATCAGCAACTTAAAACATCATTATTGAGTTTCTAGGCCGCTCACAATTATACAAATGTTCCAGATGCCCACATTTACATAGATCAATTAAGACATATTGCAGACTTCCTTTGTTTTTAAATAAAGCTCATTTTAATGACTACACACCAAGTGCTAATCCTAAAAGAAAACATTTACGTTTTCAAAGGGGGGAAAAAAACATTTATTTAATGAATTAATCGTCTTCCAATCGAGTCCAATTTTTCCAAATGTTCCTGAAAGTCTGCACAAAGGAGATTTTGTCAGATTTAGCTAAATTCTAACGACTAATTTTCCCCTAAAGTATAGCTAAGTAAAAACACACACTTTGGCCTCATGTCCTCATCAAACTCCAGCTCTTTCATTCCCCGTTCTTTATTAATCACCAGCTTTTACTCTCATTAAATCTCTGTGTGTGAGCCTACAGGTCTGTTCGGTGTGTTATCACCCAAACACACCAGGGATTACACACACACAGGCAGGTCAGATAACTTTCCCATCTCTCCTCATCTGCTTTTCTCTATTCATCAGGTCTTGTGCTTATTTCTCATTGGTGAATGTGTTGTGCGGGTGAGGATGATGATGACGAAGAGGCTGATGATACAAATCGACTTGTATCAAATCAACAAAGATCACCAGATGACCAGTGCTGCCTCCTTCAGGGAAACAGCGGTACTACAGGATTCTGTCAACAGGTATGTTCAGAATGGCATACTCACTGTGCATGTATTTTCTGTAAGTGTAGAATACCCAAATGACCAATTACAGTAGGCCAGATATGCAGTTTACAATTTAAGCACAGTATATAGACTTAAAAAAAAAAGATGAAGCTGAAGTGTCTAATTTTGTAGTTTCCCACTTTAGTGTCACTTTCTGAAGAGTTTAATACTGCACACATTGCAGCTTCATTTCTACACAAATTTGAAATGCAAATTAACTGTATTTGCTTTCCAGATTCTACCTGGAAGCAACAAAGTTTAATGTTGCATGTGCCAACAAAGTATCATGACCATACATTTTCTTTTTTCCAGACATGTCATGGCCAGGATTTCTAAACTGCCTAAAATATCTGGGTTTTGGCTTTGGTTTCCTATTAACATGCTCAGTCCTCATACATCATATGTATTTGCATCACTTTGTTCTTTGTGGTCCCACCTTCTCATTTGCCATTATTGTCAATTATGTATAATTCCTGTGAACTACTTTTCAATCATTACCTTAAGCATGCATGACAACAATACAAAAACACAGTTTAAAGGGGTCATAGGATGCAAAGTTCACTTTTGCATGTTGTCTAAACATAAATGTGTGTTGGCAGTGTGTGTCTACCCTATAATGATAACAAATCCACCCAGTGTTTTTTATTAAATCTGTAAAAATAATTTCCCCTTTTTAAAATCAAGCCATTCTCGGCTTCTTGTTGGTGTGACATAAGGCCGCTCCCACGATAGATTGACACAGCCATCTTACCTTAGACCCTCCCTGAGTGAGCTGTAACAGTCCAATCGCCATTGTCTCGATGCCGGAACAGGAATGTAGACAAGAATGGCTCCTAAGCGATTGAGGTGTTCTGTTGTTGGATGTAATAATGAACACAGTAGTCCTCATTTACTCCCGACATCTGAGCCGCTGAAGATGGAGTGGATGACTTTTGTTTGTGAATGGAATGTGCCTCACGATCTACATAAATGCGTTCGCGCAAATAATCTGTGATTCAGCTTCAGTTTTTTTTGTTTATTATTAATCTTTGCAATCGCCTATGCTAATAACGTTCTAGTTAGCAAGTTTTCCGGCTAAATGTGCTAAAGTAAACAAAGCTTTGTCACTCCACAGAGAGAAGAGAGGGGCGGGTGAGCAGAGCTTATTTGCATTTCAAGGAACATGCAATAGAATCAGTTGATTTTTTTTTTTTTTTTTTTTTTTTTCCTGCAGAGCTGATTTTGACACATCAAAAGGGTGTTTTTTTTACACTACTTTTGAGAATTTTTAACCAAGGTACAGTATCTCACAAAAGTGAGTAGACCCCTCACATTTCAGCAACCATTTTAGTATATCTTCTCAAGGGACAATACTATAGAAATAAAACTTGGGTATATTTTAGATTAGTCAATGTGCACCTTGTATAGCAGTATATATTTATTGTCCTCTGAAAATAACTCAACATACAGCCATTATTGACAGAATAGCTGGCAACAAAAGTGAGTACACCCTAAGTGAACTTGTCAAAACTGTGTCCAAAGTTAACAACTGTGTTAACACCATTGATATCTAGCACTGCTTTAATCATCCTGGGCATGTAATTGACCAGAGCTGCACAGGTTGTTGCTGGGTTCCTCTTCTACTCCTTTATAATGACTTCACAGAGCTGCTGGATATTAGACACATGGTGCTTCTCCACCTTCCTCTTAAAGATGCCAAACAGGTGTTCTAGAGGGTTTAGGTCTGGAGACATACTTGGCCACTCCATCACCTTCAGCTTCCTCAGCAAGTCAGTTGTCATCTTGGTGGTGTGTTTGTGGTCGTTATCATGTTGGAAAACAGCCATTTGGACCAATTTCTGAAGAAAAGGCATCATGTTTTGGTTCAGAATGTAGAGATTCCATGTTTCCCTCAATGAACTGCAGCTCCACAGTACCAGCAGCACTCATGCAGCCCCAGACCATCATGCTACCACCACAATGCTTGTCTGTAGGCAAGACAGTTTTCTTGGTACTGCTCACCAGGGCATTACCACACATTCTGGACAACATCTGAGCCAAGCAAATTTATCTTAGTCTCATCAGACCAGGACATGGTTCTAGTATTTCATGCTGTTGGACAGGTTGTCTTCAGCAAACTGTTTGCGGGCTTTCTTCTGAGCCAGCTTCTGAAGAGGCTTCCTCCTGGGATTGCGCCTTTGCAAACCAACTTGTTGCAGTGTGCGGTGTATGGTCTGAGCACTGACAAGCTGACCTTCTACTTCTGCAACCTTTAAAGCAATGCTGGCAGCACTCAGCTATTTTGACAATAATGTCTGTATGTTGAGTTATTTTCAGAGGACAGTAAATCTATACTGCTATACAAGCTGCATATTTGACTATGCTAAAATATATCAAAGTTTCATTTCTATAGTTTTGTCCCTTGAGAAGATATGCTAAAATGGTTTCTGAAATGTGAGGGGCGTACTCACTTTTGTGAGATACTGTATAATATAGACTTTTCATTAGACCCTAAAGAATCCCTAAAGAAGACCCTAAAGAATCATATCAGCTTGTAAAAAATGTCCATCAGATGACCCCTTTAAGGTCATTTAAAAATCCTGCCCAGGATATGTCTGGAAAAAAGAGCGTATGGTTACCCTAATGCATCATACGACTGTTTATTATTGCATACTGCATGCTGTTTTCAAATATTATTTTAAAAACTCAAATGCAGTATAGAGTGTAGTGTGCAGTATGCAGCAAGCACTAGCATTCCCTTCTGAACATTGCCAGCATTTCATTACAACACACAAATTGTGCTGTTCAAGCCTCACTGATGTGCCGGTCACGGTTCTTTCTGTTTGCAGGAAATCTGGGAATGTTACATTGGACCTCATGAACTTTGACTAGTATTCAGTGACACCGTTGGACGGGCCTGTGATCTGGTTATGTAACCAGATCTGTGATTGGTTAAATGTGACCCTAAGGGAAATTGCGGATCTGTCATTGATATGAGTGGCCCCACCCACCTGTTAAGAATTTACTTTGCTCAATATGTGTGTGTGTGTGTGTCTGTCTGTTCCAACATGTCTATGCCGTTTTTTGCGGGAATTTTATAATCTTGTCCTGGAATACATGTTCTCGTCTGACACCCTTTTTTCTCCTTCTTCTTTTTCTCGTTCCCCTCTTTGACAGCATTAATATGTTCAGTAGATCACATTACACTTTCTCCCTATCCATCTTCTCGTGCCAAACTTCTCTTTCTGCAACCTTTCTTTTTCTTTCTCTGCCCCTTTTTTCCAGTGGGACTCTTTCTATCCCTCTCTTTTTCTGTCTCTTATGTATACATATTCTCACAGACATACTTGCGTTTTCTCACGAACACACATGCGCTCCTCTCCAGGCCTCTCAGGTTGCTGCCATTTTCCATTTTTGAGTGTTCAGTAATAATAATAATATTAACGTGTGTGTAAGAGGTGTCGGGGCTGCCAGTCTCTTATAAATATGAGCCCTTTTCACTGGCAACCCGAGACCCCAGACCCGCCTTACGCCCGTTTACACAGCTGAATAACATGTGTAAGAAACTCTCTTCTTCTTTCTCTCTGTCTTTATTCTTCCATCTTACCCTCTCCCAGACAGAAACACCTCTCGTCTCACCACACCCAGCATTTCCATTTCCACTCTTTTCTTTGTCTGTTTGTCATGAATTCATTTGCTCTTTCTCTCTCTCTCTGTCTTGCTGTCAAATTCTTACTCTCATAAAGAGTATTCCCCCCATTTTCCAGTTTTTGGTTCACTTCCAAATCCCTGAGCTCTACCTACACAGGCAGTATTTTAAGGCATCATAGGTGCACTGCAGCAATAATTTTCTTACGTATTTTACAAATATCTAAACATTCCTATATAAACATACATTTACTTGTGAAGCAAAATAATACTCACTCTTGATTTCAGGGGAGAAAACCATCAGAATTAAGTGAGGCTACGCTGAAATCGTGAAAATATCTTAAAATAAATTATGAAAAATAATTCAAATGGATAAAAAGATTATTTTTCTTTCACAAGTAAATATATCTCAATGTAAGAATCTTCAGATATTTGTAATGGAAATGCAGACAAAAATACTAAAGATGAAAGTTACATTTTGCAATGTAAGGGAGCATAAATATGCTGCTTTAAAAACAATTGTTCAGTATAACAAAATTTATTTATTCATTATTCAGTTTATTCATTAAGCAGAATGCTAGAACTACCTGTATAGCAGTAGACAGCAAGACAACTCACTAGGTTTTGGAACGGAGTCTTTCTCTTTCCATCTTTGCAATATTTTATAGTCTGTCTCTCTCTTTCTGTCTCTCCCCATTTCTCGTTCACATCTGGTGCAGTAATTACAGGTTATCACCCCACAGGGGGTGTTCGCACACACACACACAGGCCGCTTTCTGGTTCATGTACCCGTAGGAAAGAAAAATCACAAATGAGATCTCTTTAATATCTCAGTTGTTTCTTCTAAGCAGAAAATTAGACACTTTCTCTACGCTCCTGCTTATGTTTCTCTTCAGTAAAAAAAAAAAAACCCAGGAAAAATGTCAAACAGATAAATAAGATTTAAGATTTAACTAGATACTAAATCAAAATGCAGTCAAAAAGCAGATATTTCACTGTGAACTCAAATGATCATTAAATTCTTACTGTATGTCTCTATACTGTTACTGTCAATAATTAACTAATTAATTAGGATACGTCTTTTTGCTTTAAGGCAAAACTAATTTCTTCTAGGTTGTGGGAGTTTCTGTACCTCAAAATGTAAAGCATAATGTTTGCAACACCAAGGTCAGGTTTGGCATCCTGAGAATGCATGAACATCTATGTATATCATGAATAAAGTGGACTTTGGATAAAAGCTTTTATTAATGTTCTTTTACAGAGCCGTGGGACTTTGTGGAATCAGTCTCATTCTCAAACACCTGCCAATCAACTGAGCTGTCTGAAGACTCTATTTCATACAGGTGTGTGGAAAAACCATAGCAAACAGGAAACTCAGCATCTGTGTCTGAAGGTTCTGCTTATATTCTGTGGTCTTTGCTGCCCTCTTTTGGATGGCGCGATATATTATTAGAACATTAAATGTGTGACCCTGGACCACAAACCCACAAACCCAGTCTTAAGTAGTATGGGTATATTTGTAACAATAGCCAAAAATACATTGTGTGGGTCAAAATTATCGATTTTTCTTTAATGCCAAAAATCATTAGGATTCCAGATTTTCATATAGTCCTATTCAAACAAACCACGCATCAATGGAAAGCTTATTTATTTAGCTTTAAGACTAATATATCTTAAGTATGAATAGATCAGAAGTATAATTCTCAGTTTAAAACAAACTGACCCTTATGACTGGTTTTGTGCTCTAGGGTCACATGTAAACTTTCCGGTTTAGTCTTACAAATGCAGTAGTCCTATTAGGTGGTGATGCTGTACTACTATATTATATAAAGTGGTTCTAGAAAGTATTTGCATATTTAAATCAGACTTTAGAATGCATAAATGCCATTGCATATGATAATAAAATATGTGTTAAATGCTGCACCAACTTTTCTCCCTTCTCTAAAAGTCTTTAGGTATCATAAGGACTTTTACACTGTTACAGTGTTTACGTGGTCACATTTACATTTTACAAAAAAGATCTATTTAAAAACAATTAGCCTAATCAAAGAATCCTGAAAAAAATGTATCCATGAAATGTGAAGCACTTCATATGTCAAAAACATGTATAATAATCAGAAATGTTTCTTGGGCAGCGAATCAGCATATAAAATGATTTCTGAGGGATCGTGTGACACTGAAGACTGGAGTAATGATGTTAAAATTCAGCTTTGCGTCACAGGAATGAATTAAGTTATAACATATATTTAAAATGAAAACTAAGCTGTAAAACTACATATGTCCATTAGATGGTGCACTAAGACCGTGTAAATCCCTCTGTAAGTGTTGTATTTAAACAGTTTTATTAAAACCTAGCTAGGTTTTATAATAGGCTATAATCATGAGTTATCACCGCGCGTTTTAATGGTTGTTGTTTTATTGTAATATGCTCACCGTCTTCAGTTTCGAAGTGTCACAGTTTCAGTTTTTGTTGTTAAAGCGTTGGACTTCCGCGTTTACAGTGATTCTAGTTAAAGAACCTGTTCAGTCTTGCGCTTCTCGTGTTGGTTTAGCTCAGTGGTTACTTCAACTCAAAAAAAGTAGCTCATGGTCGACGGGTCACCGACGTCCAGAAATCAAACCACGGGCTCTGTCCAGCGTTTTGCATTTTTGGAGCTGTTAAAATCTTGGTCTTCCCTTCACTAACTTCATATGTTTTTGATCGCAGCACGGAGGGTCAATTATAGACTATAAAACAGCCTGAAAAAACTATTTTAATTTAGTGCGTGTAAAATCGCCAAAAACCTCACCTCATTTGTAAAACTGGTATAATGGTAAACATAGTTTAGGGTTAGGGGTAGGTTTAGGTTATAAATGTATAACTATCTGTAAAACAACAGAAGTCTATAATTTCTATTCATATAAATGAATAGAATTCATTTGTATAGCTAAGTAAACGTGCGTATGTGTTTTCTTACATCGATACCTCTAAATTAATAATCCATATGCAAGAAAAGTAAAACTAAGAATATAATTAAGTTGTTATTGTTAAATTTACGCTTAAGTAGGCCTAAATAAAATCACATTATAGGCCAGATCGAAGTAGTGTCAGTAAATAGTGAGTCAAAAGTTTCTGCTGTGGATTTGTTGTGCGTCGTGTTGATTTCTTTGTCTTAAAGGCCGTTTTCATAAGTGTTGCTCTTGCGTTGGTATAGCTCAGTGGTTACTTCCGACCCATATAAAGTCCACCTTTCATGGCTATCGGGCAACCGGTGACCGGAGATCGAACCACGGGCACTGTCCAACGTTTTGCATTTTCAGTATTAGTTTTGCGTGCACAGTTGGCAAAAGTGAACCGGGGTTTTTCCTCCTAAATTGGTTTGTCTATGCTAATAATTATTAATTTGTCAGACGAGTAAAATTTGAATATTGCAGCTCACCGTGTAATGTACTAATTTTATATTGGTTATTTGATAGTAATATTTTACGAGTGTTATGATAACGTTGGTCAGATCGCGGCTAGTTTTTGATTTCAAAAGGTGAACTTTAAGGTGTTGAAGTATTTTTCATAAATGTCAGGTCAGGGCAAGCTGTCGTGTTTTAATAAAATCAAAAATTATGAAATGTACTAATTAATAGCTATATGTTGGCTCGATATTAGCTATACTGTGAAAAAAAAAAATCATGAAACGGCAAACCGTTTCAATTGTAGCCAAAGAACTTACGTTAGTGTGTGTTCCTATTGTGACATTAAGTCAGTTTTCAGTCGTTTGCTTTCGCGTTGGCTTAGCTCAGTGGTTACTTCCGATTGACCAAAAGATCACCAGCTCCTGGCTGCCGCGAAATCGGCGACCGGAGATCGAACCTCGGGCGCTGTCCAACGTATTTGTACTAGGCAATGTGATGCCATGAGATCTTGCTGTTTTGTCATTCAATGATTTTTATTATTATTATTATTAAACTTAAATCTCATGTTTTCACGTCTTGCATATTTAAAAGGCGTCTACATTTTTACTTTGTAATTTATAAACTGACGTAAAATCAAGATGTAAGACAGGAGATATTTTTAACTGTCATATTATTCTATTGCTATTTTTACCCGTATTTGAAAAACGCAATGCAAATCAGATTTAATTTCAACACAAGTTTCAATTTTTGGTGGTGTAACACCTCGACATAAACAACAGATGGGGCTCAAAGATCATTTTTGAAACTCCAAACAGCCGAGAAGCATAGGGCAAGCTGTCGTGTTTTAAATATTATAAAACAAAGACTATAAAATGTATTAATTCTAAAAATATATCGGATTGGTATTTTATGTTCCCTTTTACACAATTGCTTAATTATGTGTTATTTTTAGGCCACTGTATTTGTCGCTGAAGAGTTTATGCTAAGCTGTTAAATGGCGTGTTATTTAAAGACGATTTTCAATAGGGGCGCTCTTGCGTTGGTTTGGCTCAGTGGTTACTTCCGATTGTTACCAAATCACACTCTCAAGGCCGCCTCGGCGGCCCTGGATCGAACCTCGGGCACTGTCCAACGTTTTTATGTTTGATGCCATGAGATCTTGCTCTTTCGTCAGTCAATGATTTGTAATAATTTTAGTATCCTATAAAGTTTCTGTATTAAGCTTAAATCTCATTGTCTTCACATTTTTTATTTATTTTTTTTTTACAACATGCATCAGTCAAGTTTTTGGGCATAAAATTTGTAATGTTTTTTTCTTTTTAAAGAAGTCTTTTCTGCTCATCAAGCCTGCATTTATTTGATCCACAATACAGCAAAAGCAGTAATATTGTGAAATATTTATAATATTTTAAAACAACTCTTCTATTTAAATATATTTTATAATGTTATTTATTCCTGTGTTTTCAAAGCTGATTTTTTAGCATCATTACTCCAGTCACATGATCCTTTTGAAATCACTGTAATATTTCAATTTGCTGCTCATAAAACATTTATTATTGTTAGTATATTGAAAACAGCTCAGTATATGTTTTTTTTAAGGTTTCTTTGATGAATATAATAATCTAAGAACATAATTTATCATTTATAATATATTGGAAGACTGGAGTAATGATGCTAAAAATTTAGCTTTGATTAAAGGAACATTTTTAAATATACAAAATAATAATTATTTTATTTATTTTTTAATAGTAAAAATATTTCACAATATTACTGCTTTTGCTGTATTTTGGATCAAATAAATGCAGGCTTGGTGAGCAGAAAATACTTCTTAAAAAACTACCAAACAATCAAAAAAAAAAAAAAAAAAACATTACAGATCTTACTCCCCAAAAACTTTTGACTGGTAGTGTATGTCCTTTTTTTTTTTTTACAAAACCGACGTGAGAATTAAGATGTAAGACATAAACGAATATGATTATATAGCCATTTGTACATTTATTTGATAAAAATAGAGAAAACAAACTATTTATTTCTAATTGTTTCACTTCTCTTTATTGTAACACCTCGAAATGAACAGCAGATGGAGCACAAAGATCATTTTTGAAATCCGGAACAACCGAATAGCATGAGGAATCATTTATAATACATACATACATATATATATATATATATATATATATATATATTAAATAGCCTACGTTTAATGATATGTATATATATATATATATATATATATATATATATATATTTTTTTTTTTTTTTTTTTTTAAATATATTTTGTTTCAAATATATTACTGACTGCCTGATTATATCACTTAGTTTATCAGTCATTTATTTATCTTTGCATTTATTATATAAAGTAGACTGAAATGGGTGAAATCTCACAACAACAGTGGTGTATGAGTCTAGACTTTACTTTCTGATGTCTTTTGTTAATGTGATTTCATTCTTTTCAGTCCCTGTGTATTCTATTCTCTATGCCTAGAAGATGTATAAAGGCCATCTCTTTCTCTGTCATCATTTCTTTTCGTCTGTCTCTCTTTTCTTGCTAAAGTATTCAACAGAGACAGACAGGGGTTTTGCAAGGTTACCGTGAGTGAGTTTAAATGGAGCTTGTGGTGAAAGTAATGGCACTCTCGCGCCCCGTGGACAATAAGCCGGCGGATGAAACGGGGCTTAAGGGCTCGTGTAATGCATGTTAATGTGACGGGCACCGTGAAATGCGCCGGGGATTATTTATCCAAAAACATTTGTATTCTTCTGTTGAAGAACGGCTGATCCCGGATAGCCGAGCACTAATCCGTCTCTCCGTTAATTAAAAAGAAGTCGAGAGCGGAGGAACTCCTGTTTTTTCAAATGTAATCATTTCTGCTGGAGCTTTACCATCTGCTGGAGGTTAAGTCTGACAGCAGATTGTATTCTGTGGTTATTTAAACCTGGGTGGAGGATTTCACCTCTCTACAGAGATAAGATGGGTCAGAGGAGGCCGAAATATATGCGAAAAATATGCCTGCTGAAAGAAAGATTTAAGTGGTTTGCTGGACTCAGTTTATGATGGCATGGTCAAGGTCTAGTCTAGTCTGACAAGCCTGTTGGCCATCTAAAACTAGCAAATCACCTTAGGCTGGTTTAATGTATTTTTTCCCTATTTGCCCCAGCAGGGTTCTTCCCTCATCCCTCAAGATGTGTCTATAGTAAACTAAAAACTCTAGGAATGTGTGTGTGTGTGTGTGTGTGTGTGTGTGTGTGTGTGTGTGTGTGTGTGTGTGTGTTTGGTGTAGGCCTGCTGTGAGGGAGAGACTGTGTGTCTGAGAGAGAAAGAGTCGTGCGCGTTCTTAATTAGAACATTCCTCTGAGGATGCTTCTGGGGAGCGCGCATCATCGACTGGTGAGGATTATCCATGAAAATTAAAGATTAGATTTGGGCGAACATGTGTCACTCTTTCTGAAGACATGATTCGGATTTGTCCCATCAAAACAATAACTTCCAGAATCCATAATCTTATAAGTCACTCGATCTGTTTTGTTGCATAGGATCATATGCGAAACTATGTCAGTATTAATATAGCTGCTGTTCACAATAACTTACATGACTATCTGGTTACGTATCCGTGATCCTTAAGACATTGAAAAAGGCCAGGAATCATTGTATAATCTATATATATATATATATATATATATATATATAACTGTCTCGCTTATCTCAGGGTGATTACGCGCGCCCGGTAGCTCGCGAGTTAAACGTGTCGGTATAGTGATTATGCTCCGTGCTCTCATGTCGCTGTCCGCCAATACGATTCCTCCCCACCACACACACACACACACACACACACACACACACACACATCACCTCCCTCTCTCGTCTCACACACTCCTCAAAGCGTCTAACACACTGGAAAATCAAAGCGCTCGCCTCTTCTGCTCACACACTGCCTGCGCTGCGCGCAAAGCGCACAACCCAAGAGAGACTCCAAGTTTGCTGCGAATTTCCATTCTGTTGTAAATCGACACATGCACGGTTAGATTATTTTTTATTCCACTTTGGATAACAATGCAAGTGTGTATTGTGTACCTAAATTGTTTTCCAAAAACTGTTTGACAAAATCTTTCACAACTGAACATGAGCCTTCTCTGTGAAAGCAGCTGAAAATACTTGATTTTTAAGAAGATGGACCGGAGGCTTCCGAGGAGGAGATGGACGTTGGCAGATCAGGTTGTGTGCCTGCTCCTCTGTGCGTGCGCACTGGACCGGGTTTTGGCGCAGATTCGCTATTCAGTTCCCGAGGAGTTGGAGCACGGGGCTTTCGTTGGAAATATCGCAGAGGACTTGGGCTTGGACGTGGCCAAACTGTCTTCACGCAGATTCCGGATTGTATCCGGGGCTAGAAAACAATATTTAGAAGTGAATTTGGAGAATGGAATTCTCTTTGTGAACGAGAAGATCGACCGCGAGGAGCTATGCGAACAAAGTCCCGTTTGTTTCTTGCACTTGCAGGTGGTCATTGAAAGCCCTTTGGAACTGTACCGGGTAGAAGTGGAGATCTTGGACGTGAATGATAACGCACCTAGTTTCCCGTGGAGCGAGTTTAATCTAGAGATCACAGAGTCTGCTGCGCCGGGCTCCCGGTTCCCGCTAGAGAGCGCGCAGGATCTGGATGTGGGCTCGAACTCTCTCCGCTCATACTTGCTGAGCGCCAATCAGCACTTCGTGCTGGACATTCAAACGCGTAACGACGGCAGCAAGTTTGCAGAACTCGTTCTGCAGTCGCCGTTGGATCGAGAGCAGCAGAAGACGCACGAGATGGTGCTCACGGCCGTGGACGGTGGCTCGCCGTTGCGCTCGGGCACGGCTCAGATTACCGTAACTGTGCTGGACGCGAATGACAACGTGCCGGTGTTCGACCGCTCCGTATACCGGGTCAGCTTGGTGGAGAACGCGCCTAGAGGCACGCTTGTGCTCAAACTGAATGCCACGGACTTGGATGAAGGTGCAAACGGAGAGATCACCTATTCATTCAGTGGGCACGCGCCTCTGAAGGTGCGCGAGCTGTTCAGCGTGGATTCTCACTCGGGTGAGATCCGGGTGAAGGGAATCGTGGACTACGAGCGGGCCAGCGTGTACGAGCTCTACGTACAGGCGAAAGACAAGGGTCCCTCAGCCGTGGCCGTGCATTGTAAAGTGCTGGTCGATATTCTGGACGTGAACGACAATGCGCCCGAGGTCATATTAACCTCTGTGTCAACACCTGTTCAGGAGGACGCGCCTCCGGGCACGGTGATAGCCGTGATCAGTGTAATGGACCGCGACTCCGGAGAGAACGGGGCTGTGGATTGCCAGATTCCCGGAAATGTTCCGTTTCAGCTGCACTCCTCTTTTAAAAACTATTACACACTCGTGACCAGCGAGTTTCTCGACAGAGAGTCTGTCTCTGAGTACAACATCACTCTCACGGCGAGAGATCTGGGCTCGCCTCCGCTGTCCACCAGGAAGACGATTCTGGTTCAAGTGTCTGACATTAACGACAACCCGCCGCGCTTCATTCAGCCCTCGTACACTGTATATGTGACCGAGAATAACGCCCCGGGCGCTTCCATTTGCTCGGTGACCGCATTCGATCCGGACTCTAATCAGAACGCCTATTTGTCCTACTCCATCCTGGAGGGTCAGATCCAGGGCATGCCGGTGTCCACTTATGTCTCAATCAATTCTGATAACGGCAACATCTACGCGCTGCGCTCTTTCGATTATGAGCAGCTCCGGAACTTTCAGATCCGCGTCCAGGCGCAGGACGCCGGTTTCCCGCCGCTTAGCAGCAACGTGACAGTCAATGTGTTCGTTTTGGATCAGAATGACAACGCGCCGGTCATCCTGTCCCCGCTGCCCAGAAACGGCACTGTTGCTACTGAAATGGTGCCCAGGTCGGTGGACGCTGGGTACCTTGTGGCAAAAATCACGGCGCTTGACGCGGACGCGGGGCAAAACTCTCGCCTGTCATATCAGATGCTGCAGGCGACGGATCCCGGGCTCTTCAGCGTGGCTTTATACACCGGGGAGATCAGGACGATCCGCCGCTTTGTAGACAAAGATGCCATCAGGCAAAGACTCGTCATACTTGTCAAGGACAACGGGCAGCCGCCGCTCTCGGCCACCGTGTCCATCATTCTGTCGGTGGTGGACAGCGTGCCAGAGTCGCTGTCCGACTTCGGTGACCTCTCTCTCAGCCCCCAGCCCCCGTCTAACCTCGCGCTCTATTTAATCGTGTCACTGAGCACCGTCTCGCTCATCTTCCTCGTGGCCATCATCGTCCTGGCGGCCGTGAAATGCTACAAAGACCGCGACTCCCTCGGCGGTTACGCGCTCTCCTCACTCGGTGCCGCTTGCTGCAGCTTTGAACCGGAACCGCCCGCCGAGGTGTTCAAAAAGTCTAATCTCAACCTGCAGATCTCCACCGGCGCCAAAGTGCCCACGAACTGCGTGGAGGTAAACAGCAATCCTGGAAATCTTTCTCAAGCTTACTGCTACAAAGTGTGTTTGACTCCCGAATCTGCAAAGAGCGACTTTATGTTTCTCAAGCCTTGCAGTCCCGGCACGCCGAGAAATAACGCGGCGAGAGGAGCGGATAACCTGGCGCTGAGCTCACAGAGCCGCTGCTCGTCCGTAAACAACGGAGCGACTACACCGAACGAGGTAAAACTGCATTCACCCTCTTTCTTAAACACCAACTTGCTCATTGAGTTTGTGAGGTGATCTTTATTTTTGAGTCACTTTCGTGAAGGGCATATTTGTGTACATAAGTGTGCACTATGTAGGTGAATGAGCTGAATTGGCTATTGATTAGCTATAAATACACAAAAGAAGAACTGGAGGACCCTAATTATTTGACAATAAATATGTAATACCTCTAAAGTCAATCAATGACCTTGATTGAGAGTGAACGAGCGTCTCTAGACAGCAGCATCTTCCTGAGAAACGGAGGACAATGCGCGTCTTTTAGCACTCTAGCCAGTTTATCCTTTGTTTATGTGCTCTCTCTGTCTCTCTCTCTTGCTATATACATTCTTCTCTCTGAAATGTTGCAAAACGGAAATGTACACAAAAAAAAAAAACATTGTTTTTTATGCTTCTTTGTTGTTGTGATCATCTTAAAATATCAACAGTCTGTCTCTAACCTTCAACAGGAGAAGCTTTTAGTTCTCTTCTACTGCATTTAGGCACAGACATTCTTTGTCAACTGTATATCAAGGGCGCGCACACACATACATACACAAGCTAATTATCCGGTACACAATGGCACACGGACGCGGACTGGTTTCTTCCATAATGGGGCTGGGGAAATGAAAGCATTAGGGAGCGAGCAGGAGCCGATGGAGACGTGTCGCGCCTGTAGATTCTGCCACTTTGCCCTCATAGAACGAGAGCGAGGCAGAAACTGTGTGTGTGTGTGTGTGTGTGTGTGTGTGTGTTCTGTTAATATCCACTAGGTGGAAACGTCAGGCTGTAAAATGTAAACGTGCCCACTTCGGTTATTATTCAATTGTCAGGGTGACCTATCGGAGAGCCAGCGTGTCCTTGCCTTGGGTCAGTGAACTTCTTATAGTGTGTGAGGAATAAACTGTAACATGCATAGAATCTGTGGCCTTTATGTCTTATATAGAAAATTCATGAAAGCCTCTTTTATACTCCCGATTTTCCTACTGGGCAGGTCACTGGCCAACACATTTAGGACAAATTCTGCCCTTAGGGGTATAACCCCCCCCCCCCCCTCAAACCAATGTACAACTCTTCCGTGCTGGCAGAGTTACTTACAGGATTTCTTCTGGGAATATATTAAAGCTGGAAAATTCTGTATAAATTCACCAGAGCTGCAGCGGAAAATGCAAACGCACGAGAGTTTCTAAAATAAAACGAGAAATTAAATTAAATTGAATTCGTCGGACAGTTAAATGCGTTTTCGAAATTAATTTCCTGCCCGCTGCGGTTTCCTTTGAAGATTAAAATCGTATGTCGGTGTTCTAATTATCTACGGAAGGTATTTTGAAGAACGGTTCTAATAATAAGCTTACATGGCGCTCTCCTTATGAAAGTCTCTAAGCGAATTAATAGAGCGTGGAATCCATACTTTCTCTCTCTCTTTGACATGGAATAAATAACACCCCCATTCTCCTCCTCCTCCTCCACCTTCTCCACCCCCGCCGCATCTCTAAGGATGAAAGAGAAGACCGTGACACTACAGTCATTGCTCAAGGCACCACAGCTCCGAAAGAAATGACGTGCATTTCACACTTTTGGCCACAAGGAGGCATACAAGATTCTTTTAACGCCTAATATAATTCAAAGTGTCCGTGGACATATGTAGCATTTTTTTTGTTTTTTTGATCTCAAGAGTTTCGTGTTATGTGTTATGAACAGATCTGATTTTTTTATTGTTCTATGTGTTGCAGTTAAAACAAGCAAACACTGACTGGGCTCTTACCAAAAATCAAACTTCCTCTCTGAAAAGGTAAGGTAAACTCAAGTTTACTTGTCTCTGAATAGGGATACACTATAAACGTTGTGTTTTTAGTTAATAGTAGTATAATATAATACAAACCATGCAATCCAAGCTCAAACAATAGCACATGACGCAAAAAGTCATATGCAAATGTAAACACTAGAAGTCAAACTCGTGCATTTGCATTTTATGGGTTAAAATTATTTTTTTTCTTTTATGCAAACAATTATATTAAGTAAAGATCTTGTTCCATGAAGATATATTTTCTACTGTAAATAGTAATATGCACTGCTAATAATTTAATTTGTAGAACTTTAAGGCGATTTTCTAAGTATTTAGATTTTTTTTGCACCCTCAAATTCCAGATTTTCAAATAGGTGTATCTTGGCCAAATATTGTCCTATCCTAACAAACCATACAACAAAATGGAAAGCGTATTAATTCAGATGATGTATACTTAACCTTATGCTTTGTGGTCCGGGGTCTTTTTCTATTAAATACATTGTCAGATGTTCCCAAATTTTATTTTTTCCTTTAGAGTTGGTAGGCACAGTTCTTTCATGCATGAAATCTGGAGTATCAGAATATCTCCTTATATCTCAGACTGGCCTAATTTCCCATCATCTGTTTGCAGTTGTAACTCTATAAACATGGATGGCACTCTGATGCGTAAGGCCATGCAGGCCGAACCAGAGAATTATATGGGTCAAATGGCTGCCGGACAGTACTGGACCTGGGGAACGCGCTCAAGAGGTACAGCTATACTTTGTCACATTATTTGACCCTACTTATTTTTTGATTATTTTATGTAATTATCTGACATGTTTCTAAGTGAAACAGAATATTCAACAAGGAAAAAGTGTCGGAGCGAGAATTACTAAAGGTATTGTCTTCATGAAAGCCAGTGAACAAAAATAAAAACCATCACATGGCCATATCACCTTGCCTCTTTATGTTTGCAATGTGGTTGTTTTAAATGTTTAATTAATTTTTGCAACCTGTTCAAATGAGTCAACAGATGTTAAAAATCACAGGTGATCTGATTTGTATTCAGATTCAAGGTCCAAATCTGTTTTATTTGTGTGTAATAGTCAGAAATATATTACTCTGGCCTTGTTTGATTTGTGGATAAATGAGAAATTACTTGAAGAGATTTCCATGATTTGTTTGGCAGCATAAATTATTCACTTTAGTACTTCAGATGTGATTCAGTGTAGAGTCAAAAGTTTGAAACATTTAAGATTTTTAAAAAATGTTTTTCAAAGTGGGCTTTTAAGCTCACTAAAGATGCATTTATTTGATCAAAAATACAGTAAATCAGCAATATCCTGAAATATTACCATTTACAATAACTATTTTCTGTCTGAATATATTTAAAATTGAATTTGTTTCTGATGCAAAGCTAAACTTTCAACATCATTACTCTAGTCTTTAATGTCACATGATCCACCAGAAATCATTATAATATGCTGATTTGCTGCTCAAGAAACATTTCTTATTATTGTCAATGTTGAAAACATTGATACATTAAAACTTTGATACATAACATTTAAAAGTTTGGCATAAAGGATAATAATAATAAACTTATTTAAAAAATACATTAAAATAAGCACATCTGTTTTCAACAGTGATAATAGGAAAATTTTCTTAAGCAGCCAATCAGCATGTCAGAATAATTTTTGAAGGTTAATATGACACAGATTATGGAAAATTCAATTTGAATACAAAATGGTTATTATAAATTGTAATAATATTACACAATATATACTGTTTTTAATGTATTCTTGATCAAATACATGCAGTCTTGATGAGCATAAAACATTTTAAGAATCTTATAATTTAATTTAAATAGTTATCTTCTTTCGTTCTCTTATTTTTAACCCTTTCAGAGTACCGGATGCATTCTCCAGCAGGTAGTGTTTCTCAGAGGGCCTGGACCCCTCACTACACTCCCCAACACAACCCCACCCACCACCTGCAGCAACAGCAGCAGCAGCAGCAGCAGCAGCCCACAGCACAGGTCCATCCACACCCTCCGCCGGACTACCAGCACAACGTCTACATCCCTGGGACGCCATCTGGCTTCTGCACCCTGCGGCCCAGCTACCGCAGTGAACTCGACGTCCACAACTCATTCTCCACCTTCGGCAAGAAACGTAGGTTCATCTCTCCCAGCAGCTACGACCCACATGATGACACGGGGGCAGAGGTTATCAACAATGACTTATATAACGAATAAAATAAGACAGAAGGACCTATGCTGTGATGATGAACAAAAAGAGTGACTTATTACCAAAGCATAGCACTCATTATGTAGTCTCAGCCTCAGATGGACTGACTCAGTCCATTCATTGACCATCTGATGCATATTGCACATGCAATGCAACTTGCGTTGATTTAAGGAACAAAATTGTTTTAAAAAATACCAGGTTGATATTATAATCACTGGACTTGCCATAGTTTGCCTGGATCGTGGAATCAAATCGTTGGAAGTTATTCAGGAGCGAAACTGTATATCCCACTTTGTTTTCTGTCTGTTAAAGGGATAGTTCACCCAAAAATGAATATTCTGTCATGAATTACTCACCCTCATATCGTGAAGACCTTCATTCACCTTCAGAACACAAATTAAGATATCTTTGATGAAATCCAAAACACAACTGACATGTTCAAGGCCCAGAAAGGCAGTAAGGACATTGTCAAAATAGTTAACTTGACATCAGTGGGCTAACCTTTTATTAACCTTTAACCTTTTAACCCTTTAATTTTAATTAACTAACCTTTAATTTTATGAAGCTACGAGAACACGTGCACAGAAAACAAAAACAAAGATTTAATTAGGTAAATTTTTCTTCCTGCATGTGTAGACTGACAATCTGATCCTTGCTGTCTATGCAGGATCAGAACGCTCTCAGAATTAATCACATATATCTTAATTTTTGTTCCGAAGATGAACGGTCTTACAGGTTTGGAACGACATGAGGGTGAGTATTTAGTAACAGACTTTTTTTTTTGTTTTGTTTTTGGTGAACTATTCCTCTAACTTGTTACTGTTAGTAGGACAAAAGAGATTTTTAGAGTGCAACAGTGCCTGACCACTTTCTCAGTTAACTTGGTTCCAGAAGTATAAATAAATAAATAAAACATTGTAAGCCATAAACTAACCAACAATTTAATCATATGAATGTAAAACATTACAAACTTTGATTTGAAGCCAAAAAGTATTTAAAGATTGAACAAAAAGACAAAGATAGAGGAGACCAGGGATGAAAGTAACACTTTTTGTTTGAGCATCAGTAGCTCAGTTTTGGTTTGTGCTAGATCTCTCAAACTTTGTCTACTACAAATAAAACTGACTTGGATATGTACTGCATAATCACAGATTATGTGAGTTAATGTCAAATACAAAGAGGTCAGTTGGTACAGCCTATTCCACTACTGGGGTGAGTTGTAACACAGGCTGGGGATAGATGTAACAGTGCAAAGTAATTTAGTGAAATAAGACCCACACTCCAATTTATGAAAAACCTTTTTTTTTTTTTTTTTTTTTTTTTTTTAAAGTGAACCATTTAAAATGACAAAAAACATTATAGCATATTCATTTTAGGACTTTAAATTTAGCACAAAAACAATTGCTGTGTGTGTGTGTTATGTGTGTGTACTGTATTCAGTCACTAGCTGTGTTGCCATCTACATATTTTTATGTGAATTTTGGAATATCACATAGAAAAATGCTGGATGGAAATGTTTAGAGGCAGATAGTGTTTTTATCCAATAAGAAGATGCACATGAACTATGATGGAAACACATTTTATATAAATCCCTTGATGTGCAACAAAAACATCACATGACTTTGCCTCACTAGAGAATGTGATTGGATAATTGGACTCATTGGAATCATCATAAGGAGTTGGTTGTAACATTTGTAATGAACTGTTACTGCCATAACATAGCAAATTGTTTTAGCATGTGGGTTTTAAAGGAACACTCCACGTTTTTTGAAAATAGGCTAATTTTCCAACTCCCCTAGAGTTAAACAGATGTGTTTTACCATTTTTGAATCCATTTAGCTGATCTCCGGGTCTCCCAGTAGCACTTTTAGCATTGGTCTAATCCAGGGCTGCCCAAACTCGGTCCTGCAGGGCAGAGTTTAGCTCCAACTTGCCTCAACACCTGTCTGGAAGTTTCAAGTATGCCTAATAAGAGCTTTATTAGCTGGTTCAGGTGTCTAATTGGGGTTGCAGCTAAACTCTGCAGGACACCGGCCCTCCAGGAGCGAGTTTGGGCAGCCCTGGTCTAATCTGATTCAATGCTATTGCTTTATGCTAAGCTATGCTAAAAGTGCTAACGGCAGTGTTAACCCGTGTTACAACACCCCTACTAGGCTGAACTTTAAAGATGTGAAATTTTAGATTGAAATATTTCTCTGCATAATCATGGGTTTTTCACCTGGAATAATGTTAACAGAAATATGTAAAATAAGTAAAAGTTGAAATAATGCAAACTTGATAGCTTCAACAAAAGCATATACCATTAATGAACAAACTTTTACTTCTGGAACCCAACTGTTGCACTCTACTTTCAGATAAACCCAACTCTAAATGACACGTAAAAACTATGTTTTGTTGCTTTACATGTCAGTCAGAATGAGCAGCAAACTGATTTAAAGGATTAGTTAACTTCAAAAACAAAATGTAGATAATTTACCCACTCCCTTATCATCCAAGATCTTTATGTCTGTCTTTCTTCATTGTAAAGAAATTGTTTTTTGAGGAAAACATTTCAGGATTTCTCTCCATATAGTGGACTTTTATGGTGCCCTCGAGTTTGAATTTCTAAAATGCAGTTTAAATGCAGCTTCAAAGGGCTGTAAATGATCCTAGTCGAGGAAGAAGGGTATTATCTAGTGAAGTGATTGGTTATTTTCTAAAAGAACACTACAATTTATATACTTTTTAACCTTATATGCTCATCTTGTCTACATGTGTACATGTGTTCAAGACAGTTAGGGTATGTCGAAAAACTCCCATCTCATTTTCTCCTCCAACTCATTTTCTCCTCCAACTTCAAAATTGTCTTGGTCAGTACTTCTGCAGCGATGAAGGATGATTTTGAAGTTGGAGGAGAAAATGTGAATTGAGTTGTTTGACTTACCCTAACTGCCTTGAACCGGAATTTACACAGTACACGCCAAGCTAGACAAGACGACCATTTGAGGTTGAATAGTATAGAAATGGAAATGGAAATAACTGATCGTTTCACTAGATAAGACCCTTCTTCCTCGGCTGGGATCATTTAGAGCCCTTTGAAGCTGCGTTTAAACTGCATTTTGGAAGTTCAAACTCACAGGCACCATAAAAGTCCACTATGGAGAGAAACCCTGAAATGTTTTCTTCAAAAAACATAATTTCATCACGACTGACGAAAGAAAGATATATACATCTTGGATGACAAGGGGGTGAGTAAATGATCTGTAAATTTTTGTTCTGAAAGTAAACTTCTCCTTTAATCCTGCAAGTCTGAGACTACTTGTCATGTGACAGGCAGGGAACCGAACCTTTATGATGTCATGGTGCTGCTATGCTATGATGGTTCTGTCTGTCACCGCTGTGCTCACACTCATTCAAACATGTACTTTTCATTCACATTGTATGTGTTTGTGGTACATCATTCAGACCTGCTCGTATGACATACTGTCTGTCCTGTCATTGTTCCTCAGGATAGGATAGGCTGGCTCTTTTCTGACAATAGACAGATATTTAAAAGAACTTGAATAAATTAGTTAAAGGAGAGAGACGAGCTTATGATCCAAGTGAAGCTAAGAAACTTGCTTGTCCTGTTATACGAGGGACAGACTTAAAATGATTCAGTACTATTATCATTTTTATTTGTAATTGCTTCTGCTTGGTTAGTTTGACCACACCAGGCCTAAAGGTTGAAGGTCATTACCACTAGAGCAGCAGTGAAAGGCCTGGCCTGATATTTAATACGGTACTGAATATCATTATTATTTTTATATTTTCCTACTGTGGTTACTTTGACAATCATTTCAGCCAAAATGTGATTATTACCCGCCTTTTGCACACCGTGTGAGCATATAAATCAATACAGTGTTCATGAGAAGAAGGTGGATGCTCACCAAATGAAACTGATCGATTCAATATGAATACTCATGTAGGAATGACTGGATCGCATTTAGACACACATTACTGCCTCATACACGAGAACAGAATGTGAAAGTCCATTCATTCCAAATATGTACATACAAATATGAGAATTAAATATTTTTTTCTGAAATAAAACTGTGTTGTGATTAATGTTTTTAGGGGATACTATGGGCTGATTGCTTATTGAATACTAGTAAAAATAGCAAAACAGTATGCAATTTGTATCAATAAACGGTAAGTATTATTTTTTTTGCATTGTCACATTAACTTTTAAGGTAGTGGCATCAAGTTATGTCGGAAATTGATTGTTTTGCCTTTTAACTTTTTTTTTATGTGTTCAGTCTTTTCAGTATGTAGGTAAAAGTAGGTCTGTGGCTAACATTACTTGATTTTTTTAAAGCACACAGCAAAAAAATAAATAAATAAATAAATAATAATAAATAAATAAATTACCCACAGACATACACTACCAGTCAAATACTAGTCAGTTTATGTGATTTTTAATGTTTTTTTTTTTTTTTTTTTTTTTTAAAGAGATCTCTTCTGCTCACCAAGCCTGCATTTATTTGATCCAAAATACAGCAAAAGTAATATAATTTTGTGAAATATTTTTTACTATTTAAATACTGTTTACTGTTTTCTATTTTAATATATTTTAAAATGTTTATTTTCCAGTGATAAAAATCAGAATTTTCAGCATCATTACTCCAGTCTTCAGTGTCACATGATCCTTCAGAAATCATTCTAATATGCTGATTTGCTGTTCAAGAAATATTTATTATTATTATTATTATTATTATTATTATTATTATTATTATCAATATTTAAAACAGTTGAGTACATTTTTAGGACTTTTTGATGAATAGAAAGATCCGAAGATCAGCATTTATCTGAAATAAAAAGCTTTTTTAACATTATACACTATACCATTCAAAAGCTTAGAGTCAGTTTTTTTAAAAGAAATTATAGTAATTAATACTTTCATTTAGCAAGGTTGCTTTAAATTGACAAAAGTGATAAAAGTGATGATAAAGACATTTATAATGTTACCTGGAAAAAGAAACCTGGAAAAAATTCTGCTAATCTGTTTTCAACATAACAATAATAATAAATGTTTTTGAGCAGCAAATCAGAATATTAGAATAATTTCTGAATGATCATGTGACTGAAGTGATGATGCTAAAATAATTCAGCTTTGAAATCACAGGCATAAATTACATTTTAAAATATATTCAAATAGAAAACCGTTATTTTAAATAGCAAAAATATTTCAAAATTGTACTGTTTTTGCTGCATAATGCAGGTTTAGTGAGCAGAAGAGTCTTCTTTAAAAAAAACCCCATACTGTTCATAAACTTTTGACTGCTAGTGTATCTCAGGTGTGAATTTTGAAACCATGGTATGCTTTAAAAAAAATAACAGTGATAAATATTTGCATAGTGTGTTGAAGGAACTTATTTTTTAAAGAAACAATGCAGCTTCAAAATGTATTTTCAATGTACAGTCCATGTGTTTGTTGTAGAAAAAGCATAAAAAATAATGTTTACCACGTTTACCAAAAAA
This sequence comes from Cirrhinus molitorella, assembly GCA_033026305.1. NCBI lineage: Eukaryota > Metazoa > Chordata > Actinopteri > Cypriniformes > Cyprinidae > Cirrhinus > Cirrhinus molitorella. The sequence continues at coordinate 10,581,201 of CM065129.1, forward strand.
AAAAAAAAAATCCCCATGGTTCAAAAATGCCAATTCTCTTCTATGTTTTAGAAGTAGAAAATGAACAGCTCTATTGTCTTAATTAATTCTCAGCTCTGATCTTTACATAGTCGAATGAAAAGACATTTCTCAGCACAAAGAAAATAAAATGACCCAGGCCACTCTCTCAAGCACTGAGTAAACATCTCAAATGCTAACATATGCTAATGAGCTTTCTTATATTCCCTTTTCCCCCCCTCAGAGAATAGACTTGGTTCATTAACTAAACAAACACAAAACTCCATCGTCTAAATATCATTTTAATTAAAGACGGGGAAACAGACGGGCCCGTGGGGGGAATTGGGCTCCCCCTGAAAATGCCACACCTGGACGCAATCTCTCCCGCGCCCTTTCCATTTTAATTTCCCGGGGAAATGAGTTCAGAATGTCAATAGATGAGTATCGCCCAGTTGAGAGGGGTAATTAGGTTTGCCGTGTGTCCTTTCAGATTACAAACGTTAATGAAGAAACGGTCTCCATGGCGCTAACACACTTCTCTAAATCGAAGTTCATCTCTCTGAGGGCCCGTGAACCGGAGGTGAGGAGATGAGCAATTTAGACATGTCCCTCTCTAGACTACAGATCAGGAATTAGAGGAGCTCCGCTTTTACCGCGCAGTGTCACATTCAAACAATGACATCCTTTTCAGAAGTAGGAGCAATCTGTACAAAGAAAACTTCAAAACTTTGCTCATGAATATTAATTAGATTACAGAAATGTAGTCCTAGCTGATTGGCTGAAAGATGGACTGTGCGAAATATATAGTGTAGTTGCTCATAAATTGGGCCATTCTACAGAATTGGTGCAAACTGCTGTCCCACAATTCAAATATGCAGGTGGCTGTCCTGAACCCTAACCCCTAAATTTTTAACTTATCAAAATTACATTGAAATAAGTGTTTTTTTAGAATATTTGTTTAGAATATTTCCCAAGTGATGTTTAACAGAGCAAGAGAATGTTTTCACATTATTTTCTATCATTTTTTTTTCTTCTAGAGAAAGTCTGATTTCTTATAGTTGCTTGAATAAAAGAATTAAAAAATAAATAAATAAAAATAACAAATATTATTAGCCCCCTTAAGAAATAGATATAGAACAAACCACTGTTGTCCAATGACTTGCCAAATTAACCTAATTTGTCTGATTAACCTAATTAACCTATTTAAGCCTTTAAATTGCTCTTTAAGATGAGGATTAGTATCTTGCGAAAGAACTAGCAAAATAATATGCACTGTCATCATGGCAAAGACAAAAGAAATAATTTTGGATTTGAGAGAAAGAATTGTTAATGCTCATAAAGATGGAGAAGGATACACACGTTTATCAAAGCGTTTTCAAGTGTCAAGAACTGCAGTGAGATGCATTATCAAGAAGTTTAAAGAGACCAACACAGTGGAGAACAAGACGGGCAGAGGGAGGAAATGAAAGATTTCAAAAACTTTGGAAAGAAAATTAGTGAGAGAGGTTTCTAAAGACCCAAGAACAACTGCCAAGACACTAGTGAATGACCTAGCCAAGTCTGGAATTGATGTCCCAACGAAGACAGTCACTAGAGCCCTGCACAGGAATGAACTGCGAGGTTGCCGACCAAGAAAGACTCCACTTCTGAAGAAGAGACACCTCCAAGCTAGAATGAAGTTTGCTAAGGACAACCTGGGGGAATGTGATGCATACTGGAAACATGTCCTTTGGTCAGATGAGACAAAACTAGAGTTTTTGGCCATATAGATGTTGCCTATGTTTGCAGAAAGAAGGGAGAGGCGTTCAAGCCCAAGAACACCGTTCCCACAGTGAAACATGGTGGTGGGAGTATAATGCTGTGGGGATGTTTCAGTGCGTTTGGAACTGGGAATCTCATCAGGGTTGAAGGAAACATGGAAAAGGAAGACTATAATAAGATTTTGAAAGACTACCTCAGACAGTCTGCAAGAAAACTTGGTTTGGGTCAACATTTTGTCTTCCAGCATGATAACGACCCAAAGCATACCTCACTTCTGGTGAAGAAATGCCTCCAAATGAGCAAAGTGAGTGTACTTGACTGGCCTGCACAAAGCTCAGCCTGCACAGACTTGAATCCAATAGAAAATCTGTGGGGCACATTAAAGTCCAGAAGACCAACAAATCTGGAGGAGCTCGAGAGATTTGCTAAGGAAGAATGGGCTGTCATTCCTCAGGAGACATGCTTGAAACTTTTTGAGAACTACAGCAAACAACTAAAGGCTGTTATCAAGCAAAAGTGATACACTATTGACTATTAACATCAGAGGGCTAGTAATTTTGACCAGTAGACTTGTTAATGTGTTAATGTTATGTAAATTATAAAACTTTTTTCCCACATTTTTCATATTACTACCAAAACAGTGTATGTTTTAGTCCATTGGCTGAGACTTTTACTTTAACTACACCCCTACATTTATGATCAGGAAATATTTCTGTATCCCTCTCTCTCATAGCTAGAACGTGAGTAGGTGAATGATGCCCCATCAATCTGAGGTAAGTCTGTTCAAAAGTCTGAAAAATCTGTGTGTAACTTTAAGTTACATCACTACCTTTTTCACCTTTTTTCTGCCATTAAACACACTTTTTAGGGGAATGTTCCATAACATTTATTTTTATATGTGTACAACTGTGCTAGCTAACCATGTGCTGATTAGCATCTTTGAGCTAGCTTCAAAAGTATCTTAAAAGTCACTACCGAAACAGTCACAACCAAAACGTGCTGGAGTTTAGGTAGTGACAATTTGTTTTTGTTTTTTTTTGGGTGTTATTCCATAAATTTGTCACTACCGCAACGGTCACAACTTAAACATGTCATCATTGTCTTGGTAGTGACTAAAGAGAACACATTTTATCCATATCTAGGGGAAAATTTTACTACAGTTATGAAAATTTTCAGTATTTTAGTATGTTTTATTAGTGTTTTAGTATGCAAGTTAAAATTCTGTAATGTGATGTGGTCGTTACCAAAACATATGTGCACTACCGAAACATAGGATGTTTACCAGAAATAAAGTATACTAAATTATCAGTTAAGATGTTATGATAGTTTTTAGTTCAGTGTATAATCAAACTAATGAATCAGTAACTTTGAAATAGGTATGATCAACTTTTTGCCTTTTATAAGCAAAAATTTTATTCAAAATACAACAAATCAACAAATTACACTTTAAATATTGTTACAAATGTAACTGTTATTGATTTTTGTTTAACAAAAAAGCAAAAATATATATTTACAATATAGATGTAAGCAAAATCTTAATAGGTCAATATAACCCTTCCAATTAAATTATATATTACTGTGTTTTGTCAGTGAAAAAATTTGGGGAAAGGACAAATATTCCAAAACTTAAAAATAAATACAAAATGAGAATTAACTGCACAATCACTAGAAATGTGTACCTTGGATATTACACAATTTGCATACATACATTTTTTTTCAAGGAGAATGGCCCATATATGTTTATTATTTTTATTAATGATTATAAGTAATTTGTTATGTGTAATTTAACTTCAAGGTGAAACTGAAGGTCATTTTCTTGAAACCACATGTTTTTAAATATTTAAATTAGTCCACACAAATTATATTGGTCATTTATTTTGCATTCCTCAGCTTAAAGGTTCAAACACAATTGAACTAAAAAGATTAAATGGTAAAATGTGTTATCTGTATCTGTGATTCACCCTGTTCGGGCCTTCACCTTTGACTTCTAAGTAAGTGCATTTGACCTTGTCCTTGTCCTAGACAGAATCTTTTAGCTCTAGCTGTTTCTATGACAACACCAGTCCGAACTCTCCCTTTCTTTCTCTCTCTCTTTGTTCCATCCTGTTTGGTTCTAAACCAGTAGCAGAGCAGCTCTGTCTGGTATTATGACATCATAGTCTGCCATTACACATGCTGTTGTGTTGAAGTTTTGGTGTTGCAGTATGAAGTTTAATGGACAGTTATGTGTTTTTCCCTCTTAAATATTTAAGTTTTGTAAATTAGTATTTACTCTGGCTTGTTAAATATCCCTGCAACTCTGATTTCGCTCCCCTTTATCTTTTCTCTTAGGCCTGCAGCTGTCCATTGAAAATCTGTCTTTTTTTCAATGAAAATTAATTGGTCATAATAATATGAATTATTAAATATCAAATATGCATATGAATTATGCATGTATATGTACCCGTCCTGTACACATGATATACATATGCATTTTTGTAATTGTAAATACAAACGGAGTAGGATCAGAATACCTGGATTTTTCGCTAGTGTTCTTCAACTTTTTAGTGGTCACTAGTTGGAGAACCAACTGTTGAACTTTAGAAAAGAAAAGTATCAGTATTAGACGTAATACTGTTGTTTATATTTTATTTATTGTTACTTTAAACATTCAATTTTCAAGAAACATTATCTAAGAAAAAAAAATAAAAAATAAATAAATAAAATAATGATGACCTGAAATTTTCTGCGTGAAATGTGCAGCTGCAGTTTGGGAAATCAGTCTCATAAAACACCACTAGAGGTCGCCTGCATCACATGTCAACAGGCACAAGGAGCAGTGCAGATGCAACATTGCAGAGATAACAGCTGCTGGGACATTTGATAAAATAAAATAACGAAATAATGAATAAATAACCACAATCCATTTAAAATTAAATTTGTCTTTTTTCTTTACATAATAATTATAACATCTACATATGACATTTATTTTAGAGTATTACTATTAGTGGCCTGACTTTGAATTGAATTGCAATGACAAGTTACAGTGACATTTTGCTTTTAAGAGCTACACTACCAAAGTTTTTGAACAGTAAGTTTTTAAGATTTTTTAAAGAAGTCTCTTCTGCTCACTAAGCCTGCATTTATTTGATCCAAAGTACAGAAAAACAGTACAATTTTGAAATAATAATAATAATAATAATAATAATGTTTATATTTCAAAATGTAATTTATTCCTGTGATTTCAAAGCTGAGTTTTTAGCATCATTACTCCAGTCACATGATCCTTCAGCAATGATTCTAAAATGTAATTTGCTGCTCAAAAACATTTATTATTATTACTATGTTGAAAACAGCTAAGTAGATTTTTTTTCAGGTTTCTCTGATGAATAGAAAGTTGTCATTTATCTGTAATAGAAATCTTTTGAAACATTATAAATGTCTTTATCGTCACTTTTGGCCAATTTAAAGCATAATTGCTAAATAAAAGCAATTTTATTTAGCAACCAAAAAAAAAAAAAAATAAATAAATAAATAAATAAAATAATTATAATAATAAAAATTATACTGACTCCAAGCATTTGAATGGTATAGTGTGTAATGTTACAAAAGCTTTTTATTTCAGATACATTCCGATCTTTGGATCTTTCTATTGATCAGAGAATTCTGAAAAAAAAAATATTGCTAATAATAATAATCATCATCATCATCATCATCATCATCATCATAATAATAATAAATTATTATATTCTTGGACAGCAAATCAGCATATTAAAATGATTTCTGAAGGATCATGTGACACTAAAAAATGGAGTAATGGTGAATTTAGCTTTGATCACAGGAATAAATTACATTTTAAAATATATTCAAATAGAAAAAAAAGCTATTTTAAATTGTAAAATAGTAAAATATAGACAGAAATGACTGTTTTTGCTGTACTTTGAATCAAATAAATGCAGACTTGGTGAGCAGAGATTTAGTAGTGTACACTGTCAATTTTCTACTATGCATATTATTATTATTATTATTATTATTATTATTATTATTATTATTATTATTATTTTCTGTCTGTAGTGCCAAAGAAAAAAAAATATTATTTATTATTTATCATTTAATTCCTAATGCAGTCCATGAGATAAATCTTCAAATCTTCAGGAAGCATTAATTCATCTGACTGCCACCCATTCCTGAAAGAGAGAGAGAGAGAAATAAAATATTGAAACAAAGTTCACGGAAAAACCTTTTCAGCTGTTATAGTAATTACAAGTTCAGGAATTATTATTATGCTGTTGAAATGATTATGCAGTTGAAATAATCTGAAGTCAGGCTTTCCAATCAGCTATTAAATCTATCATATTTTATACTGAAATCATTCACTGATGGTTCAAAATCTAAATGAAACAGCAAATTAATTAATTAGAATAGTATCATTGTAAAAGTATTAAGACACCTGTGCTGAGCCGTTGTTGCAATAAATATGTAGCATCCCTGTCAAATGAACTAATATTTTTAAGTAATGACACATGATGAAATAGAGAAAGGGAGAATAAACAGAAGCACACAGCCTACACACGCACACACAGAGCGGGAGACAGAGAACTTAACTGATCTACGTTTAAGGCTTAGATCATTTTCACTCATGATCATTAAAGTACAAACGTTTATCAAGAGCGTATATCTTACATTTATTACTTTTAATCCAGTAAATATACAGTTCTCCTTTCTGTCTCAGCGCGTCGCTGTTGGCCAGTAAATGACTTACAGACTTCATTTAGAGGGATGTTGTCATTTACCACAAGCCTGGTGGTCCTGAGAACAGCATCCTTTTTAGCAGGAGCGTTTTTAAATCATAACAGGGATATTTTCGCAAGGAAGACTGAACACAAGGGATATTTCAAAGAGCAACACGACTTGTAACTCCACCTGACTGATCTTTCCTGAGTGATTTTGTGTCAGCTGAAATTGATAATGAAGCAAGTTGAACGGTGGGTTCCGGTTTTCTTTGTACTTTGGGCAACATGGGAAACGGCTTTGTCTGTGACGCGATACTCCATACCAGAGGAGATGGAACGCGGGTCAGTCGTTGCAAATCTAGCTGCTGATTTAGGGCTGGATGTCAGTGGACTAGCACAGCGGGAGGTAAAACTTGATATTTTTCATAACAACAAATATCTTGATATTAATAAAAGGACTGGTGAGCTATTTACTGTTAATAAAATTGATAGGGAAACTCTGTGTCCTACGAAAACCACGACGTGTTTTCTAAAATTAGACTTAATAATTGAAAGCCCATTGCGTATTTTCAATATTGAATTAGGCATCACAGACATTAACGATAATGCTCCCCATTTCCGACGAGATAAAATTGAATTGGATGTCTCAGAGTCCGCATCACCGGGAGAAAGATTTTCGCTGCCCAATGCGGTTGACCCGGACGTTGATGCCAATACAGTCAAGACCTATAAATTAAGTGAAAGTGAACATTTCACTGTTGATATACATTCTGGTAGTGATGGTACAAAATATGTCGATTTGGTTCTCACAAAGGCTTTAGACAGGGAAGAGAAGGCTGTTCATAATCTGATACTCACTGCAATTGATGGCGGCGTCCCTGCGCGCTCTGGCACTGCTAGTATTATTGTGCGCGTCCAAGATACAAATGACAACGCCCCTCAGTTTGATCAGGCCGTTTATTCTCTAAATATAAGCGAAAATTCTCCAGCTGGCACTCTTGTAATTAAATTAAACGCTACAGATGCTGATGAAGGCCCAAACGCTGATCTTACATACTCATTTACGCTTTATACTTCTGAGAAAACGCAGGAGATGTTTTGGTTGAATTCAAAAACTGGCGAAATTGCAGTTAAGGGCACAACTGATTATGAAGATATGAAAATATTTGAGATGTTCGTTGAGGCTAAAGACAACGGCCCCATTCCACTCTCCGGTCAATGCAGAGTCACTGTTTATGTTAAGGATATGAACGATAACTATCCTGAGATAACCATCAAATCTCTTAAGAACACAGTGGATGAAAACATCCCAGTCGGCTCTGTTATAGCTCTGGTGGGTGTTAGTGACAGAGACACGGGAGATAACGGTAAGGTAAATCTGACAATGAACAAATCTTTACCGTTTCTTTTAAACAAAACCTCTGACTACCTCTATGAGTTATTGGTGTCAGAACCGTTAGACCGTGAAATTGTCCCAGAATATGAGATCATGTTGGTTGTGACGGATAAAGGAAACCCTCCCTTATCTGACAATGAAACTATAACTGTCCACTTGTTAGATGTCAATGATAACGCACCGCAGTTCCCACAGACATTCTACACGATACCTGTTATGGAGAATAACGCACCAGGAGCTTTACTGAGCTCTTTAACTGCTATAGATCCAGATTTACATGAAAATCAATATCTAGTCTATTTTATAATAGAGAAGGAAATAGTGAACACCTCCATGTCCATGCTGTTCTCCATTAACCCAGAGAACGGCAATCTTTACGCGCTAAAGACATTTGACTATGAGATAGAGAAGGAGTTCCTTTTCCACATCGAGGCCAGAGACTCTGGTGTTCCTCCTCTCAGCAGTAATATGACCGTTCACATTATTATCATGGATCAGAACGACAACACGCCGCTTATAGTGTCTCCATGGCGCGCGCACGGCTCGGTGGTGGAGGAAAAGATCCCGAGATCCACGGATAAAGGAACTCTGATAGCCAAAGTCATTGCTATAGACTCTGATTCAGTGCACAACTCTCGAATCACGTATCAGTTTCTCCACAACACTGACTCTACATTATTCAGCTTGGATCAATACAACGGAGAGATCCGGACCATGAGAATGTTCAGTTACAGAGACTCGCGCCACCAGCAGCTGGTTGTGATCGCCAAAGACAACGGAGAGCCCGCGCTCTCTGCTACAGTCACCATCAAACTGTCCACAGTGGAGACCGCCCTTAAAACCTATGCTGACATGACTGAGGTGCCTTTGGGATATGACATCTTCTCCGATTTAAACCTGTATCTGGTGATCGGACTGGGCTCTGTTTCATTTCTTTTGCTCATCACTATATTGGTCACCATCGTGCTGAAGTGTCAGAAAACGAAACCCAGCAAAGCGGCTCCTCCGTGCAGGAACAGTGTGATCAGCGAAAGGAACTCGACCATCGCAGATTCCACTCTGGTCTCCAACGATGCCTACTGGTACAGTTTATTTCTAGCAGAGACGAGGAAAGGAAAGCTGGTGGTCAGGCAGCCTGTGCCAAAGGGAGCGAGATACATCGTGTCCAGTATACCGAGGAGCACAGGACTGACCGAGACCAGCGACTCAGCTGCATCTACTCTACAGGTAAGAACAATATCAAACTGTAAAAAAAAAAAAACTATATATATATATATATATATATATATATATGTATATGTATATGTATATGTATATGTTCAAGCAATAACACGTATCACGGACGTTCAATCTTAACTACAGTTTATTTAAACTGAGCTGGCTCTATATTAAATGTCATGTTTTTACTTCATGCACAAAGTGTCGCTGTTGTCTAGTAATACACAAGATGGAAATGAGTTATTGGTCGCCACAAGGTAACGTCACAGTCTTCAGCTAGTGGGTGATCCTCTCATTCCTTTCTTTGCACGTCTCTTTGTTCCTCCGCGTATTTCATTGTCAGTTTCCATTACCTGTTTGGAATATACTGGACTTAATAAAAAGATGGAACCGTGTATGAACGCACAGAAATGGAGAAGGTACGTTTTGTTATTCCTGATAATATCTGCCGTATTAAACACAGCATTTGGCGTTACTCACTACTCTATTCCCGAGGAAATGGAGGTAGGATCTGTTGTTGCAAATTTAGCCACTGATCTTGGTTTGGATATACAGAGTCTGACCAATCGCAAGATGCGCTTAGATGTGATAGCAAATAAAAAATATCTGGATGTAAACAAAGAAACAGGAGAGCTCTTTATTGTAGAAAGAATTGACCGAGAATATCTCTGCCCATCGAAAACTACAAATTCTTGTTTTCTAAAGCTCGATGCTACAATCGAAAATCCTATTAGGATGTTCAATATTGAGCTAGAAATATTAGATATCAACGACAATGCACCCCATTTTCGACGAGATGTTATGCATTTAGACATTTCTGAATCTACACCAGCCGGCGAGCGTTTCTCACTGAACAATGCAGTGGACTCCGACATTGGATCTAATTCCATTAAGACTTACTATCTTAGTGAAAGTGAGCATTTTACTATCGAAATACAGTCTGGTCGAGATGGATCTAAACTAGCTGATTTGGTACTGAAAAAAGCATTAGATCGCGAAGAACAAGAAGTTCACAATCTGATTCTAACTGCTGTAGATGGCGGAGTGCCTTCGCGCTCTGGGACAGCTAATATTATTGTCCAAGTACTAGACACAAATGACAACGCCCCTCAGTTCCATAAAGAGAGCTATACTGTACATTTAAGTGAAAACTCTCCAATAGGAAGCCTTGTTGTTAAGTTAAACGCGACAGATATGGATGAAGGGCAAAATTCTGAAATTATATACGCATTCAGTTTATATACCTCCGAGAAAACGCAGCAGACATTCAATTTGAATTCAGAAACGGGTGAAATTCGAGTTAAAGAGATGATTAATTATGAGGATTTCAAAATCTATGATATGGAGATAATCGCGACAGATAAAGGGTCTAACAGTCTTTCTGGAAAATGTAAACTAACAATTTTAATCACAGATATGAACGATAATCATCCTGAAATTTCCATCAAATCATTTTCTGGCCCTGTTAAAGAGGATGTACCTATAAATACAGTAATTGCAGTTGTTAGTGTGAGTGATAAAGACTCAGGAGAAAACGGACAGGTAGATATTCATATTTCTGATGATTTACCTTTTGCGCTCAAAGAATCATCTGATAATTATTATGAATTGTTAGTTTCAGAACCGTTAGATCGTGAAAAGGTTCCAGAATATGACATCACTATTACCGTGACTGACAGGGGCAACCCGCCGTTATCTGATAATGAAACTATAACTTTAGAGCTGCTGGACGTTAACGACAATGTTCCTCAGTTCCCACAGACATTCTACACGATACCTGTTATGGAGAATAACGCGCCTGGAGCTTTACTGAGCTCTTTAACTGCTATAGATCCAGATCTCCATGAAAATCAGTATCTCGTTTATTTTATCATAGAAAAGGAAATAGTGAACACCTCCATGTCCATGCTGTTCTCCATTAACCCAGAGAACGGTAATCTTTACGCACTAAAGACCTTTGACTATGAGATAGAGAAGGAGTTCCTATTTCACATAGAGGCCAGAGACTCTGGCGTTCCTCCTCTCAGCAGTAACGTGACCGTTCACATTATTATCATGGATCAGAACGACAACACACCGCTTATAGTGTCTCCATGGCGCGCGCACGGCTCGGTGGTGGAGGAAAAGATCCCGAGATCCACGGATAAAGGAACTCTGATAGCGAAAGTCATCGCCATAGACTCTGATTCAGTGCACAACTCTCGAATCACGTACCAGTTTCTCCACAACACTGACGCTACATTATTCAGCTTGGATCAATACAACGGAGAGATCCGGACCATGAGAATGTTCAGTTACAGAGACTCGCGCCACCAGCAGCTGGTTGTGATCGCCAAAGACAACGGAGAGCCCGCGCTCTCTGCTACAGTCACCATCAAACTGTCCACGGTGGAGACCGCCCTTAAAACCTATGCTGACATGACTGAGGTGCCTTTGGGATATGACATCTTCTCCGATTTAAACCTGTATCTGGTGATCGGACTGGGCTCTGTTTCGTTTCTTTTACTCATCACTATATTGGTCACCATCGTGCTGAAGTGTCAAAAAACAAAGCCCAGCAAAGCGGCTCCTCCGTGCAGGAACAGTGTGATCAGCGAGAGGAACTCCACCATCGCAGATTCCACTCTGGTCTCCAACGATGCCTACTGGTACAGTTTATTTCTAGCAGAGACGAGGAAAGGAAAGCTGGTGGTCAGACAGCCTGTGCCGAAGGGAGCGAGATACATTGTGTCCAGTATACCGAGGAGCACAGGACTGACCGAGACCAGCGACTCAGCTGCATCTACACTACAGGTGAGATCACATTTTATAGTCTACACTTTGATTATTTTGTGCACATGTATTATGACTTACGAATCCCATTCTGAGGTAAGAATGTTTCAGTACTTGCACTTTTATTTTAGGCTATGTAAAATATGTATTAATAATGAATTGTTAGTGCTAGTGCAAATTTAACATAAACTCTACACAATTTTTAAGGCACCTCAGTGTGTGCGCGCCAAGTGGCGCTGTAGTCTCACAAATTGTACATCACTGCGAGCGTAATTTCAACGTCATTACAGCTGGTCATTTTGCAATGAACCCTTGTTTTCTGCGTCTGCCTGGCTTTAGACAAAATATTGCGGTTTACAGTCGAGGAAACGTTTTATATTTTATCCTTTCACTAAAAACCTTTTCCGCATCTCATTTTGGAGTCATATCCAGTGCTTTGCTGCTGCATGAACTGCTTTGTCCTTGAATCATAAGCATTTGATCAAACAATGGATTCTAATTTAAACGCCCGGTCATGGAGAAGGTATGTCGCGTTGTTTCTTCTTTTACCAGTGTTTCTTCAGTCGGCTCTGGCTGTTACTCACTATTCTATTCCAGAGGAGATGGAAGTGGGATCTGTCGTGGCAAATTTAGCAACTGATTTGGGACTTGATGTACAGACTTTGATTAAACGAAACGTCCGATTAGATGTTATTGCTAACAAAAGATACCTCGCCATCAACAAAGACAGGGGCGAGCTGTACATACAAGAGAAGATTGATCGTGAAAATCTGTGTCCTTCCAAAACTACTTGTTTTTTAAAAATGGAAGTTATAGTGGAGAAACCTGAGCGAATATTTTACATAGAACTGGAAATCACAGATATCAATGACAATAACCCTCAGTTTAGACGAGACATAATCAATTTAGATATCACTGAATCGACACCTGCGGGTGAGCGATTTTCTGTCAGTAATGCTGTGGATTCTGATGTCGGTTCAAATTCAGTTAAAACGTATTATCTGAGCCAGAACGAGCACTTTGATATTGAAATTCAGTCTGGGAGGGACGGCTCCAAATTTGCTGACTTAATTTTAAAAAAGGCTCTAGATCGTGAAACCCAAGCTGTTCATAATCTGATACTGACAGCAGTGGATGGCGGAGTACCTCCGCGTTCGGGTACGGCCAGTATCATCGTTCGTGTGTTGGATGCAAACGACAACGCTCCTAAATTTGATCAGGAGAGTTACACCATCAATTTAACTGAAAACTCACCCATAGGCAGCCTGGTTGTTAAATTAAATGCAACAGATCTAGATGAAGGTTCTAATGCCGACCTTGTGTATTCATTTAGTCTGTATACATCAGAGAAGACACAGAAAGCTTTCAGTTTGAATCATGATAGTGGTGAAATTAGAGTGAAGGAAATGGTTAATTATGAAGACTTTAGAATTTACGATATGGAGGTTATAGCATCAGATAAAGGAATTCATCCATTATCCGGCCAATGCAAATTATCAATTATAATTACCGACATGAATGACAATCACCCAGAAATTTCAATAAAGTCATTTCAGAGTCCAGTTAAAGAAGATGTACCGGTAAATACAGTAATTGCAGTAGTTAGTGTGAGTGACAGAGACTCAGGAGAAAATGGACAGGTAGATATTCATATTTCTGATGATTTACCTTTTGCGCTCAAAGAATCATCTGATAATTATTATGAATTGTTAGTTTCAGAACCATTAGACCGTGAAAAGGTACCAGAATATGACATCACTATTACTGTGACTGACAGAGGGAACCCGCCGTTATCTGATAATGAAACTATAACTTTAGAGCTGCTGGACGTTAACGACAATGTTCCTCAGTTCCCACAGACATTCTACAGGATACCTGTTGTGGAGAATAACGCACCTGGAGCTTTACTGAGCTCTTTAACTGCTATAGACCCAGATCTTCATGAAAATCAGTATCTAGTTTATTTTATAATAGAAAAGGAAATAGTGAACACCTCCATGTCCATGCTGTTCTCCATTAACCCAGAGAACGGTAATCTTTACGCGCTAAAGACGTTTGACTATGAGATAGAGAAAGAGTTCCTTTTCCACATCGAGGCCAGAGACTCTGGTGTTCCTCCTCTCAGCAGTAACGTGACCGTTCACATCATTATCATGGATCAGAACGACAACACGCCGTTAATAGTGTCTCCATGGCGCGCGCACGGCTCGGTGGTGGAGGAAAAGATCCCGAGATCCACCGATAAAGGAACTCTGATAGCCAAAGTCATCGCCATAGACTCTGATTCAGTGCACAACTCTCGAATCACGTACCAGTTTCTCCACAACACTGACGCTACTTTATTCAGCTTGGATCAATACAACGGAGAGATCCGGACCATGAGAATGTTCAGTTACAGAGACTCGCGCCACCAGCAGCTGGTTGTGATCGCCAAGGACAACGGAGAGCCCGCGCTCTCTGCTACAGTCACCATCAAACTGTCCACGGTGGAGACCGCCCTTAAAACCTATGCTGACATGACTGAGGTGCCTTTGGGATATGACATCTTCTCTGATTTAAACCTGTATCTGGTGATCGGACTGGGCTCTGTTTCATTTTTGTTACTCATCACTATATTGGTCACCATCGTGCTGAAGTGTCAGAAAACGAAGCCCAGCAAAGCGGCTCCTCCGTGCAGGAACAGTGTGATCAGCGAAAGGAACTCGACCATCGCAGATTCCACTCTGGTCTCCAACGATGCCTACTGGTACAGTTTATTTCTAGCAGAGACGAGGAAAGGAAAGCTGGTGGTCAGACAGCCTGTGCCAAAGGGAGCGAGATACATCGTGTCCAGTATACCGAGGAGCACAGGACTGACCGAGACCAGCGACTCAGCTGCATCTACTCTACAGGTAAAAATGAAAGTCTTTCCTTTTAAAGGTTACTGTAGTATGCCCTATAGTCACTTGCACGGCACTGTTTTAAAATGTAAAATCTAACTGAACTTATGGTTGTTGTTGCTGTTTAGTCTTGCACCTATTTGCACATTTGCCTTTACAACATTTTTATGCTACCAAAGGATATATTTACGTGGAATAATTCCTCTGGCCAGTGTATTTTATTGGAATGTCAGTGAATGTTATAACATCTCCTGACAGAGTTTATTTAATATACTTTTTTTAATAGAACATATAGTGGTTGTATTTTACAATGCGCACAGCGTCGCTGTTCCCCATGAAAACTACAGCTCTTCATTTATCTTTCATCACAGCCAATGCTGGTGACGTATTTGCTTTGTTGGCAAAAGCTGTATGCTCTCTTCTTTCATGAACGCCGCAAAAACGGCTTATTCTGCTTCCTGATCAGCAAAATGGTATATTTGTAACCGCAATGCGCTTTGATTTACATTTCATCACTGGAATATAAATCGAAAAAATGGAATCTCTAATGAAAAGCAAGACATTGAAAAGGTACGTGTTCGTTATCGTTTTAATCTCTGTGCTGAATACGGCATCTTCTGTTACACATTATTCTATTCCTGAAGAATTGGAGGAGGGCTCTATAGTGGCTAATTTGGCAACCGATCTGGGATTAGATGTTGGAACATTAAGTAAACGCAAGATTCGTCTCGACACTCTTGCAAATAAAAAATATCTAGATGTTAACAAAGAAACGGGAGAGCTATTTATTGTGGAGAGAATTGACCGCGAGCACATATGCACAACTAAGTCAGGAACAACGTGTGTTCTCAAACTGGATGCCACGATCGAAAACCCTGTGCGAATGTTTAATATTGAGTTGGAAATTCTTGATATTAACGACAATGCTCCACATTTTAGAAGAGACACAATGCATTTGGACATTTCGGAGTCAACGCCTGTGGGAGAACGATTCTCTTTGAACAATGCAGTTGATCCTGATATTGGTGTTAATTCAATTAAAACATATTACCTCAGTGAAAGCGATAATTTCTCAATCGAAATTCAGACCGGGCGGGATGGATCAAAATTCACTGATTTGATTCTTAAAAAAGCTTTGGATAGAGAAGAACAGGACATACATAATCTTATACTCACTGCTGTGGATGGAGGAGTCCCTGCGCGCTCTGGCACGGCTAGCATTATTGTGCGTGTGCTGGACACCAATGACAACGCCCCTCAATTCGATAACGACAGTTATACTATAAATCTAACAGAAAACGCACCTATTGGAAGCCTGGTGGTGAAATTAAATGCGACAGATAAAGACGAGGGCTCAAATTCGGATTTAGTTTACTCCTATAGTTTGTATACGTCAGAGAAAACACAACAGACATTCAGCCTGAATCCTGACAATGGTGACATCAGAGTAAAAGAAATGGTTAATTATGAAGATTTCAGGATTTATGATATGGAAATTATAGCAACAGATAAAGGAGCTAATAGTCTTTCTGGAAAGTGTAAAGTAAAAATTTTAATCACGGATATGAATGATAATCATCCTGAAATCTCCATAAAATCATTTACGAGTCCAGTTAAAGAGGATGTGCCTGTAAATACAGTAATTGCAGTTGTTAGTGTGAGTGATAAAGACTCAGGGGAAAACGGACAGGTAGATATTCATATTTCTGATATTTTACCTTTTGCGCTCAAAGAATCATCTGATAATTATTATGAATTATTAGTTTCAGAACCGTTAGACCGTGAAAAGGTTCCAGAATATGACATCACTATTACCGTGACTGACAGGGGCAACCCGCCGTTATCTGATAATGAAACTATAACTTTAGAGCTGCTGGACGTTAACGACAATATTCCTCAGTTCCCACAGACATTCTACATGATACCTGTTATGGAGAATAACGCGCCTGGAGCTTTACTGAGCTCTTTAACTGCTATAGATCCAGATCTCCATGAAAATCAGTATCTAGTTTATTTTATCATAGAAAAGGAAATAGTGAACATTTCCATGTCCATGCTGTTCTCCATTAACCCAGAGAACGGCAATCTGTACGCGCTAAAGACTTTTGACTATGAGATAGAGAAGGAGTTCCTATTTCACATAGAGGCCAGAGACTCTGGTGTTCCTCCACTCAGCAGTAACGTGACCGTTCACATCATTATCATGGATCAGAACGACAACACGCCGCTTATAGTGTCTCCATGGCGCGCGCACGGCTCGGTGGTGGAAGAAAAGATCCCGAGATCCACGGATAAAGGAACTCTGATAGCCAAAGTAATCGCTATAGACTCTGATTCAGTGCACAACTCTCGAATCACTTACCAGTTTCTCCACAACACTGATGCTACATTATTCAGCTTGGATCAATACAACGGAGAGATCCGGACCATGAGAATGTTCAGTTACAGAGACTCGCGCCACCAGCAGCTGGTTGTGATCGCCAAAGACAACGGAGAGCCCGCGCTCTCTGCTACAGTCACCATCAAACTGTCCACAGTGGAGACCGCCCTTAAAACCTATGCTGACATGACTGAGGTGCCTTTGGGATATGACATCTTCTCTGATTTAAACCTGTATCTGGTGATCGGACTGGGCTCTGTTTCTTTTCTTTTACTCATCACTATATTGGTCACCATCGTGCTGAAGTGTCAGAAAACGAAGCCCAGCAAAGCGGCTCCTCCGTGCAGGAACAGTGTGATCAGCGAGAGGAACTCCACCATCGCAGATTCCACTCTGGTCTCCAACGATGCCTACTGGTACAGTTTATTTCTAGCAGAGACGAGGAAAGGAAAGCTGGTGGTCAGGCAGCCTGTGCCAAAGGGAGCGAGATACATCGTGTCCAGTATACCGAGGAGCACAGGACTGACCGAGACCAGCGACTCAGCTGCATCTACTCTACAGGTAGGCCCAGATATATTTTACGTCTTAAGTAAATTATTATATTGTTGGACCCTTTCGTGTTTTTGTGGTACTTCTAAAAAGGTTCTCATTTTAACACATATTTAATCAAAGGTTTAGAGCTGTGATTTCTTTCTTTCTTTTTTGCTTTAAAAAACAAACAAACAAACAAACAAAATAGAATAATCTTTTAATGTTTTGCTTTTTCAGGCAAAAGAGTGAACAATAAATTAGTTATTTTAAACTTATTTTATTTAACGTAATGTTGTCTTAATTTAATATAATTTTTAAAAGTAGGTTATTCCTTCTTCATGGATTTAAATCGTTCCTATGCGCATTAATGTGTACCACTCTCCTCCTTGCGCAGAGAGTCGCTGTTCACCATTAAAACGTATATGGCTAGAAACATTCATCGTCGCCATGCCAGTTTATTGTGCAGACAATACTGCAGCCACGTTCACAATACAGACCGTCCTTTAGGGTTGAACATTTGCTTCATTTATTCTATTTATTTTACAGTGCTAAGTCATTCTTAGACAGGTTACGTTTTGAGCCGAGAATAGTACACCGTGCTCACAAATTATGGATTATGTTGTGAGAGTCCCGAACCGGATTTTAAGGTACGTTTGGATGTTTTTTGTTCTCTCCGCATCCTTTAAGCCAGTGTCTACAGTAAATCACTATTCTATCCCTGAGGAAATGGAGGAAGGATCCGTGGTTGCAAATCTGGCAGCTGATCTCGGGCTGGATGTTAAAACGTTAAACAGACGGAAGATGCGCTTGGACACGATCGCATCTAAAAAATATCTTGACATTAACAAAGAAACTGGAGAGCTGTATGTCGTACAGAAGATAGACAGAGAGCATCTGTGCAATTCCAAATTAACCTGCTTTCTGAAGTTAGATGCTACAATAGAAAACCCAATTCGAATGTTTAATATCGAAATAGAAATAATTGATATTAATGATAATGCGCCACATTTTAGGAGAGACACGATGCACTTGGATATATCGGAGTCTACTTCAGCTGGGGAGAGGTTTTCTTTGAACAATGCTTTGGATCCAGATATCGGAAGTAATTCGGTTAAGTCGTATTACTTAAGTGAGAGTGCTCATTTCAGCATCGAAATACAGACAGGAAGGGATGGGTCGAAATTTGCTGATTTAATTCTGAAGAAAGCTTTGGACCGTGAGGAGCAAATAGTTCATAATCTCATACTTACTGCTGTGGATGGAGGAGTGCCCGCGCGCTCTGGTACGGCTAGCATTATTGTGCGCGTTCTGGACACGAATGACAACGCCCCTCAATTCGATAAAGACAGTTACACAATAAATCTAACAGAAAACGCACCCATTGGAAGTCTTGTAGTGAAACTAAACGCCACGGATAAAGACGAGGGCTCAAATTCAGATATTCTTTACTCGTATAGTTTATACACATCAGAGAAAACGCAACAGACATTCAGTCTGAATCCTGACAATGGAGAAATCAGAGTAAAAGAAATGATTAATTATGAGGATTTCAGGATCTATGATATGGAAATAATAGCAACAGATAAAGGAGCAAATAGTCTCTCTGGAAAGTGTAAAGTTACTATTTTAGTCACAGATATGAATGACAATCATCCTGAAATTTCAATAAAATCATTCTCAAGTCCAGTGAAGGAGGATATAGCTGTCAATACCGTAATTGCAGTTGTTAGTGTGAGTGACAAAGACTCAGGAGAAAATGGTCAGGTAGATATTCATATTTCTGATTATTTACCTTTTGCGCTCAAAGAATCATCTGATAATTATTATGAATTATTAGTTTCAGAACCGTTAGACCGTGAAAAGGTTCCAGAATATGACATCACTATTACCGTGACTGACAGGGGCAACCCGCCGTTATCTGATAATGAAACTATAACTTTAGAGCTGCTGGACGTTAACGACAATGTTCCTCAGTTCCCACAGACATTCTACAGGATACCTGTTATGGAGAATAACGCGCCTGGAGCTTTACTGAGCTCTTTAACTGCTATAGATCCAGATCTCCATGAAAATCAGTATCTAGTTTATTTTATAATAGAGAAGGAAATAGTGAACACCTCCATGTCCATGCTGTTCTCCATTAACCCAGAGAACGGTAATCTTTACGCGCTAAAGACGTTTGATTATGAGATAGAGAAGGAGTTTCTTTTCCACATCGAGGCCAGAGACTCTGGTGTTCCTCCTCTCAGCAGTAACGTGACCGTTCACATCATTATCATGGATCAGAACGACAACACACCGCTTATAGTGTCTCCATGGCGCGCGCACGGCTCGGTGGTGGAGGAAAAGATCCCGAGATCCACGGATAAAGGAACTCTGATAGCCAAAGTCATCGCCATAGACTCTGATTCAGTGCACAACTCTCGAATCACGTACCAGTTTCTCCACAACACTGACGCTACTTTATTCAGCTTGGATCAATACAACGGAGAGATCCGGACCATGAGAATGTTCAGTTACAGAGACTCGCGCCACCAGCAGCTGGTTGTGATCGCCAAGGACAACGGAGAGCCCGCGCTCTCTGCTACAGTCACCATCAAACTGTCCACGGTGGAGACTGCCCTTAAAACCTATGCTGACATGACTGAGGTGCCTTTGGGATATGACATCTTCTCCGATTTAAACCTGTATCTGGTAATCGGACTGGGCTCTGTTTCATTTTTGTTACTCATCACTATATTGGTCACCATCGTGCTGAAGTGTCAGAAAACGAAGCCCAGCAAAGCGGCTCCTCCGTGCAGGAACAGTGTGATCAGCGAGAGGAACTCGACCATTGCAGATTCCACTCTGGTCTCCAACGATGCCTACTGGTACAGTTTATTTCTAGCAGAGACGAGGAAAGGAAAGCTGGTGGTCAGGCAGCCTGTGCCAAAGGGAGCGAGATACATCGTGTCCAGTATACCGAGGAGCACAGGACTGACCGAGACCAGCGACTCAGCTGCATCTACACTACAGGTGAGATCACATTTTATAGTCCACTATGTTTCGATTATTTTGTACACATGTTTAGACTTACGAAGCACCCATTCTGAGGTAAGAATATAAATAACTGAAGTTTTCATTTTTAGCCTAAAAAGCTTAAAAAATAAATTATTAGTGTTAGTGCATATTTAACATACACTGTGCACAATTTTTAAGGCACCTCAATGTGTGCGCGCCAAGTGGCGCTGTAGTCTCACAAATTGTACATCACTGAGAGCGTAATTTCAGCGTCATTCTTACAGCTGGCCATTTTGCAATGAACCCTTGTTTTCTGCGTCTGTCTATCGTTAGACTAAATATTGCGGTTTAAATCGAGGAAACGTTTTATATTTTATCCTTTCACTAAAAGCCTTTTCCGCATCTCATTTTGGAGTCATATCCAGTGCTTTGCTGCTGCATGAACTGCTTTGTCCTTGAATCATAAGCATTTGTTCAGACATGATCTCCATGAAAATCAGTATCTAGTCTATTTTATAATAGAGAAGGAAATAGTGAACACCTCCATGTCCATGCTGTTCTCCATTAACCCAGAGAACGGTAATCTTTACGCGCTAAAGACGTTTGACTATGAGATAGAGAAGGAGTTTCTTTTCCACATCGAGGCCAGAGACTCTGGTGTTCCTACTCTCAGCAGTAACGTGACCGTTCACATCATTATCATGGATCAGAATGACAACACGCCGCTAATAGTGTCTCCATGGCGCGCGCACGGCTCGGTGGTGGAGGAAAAGATCCCGAGATCTACGGATAAAGGAACTCTCATAGCCAAAGTAATCGCTATAGACTCTGATTCAGTGCACAACTCTCGAATCACGTACCAGTTTCTCCACAACACTGACGCTACATTATTCAGCTTGGATCAATACAACGGAGAGATCCGGACCATGAGAATGTTCAGTTACAGAGACTCGCGCCACCAGCAGCTGGTTGTGATCGCCAAAGACAACGGAGAGCCCGCTCTCTCTGCTACAGTCACCATCAAACTGTCCACGGTGGAGACCGCCCTTAAAACCTATGCTGACATGACTGAGGTGCCTTTGGGATATGACATCTTCTCCGATTTAAACCTGTATCTGGTGATCGGATTGGGCTCTGTTTCATTTCTTTTGCTCATCACTATATTGGTCACCATCGTGCTGAAGTGTCAGAAAACGAAGCCCAGCAAAGCGGCTCCTCCGTGCAGGAACAGTGTGATCAGCGAGAGGAACTCCACCATCGCAGATTCCACTCTGGTCTCCAACGATGCCTACTGGTACAGTTTATTTCTAGCAGAGACGAGGAAAGGAAAGCTGGTGGTCAGACAGCCTGTGCCAAAGGGAGCGAGGTACATTGTGTCCAGTATACCGAGGAGCACAGGACTGACCGAGACCAGCGACTCAGCTGCATCTACTCTACAGGTAAAAATGAAAGTCTTACCTTTTAAAGGTTACTGTAGTATGCCCTATAGTCACTTGCATGACACTGTTTTAAAATGTAAAATCTAACTGAACTTATGGTTGTTGTTGCTGTTTAGTCTTGCACCTATTTGCACATTTGCCTTTACAGCATTTTTATGCTACCAAAGGATATATGTATGTGGAATAATTCCTCTGGCCAGTTTATTTTATTGGAATGTCAGTGAATGTTATATTTAACATCTCCTGACAGAGTTTATTTAATATACTTTTTTTAATAGAACATATAGTGGTTGTATTTTAGTACTAAGACTCTTGTGCCACGCAAACCAATGCGCACAGCGTCGCTGTTCCCCATGAAAACTACAGCTCTTCATTTATCTTTCATCACAGCCAATGCTGGTGACGTATTTGCTTTGTTGGCAAAAGCTGTATGCTCTCTTCTTTCATGAACACCGCAAAAAGGGCTTATTCTGCTTCCTGATAATCAAAATGGTATATTTGTAACAGCAATGCGCTTTGATTTACATTTCATCACTGGAATATATATCGAAAAAATGGAATCTCTAATGAAAAGAAATACACTGAAAAGGTACGTGTTCGTCATGATTTTAATCTTTGTGATGAATACAGCATCTTCTGTTACACATTATTCTATTCCTGAAGAATTAGACGAGGGCTCTATAGTCGCTAATTTGGCAACCGATCTGGGATTAGATGTTGGAACATTAAGTAAACGCAAGATTCGTCTCGACACCCTTGCAAATAAAAAATATCTGGATATTAACAAAGAAACGGGAGAGCTATTTATTGTGGAGAGAATCGACCGCGAGCACATATGTACAACTAAGGCAGCAGCAGCATGTGTTCTTAAACTGGATGCCACGATCGAAAACCCTGTGCGAATGTTTAATATTGAGTTGGAAATTCTTGATATTAACGACAATGCTCCACATTTTAGAAGGGACACAATGCATTTGGACATTTCAGAGTCAACGCCTGTGGGAGAACGATTCTCTTTGAACAATGCAGTTGATCCTGATATCGGTGCTAATTCAATTAAAACATATTACCTCAGTGAAAGCGATAATTTCTCAATCGAAATTCAGACCGGGCGGGATGGATCAAAATTCACTGATTTGATTCTTAAAAAAGCTTTGGATAGAGAAGAACAGGCCATACATAATCTTATACTCATTGCTGTGGATGGAGGAGTCCCTGCGCGCTCTGGCACGGCTAGCATTATTGTGCGTGTGCTGGACACCAATGACAACGCCCCTCAATTCGATAAAGACAGTTATACTATAAATCTAACAGAAAACGCACCTATTGGAAGCCTGGTGGTGAAATTAAATGCGACAGATAAAGACGAGGGCTCAAATTCAGATTTAGTTTACTCATATAGTTTGTATACGTCAGAGAAAACACAACAGACATTCAGCCTGAATCCTGACAATGGTGACATCAGAGTAAAAGAAATGGTTAATTATGAAGATTTCAGGATTTATGATATGGAAATTATAGCAACAGATAAAGGAGCTAATAGTCTTTCTGGAAAGTGTAAAGTAAAAATTTTAATCACGGATATGAATGATAATCATCCTGAAATTTCCATAAAATCATTTACGAGTCCAGTTAAAGAGGATGTGCCTGTAAATACAGTAATTGCAGTTGTTAGTGTGAGTGATAAAGACTCAGGGGAAAACGGACAGGTAGATATTCATATTTCTAATATTTTACCTTTTGCGCTCAAAGAATCATCTGATAATTATTATGAATTATTAGTTTCAGAACCGTTAGACCGTGAAAAGGTTTCAGAATATGACATCACTATTACCGTGACTGACAGGGGCAACCCGCCGTTATCTGATAATGAAACTATAACTTTAGAGCTGCTGGACGTTAACGACAATATTCCTCAGTTCCCACAGACATTCTACAGGATACCTGTTGTGGAGAATAACGCGCCTGGAGCTTTACTGAGCTCTTTAACTGCTATAGATCCAGATCTCCATGAAAATCAGTATCTAGTTTATTTTATCATAGAAAAGGAAATAGTGAACATTTCCATGTCCATGCTGTTCTCCATTAACCCAGAGAACGGCAATCTTTACGCGCTAAAGACGTTTGACTATGAGATAGAGAAGGAGTTTCTTTTCCACATCGAGGCCAGAGACTCTGGTGTTCCTACTCTCAGCAGTAACGTGACCGTTCACATCATTATCATGGATCAGAATGACAACACGCCGCTAATAGTGTCTCCATGGCGCGCGCACGGCTCGGTGGTGGAAGAAAAGATCCCGAGGTCCACGGATAAAGGAACTCTGATAGCCAAAGTCATCGCTATAGATTCTGATTCAGTGCACAACTCTCGAATCACGTACCAGTTTCTCCACAACACTGACGCTACATTATTCAGCTTGGATCAATACAACGGAGAGATCCGGACCATGAGAATGTTCAGTTACAGAGACTCGCGCCACCAGCAGCTGGTTGTGATCGCCAAAGACAACGGTGAGCCCGCGCTTTCTGCTACAGTCACCATCAAACTGTCCACGGTGGAGACCGCCCTTAAAACCTATGCTGACATGACTGAGGTGCCTTTGGGATATGACATCTTCTCTGATTTAAACCTGTATCTGGTGATCGGACTGGGCTCTGTTTCATTTCTTTTACTCATCACTATATTGGTCACCATCGTGCTGAAGTGTCAGAAAACGAAGCCCAGCAAAGCAGCTCCTCCGTGCAGGAACAGTGTGATCAGCGAGAGGAACTCGACCATCGCAGATTCCACTCTGGTCTCCAACGATGCCTACTGGTACAGTTTATTTCTAGCAGAGACGAGGAAAGGAAAGCTGGTGGTCAGGCAGCCTGTGCCAAAGGGAGCGAGATACATCGTGTCCAGTATACCGAGGAGCACAGGACTGACCGAGACCAGCGACTCAGCTGCATCTACTCTACAGGTAAGAAAATCCAACCCAATAATCAAAGATTTACATTACGTTTATGCACAATTTCTAAACGAAGAATCATTCCGTGCTCCTTCATATAATGAATAATATCAGCGTTTAACAGTATTAGAAAAAGGCATTCGTCCTCTTGGAGTTGTATTATTTACATTTTCGCGTATTTTTCCATATTTTGCAATGCCTATTTATTGTTTGTCTTTACATGTTATTTTGAACCCTTATATTTAAATCACATTTTCTCTGTTTAAGCTCAGCAACAAAAATCACTGAATTGTTAGGGTTGGGGTGAAAAAAGAAAATACCAATAACGCTGTAAATAGAATAATGCTTATTCTAAGCAAGTCTTTTCTCGTTTTATTGTGTATGTTCATGCTAAACTCACTAAGCGTCGCTGTCCTCTAAAAAAACGCTTTCGGTCATATTCTCAGTCGCCATGACAGATTTCCTATAGGAGGAAGGCGCACAAAGGATTGGGCCGTGATTATAAGAGCTTTGCTTTGTGTCCTATTCGTTTCTCTGACCATTTCATGATCGCGAGGAATACAAATATCTCAAACGCTGCAAAATGGAAGGATGCGCAAAATCACAGTTCTGGAGGTATGTAACGGTCCTTCTGTTTTTATCCAGTATTTTGGACACAGCGTCCGCTGTGACACATTACTCCATCCCAGAAGAAATGGAGGAAGGCTCTGTTGTAGCTAATTTGGCGTCAGATTTGGGACTGGATGTGAAAACATTGAGCAAAAGACAAATGCGTCTCGATATTAGATTTAACAAAAAATATCTGGATGTCAACAAAGAGACAGGAGAGCTCTATATATTAGAAAAGATAGACAGAGAATATCTTTGTTCAACCAAAACGGCGACAACATGTTTTATCAAAATGGAAGTGACACTCGAGAACCCAGTTCGAATGTTTAACATTGAAATTGAAATTGTAGATATCAACGATAATGCTCCCCACTTTTGGAGGGATACAATCCGTTTGGATATATCAGAATCTACAGCAGCTGGGGAGAGATTCTCACTCAGTAATGCGGTGGATCCTGATATTGGCTCGAATTCGATTAAAACGTATTCTTTGAGTGAAAGCGAAAATTTTGACATTGAAATACAATCAGGAAGGGACGGGTCAAAATTTGCTGATTTAATTCTTAAAAAGCCTTTAGACAGAGAAAAACAGGTTTCACATAATTTGATACTCACTGCTGTAGATGGAGGAGTCCCTGCGCGCTCTGGCACTGCAAGCATTATTGTGCGCGTTCTAGACACCAATGACAACGCCCCTCAATTCGATAAAGACAGTTACACAATAAATCTAACAGAAAACGCACCCACTGGAAGCCTTGTAGTGAAATTAAACGCCACAGATAAAGACGAGGGCTCCAATTCAAATATTCTTTACTCGTATAGTTTATACACTTCAGAAAAAACACAGCAGACATTCAGTCTGAATCCTGATAATGGTGAAATCAGAGTAAAAGAGATGATTAATTACGAGGATTTCAGGATTTATGATATGGAAATAATAGCAACAGATAAAGGAGCTAATAGTCTCTCTGGAAAGTGTAAAGTTAAGATTTTAATCACAGACATGAATGACAATCATCCTGAAATTTCTATAAAATCATTTACCAGTCCAGTTAAAGAGGATGTGTCGGTAAATACAGTAATTGCAGTTGTTAGTGTGAGTGATAAAGACTCAGGAGAAAATGGACAGGTAGATATTCATATTTCCGATGATTTACCTTTTGCGCTCAAAGAATCATCTGATAATTATTATGAATTATTAGTTTCAGAACCATTAGACCGCGAAAAGGTTCCTGAATATGACATCACTATTACCGTGACTGACAGGGGCAACCCGCCGTTATCTGATAATGAAACTATAACTTTAGAGCTGCTGGACGTTAACGACAATATTCCTCAGTTCCCACAGACATTCTACAGGATACCTGTTATGGAGAATAACGCGCCTGGAGCTTTACTGAGCTCTTTAACTGCTATAGATCCAGATCTCCATGAAAATCAGTATCTAGTTTACTTTATCATAGAAAAGGAAATAGTGAACACCTCCATGTCCATGCTGTTCTCCATTAACCCAGAGAACGGTAATCTTTACGCGCTAAAGACGTTTGATTATGAGATAGAGAAGGAGTTCCTTTTTCACATTGAGGCCAGGGACTCTGGCGTTCCTCCTCTCAGCAGTAACGTGACCGTTCACATTATTATCATGGATCAGAACGACAACACGCCGCTTATAGTGTCTCCATGGCGCCCGCACGGCTCGGTGGTGGAGGAAAAGATCCCGAGATCCACTGATAAAGGAACTCTGATAGCCAAAGTCATCGCCATAGACTCTGATTCAGTGCACAACTCTCGAATCACGTACCAGTTTCTCCACAACACTGATGCTACATTATTCAGCTTGGATCAATACAACGGAGAGATCCGGACCATGAGAATGTTCAGTTACAGAGACTCGCGCCACCAGCAGCTGGTTGTGATCGCCAAAGACAACGGTGAGCCCGCGCTCTCTGCTACAGTCACCATCAAACTGTCCACAGTGGAGACCGCCCTTAAAACCTATGCTGACATGACTGAGGTGCCTTTGGGATATGACATCTTCTCCGATTTAAACCTGTATCTGGTGATCGGACTGGGCTCTGTTTCATTTTTGTTACTCATCACTATATTGGTCACCATCGTGCTGAAGTGTCAGAAAACGAAGCCCAGCAAAGCGGCTCCTCCGTGCAGGAACAGTGTGATCAGCGAGAGGAACTCGACTATTGCGGATTCCACTCTGGTCTCCAACGATGCCTACTGGTACAGTTTATTTCTAGCAGAGACGAGGAAAGGAAAGCTGGTGGTCAGACAGCCTGTGCCAAAGGGAGCCAGATACATCGTGTCCAGTATACCGAGGAGCACAGGACTGACCGAGACCAGCGACTCAGCTGCATCTACTCTACAGGTAAGATAATCCACTCAATAATCAAAGAAGATTTACATGACCTTTCATGAACAAATTTCTTTCAGAATGTGAGAGAAAATGTGGTGCCAGCGCCCTGCTATAGACTACTCTGTGTTTTCCATGTAGGGAAAATAGTGTTGTTCATTAGAATTTACTATTTTAATTCATACACAATTAGTTATTGTTTTATAAATTCTGCTACTCGTGCACAAAATAATTTGCTTACAAATATAATACACAAAACAGTTTGTATTTTGTGTATTAGAACCACATATTTGTCGGATAGAGAGCATCTATAGAAGTGCATTGATTAAAAAAGCTATATGAAATACGCGTGATAGAATACCGACTGTAAACCAGTATCATTCCTTTGGTATCCTGCATCATCAACTGAAACTCACTGTGCGTCGCTGTTCTCTAAGAAATTGCTTTTGCTCAGGGTTATCACAATCACCATGACAGACTTCCTATATGAGGGAATCGCACAAGAGCGCGCAATGATAAGAGCTTTGCTGCGTGTCTTTACGTTTCTCTAAACATCTAATGATAGTGAGGAATACAAATATCTCTAACCTAGCAGAATGGAGGGATGGAAAATGTCACAGTTTTGGAGGTATGTAACGGTCCTTATGATTTTCTCCGCTGTTTTGGACAAAGCGTCCTCTGTTACACATTACTCCATCCCAGAGGAAATGGAGGAAGGCTCTGTCGTCGCTAATTTGGCGTCAGATTTGGGATTGGACCTGAAAACCCTAAGCAGACGAAAAATGCGGCTCGACATTATATCTAACAAAAAATATCTGGACATCAATAAAGAGACAGGAGAGCTCTATATATTAGAAAAGATGGATCGAGAATTTCTCTGCAGTGTTAAAACAGCGACAACCTGTTTTATCAAAATGGAAGTAATACTCGAGAATCCTGTTCGAATATTTAACATTGAAATTGAAATTGTGGATATTAATGATAATGCTCCCCAGTTTCGGAGAGATACTATCCATCTGGATATATCGGAATCTACAGCATCCGGAGAGAGATTTTCGCTCAGTAATGCGGTAGATCCTGATATTGGTTCGAATTCGATTAAAACGTATTATTTGAGTAAAAATGATCATTTTGACATTGAAATTCAAACGGGGAGAGATGGGTCAAAATTTGCTGATTTAATTCTTAAAAAGCCTTTAGACAGAGAAAAACAAGCTTCACATAATCTGATACTCACTGCTGTAGATGGAGGAGTCCCTGCGCGCTCTGGCACGGCTAGCATTATTGTGCGCGTTTTGGACACGAATGACAACGCCCCTCAATTCGATAAAAACAGTTATACTATAAATATAACAGAAAACGCACCTATTGGAAGCCTTGTGGTCAAATTAAACGCCACAGATAAAGACGAAGGCTCAAATTCAAATATTCTTTACTCGTATAGTTTATACACTTCAGAGAAAACACAGCAGACATTCAGTCTGAATCCTGACAATGGTGAAATCAGAGTAAAAGAAATGATTAATTATGAGGATTTCAGGATTTATGATATGGAAATTATAGCAACAGATAAAGGAGCTAATAGTCTATCTGGAAAGTGTAAAGTAAAATTTTTAATCACAGATATGAATGACAATCATCCTGAAATTTCCATAAAGTCATTCTCAAGTCCAGTCAAAGAGGACGTACCTGTAAATACAGTGATTGCAGTTGTTAGTGTGAGTGATAAAGACTCAGGAGAAAATGGAAAGGTAGATATACATATTTCTGATGATTTACCTTTTGCGCTCAAAGAATCATCTGATAATTATTATGAATTATTCGTTTCAGAACCGTTAGATCGAGAAAAGGTTCCAGAATATGACATAACTATTACCGTGACTGACAGGGGCAATCCTCCGTTATCTGATAATGAAACTATAACTTTAGAGCTGCTGGACGTTAACGACAATGTTCCTCAGTTCCCACAGACATTCTACACGATACCTGTTATGGAGAATAACGCGCCTGGAGCTTTACTGAGCTCTTTAACTGCTATAGATCCAGATCTCCATGAAAATCAGTATCTAGTTTACTTTATCATAGAGAAAGAAATAGTGAACATCTCCATGTCCATGCTATTCTCTATTAATCCAGAAAACGGTAATCTGTACGCGCTAAAGACATTTGACTATGAGATAGAGAAGGAGTTCCTTTTCCACATCGAGGCCAGAGACTCTGGTGTTCCTCCTCTCAGCAGTAACGTGACCGTTCACATTATTATCATGGATCAGAACGACAACACGCCGCTTATAGTGTCTCCATGGCGCGCGCACGGCTCGGTGGTGGAGGAAAAGATCCCGAGATCCACCGATAAAGGAACTCTGATAGCAAAAGTCATCGCAATAGACTCTGATTCAGTGCACAACTCTCGAATCACGTACCAGTTTCTTCACAACACTGATGCTACATTATTCAGCTTGGATCAATACAACGGAGAGATCCGGACCATGAGAATGTTCAGTTACAGAGACTCGCGCCACCAGCAGCTGGTTGTGATCGCCAAAGACAACGGAGAGCCCGCTCTCTCTGCTACAGTCACCATCAAACTGTCCACGGTGGAGACCGCCCTTAAAACCTATGCTGACATGACTGAGGTGCCTTTGGGATATGACATCTTCTCCGATTTAAACCTGTATCTGGTAATCGGATTGGGCTCTGTTTCATTTCTTTTGCTCATCACTATATTGGTCACCATCGTGCTGAAGTGTCAGAAAACGAAGCCCAGCAAAGCGGCTCCTCCGTGCAGGAACAGTGTGATCAGCGAGAGGAACTCGACCATCGCAGATTCCACTCTGGTCTCCAACGATGCCTACTGGTACAGTTTATTTCTAGCAGAGACGAGGAAAGGAAAGCTGGTGGTCAGACAGCCTGTGCCAAAGGGAGCGAGATACATCGTGTCCAGTATACCGAGGAGCACAGGACTGACCGAGACCAGCGACTCAGCTGCATCTACTCTACAGGTAAGCATTGCAACATAGTGAATTTAAAAAAAAAAAAAAAAGCCATGGATGTTCTTTTTTCACAGTTGATGTAAAATGCCATTTTAGGTTAATTTTGCGCATACGTATTTGCTTTATTTTCGCTTGTATTTGCCAATAAATCTGCCCAGGAGGTAGATAAATAATATTTTGCATCAATTTTATGCATTGCAGCGCAGTTATTTATTGCTGAGAGATAATTTAGCTGCATTCAACCTCTAAATGTATTTCTGTATCTATGTATTAAGAGGCTTGTTACCTGCAGTGATCAGTTGTGACATAATGCATTCTTATTGGCACACTGTTTTGTAAATTGCTCGAATTGCACGTCATTTGCTTTTGTTTGCATATAGTATATGAAAAACTTTATTATAGGTATTCAGATTTTCAAAATGAATGTTTTTTTTATTTTTATTTTTTTCATAACTTAACAAACGTAATAATATTTTAAACTAGTTTCCTAATTGGGCTCCTTAAACTGCACTCCTTGCTCCTGTGCGCATAGAGTCGCTGTCCACCAAGAAAATGCTTTGCTAATACCGCCTTCGTCGCCATTGCTGATTCTTCATCTGTGGGCAACATTGCAGTCTTTCTTTCCAGGCAGGACTATACGCTCTTTCGTATATTGGTCCAGTTCTATTTTCTTATATGTCATTGCGCAAATTATTTTCTTGAACCATATCAACGTTTTTGTACTCTTTGGACATGCTTTCTGTGTAATTTTAGGAAAACCAAAACAATGGAACCGAAAGCACGGTTTTGGTTAAGGTATGTCTCGATCTTTGTATTTCTTGCGGCTGTATTTCAGACAGCATCTGCTGTTACTCACTATACAGTTCCCGAGGAAATGGACGAAGGATCTGTGGTTGCAAATTTGGTGTCTGATTTGGGACTGGATTTGAAAAGCCTTAGTAAACGTAAAATACGGTTGGATGTCGTCGCTAATAAGAAGTATCTTGATGTTAACAAAGACACTGGGGAGCTATACATTTTAGAAAGGATTGATAGAGAGAATTTGTGCCCAATCAAATCGGTCACAACTTGTCTTCTTAAGGTGGATGCCACATTAGAGAATCCTATTCGAATGTTTAATATTGAACTTGAAATAATGGACATAAATGATAATGCTCCACGTTTCCGACGAGATACAATGCATTTAGACATATCGGAGGCAACAGCAATAGGGGAGAGATTTTCTCTGACTAATGCTGTAGACCCTGATACAGGTACAAATTCCGTAAAGACATATTATCTCAGTGAAAGCGACCATTTTAGTATTGAGATTCAGACTGGACGAGACGGATCTAAGTTTGCTGACTTGATACTGAAAAAGTCATTAGACAGAGAAAAACAGGCTTCGCATAATCTGATACTTACTGCTGTGGATGGAGGAGTCCCTGCGCGCTCTGGCACTGCTAGCATTATTGTCCGCGTTCTGGACACGAATGACAACGCCCCTCAATTCGATGAAGATAGTTATACTATAAATCTATCAGAAAACGCACCCATTGGAAGCCTTGTAGTGAAATTAAATGCCACAGATAAAGATGAAGGAACGAATTCCGATATATTTTACTCTTTTAGTCTATATACCTCAGAAAAAACGCAGCAGACATTCAGTCTGAATCCTGACAATGGAGAAATCAGAGTAAAAGAAATGATTAATTATGAGGATTTCAGGATTTATGATATGGAAATTATAGCAACAGATAAAGGAGCTAATAGTCT
This sequence comes from Cirrhinus molitorella, assembly GCA_033026305.1. Classification (NCBI taxonomy): domain Eukaryota; kingdom Metazoa; phylum Chordata; class Actinopteri; order Cypriniformes; family Cyprinidae; genus Cirrhinus; species Cirrhinus molitorella. The sequence goes on from CM065129.1 coordinate 10,613,956, forward strand.
TTCTGGAAAGTGTAAAGTACAGATTTTAGTCACAGATATGAATGACAATCATCCTGAAATTTCCATAAAATCATTCTCCAGTCCCGTAAAAGAGGATGTACCTGTAAATACAGTAATTGCAGTTGTTAGTGTGAGTGATAAAGACTCAGGAGAAAACGGACAGGTAGATATTCATATTTCTGATAATTTACCTTTTGTGCTCAAAGAATCATCTGATAATTATTACGAATTATTAGTTTCAGAACCGTTGGACCGTGAAAAGGTTCCAGAATATGACATCACTATTACTGTGACTGACAGGGGCAACCCGTCGTTATCTGATAATGAAACTATAACTTTAGAGCTGCTGGACGTTAATGACAATATTCCTCAGTTCCCACAGACATTCTACACGATACCTGTTATGGAGAATAACGCGCCTGGAGCTTTACTGAGCTCTTTAACTGCTATAGATCCAGATCTCCATGAAAATCAGTATCTCGTTTATTTTATCATAGAAAAGGAAATAGTGAACACCTCCATGTCCATGCTGTTCTCCATTAACCCAGAGAACGGCAATCTTTACGCACTAAAGACATTTGACTATGAGATAGAGAAGGAGTTCCTTTTCCACATCGAGGCCAGAGACTCTGGTGTTCCTCCACTCAGCAGTAACGTGACCGTTCACATTATTATCATGGATCAGAATGACAACACGCCGCTTATAGTGTCTCCATGGCGCGCGCACGGATCGGTGGTGGAAGAAAAGATTCCGAGATCCACTGATAAAGGAACTCTGATAGCGAAAGTCATCGCTATAGACTCTGATTCAGTGCACAACTCTCGAATCACGTACCAGTTTCTCCACAACACTGATGCTACATTATTCAGCTTGGATCAATACAACGGAGAGATCCGGACCATGAGAATGTTCAGTTACAGAGACTCGCGCCACCAGCAGCTGGTTGTGATCGCCAAAGACAACGGAGAGCCCGCGCTCTCTGCTACAGTCACCATCAAACTGTCCACAGTGGAGACCGCCCTTAAAACCTATGCTGACATGACTGAGGTGCCTTTGGGATATGACATCTTCTCCGATTTAAATCTCTATCTGGTGATCGGACTGGGCTCTGTTTCATTTCTTTTACTCATCACTATATTTGTCACCATCGTGCTGAAGTGTCAAAAAACGAAGCCCAGCAAAGCGGCTCCTTCCTGCAGGAACAGTGTGATCAGCGAGAGGAACTCGACCATCGCAGATTCCACTCTGGTCTCCAACGATGCCTACTGGTACAGTTTATTTCTAGCAGAGACGAGGAAAGGAAAGCTGGTGGTCAGACAGCCTGTGCCTAAGGGAGCGAGGTACATCGTATCCAGTATACCGAGGAGCACAGGACTGACCGAGACCAGCGACTCAGCTGCATCTACTCTACAGGTAAGAACTGCCACACGGTGAATTAAAAAAAGAAAAGCTACGGATGTTCTTTTTTCCCGGTGGAAGTAAAATGCCATTTTGCGTTCAACTTTGCGCATGCGCATGTGCTTTCATTTTGCTTGTACTTGCCAATAAATCTGACCAGGAGGTAGATTAAGAATATTTTGCATTAGTTTTACGCATTGCAGTGAAGTTATTTATTGTCCAGAGATCATTTAGCCGCATTCAACCTCTAAATGTATCTCACGTTCAATTATAAGGCTTGTCACCTGCGTTAATCACCTGTGACTGCATTCTTATTCTTATTTTACACTGTTTTCCAAATTACTCAACTTGCACATGTCATTTGCTTTTGTTTGCATAGAGTGTATGAAAAACTTTATTATTGGTATTCTAGTTTTTTAATATATATATATATATATTTTTGAAGGTTTTTAATTCATAACTCAGCCAACGTAATACTATTTTAAACTTCTTTCCTAATTTGACTCTTTACGTTGCACTCCTCGCTCCTGTGCGCATAGAGTCGCTGTCCACCGAGAAAATACTTTTCTAGTCATTCTGCCTTCGTCGCCATTGCTGATTCTTCATCTGTGGGCAACATTGCAGTCTTTCTTTCAGGCAGGACTCTACGCTCTTACATATATTGGTCCAGTTGTTGTTTTTTTTAAATGTCATTGTGCGAGTTATTTTCTTGAACCATATCCACATTTTGGAACTATTTGGACTTGCCTTCTGTGTGCACTTTCAGGAAAATCAAAACAATGGAACCGAAAGCACGGCTTTGGTTAAGGTATGTCTCGATCTTCCTATTTCTTGCGGCTGTATTTCAGACAGCATCTGCTGTTACTCACTACACAATCCCCGAGGAAATGGACGAAGGATCTGTGGTTGCAAATTTGGTTTCTGATTTGGGATTAGATTTGAAAAGCCTTAGTAACCGTAAAATACGTTTGGATGTCGTCGCTAATAAAAAATATCTTGACGTTAACAAAGATACTGGAGAGCTATACATTTTAGAAAGGATTAACAGAGAGAATCTGTGTCCATCAAAATCAGTCACAACATGCGTTCTTAAAGTGGATGCAACATTAGAGAATCCCATTCGAATGTTTAATATTGAACTTGAAATAATGGACATAAATGATAATGCTCCACGTTTCCGACGAGATACAATGCATTTAGACATATCAGAGGCAACAGCAATAGGAGAGAGATTTTCTCTCACTAATGCTGTAGACCCTGATACAGGTTCAAATTCCGTAAAGACATATTATCTCAGTGAAAGCGACCATTTTAGTATTGAGATTCAGACTGGACGAGACGGATCTAAGTTTGCTGACTTGATACTGAAGAAGTCATTAGACAGAGAAAAACAAGCTTCGCATAATCTGATACTTACTGCTGTGGATGGAGGAGTCCCTGCGCGCTCTGGCACTGCTAGCATTATTGTCCGCGTTCTGGACACGAATGACAACGCCCCTCAATTCGATGAAGATAGTTATACTATAAATCTAACAGAAAACGCACCTATTGGAACCCTTGTAGTGAAATTAAACGCCACAGATAAAGATGAAGGAACGAATTCCGATATATTTTACTCTTTTAGTTTATATACCTCAGAAAAAACGCAGCAGAAATTCAGTCTGAATCCTGACAATGGAGAAATCAGAGTAAAAGAAATGATTAATTATGAGGATTTCAGGATTTATGATATGGAAATTATAGCAACAGATAAAGGGTCTAATAGTCTTTCTGGAAAGTGTAAAGTAAAGATTTTAGTCACAGATATGAATGACAATCATCCTGAAATTTCCATAAAATCATTCTCCAGTCCCGTCAAAGAGGATGTACCTGTCAATACAGTAATTGCAGTTGTTAGTGTGAGTGATAAGGACTCAGGAGAAAATGGACAAGTAAAGATTCACATTTCTGATGATTTACCTTTTGCGCTAAAAGAGTCATCTGATAATTATTATGAATTATTAGTTTCAGAACCGTTAGATCGTGAAAAGGTTTCAGAATATGACATCACTATCACCGTGACTGACAGGGGCAACCCGCCGTTATCTGATAATGAAACTATAACTTTAGAGCTGCTGGACGTTAACGACAATATTCCTCAGTTCCCACAGACATTCTACACGATACCTGTTATGGAGAATAACGCGCCTGGAGCTTTACTGAGCTCTTTAACTGCTATAGATCCAGATCTCCATGAAAATCAGTATCTAGTTTATTTCATTATAGAGAAGGAAATAGTGAACACCTCCATGTCCATGCTGTTCTCCATTAACCCAGAGAACGGTAATCTTTACGCGCTAAAAACGTTTGACTATGAGATAGAGAAGGAGTTCCTTTTCCACATCGAGGCCAGAGACTCTGGTGTTCCTCCACTCAGCAGTAACGTGACCGTTCACATCATTATCATGGATCAGAACGACAACACTCCGCTTATAGTGTCTCCATGGCGCGCGCACGGCTCGGTGGTGGAGGAAAAGATCCCGAGATCCACGGATAAAGGAACTCTCATAGCCAAAGTCATCGCTATAGACTCAGATTCAGTGCACAACTCTCGAATCACGTACCAGTTTCTCCACAACACTGATGCTACATTATTCAGCTTGGATCAATACAACGGAGAGATCCGGACCATGAGAATGTTCAGTTACAGAGACTCGCGTCACCAGCAGCTGGTTGTGATCGCCAAAGACAACGGAGAGCCCGCACTTTCTGCTACAGTCACCATCAAACTGTCCACGGTGGAGACCGCCCTTAAAACCTATGCTGACATGACTGAGGTGCCTTTGGGATATGACATCTTCTCCGATTTAAACCTGTATCTGGTGATCGGACTGGGCTCTGTTTCTTTTCTTTTACTCATCACTATATTGGTCACCATCGTGCTGAAGTGTCAGAAAACGAAGCCCAGCAAAGCGGCTCCTCCGTGCAGGAACAGTGTGATCAGCGAGAGGAACTCCACCATCGCAGATTCCACTCTGGTCTCCAACGATGCCTACTGGTACAGTTTATTTCTAGCAGAGACGAGGAAAGGAAAGCTAGTGGTCAGACAGCCTGTGCCAAAGGGAGCGAGATACATCGTGTCCAGTATACCGAGGAGCACAGGACTGACCGAGACCAGCGACTCAGCTGCATCTACTCTACAGGTAACCTGAACTGCATAAAATACATTTAAATTTTAAATTCTTTTTAATTTATTTTAGTCTTTTTAAGTTAGTATTCTAATTAAGTTAGTGCTTTGTTATTTCACTCCCATTATGTCTTCGTACTCATAGTTGAGACATTTCTGCTCTGATCATGACAATTAGTTATGAATGTAATTTTGACTTTATTTTATATATATAATTTTTTGTTGTTGTTGTTGCATTTCTTCAAAAAATACGCAACGTGTCGCTGTGCCCCAACAAAACGGACGATTTCTGATTTATTTATTTATTTTGTAGTCGCCATGACAGTTCGTCCTCACCAACGATTCATTATAAAAAGCGTGCGGTAATGCAAGTGCTTCTGCTGGCTTTCTGCTGTGAATACCATTTTGACACTTCTGTAGAACGCAGGTGGAAGCTAAGTTAACATTGGAATCTACTGAATGTCTTACATTTGCGATCATCATTGTTAAGAACAACTGTGTTTTGGGCTCCCAAAGACAACACGCTGCACTAACAGAATGGATGCGCAGAAGTACGTCGCAACATTACTTCTGCTTTCGGCACTGGTTTACACTGCGTTTTCTGTCACCCATTATTCTATTCCGGAGGAGATGGAGGTAGGCTCTGTGGTTGCAAATTTGGCTGCAGATTTAGGGATCGATGTGCAAACGTTAGGAAGACGAAAAATCAGGTTAGATATCCTTGCAAATAAGAAATACCTGGATGTGAACAAAGACAGCGGAGACCTGTTTATCTTGGAGCGCATTGACAGAGAGTATCTTTGCATATCAAAAACAGTTTGTTATTTAAAAATGGAAGTCATACTTGAGAACCCAGTTCGTATATTTAACATTGAATTGGAAATAATGGACATTAACGACAATGCGCCTTACTTTCGTAGGGATACGATTAATTTGGACGTCTCTGAATCAACGGCTGTTGGCGAGAGGTTTTCTTTAAGTAATGCGGTTGACCCTGATATTGGTTCAAATTCCATTAAAAGTTATCATTTGAGTGAGAGTGCAAACTTTGATATTGAAATACAGACAGGAAGGGATGGTTCAAAATTTGCTGATTTAATATTGAAAAAAGCTTTAGATCGTGAGGAGCAGGCCATTCATAATCTGATACTCACTGCTGTGGATGGAGGAGTCCCTGCGCGGTCTGGCACTGCTAGCATTATTGTGCGCGTTCTGGACACGAATGACAACGCCCCTCAATTCGATAAAGACAGTTACACAATAAATCTAACAGAAAACTCACCTATTGGAAGCCTTGTAGTGAAATTAAATGCCACTGACAGAGATGAAGGCTCAAATTCAGATATCACTTATTCTTTTAGCCTGTATACATCTGAGAAAACACAGACAGCATTTGAATTAAAGCCTGACAGTGGTGAAATCAGAGTAAAAGAGATGATTAATTATGAGGATTTCAGGATTTATGATATGGAAATTATAGCAACAGATAAAGGAGCTAATAGTCTCTCTGGAAAGTGTAAAGTTAAGATTTTAATCACAGACATGAATGACAATCATCCTGAAATTTCTATAAAATCATTTACCAGTCCAGTTAAAGAGGATGTGCCTGTAAATACAGTAATTGCAGTTGTTAGTGTGAGTGATAAAGACTCAGGAGAAAACGGACAGGTAGATATTCATATTTCTGATGATTTACCTTTTGCGCTCAAAGAATCATCTGATAATTATTACGAATTATTAGTTTCAGAACCGTTAGATCGTGAAAAGGTTCCAGAATATGACATCACTATTACCGTGACTGACAGGGGCAACCCGCCGTTATCTGATAATGAAACTATAACTTTAGAGCTGCTGGACGTTAACGACAATATTCCTCAGTTCCCACAGACATTCTACACGATACCTGTTATGGAGAATAACGCGCCTGGAGCTTTACTGAGCTCTTTAACTGCTATAGATCCAGATCTCCATGAAAATCAGTATCTAGTTTATTTCATCATAGAGAAGGAAATAGTGAACACCTCCATGTCCATGCTGTTCTCCATTAACCCAGAGAACGGCAATCTTTACGCGCTGAAGACGTTTGACTATGAGATAGAGAAGGAGTTCCTTTTCCACATCGAGGCCAGAGACTCTGGTGTTCCTCCTCTCAGCAGTAATATGACCGTTCACATTATTATCATGGATCAGAACGACAACACGCCGCTTATAGTGTCTCCATGGCGTGCGCACGGCTCGGTGGTGGAAGAAAAGATCCCGAGATCCACCGATAAAGGAACTCTGATAGCCAAAGTCATCGCCATAGACTCTGATTCAGTGCACAACTCTCGAATCACGTACCAGTTTCTCCACAACACTGACGCTACATTATTCAGCTTGGATCAATACAACGGAGAGATCCGGACCATGAGAATGTTCAGTTACAGAGACTCGCGCCACCAGCAGCTGGTTGTGATCGCCAAAGACAACGGAGAGCCCGCTCTCTCTGCTACAGTCACCATCAAACTGTCCACAGTGGAGACCGCCCTTAAAACCTATGCTGACATGACTGAGGTGCCTTTGGGATATGACATCTTCTCCGACTTAAACCTGTATCTGGTGATTGGACTGGGCTCTGTTTCATTTCTTTTGCTCATCACTATATTGGTCACCATCGTGCTGAAGTGTCAGAAAACGAAGCCCAGCAAAGCGGCTCCTCCGTGCAGGAACAGTGTGATCAGCGAGAGGAACTCGACCATCGCAGATTCCACTCTGGTCTCCAACGATGCCTACTGGTACAGTTTATTTCTAGCAGAGACGAGGAAAGGAAAGCTGGTGGTTAGACAGCCTGTGCCAAAGGGAGCGAGATACATCGTGTCCAGTATACCGAGGAGCACAGGACTGACCGAGACCAGCGACTCAGCTGCATCTACTCTACAGGTAGGCTTATATACTGTCAACAGGTGAAATAGTCCTTCAAAGAAGACAAACAACAGTGCATAATTTCTTTTGACTTTTCAACCTTTAGCCAAACACCTTTTAAGCCCACACTATTCTCTCTGAGAAGCTTATTTCCAGCTTCTGCCTTTTAAGTGCACATTCATATCATATTTTTCAACTTCCCATCTTGTGCAAAGTTATGCTGAAGTTCATTTGCTTTTCTTTGCATCACTTTTATGCAAAGTGAAAAAAAAATGAAGTGTTTTAGTTGTTTTTAGCACATCTCTTGTACTCTAAGAGTACAAAAAAGAGTCTTTTTTTTTTCTTTCGTCTCTTTTAAAAAAATTCTGCTTGACTTAATCCGGTACTGTTCTTATTATTTACCGTCAAATAATTTTCTTCTCTTAAAAGTTCACATACACTTTTAAATAATGATTGAAGTGAACATTGCCTTTTTGTAAATGTGTACATGTGTTTGTACTGATTCTACAATTCTACATCCCCTTATATTCTTTATCTTACCTGTTCTACATATACTATCAGCTTCCCTGTGGCTGAGCCAGCTACCACAGTTAAAGAGATTGTGTGTGTGTGTGTGTGTGTGTGTGAAATGGAAATTTGTCCAAACATATTGCGTGATGTGTTGCTTCTCTCTCTAAGCAGGTTGACCTACATTTCTGACCTGCTGTTGCCATTTCACCTGCAGTTCTGATGTTCACAAGCCCATGCTGTGTTAAATCTTTTCATATTGTTTTACATATCTGCCTCATGTTCAGGTTTTTTTATACACACATTAAAAAGCAAACTACAGAACATTTGCATAGTTAAGTCACACATTGGTAGTTGCTACTTAGTTTGCACGAGTTGTATTGCTTAAATGAACAAAGTATTATTTAAAAAAACATATTTGTGTGGCTTAAGTATCCAAAAACTTAAGATTCCACTGTGTTTCTTAGCATTGGCATAAATCATTTGTGGTAACACTTCTCAAGCGACAACAGTATAATTTTGTTTTCTCTTTTTTAATTTTTTTATTTTCCATAAATGTACTAAATATGGATAAATAATGTTTACTAAACATGATAAATTAGAATTTAAGCTGTTTTATAATATGCATCAAGCTTATTTGTTTATTTGTATGATTATGATTTTTTTTTCTTTAGGATTTCTTTAACTTGTTCTCTTTTGTTAGAGAGTGTTACCTGAATGACAGGTAAGTCATTGAAAGACAGAATAAAAAAGTCTTTAACATCTCCTTTTATTTCTCTGCAGTCTTTTTTTTATGTAAACAATTTATCCTAATATGCCTTTCCTCTCATTCTCTCATTCTTAGCTTTTTAGTTAATTGCATAATGTAGTTTTTCTGCTTCATTTGTTATGTTGTAACATTTTTCACATTGTGTCACAGGTACCTGGAGTCCCTGATAATTCAGACATCAGTGTCTAAGGAGAGGACAACAACACATTTAATCTGTCTTTTCTTGATTTGTTAATGGACTGTATATCTTTTAAAACATGCTTAGGCTGATATAGATAGATAAACATCAATGGTTTTGTTGACAGAAAAGTGTTCTGTGAAATTCATCAAAATGATTATGCTGAAAGCTAAACATTGAAATGTCTCTGTTTTTGTTTCCGTTTTTAAAGTACTCAAAATGAACGAGGTCCCTTCCCCCGCTGGAGGTATGCAGCCCTGACTTCACCATTCTCTCGATATCTGGAGCGCCTGATCCCAGGGCCCATTGACCTTTACTGAAATATATGTGACTCTGTGTTTCTCTTTGTGGTTGGTAGTTTTTGTCAGTGGAGTTTGCCTTGTCCTGTTGTAGGAGGAGCCAAGGAGCCAATTTATACGACTGAAAAACAGTTTTGTTTAGTTTAGATGAAGATAAATGCTTCAACAGGTCAACATCAACACTCAGTTTGACATTTCACTTGGTCTTCTGAGCTTTTTAGATTTACAGGCTGCTAGATTTAAACTTTGCAGTCTTTATGAACACAATGTGTGCGTTTTTTCCCACTTGTGGAATTCAAAGCTGAAATCCTTAAATCTGCAGTTTTTTCTTCACTAGAAATTATGTTATGCAGCCTCACAAACCCCATCTTTTATAGACACCTGTGACCAGCAGAAATGCTAATGATAACTCTTATTCTCTGTGGTTTGATTGACAATGGCTGGGGGTGAAAATGACGCTCATATGCCAAAATGCATTCCTTAATTGGTTAAAGAAATTTCACCCAGAAGTAAAAAAATAATAATTTACTCACCCTCATGTCTTTAAAAATTTGGAATGTTTATGCTGCTCTTTTTCTCTTTCTAATGAAAGTGACAAGGAATGGAGGCTGTCAAGTAATTGATTCACTGCAAAAAGTCTTACCTTACTTAGTATTTTTGTCTTGTTTTTAGTCAAAATATCTAAATGTTCTTAAATTAAGATGCATTTACTAAATAAGCAAAATTACATAAGATATTTAGTCTTGTTTCCAGAGAAAAAAACAACAACTAAATTAAATGCAATTTTAAGTCAAATTATCTGCAGTAGGGTAAGTAAAATACTCTAGTTTTAAGAATTGTTTACTTACCCACGGCAGATAGTTTTACTTGTTTACAGGGGGGAAAAACGAAATAAGTGCATTTTAAACAAGGCTAAATATCTTATATCATTTTGATTATATAGTAAATTCATCTTAATTTAAGAATTTGTAGATATTTTGACTAGAAACAGGAGAAAAATACTAAGTAAGATAAGCCTATTTTTGCAGTGTTCTTGACTTTAAATTTTCTTGACAGCATCTGTTTTTGTGCACGTCTGAAAAAAGCACCCAGGACTTTTTTTCTTTTTGTGTACCACAGACGAAAAAGTCAAAGTTTTGAAATGACAGATGGGTTAGTAAATGGCAGAATTATACATTCCTTTAAACACTGTTTTAACAGTGTTTTTTAGCAAATATGGCTCTAGTGCATGATTTTATTGATATATGTACAGACTGTTCATCTACTAAACATCATTATGAGCTCCTCAGCCTGTTTGTTGGATGGTTTGTCTACTTGTGTGTTTGAATGGTTAGTGAATTGACTGGTGGATTCCAATTTCACATACTGGTTCTGTTGAATTACTCTTCACAATTGAATCAGAGTGATGCGAAGTAAATTACAACCACTCAGTTTTCAGCTCGCTGCCCTTCCATCACCCCAACCACCCTCACCTGATATCTGAGCATGGTTCTCATTGATCAACCCACCCCCCGTCACCTGTCAATCAAACCAAGGTTCCACCTTCCGTTTTGCCTGAAGCCTTTAAGTGACAGGCCTTGGTTGCATGAGATGTGTTCAGATTCTGGCCTCTCACTAAATGAATAATGTCTGAAGTCTAGCCTCTTACGTCCTGTTTTTCTTTCTCATTGACAGGCATCCACCACCACCAGCAGCAGTTCCACCTGAGGATTCTCCCAACCGTATTGCCGGAGCAACGTATAGAAAAGGTTCCATCAACCTGCATGTCTGTCCACCTGTGTTCGCCATATTCACCTGCACCATCCTACAGAGATGAAAGCAACCCTGAATGATGCCAACATCTTCACATCAGTGTTCGGAGACTTTGCCCTCGCTTTCCCCAGCAAGCTCATTGTTGATCTGACAAGAGGAACGATGAAGATCTTTTGCCTACGATACTAAGAGATACTCTTACACCTGAACGGGCAGGATTGGACTTGGACTGGATCTGTGAGAACACACACACACACACACACACACAAGCATACCTTCAAACACAGCTCATGTCTTTATCAAAAAAACTTTTCTGCAAAACCAGTATGCTTGTGTTTGCATGGTTAAAGCTCCATGTTAGATCTTCGTTATATTAAGTGACTGGTAGAAGACATTGAAGAGGGAAATTGTTAACAGAATATTCTCACATGAACTGACGTGGATACTGAATTGCAAAAAAATCCTGTTCTTAATCACTAGTTTTGTCTTATTTTTCAGTAAAAGTATGCAAACATGCCTGCAATAAGATTAATTTACCTCACAAGCAAACATTGGAAAATCACAAAAATCAAGTCATTCTGTCTTAAATACTCATGTAAATATATCCGCATCAAGCATGTCTAGATAGTTTTACTGAAAATGTAGATATGCTATTGACAAATGGGATTTTTTTTGCAATGTGAGTGAAATTAAACAAGCACAAAGAGGATTAAATGATGCAGCCATGTTGAGAGATGGAGTGTGGAGCTCTTGCTAGACTGAAGTTGGACACTGAAAGCTTCTCTTTCCCTGCAATGGATGTAAAAAGCCTTTCTTATGTGTTTTCTTGGATCTCAAAGACTTATATCAGAATACTGCAAGTATTATCCAGCGTGTTCAGAAAACGTCACAGCAATTTTGATTTGTTGTGCCGTATAGTCTTTGCTCTTCTCTGTAGTGTTGTATTATGTCCGTGTTGCTGTTTGTGACGGTATTTTTGAGTTTCAGTATGTAAAGAATCGAATTGAATCTAAGCACTGATCTGACACAGAAAGTGTAGAGCATCATTCTAGTTAAGATCTCTCTTAATTTGACTGCCTTGACTGCTTACGCTGCTGTGTCTGGTGTCATGCATGCACAAATGCAGACACAGCACAGTGATGTCATAGTGCAGACATTTGAAGGTCACAGTGGTTTCTCAGATGAGTTTAGGAGATTCATTAAGCAGCCATTCCCTGATGCAAAAGATTTCTGTCTCAGATTAAAACCTTGTGACTTCTTACAGAGACTGTTAATCAGTGAGTTCCTACTTTTTATCCTATTTAATAGCACCACACTATTTCAGAGATAAATGCATAAAGACTTGCTTCATCCTATAGATTTCATTAAATCTTTGAAATAAGGCCACATGTTAAAGAGCACTCAAGGTGGTGGATGACTTTTACTTGCATTAAAACAAGAAAAGATGAAGACTGCTAATGTTTACTTATCAACTGTGTAATTATTATCTAATAGTATGAAATGTGTTGAATATTTATGGAAATACTTTAGAAAAAGACAAATGCACTAGCCAAATTACCTTTTTTTGTTCCTTTACATTTTTTAAATTTTAAATTTCAATGCCTGGTGTTAAAATATTAATGCATTAATATAAACTTTCATATTGCTTTTTTATTGTTGATATTTTGTATTTGCTGGCTATATCATTTGTGCAGTATATGGACATCAATATTACACTTCGTTAAACAATATGGTATTGTTGTTTTTCTGATAGTTTTCAGCCTTTCTGCAATGTCATTTCTGGTAAAAATAACTTCCTGAGGGTATGGCAGCTTTCCCAGGCAGGTCAAGAGGTCAGGGTGTCATGGGGTCAGTTCAGTGACTGGCTCTGGAATGCACAGCATGTGTCTTTGATCAACAACTTGTCATCTTTACAAAATACATCTGCCCAATTCTCATTTTATTGTCTGTTTTAGAAGAACAAATGCTGGATGTTTACATGAGGTATTTTAAACAGGAAGTAATCATTTCAAGGCTCTTAACTAGCTGTCTCAGAGAACTGGCAAATGCTTAGACATGAGCAGTGTTGTAAAACAACATGATTTGAGAAAAAAACAAAACAAAAAACAGATTCATTTTATTAGAATGACACAATATTAAAGTGTTTTTCTCTGATTTAATGTCTGTCAGTGTGCTTAGCTATAAGTAGCTCGTCTCTCACTGCACAAAAAAAGCTAGAATTCATTTACCCAAAAGCCTAATTTGTGGTATAAAAATAGACTGCCTATACAGCACTGCCCTATCTTATGCCCTCTAGTTTCTTCTACATTCCCTCTCTGTCCAATGAAGCTTTATCCAATTTAGCAAATGTGTTTTCTAATTCAATTTCTACCAGCATTTGTGCTCTAAAACAGACCAACAATGTTCCTAAAGCTATGATCTGAACACAACTATGATCTGCCTCGGAGAAACTCACCAGACCCTCTTTGCTCATGAGTATCTACTGATGTATTTGTTCTACATATTTACAATAGATAAAAACTTCATTGAAACGAATGTGATTTCTGTCATTCTCCATGTAAAGTGCATAACGTGATGGGACATTTGTAATATGTTTTTAGCTTTTAAATGACTTACCAATGAGCCTGTAGCCAAACTGAACACATGCACTGGAGTAAAAAAGTAAACAAATAAAAACATGTTTGTACAGTATACCATTATGATTGTCTTATAAACAGGGAAAAGAAAGACACAGTGATAAAATCAGTGACCTATTGTGAATTATAAATCTACTTTCTTTGCATGATTTTGATCTGTATGGGTAGGTGAGTGCACATTTGTTTATGTGGTTAAAGATGAGGTTATCACCACAGATGATGTAATGTAATGAAAATAATCAGATCACTTTTCATATCAACTTTTTGATTTAGATGTAAAACTCACTATCAAACCACACTTGGATTATCACCACAAAGTCTATCTTTATTATATTTTTTCTGTTAATTCTGACAAATGGCAAATAGAAATAATAAAGCATTATCTACTGCCCTGGCTGGCTTACTGCCTGGTTCTGGTTCTGTGATGTGGGTCAGAGCAAATATAACCACTCTTTGCTTCTCTTTTCCTCCTGACCCAGATTTCTCTCTGCCTGCCTTACAGCACAGAGAGAGACTGCAGCACCATTAAAAACTGCTGCAGCACACACACACACACACACACACACACACACACATTTGCCAAACATCTTTGTCCTCAGCATTTTACCTTGAAAGTCCACACACACACACACACACACACACACACACACACACACACACACACACATACACTCACACATCTCTGTTGCCAGGCCTTCTCTAAACCACAATTCAGCTATGTGTCACAATCAAAACAACCATGCTTTCCTGAAACCCTGCCGAGAAAAAAGGCCTCAGTCTGAGAGATCTGACTGCTGGTTTCTAGGCAACGGGTCTCTATAGCGACAGACTCTGGAACGTGGGTTAAAGAAGAGGACATAATCATTTTATAAGGATTCATGAAAATGTAAAACCTGTTAATTTGATAAATAAAAAAAAAAAAAAAAAAAAAAACAGATTTATTTTGTGAGCAATGGATTAATTTGGTCTTCCTTATGGTCTTCCCACACCCCTCCCTTCATTCACGCTTTCCTCTGGAGACTGCAATGTTCAGCACCACAGACAGCGACCCGCCTATCCAAATGTCCGTTGCCACGGTAACGGGCTGCAGGCGGGGAGGGGGTGCATGATGCTGCAGCCTGTAATTTGATACACAGACTAGAGGCTCATCTCGCCAGATCCGGGGATCTCGTATAGCTGTGCAGACTATGTCAATTAAAAAACACTGTATATCACAGAAATATATATTAATCATAGACTGCCCTTTTATGATATGAGAAATACTGATGAACGTGTGATTGATATGTATGTTTGATTTCCACTGCGCTTGCGATGTGAATCACTTCACTCTGCCCCCTGGTGTCTGATATGTGGTATGGATTTCACAGACTAGTGCAGATATGGGAAAGCTCATACGTAAGCAGCTGTGGTGGGAGGGAGCACAGAAAGAGGCGGGTGGGGTCGAGCTTGTCACGTGATTTGTGTAACTGAACCACAAGGTGTCACTGCTCACCATGCAGTTAGACACTGGAACACTGCCTACTTATAAATTCTAGCTCATTTATTGTTTTAAAGCATGATAAATCATGATTTAAATGCGAATTTCAAGAAAGATCAAATTAAAAACAGTTTTTTTTTAAATCTAATAAGATATTTTGTTCTCTGCTTAGTAATTGTAAACTATATAATACAATTTTAAATTATAGCTATATAGTCAAACATTTTTGAACAGTAAGTTTTTTTTTAAGACGTCTGTTCTGCTCACTAAGCCTGCAATTAGTTGGTCCAAAGTTCACCAAAACACAACAATAACAATTTGAAATATTTTTACTATTAAAATAACTGTTTTCTATTTGAATATATTTTAAAATGAATTTATTCCTGTGATTTCCTAGCTGATTCTTTAACATCATTACTCCAGTCACATAATCCTTCAGATATCATTATAATATTCTGATTTGCTGCTCAAAAACATTTATTATTATTATTATTGTTGTTGTTGTTGTTGTTGTTGTGTTAAAACCAGCGGATAATTTTTTTTTTCAAGATTCTTTGATGAATATGAAGCTCAGAAGAACACCATCTATCTGAAATATAAATCTTTTGTAACAATACAAATGTCTTTATCATCACTTTTGATCCATTTAAAGCATCCTTGCTACATAAAAGTAATAATTTATATATATATATATATATATATATATGCTGTTCTTGGTTTCTTTCTATTCATTAAATAATTATTATACTGTATATTGATAATAATAATAATAATAATAATAATAATAATGTTTTTTGAACAGAACAAACAGAACATCTGCATATTAGAATGATTTCTGAAGGATCTTATGACAAGACTTAAATAACAATTCTGAAAATGTAGCTTTATTATTTTTTTTTTTTATAGAAAGGAGTTAAAGGGAAGGAAATAATGCAGTTCTGCAAAATCGCTGTGAGTGGCGCTACATTACCAGTCATTGCTAACAGTTCTGTTTAGCACATTCACTTGGCGGGCTGGCGTGTCAGACATCACTTCAGCTTTGAACAATGAACAACCACGACGACTTGATAGATAGATTTGTCTGTTAGTTTGTCATTTGGAATAGCATAAATGCGGTGACCGCATTTGCTAAAACTATTTTCAGCGGTGTTCAGAGGAAGCATGGCGAGCGAAAATAGAATAATATGGATCAGCAAGATTTTGTATCTGATGTGTCTGCTGTTCAGTTCCGGAAGAAATGCTGCCCAGATAAACTATTCTCTTCAAGAAGAATCAAAAACTGGAGTCACTGTGGGGAACATTGCAAAGGATTTAGGGATTGATCCGGCTTTACTGCAAAACAGGAATTTACGTCTCGTTGCGGGGACAAAGCAAGAGCTGTTTCGGGTAAATCATGAAGATGGCGCTTTGTTTGTGAACCATAGGATAGACAGAGAAGAGCTGTGTGCTAAAACCAACCCATGTCTTATTCATCTCAAAGCAGTAATAGAGAATCCACTTGAAATGCACCAGATATCAGTTGACATTATCGATGTCAATGACAATCCACCGAGTTTTCTGGACGAAAACTATAAACTGGAAATACTTGAATCTGCAATGACAGGGGCACGATTTCAGCTAGAAACAGCGCACGACCCGGATATAGGCTCAAACGACTTGCAGTCCTATAAACTGAGCCAAAATCTATATTTTCGTTTAGAAACGGATGACATGGGAGACGAAGGTAAGATTCCTGTCCTCATTTTACAAAAACCTCTTGATAGAGAAAAAAGCGCAAGACATAATCTAATATTAACTGCGACAGACGGTGGCAAGCCACATAAATCAACTACTGTGAATATTACTATTGTTGTATCGGACATTAATGATAATGCCCCAGTATGTGATAAGCAAAAATACACTGTAGCAGTAAAAGAAAATGCCCCTGAAGGAACATTTCTGCTCCGCGTTAATGCTTCAGATTCAGATGAAGGACTAAATGGAGAAATTGAATACGCTTTACGGAACAAGTTCAGGAACGGAGCATCTGAGGTTTTTGGTTTAGATAGTTTAACCGGGGAATTAAAAATAAAAGGTGGGCTAAATTTTGAAGAAAGGCAAGTTTATGAGCTAAAGATTCTGGCTGCGGATAAAGGGACAGTATCTTTGTCTACACAGTGTAATGTGCTTGTAAATGTTGAGGATGTCAACGATAACCGACCTGAGATTGACGTCACTTCAGTATCCAGCCACATTCCCGAGGATGCGCCTCCTGGAACTGTTGTAGCTTTGATGGGAGTTACAGACCTGGATTCAGGTATGAACGGAAAGATAGTTTGCTCTCTGCCTAAGGATATTCCATTTGACCTCAAGCCGTCGCCTGATGGAAACTTTTATTCTTTGGTAACTAAAGAATACATTGACAAAGAATCGAAATCGTCATATGATATCAGCATAACAGCCAAAGATTTAGGAACTCCCTCGTTAACATCAACAAGAGTAATTCACGTCGATATCACTGATGTTAATGACAACAGCCCCACATTTGCTCAAAGCCCGTATACATTCTACGTGGCTGAAAACAACAAACCAGGAATTGCCGTGTTCTCATTAAGTGCAGCTGATATAGATGAAGGTGAGAACGCACGAGTATCTTATTCAATTGATCGAATTAATTCAGATCAAAGCATGACTTCTTTTCTGAGTATTAATGAGGCGAATGGTACCGTTTACTCATTGAAGAGCTTTGACTTTGAGTCTTTAAAAGCATTTCAATTTTTTGTTGTGGCCAAAGACTCTGGAACTCCGTCTCTGAGCAGTAACGTGACAGTGAACGTGTTTATTCTGGATCAGAACGACAACGTTCCAGTGATCTTATATCCAGTCAGTGCTAATGGTTCTGCTGAGGGTGTGGAAGAGATTCCCCGTAATGTGAACGCAGGTCATTTGGTGACTAAAGTCAGAGCCTATGACGCAGATATAGGATACAACGGCTGGTTATTATTTTCACTGCAGGAAGTTAGTGACCACAGTCTCTTTGCTTTGGACCGCTACACAGGACAGATAAGGACCCTTCGCTCATTCACAGAAACAGACGAGGCCCAGCATAAACTGCTCATACTGGTCAAAGACAATGGGAACGTTTCACTCTCAGCAACAGCGACTGTGATTGTCAAAGTTGTGGAGCCCAAAGAGGCTTTCGCAGCATCTGATGTGAAAAACACAGTCAAAGACGAGGAGGAAAACAATGTGACATTTTATTTGATCATCACTTTGGGCTCAGTTTCAATTCTTTTTGTCATCAGCATCATCGTGTTGATTGTAATGCAGTGCTCTAAATCTACGAACTATTCATCCAAGTATTTACAGGATACAAATTATGACGGGACTCTGTGTCACAGCATCCAGTACAGATCTGGAGACAAACGGTACATGTTAGTTGGACCCAGAATGAGTATCGGCTCTACTATAGTCCCGGGCAGTAATGGAAATACTCTAGTGATCCCAGATCGCAGGAGGAGAGATTCTGGAGAGGTAAGATGCATCTTAAATAATAATAAATATTTTCAAAAGTTTGTATGTGTGTAAACGCTTTTCGAAGAGCTGTCCATGGTGCTGAAATTTCGAATCCATGCTTCTTATGAACTTCTTCCCTGGTGATAACGTTGCGGCTCGTCTTCTTCTCAAGTGGCCTAAATTTCAGACGAACACATGTACTGGTTAATGTTTATAGTTAATAAATGAAAGTGTTTAGTGTTTAAAATAAACATTACACTGGAGTTGTTGCTTTCAACATTAACTGCTATTTCAGCAGTGATGGGAAACACACACAAGTTTGTTAAGTAAAAGTATGGATACCACACCAATATATCATTAAAGTAAAAGTCATCTATTAAAACAATAAAGTAAAAATACCTTCAAAAGAATACTTTGAAAAGTAAAAGTGAACACTCTAAGGTTAAATGCATTTTTCTAATAAAAAGTGACCCATTCGGTCACTTCCTAAACCTGAAGATAATACAATAAATGACACTTAGAGAATTGTATTTACAACATAATTTGTGGTTCATGGAATTGAATGTGAATATGAGCTTGGTTACAAGCAGACTAGTTTCCAATAAAATAATAAGAATAATAATAATAAAATAAATAAAAAAATACATAAACCACTAACATCTTTAAATTTAAACCACGGCAGCAGAAAAAGACACTTTAAGATGAGTGCAAATACCGCATATCCATTGTTGTGAATAGCCAAACTGGCGACTATTTCTGGACAAAAAATGGCTATAATGCAATTTAAAAGATGTAACAGACTGAGGTACTCAAACACAATACAATACTGATACATGCATTGGCAGGCGGATTCTCATGTTTCCTGTCTCTGAAATTCTTTAGCAATGGCTATATTCTCACTTAGCCTCATGGTGTCAGGATTATACAAGGAAACCTTTTTAAGTACAGTCCCTCCTCTTCTCGACGTCACACAGTTGTTCCTTTCCACCAAAAGCTTAATTCTGTGCTGTTGAAACATATGCTGCCTTGCTGTCTGCGTGGATTATGTTTTGAAAAAAAAATGGACATTTAATGGCTTCTCAGAGAATTCGTTCATGAGGAAACCACAAGGGCAACAATAATTTGTTTCTGATAAGCGTTTGAATCATGATAGAACACGAAGGACAAAAGCGGAGATGGGAGTGCTGGTGGATCGCTTTGTGTTTCTCTTTTCCGTTGTTCTTCGGAGAGCATGTTTCAGCTCAGATAAGATACTCTATTCCAGAGGAGGTAAAAGATGGAACCGTGGTTGGAAATATTGCTAAGGATTTGGGCCTAGATGTCAGCGTTTTGGCGGACAGGCGGTTTCGTATTGTGTCTGGATCCAACGACGATTTTTTTCAGGTAAATCAGAACGGCGTATTGCATGTTCAAAAGAAAATCGACCGAGAGGCGCTGTGTGATAGTTATAGGGCATGCGTCATAAATCTGAAGATTGTTGTAGAAAATCCTCTTGAAATACATTATATTGCAGTGGAGGTGACCGATGTAAATGACAACTTGCCTAGTTTTAGTGAACATGAGAAACGGCTGGAGATTTCAGAATCGACTGCTCGAGGGACACGTTTTCAGCTTAAGGCCGCGCGCGACCCGGATGCAGGGGTAAATTCTGTTCGTATGTACAAATTAACCCCAAATGAGCACTTTGATCTAGAAGTAAGAGATCAGGGAGAAGATAAACTGCCATTTTTAGTTTTACAAAAATCTCTTGACCGCGAGATCAATTACGAATATAATTTAATTTTAACAGCTGTAGATGGAGGGAATCCTCAAAGATCAGGAACACTTAATATTACAATTAACGTCCTTGACATAAATGACAATAGACCCGTTTTTAGCCAAGATATGTATTCTACAACTTTAAAGGAAAATATACAAATTGGAACATTAGTAATTCAGGTTCAAGCAAGTGATGCAGATTATGGTTCAAACGGAGAGGTCACCTACGCGTTTGGCAGCGATCAGAGCCCAAAGGTATATGAAATATTTAGTTTGGATAAACTGACTGGTGAATTGCGTGTAAAAGGGGAAGTAGATTTTGAGGACAAATCTATTTACAAACTTGATATTCAAGCATCTGATAATGGCCAGCCCCCTATGACAACAGATTGTAGAGTTGTTATAAAGATATTGGATACAAACGACAATAAGCCTGAGATTGAAGTGACGTCACTGTCGAAAATGGTGTCTGAAGATTCCAAGCCTGGCACTGTAATCTCGCTCATTAGTGTTACTGACAGAGACACTGGTGTTAATGGAAAAGTTGTGTGTTCTCTCTCAGAAAACGTTCCATTCGAATTAAAGCAATCAGTTCAGGAAAACATGTACTCGTTAGTGACTAAACTGAACCTGGATCGTGAAACTATATCACATTATGATATTACAATAACAGCGAGGGACTTGGGTCAACCTCCACTGTCCTCCTTTAAAACTCTGAGCGTGCAGTTGTCAGATGTTAATGACAACCCGCCTGAATTTAGCTTAAATCCCGTTGAATTATATATGATTGAAAATAACGCCGCAGGCTCACCCATTCTTGCGCTGAGTGCTTTTGACAAAGACCTAAATGAAAACTCTGTGATTTCATATCAGATTATTAAAGGGAATGGGACACAAAGTGACATGACATCTTTTCTGAATATTAATTCTGAGACAGGCGTAATTTATGCACTTAAAAGTTTTGATTTTGAGACTGTCAAAACCTTTCAATTTTACGTGCTAGCTACAGACTCTGGAACTCCATCTCTGAGTAGTAACGTGTCAATAAACGTGTTTATTCTGGATCAGAACGACAATGTTCCAGTGATCTTATATCCAGTCAGCGCTAACGGTTCTGCTGAGGGTGTGGAAGAGATTCCCCGTAATGTGAATGCAGGCCATTTGGTGACTAAAGTCAGAGCCTACGATGCAGATATAGGATACAACGGCTGGTTATTATTTTCACTGCAGGAAGTTAGTGACCACAGTCTTTTTGGTTTGGACCGCTATACAGGACAGATAAGGACCCTTCGCTCATTCACAGAAACGGATGATACCCAGCATAAACTGCTCATACTGGTCAAAGATAATGGGAACGTTTCACTTTCAGCAACAGCGACTGTGATTGTCAAAGTTGTGGAACCCAAAGAGGCTTTTGCAGCTTCTGATGTGAAAAACGCAGTAAATGAGGAGGAGGAAAACAACGTGACATTTTATTTGATCATCACTTTGGGCTCGGTTTCAGTGCTTTTTGTCATCAGCGTCATCGTGTTGATTGTAATGCAGTGCTCTAAATCGACAGACTATTCGTCCAAGTATTTGCAGGATACAAATTACGACGGGACTCTGTGTCACAGCATCCAGTACAGATCTGGAGACAAACGGTACATGTTAGTTGGACCCAGAATGAGTATCGGCTCTACTATAGTCCCGGGCAGTAATGGAAATACTCTAGTGATACCAGATCGCAGGAGGAGAGATTCTGGAGAGGTAAGAATGGCTAATTCATTATTTTGGACTGTTTGATTTTAAAATTCTACTTTACATATTGCACGAAGTTGTTTGAGCTGTGTTTAAGGTAGATTTTTGACAGGTATTGTTTTGCTATGCGAATCTATTAAACTTTTAATTATTAATGCTACAGAATATTAAAATGATCTTGTTGGATTCATTAAGACTCTGTGTCACAGCAAACGGTAGCCTATGTTGGTTCAAGGATAATATTGGAAATATTTGCATGAAACATGAAATCGTATGAATGAATTAAAATACTGTAGTGATACACAGTGTAGAGGTGTTGCTAATCTGTGTATTAATGCTATGTAAGATCTGTTCTGTTGATTTACCATCTCTGCGACATTAATGCTTGAGGCTCAAGTGGCAAATGCCATGAAATCGCTCTTATGGAGAAAAATTGCATCGCAATCACTAGTATGATCATAATTTGTTCTTAGACAAAATATAGTTATCTACGGCACACGGCTGTGTATTTACGGTATTATACGGAGAAATGTTGTTTAATAATGTATTTTTATTTAGAATGTGTTATAATCTGACTTGCCTTGTTTGCCAGCTGCTTACTCGCGCGGAACTGTCCATGTCAGTGGTGCTGAAATTTGCTATGGCATTTTAGATTGTAATGTTTTACGGTTTATCTTTATCAGGCTATATATTTTCTAGCTAAATATCAAACAGGCTATATATTAATGTTTATTTTAAAAATCCATATCTGCCTTATGGATGGCTTATTTGCTCTGTGTATGCTGTAGTTTAAGTGCATTGAGTCATATGTAAAATCTTGACATGGATTGTCGTAGTGGACCTCATGGTGTCAGTATTACACAAGAAAACGTTTTTTGGGGCAGGGATCTGGTTTGCATCACACTAACCCAGGTTAGAGCGCACTGACTGCTTTTTCAGTTGGATCATATACATACAGGAGATTAGTTCCGTGATTTTCGAGCAAAACATGTTCTTATATTCGCCATCGAATCATTTGAATAAATTCATGCGGTAACTGTGAGGAGAATCAGTTCACTTTTAGTCCGCAGCCGACGGTTGTCAGCATGGATGCTGGAGAACAAAGGCGCGGATGGGAGTATTTGTGGATTTATCTGTGTTTCTACTTGCTACTGTGCTTCGAACAGCAGGTTTCGGCGCAGATACGATACACTGTTCCAGAGGAGGTAAAAGAAGGATATGCTGTGGGAAATATTGCAAAGGATTTGGGGGTTGATGTCAGTACTTTGGTGGACAGACGTTTTCGTATTGTTTCTGGATCAAATGACGGCCTTTTTCAGGTAAATCAGAACAATGGCATCTTGTATGTGGCAAAGCATATCGACAGAGAGGCGCTGTGCGATGAAAACGTTGCTTGCTTGATAAGTCTGAAAACTGTTGTTGAAAATCCTCTGGAAATTCATTATGTAGAAGTAGAAATTACCGATGTAAATGACCATGCACCCAATTTTGCTTATAAAGACGTCCTGTTAGAAATAGCAGAATCAACCCTACCGGGTGAGGACTATCAATTGCAAGAAGCAAAGGACCCTGATTCAGGCATAAATTCTGTTCGTTTTTATAAACTGAGCCAAACAGAGTATTTTGAACTTGAGCTTCGCGAAAATGGGGAAGAGAAAAAAGTCCCTGTCTTGAAATTACGTAAATCGCTTGACAGGGAGCATCAGGTCACTCACAGTCTAATACTGACTGCTGTTGACGGTGGGAATCCACCAAGATCAGGGAGTGTCATTATTAATGTCACGGTACTGGATGACAATGATAACAGGCCAAAATTCAGTCAAGACCTTTATTCTGTCACATTGCAAGAAAACGCTCCTGTTGGTACTCTTGTCATTAAATTGAATGCCACTGATTTAGATGAAGGTCAGAATGGAGAAATTGTTTATTCTTTCGTGAAGAATATAGAAAAACAGGTTTATGACACCTTTGATTTGGACAAAACTGGTGAGATTAGGGTAAAAAGCGTTTTGGATTTTGAGAAAAATAATGTTTATAGAGTCGGAGTTATGGCGTCAGATAAAGGTCAACCACCGAAGACAAGCACCTGTCGAATTATCATTAAAGTGCTTGACGAAAATGATAATGGACCAGAGATAGAAGTTACCTCACTATCTGATGTAGTTCCCGAAGATTCAAAACAAGGAACGGTCATTTCACTTGTTAGTATTACTGATAAAGATTCCGGCGTCAATGGCAAAGTTGTTTGCAGAATATCTGACAATGTGCCTTTTGAACTGAAGTCGTCATTTAAAGAAAATATGTACTCTCTTGTGACGAATGCAAAGTTGGATAGAGAATGCGTGTCTCAGTATGATGTTACAATAACAGCCACAGATCTTGGTCAGCCCCCTCTTTCCTCAGTCAAAACACTAAAAGTGCAGATATCAGACGTGAACGATAATGTTCCAGAATTTCCTCACAATCCGTTAGAACTTTACTTAATGGAAAATAACCCACCAGGAGCCTCCATATACTCTGTTAGCGCCTTCGATAAAGACCTGAATGAAAATGCTGCAATAACTTATCAAATCATTAGGGAAGAAGGAGCAAAAAGTCACATGTCATCTTTCCTTAATGTAAATTCAGACAATGGACATATACATGCGCTTAAAAGCTTCGACTTTGAAATTGTAAAAACGTTCCAGTTCCATGTTCTCGCTACAGACTCTGGAAATCCATCTCTGAGCAGTAACGTGACAGTGAACGTGTTTATTCTGGATCAGAACGACAACGTTCCTGTGATCTTATATCCAGTCAGCGCTAACGGTTCTGCTGAGGGTGTAGAAGAGATTCCCCGTAATGTGAACGCAGGTCATTTGGTGACTAAAGTCAGAGCCTATGACGCAGATATAGGATACAACGGCTGGTTATTATTTTCACTGCAGGAAGTTAATGACCACAGTCTCTTTGGTTTGGACCGCTATACAGGACAGATAAGAACCCTTCGCTCATTCACAGAAACAGACGAGGCCCAGCATAAACTGCTCATACTGGTCAAAGACAATGGGAACGTTTCACTCTCAGCAACAGCGACTTTGATTGTCAAAGTTGTGGAGCCCAAAGAGGCGTTTGCAATTTCTGATATTAAAAACGCAGTGAAAGAGGAGGAAGAAAACAACGTGACATTTTATTTGATCATCACTTTGGGCTCGGTTTCAGTGCTTTTTGTCTTCAGCATCATCGTGTTGATTGTAATGCAGTGCTCTAAATCGACAGACTATTCATCCAAGTATTTGCAGGATACAAATTATGACGGGACTCTGTGTCACAGCATCCAGTACAGATCTGGAGACAAACGGTACATGTTAGTTGGACCCAGAATGAGTATCGGCTCTACTATAGTCCCGGGCAGTAATGGAAATACTCTAGTGATACCAGATCGCAGGAGAAGAGATTGTGGAGAGGTAAGAGCCGTTTGTTTCTTTTTCACTTGTGATAAACATTTGTCATTTGCATATGACAATTTTGACGTGCTCTTTCTCCCTTATGCTGCCATTTCGTGCTTTTTTGGCATGGCTGTTTTCATTGTTTATGAAATATTGTGCTGATGGTCAAGGTCGATTTGAGAGTCAGAAGCACTTGTTGTGCCATTTTGCTTGCAGGTTGCGCTCATTGACCTTTTAGTCTTGCCTCATATAAATAAAAATAAAGGATTACTCCCTTCATATTCGAGCAAAAGATAAATTCTCAATAAATTCTCAATGTCATTTTAACAGATTTATGCGTTATGTGAGCGAGACCGATTATTTTGAACTTGAGCGTTGCGATTTTTTATTCTTACATAGCCTTACTCTAATTTTTTTTTATTTATTTTTTTTTTATTTGAAGATCTAATTTTATTATTACTCTCTATTCATATGAGTCGCAACTTTTTTGGGGATAAAAGAAGACATTATTTATTTGTTATTTCAGCCAGATTGTCAGTGTTGCTTATCTGTGACATTCTTAACAAACCTCATGGTGTCATTGTTGTACAAGGAAAGCATTCATCCTGCCCCCCATATCTAGCTTTCATTTAGCATTTTGTTTAAGGCAAAGGGAGAATGATTTGTGCTTGAAGACGACCAAATACAGAACCGCGTAACGGTGGATGTTGCAGCCTTTTCGTGCGTCACCCTTGTTTGTTCCTTTAAGTTTAATATATATTTATAATCTGACCAGGTAGCGGCATTTATTTCTTTATTTCGCTGTCGTTCGCAATGGAAGCTGTAGGACAAAGGCGCAAAGGGGACTACTGGAGGACGATTATCTGTTTTCTTCTGTGCTTTGAGCAGCAGCTTTCAGCTCAGATAAGATACTCTGTTCCAGAGGAGGTAAAAGATGGGTCTTTTGTAGGAAATATCGCCAAGGATTTGGGACTTGATGTCAGTACTTTGATGGACAGGCGATTCCGTATCGTGTCTGGATCAGATGAAGCGCTCTTCATGGTAAATCAGAACAATGGCGTTTTACATGTCCAAAGAAAAATTGACAGAGAGGCACTGTGTGATAGTATTGGAGCATGCTTGGTTAATCTAAAAATAGTGGTGGAAAATCCACTTGAGCTCCATTATATTGTCGTTGAGATCACTGATGTAAATGACCACTCCCCTACATTTACAGAAAAAGAAAAGCGATTAGAAATATCCGAAAACACTCTGCAAGGAACGCGTTTTCAGCTGCAGGTCGCCCGCGACCCTGATATTGGATCGAATTCTGTGCGCTTGTATAAATTGAGTCAAAACGAGCATTTTGATTTAGAAATAAGGGACAGGGCAGAAGATAAACTGCCTTTTCTGGTTTTACAAAAGCCCCTTGACCGTGAGCACAAAGCTGAACATAATTTAATATTAACAGCAATAGATGGCGGCAATCCGCAAAGATCAGGAACATTAAACATAACTGTACTTGTTCTTGACGTAAATGACAACCGTCCTTTGTTTAGTCAAGATGTTTATTCTTCAACTCTGCACGAAAATGTGCAAATTGGAACTTTAGTAATGAAAGTAATGGCAAGTGATTCTGATTACGGTCCAAATGGTGAAGTGTCTTACACTTTTGGAGGGGACAACAACGAAAACATATTTCACATCTTTGACCTGAATAAATTAACTGGTGAAATACATGTTATAGGAGAGGTAGACTTTGAAAAGAACAGTGTTTATAAGTTGGATATACAGGCAATTGACAATGGACAGCCTCCTTTGAACACTGACTGTAGAGTAATTATCAAGATACTTGATTTAAATGACAATAAGCCTATCATTGATGTGACCTCTCTATCGAACGTTGTATCTGAAGATTCCAAGGCCGGTACTGTAATCTCGCTCATTAGTGTTACTGACAGAGACACTGGTGTTAATGGAAAAGTTGTGTGCTTTCTCTCAAAAAACGTTCCGTTTGAATTAAAACAATCAGTTCAGGAAAACATGTACTCGTTAGTGACTAAAGGGAACCTGGACCGTGAAACTATATCGCATTATGACATTACAATAACAGCGAGCGACTTGGGTCAGCCTCCACTGTCCTCCTTTAAAACTCTGAGCGTGCAGGTGTCAGATGTTAATGACAACCCGCCTGAATTTAGCCTAAATCCTATCGAATTATATATGATTGAAAATAACGCTGCAGGCGCGCCTATTCTAGCGCTTAGTGCTTTTGACAAAGACCTAAATGAAAACTCAGTGATTTCTTATCAGATTATTAAAGGAAATGGGACACAAAGTGACATGACATCTTTTCTAAATGTTAATTCTGAAACAGGTGCAATTTATGCACTTAAAAGTTTTGATTTTGAGACTGTCAAAACCTTTCAATTTTACGTGCTAGCTACAGACTCTGGAACTCCATCTCTGAGTAGTAACGTGTCAATAAACGTGTTTATTCTGGATCAGAACGACAATGTTCCAGTGATCTTATATCCAGTCAGCGCTAACGGTTCTGCTGAGGGTGTGGAAGAGATTCCCCGTAATGTGAATGCAGGCCATTTGGTGACTAAAGTCAGAGCCTACGATGCAGATATAGGATACAACGGCTGGTTATTATTTTCACTGCAGGAAGTTAGTGACCACAGTCTTTTTGGTTTGGACCGCTATACAGGACACATAAGGACCCTTCGCTCATTCACAGAAACAGACGAGGCCAAGCATAAACTGCTCATACTGGTCAAAGACAATGGGAACGTTTCACTTTCAGCAACAGCGACTGTGATTGTCAAAGTTGTGGAGCCCAAAGAGGCATTTGCAGCTTCTGATGTGAAAAATGCAGTCAACGATGAGGAGGAAAACAACGTGACTTTCTATTTAATTATCACTTTGGGCTCGGTTTCAGTGCTTTTTGTCATCAGCATCATCGTGTTGATTGTAATGCAGTGCTCTAAATCGACAGACTATTCATCCAAGTATTTACAGAATACAAATTACGACGGGACTCTGTGTCACAGCATCCAGTACAGATCTGGAGACAAACGGTACATGTTAGTTGGACCCAGAATGAGTATCGGCTCTACTATAGTCCCGGGCAGTAATGGAAATACTCTAGTGATACCAGATCGCAGGAGGAGAGATTCTGGAGAGGTAAGACTGGTTGATTAACTTTAATGACAGTCTTTGGTTTGAATGGTTTTGTATATGAATGTAAATTATTTTATTTTGGGCGTGCTTCTTCTGTTAGCTTTTGTTGTCTTTTCATGTTTTCATTTGTTTTAACATGGCTATCCATTGGTAAATATAACCACAGAATACAGAGATAATGCCTATTATCTTTGTGTTTGATTTATTGTTGCATTTAAAATGTAAAGTGTTAACATTAAATTATTCTTTCAAACGTTCCCAATATGGCACCCTGAAATACGTGTCTATCACTTGCGGTGACTACTGAATAAGGAATATAGTTTCTTGTTGTAGTCTAGATGTTTTTATCTACTCCACATGATGTCAGTGTTACTCTAGGATAATGTCCTGTTGCAAATCCCACCCCATCAGGCGTCTGCTGTAATAAGAAACATATTAGTGTTTTGTGCAAAGAGACGGAGCTGTGTAGCCGTGCATTTGGAGCAGTGGTACCTGATAATTACATCGTACGATTTCTTCTTTTTCGATCATGTACCTGATATCAGAGATTAAAAAAGGAAAATATAGCGTTTAACATCTGTAATCCGGAATTACTCAAATATCTTTATTTGCGATGGATGTCGGAGGACAATGGAGCAGACGGCCATGTTGGTTGATTACTCTTTCTCTGCTGTCCTGCGTCGGGAATCTGGTTAGTGCACAGATAAAATACAATGTCCTAGAGGAAGTGAAAGAAGGATTTGTTGTTGGAAATATTGCAAAGGATTTAAGCCTTGATGTCCGTAGTTTGGCTCACCGTCGGTTTCGTATTGTTTCTGGATCTGATGACGCGCTTTTCCAGGTAAATCAGAACAATGGGGATCTGTGTGTCAATAAGAGAATCGACAGAGAGAAACTGTGTGATGGAAACGCTGTTTGTTCGATAAGTTTGAAATGCGTTATTGAAGACCCCTTAGAGGTGCATTACGTAGAAATTGAAATTATGGATGTTAACGATAATCCACCCATTTTCCCGAGATCTGAGCAGCAATTTGAAATAGCCGAGCATACGCTTTTGGGAACACGTTTCCAAGTACAAACAGCAAGAGATCCTGATCTGGGAATAAATACGGTTCGGTACTATAAATTAAGTCAGAATGAGCTGTTCGATATTGACGTTCGGGAAAGGCATGACACAAAAATACCATTTTTAGTTTTGAAGAAAGCGTTGGACAGAGAAAGACAAAGCAAGCATAGACTAACACTGACAGCCACAGATGGTGGAAATCCACCGAAATCAGGGACTCTGAATATCTCTGTCATTGTCTTGGATATAAATGATAATCGTCCTGTCTTCAGCCGTGATTCATATTCTGCAACAATACTGGAAAATGCAGCTCCGGGCACTGTCGTAATTAAAATAAACGCAACTGATTTAGATGATGGAATGAACGGTGAAATCGAGTACGCCTTAGGGGAAACTTTGGATGGCAAAATCCACGACCTGTTTATGCTGGACAAGAACACGGGTGAATTGCAAGTTAAAGGGGAAATAGACTTTGAGGAAACTGATGTCTTTAAATTAGATGTGCAGGCATCTGATAAAGGCCAGCCTCCTCTGATAGCTGAAGTAGAACTTAGCATTAAAGTCACAGATGTCAACGATAACTTCCCTGAAATTGAGATAACATCCCTTTCTAATGTTATATCTGAAAATGCAAATCCTGGAACGGCCATAGCTTTAATCAGCGTTTCAGACAAGGACTCCAGTGTCAATGGCAGAGTAATTTGTACATTACCTGAAAATATGCCATTTGAGCTGAAATCATCATTTAAAGAGAATATTTATTCATTAGTGACAAAGGGACGTTTAGATAGAGAAGTCACTTCAAGGTATGAAATCACTGTAACAGCCACTGATTTAGGAAAGCCACCTTTGTCTTCTTTTAAAATATTAAATATACAGGTCTCTGATGTAAATGATAACGCCCCAGAGTTTCCCCAAAATTCATATGAGCTTTATTTATCTGAAAACAATGTCCCTGGTGCTTCTATATTCTCTGTCACTGCCTTTGACAGAGATTTAAACGAAAATGCTGCGATAACATATAATCTAAACCAAGGTGATTTGACATCTTTTTTAAACATTAATTCAGAAACGGGGATTATTTATGCGCTAAAAAGTTTTGATTTTGAAACCGCCAAAACTTTTCATTTCCAAGTTTTTGCCTCAGACTCTGGAACTCCATCTCTCAGCAGTAATGTGACAGTGAACGTATTTATTCTGGATCAGAACGACAACCTTCCAGTGATCTTATATCCAGCCAGTGCTAACGGTTCTGCTGAAGGTGTGGAAGAGATTCCTCGTAATGTGAACGCAGGTCATTTGGTGACTAAAGTCAGAGCCTATGACGCAGATATAGGATACAACGGCTGGTTATTGTTTTCACTGCAGGAAGTAAGTGACCACAGTCTCTTTGGTTTGGACCGCTACACGGGACAGATAAGGACCCTTCGCTCATTCACAGAAACAGACGAGGCCCAGCATAAACTGCTCATACTGGTCAAAGACAATGGGAACGTCTCACTGTCAGCAACGGCGACTGTGATTGTCAAAGTTGTGGAGCCCAAAGAGGCTTTTGCAGCTTCTGATGTGAAAAACGCAGTAAAAGAGGAGGATGACAACAATGTAACATTTTATTTGATCATCACTTTGGGTTCGGTTTCAGTGCTTTTTGTCATCAGCATCATTGTGCTGATTGTAATGCAGTGCTCTAAATCGACAGACTATTCGTCCAAGTATTTACAGGATACAAATTACGACGGGACTCTGTGTCACAGCATCCAGTACAGATCTGGAGACAAACGGTACATGTTAGTTGGACCTAGAATGAGTATCGGCTCTACTTTAGTCCCGGGCAGTAATGGAAATACTTTAGTGATACCAGATCGCAGGAGAAGAGATTCTGGAGAGGTAAGAATAATTAAAAATGTTCTTAGGTTTTCGTAAGTGTTTTAAAGTATTTTACTTGGTATTTATATTGGTATTTATATAAATGTCAATAATTTATTGCGGTTTGCACATCTTTTGATAAAATGGACTTTCCTTACATTTGAGGTGTTGCTTTTAGGTGGTTTTTTTTTTTTACTTATATATATATATATATATATATATATATATATATATATATAATATTTAGTTTAAAATAATAAATTACATTGTAATTTATTTTAAACAAGCTCTAGTGTCACAAATCACACTCTGTGCTTCATAATCTTTGTGTATAGTTTTTTTTTTATTATTATTATTGTTATTATTATTATTATTATTATTATTATTATAATTAATACTACTACAGACTTTATAAACAGAGCTGTTTGTTGCTTCGTTTTTGAAAAGCATGGAAATATATATTTTTGCCGATTAATAAAAATGCCCCCTCCCCCCAGTTCCAACCATAAAATATATTTTAAATGCAAGTCTTATGCATTGGAAGACACTGTAAACAATAACGATGGAGGTGACTTGAACGGTCCAATGCTCCAGTAGGTGTCAGTGTTGCTCTAATTTTTGTTTTCAAGTTGTAAGTGTAGCCCAGGATGATGACGCGCAGGCTTGTATTGTCCTCCTTATCCTGGATGGTACGATCCAACAAGGCGTTTAAGTATGCGATCTGTTCTCCATCTGTTTTCAGTGAAATGGTATTGCATTGCAAAGATAAATTGTACATTACAGTGTTGTTTGTAATCGTCGAGGATATATTTCTGGCAGTCTCACAGTAATCTTTCTGTCATGGAAGCCGGAGGACAAAGGCGCAAATGGGAGCATTGTTGGATTGCTTTGTGTTTCCCTTTGCTTCTGTGTTTTGGACAGCAAGCTTCAGCTCAGATAAGATATACTATTCCAGAAGAATTGAAAGAAGGGTCCATTGTAGGACAAATTGCTAAGGATCTTGGCCTTGATGTCAGCACTTTAATTAACAGGAGGTTGCGTATCGTCTCTGGATCGAAGGACCCTCTTTTTGAGGTAAATCAAAACAATGGCGTCTTATATGTGCATAAGAAAATTGACAGAGAGGAACTGTGTGATGGAAATGGCGCATGCTTGATTAATCTGAAAATGGTGGTCGAAGATCCTTTGGAAATACATTATGTTGGAGTGGAGGTAACTGATGTTAATGATAATTCACCCACATTTATGGAAGAAGAGCAGTATTTTGAGATTGCGGAGCACACACCCACAGGGACGCGTTTCCAAATACAGGCAGCACGAGATGCTGATACGACAGTGAATAATGTTCGGTCGTATAAACTGAGTCAGAATGAACATTTCGAAGTTGAGACAAAGGATAGAGATGAGGAAAAAATACCGCTTTTAGTTTTAAAGAAAGCACTTGATCGTGAAAACGCAGTAGAGCATAGAATAATATTAACTGCAATCGATGGTGGAAATCCACCACGGTCAGGAAATCTTAACATAATTGTTACTGTTCTTGATGTTAATGATAACCGCCCTGTGTTTAGTCAAGACTCTTATTCTGTAGCAGTAAAAGAAAATGCTGATGTCGGAACAGTGCTGATAAAACTTAACACAACTGATTTAGACGAGGGTTCAAATGGTGTTGTAGAATACGCCTTTGGAAGAAACCTGAAGCGCAAAGTTTACGATCTATTTAAACTGGATAGTGCCACAGGGGAAATTCAGATTAAAAGCGAACTGGACTTTGAAGAAACAGAAGTGTATAAATTAGACATACAGGCATCTGATAAAGGCCAGCCTCCATTGATGACAGAATCTGTCGTTACTATTAAAATAATAGACATAAATGACAACGCTCCTGAAATAGACGTAACTTCTCTTTCCAGTGTTGTTTCAGAGGATTCTAAACCTGGTACTGTAATTTCATTAATTAGCATCAGCGATAAAGACTCTGGTATAAATGGGAAGGTAGTACCAAGTGTTTCTGATAATATTCCTTTTGAGCTGAAACCATCAGTTCAAGAGAATATTTATTCCCTTGTAACAAAGGGAAAATTAGATAGAGAACTCATGTCCTATTATGACATAACAATAACAGTCACTGATTTAGGAAAGCCTTCTTTATCCTCCTTTAAGTCACTGAGCGTTCAGGTATCAGATGTTAACGATAACCGTCCTACATTTTCTCAAGATCCGCTTGAATTGTATTTAGTAGAAAATAACGCACCTGGTGCCTCCATAATGTCAGTGAGCGCATTCGATAAAGACTTAAATGAAAATGCAATGATTACTTACTATATTATTAGAGGGGACGCCGCGCAAAATGATATGGCGACTTTCTTGAACATTAACTCTGAAACGGGAGTTATTTACGCCTTAAACCGCTTTGACTTTGAAGTAATTAGAAAGTTTCAGTTCCAAGTTGTCGCAAGGGATTCAGGAACTCCACCACTTAGCAGTAACGTGACAGTGAACGTGTTTATTCTGGATCAGAACGACAACGTTCCAGTGATCTTATATCCAGTCAGTGCTAACGGTTCTGCTGAGGGTGTGGAAGAGATTCCCCGTAATGTGAACGCAGGTCATTTGGTGACCAAAGTCAGAGCCTATGACGCAGATATAGGATACAACGGCTGGTTATTATTTTCACTGCAGGAAGTTAGTGACCACAGTCTCTTTGGTTTGGACCGCTATACAGGACAGATAAGGACCCTTCGCTCATTCACAGAAACAGACGAGGCCCAGCATAAACTGCTCATACTGGTCAAAGACAATGGGAACGTTTCACTCTCAGCAACAGCGACTGTGATTGTCAAAGTTGTGGAGCCCAAAGAGGCTTTTGCATCTTCTGATGTGAAAAACACAGTAAAAGATGATGAGGAAAACAATGTGACTTTTTATTTGATCATCACTTTGGGCTCGGTTTCAGTGCTTTTTGTCATCAGCATCATCGTGCTGATTGTAATGCAGTGCTCTAAATCGACAGACTATTCGTCCAAGTATTTGCAGGATACAAATTATGACGGGACTCTGTGTCACAGCATCCAGTACAGATCTGGAGACAAACGGTACATGTTAGTTGGACCTAGAATGAGTATCGGCTCTACTATAGTCCCAGGCAGTAATGGAAATACTCTAGTGATACCAGATCGCAGGAGGAGAGATTCTGGAGAGGTAAGAATGGCGTTTTTTTTTTCTTTGTATGCAATTACCAACTGGTACAGCTTCACATACAGACTACACAATATGTTTCTCATAAAACTGATGAGCTAATTGCAAGTTAATATGTTTAACGATTGTTTTGCTTTGAAAAATACTCATGCTTTACCAGGTATCTAAATGTTTGCTGTTTTTCCAAGTAGTGACAGCGTAAAGGGAGCTGTCCGCTGCTTTGGTGCTGAAATTAGGTGCGGTTGTCTTAGAATGGACTGGGATTCTAGTAAATTAATGGTGGCTTTATTGTGCTCTCATACACGTCTGCACGAGTTGTTTTGGATGATATTTATGCACTTTATGAAATGATGTAGCATGTAGGTATAGTGGGCCACTGAATGCATATAATTTACGTTTTTATACCTTATATATGGACTTAATGTAAAGCTTTTAGGGTGTCGTCTTCCCATAGAACACTTGATGTCACTGTTGCTCTAGTATTTGTGTAGCAGATTAAGTACTGCCCTTGATGTCGATGATGACGTGAAACGGGCTGTATTGTTTCTCACATTCGTGAGCTGATGAACAGTATAACGGTAACAGGCTGTGCGAACAGTATTAACAGTGCATCCATTTTGTTTCGCATTTATTGTGGTATTTATCCAGAATATACTGATCACTGGAATACCGGTGCACAATGGAAGCCAGAGGACAAAGGCGCGGATGGAAGAGCTGGTGGATTTGTCGGTGTTTGTTTTTGCTTGTGTGCTTCGAAAAGCAGGTTTCAGCGCAGATAAGGTACTCTGTTCCGGAAGAGATGAAAGAGGGATCTGTCGTCGGAAACTGTGCTAAGGATTTGGGTCTTGATGTCAGTACATTGGTTGACAGACGGTTCCGTATTGTGTCTGGATCAAATGACGCTCTTTTCCAGGTAAATCAAAACAATGGGATCTTGTATGTCGATAAACACATTAATAGAGAAGAAGTGTGTGAAGGAAATAGCGCCTGCTTGATTAATTTGAAAATAGTTGTCGAAAAGCCTCTCGAGGTCCATTATGTGGAGGTTGAAATCACAGATGTCAATGATCACTCTCCTTCATTCCAAGATAAAGACTTCTATCTAGAAGTTTGGGAAAACACTGTAACTGGAACACGATTTGAACTTCAAACTGCTCGAGATCTGGATGTGGGAGCTAATTCAGTTAGACATTACCAGCTGAGTAAGAATGTGCATTTTGATTTGGAAATCAAAGATAGTGTATATGGAGATAAAACCCCTTTCTTAATATTACAAAAACCATTAGACAGGGAAATCACTGAAATACACAGGTTACTACTAACTGCAGTAGATGGTGGAAGTCCACCAAAATCGGGCACTCTTAATATTACTGTCTCTGTTCTTGATGTAAATGATAACCGACCCATATGCAATAGCGATACCTTAACTATAACATTGCGTGAAAATGCAATTATTGATACTGTAGTGACAATTATAAATGCAAGTGACGCAGATAGTGGTCTAAACGGTGAAGTAGAATATACATACGGCAGAAACGTGAAACCAAAAATACGTGAAATATTTCTATTAGATCGGACGACTGGTGAAATACGAGTTAAAGGCTTAATTGACTTTGAAGAAAATGAAATCTACAGTTTGATAATAAGGGCATCAGACAAAGGGATTCCTCCCACTAACACCGATTGTCAGCTCATCATTAAAGTTGAAGATGTAAATGACAATAAACCAGAAATACAACTAACATCTCTTTCAAATGTAGTTTCGGAGGACGCAAAAATTGGAACTGTTATTTCACTCATAAGTGTAAGCGATAAAGATTCTGGAATCAATGGAAAAGTTGTGTGTAGCCTGTCAGGCAATGTGCCATTTGAATTAAAACCGTCTGTTCAAGATAGCATGTATTCCCTTGTAACAAAAGAACGCTTAGACAGAGAGTTAGTGTCTGAATATAACATCAAAATAACAGCAACAGATTTAGGTATCCCTTCCCTGTCAGCTTCTAAAACTATGTTTGTACAGGTGTCCGATGTAAATGATAATATCCCAGAATTTTCGTCAAATCCTCTAGAGCTTTATTTAACTGAAAACAATTCTCCAGGCGCTTCTATATTTTCTGTAAGTGCCTCAGACAAAGATATTAATGAAAATGCTGCTATAACTTATCACATCATTAGAGGAGGAGGGACACAGAATGACATGGCATCTGTTATGAATATAAATTCTGAGACTGGTGTTATTCACGCGCTGAAGAGCTTTGACTTTGAAACTGTAAAAACGTTCCAGTTCCACGTTGTTGCTTCAGACTCTGGAACTCCATATTTGAGCAGTAATGTGACCATAAATGTGTTTATTCTGGATCAGAACGACAACGTTCCAGTAATAGTATATCCAGTCAGCGCTAACGGTTCTGCTGAGGGTGTGGAAGAGATTCCCCGTAATGTGAACGCAGGTCATTTGGTGACGAAAGTCAGAGCCTATGACGCAGATATAGGATACAACGGCTGGTTATTATTTTCACTGCAGGAGGTTAGTGACCACAGTCTCTTTGGTTTGGACCGCTACACAGGACAGATAAGGACCCTTCGCTCATTCACAGAAACAGACGAGGCCAAGCATAAACTGCTCATACTGGTCAAAGACAATGGGAATGTTTCACTTTCAGCAACAGCGACTGTGATTGTCAAAGCTGTGGAGCCCAAAGAGGCTTTTGCAGCTTCTGATGTGAAAAACACAGTAAAAGACGAGGAGGAAACAAACTTGACATTTTATTTAATCATCACCTTGGGCTCGGTTTCAGTGCTTTTTGTCATCAGCATCATCGTGTTGATTGTAATGCAGTGCTCTAAATCGACAGACTATTCATCCAAGTATTTACAGGATACAAATTACGACGGGACTCTGTGTCACAGCATCCAGTACAGATCTGGAGACAAACGGTACATGTTAGTTGGACCCAGAATGAGTATCGGCTCTACTATAGTCCCGGGCAGTAATGGAAATACTCTAGTGATACCAGATCGTAGGAGGAGAGATTCTGGAGAGGTAAGAATAACAGATTCATTCTAATTAGGCTACAGCTATACCGTTTTTCTTTTTATATTGTTATGCATTGTTATAGTTGTAATTTATGCTATATGTTATGCCTTTTAAGTTGTTATGATTTCACAGGATAAAATGTCGTTCAGTAGCGTACTTTGTTTGACAGCTTTTAATGTCTGATTGTTTTGTAAGTAAGGACAGCTTACAGGGAGCTGTTCATTGTATTGGTGTGACATTCCGCTTTTAATTAATTAATTAATTTTTTCATTAAAAAAAATAAAAACTGTCAGTGGTTGAAAATTAGGTTACTAAAGGCATGTAAACATAAGTGTCATAAATCCTAGTTTTTGCTTTTTTTCAGGAGTGTATTTCATACTGTTTAATTTAGCTCATTTTACGGGCATTGTTACGCAATCACACATTTTGTATTCTACAAGTATGTTAAATGTATTTATGTCCATGATCCGTTGAAATTGCTATATTTTAGTTATAGTGACATTCAGTTTCATGAAGGTATTTTCATCTTCGCAATTGATTGCACGGGGGATTTAACGCTTTAGTGGGTAAAATGATATAGAGTTGTTAAATCCTTCAGAATTATTCGTAGTATTTAATAGATTCGTTGTTTGAAAGTAACAGTAGACCGCTCGGTGTCAGTATTGGACTGTTATGACGAGGAGATTATGCCCTGCCCTAGATGGTGACATGCGCAATGCTACATTGTTCTGTACATTTTAGCAGCCACTGTGAGCCCAAGAAAATTATAGTGCATACGGTGAGCTTCTATGTAGGACATAATTTGAACTATTTCCTTGTTTCTGGTACTACACGGTTTATCCTGTTGAGAAGAATCACGGATAATCTGGTTCTGGAATACTTTTGTTTTAATCACTCGCGATGGATAAGGATGGACAAAGGCGCAGATGGGGATACTGGTGGATTGCTTTGTGTTTGATGATGCATTGTGAACAGCCCGTTTCAGCACAGATCAGATATTCTATTCCGGAGGAGGTGAAAGAGGGATCACAAGTGGGAAATATTGCTAAAGATCTTGGTCTTGATATCAGTTCGTTAGAGCACAGACGATTCCGTATTGTTTCTGGATCTAAGGACAGCTTTTTCCAGGTAAATCAGAACAATGGCATCTTGTACCTTAATAAGAAAATTGACCGAGAGGAGATTTGTGATGGCAATGGCTCATGTTTGCTAAACTTGAAGATTGCAGTTGAAAATCCACTCGAAGTTCACTATGTTGAGGTTGAAATAACAGATGTTAATGATCACTTCCCCTCTTTCCCAGAAAAAGATTTGCAGATTAAAATAGCAGAAAACACTTTAAAAGGCACTCGCTTTGGTCTTCCAACCGCGAGAGATTTGGATGTTGGCCTTAATTCTGTTCGTTTTTATCGTCTCGGACAAAATGATAATTTTGAGATAGAGGTAAGAGACAGTGACTACGGTGATAAAAGTCCTTTTCTGATTTTACAAAAACCCTTAGACAGGGAGACTCAGGAGAAGCACGTCTTAACTTTGACTGCCACCGATGGTGGAATTCCACCAAAATCAGGCACTTTAAATATAACTGTCACGGTCCTCGATGTTAACGACAACCGTCCAAACTGCAACAGAGACACATTCACCATTTCTTTAAAAGAAAACGCCTCTTCCGGTTTTACTGTAACATTTGTTAATGCAACTGACCCAGACGAGGGCGTTAATGGAGAAGTTGAATATACTTACGGTAGAAACGTGCAACGAAAAGTACATGACATTTTTGAGTTGGATAAAATGACAGGTGAAATACGTGTCAAAGGCAAAATTGATTTTGAAGAGAACGAAATTTTTAGTTTGAACATCATGGCTTCTGATAAGGGACGCCCTCCAATGGATACCGACTGCAGAGTTGTTATTAAGATTATTGATGTCAATGACAATGAACCTGAAATTGAAGTCACATCGCTGTCTAATATTGTTTCTGAAGACTCAAAGCCAGGGACAGTAATTTCTCTTATTAGCATAACAGACAAAGATTCGGGGATTAACGGTAAAGTTGTTTGCAGCTTGTCAAACAATGTACCTTTTGAGTTGAAACCATATGTTCAGCAGAACATGTATTCTCTAGTAACCAAAGAGAGTTTGGACCGTGAGGCTGCGTCCCATTATGAGATTACAATAACAGCTACTGATTTAGGCAACCCAGCTCTTTCAGCTTCAAAATCTCTGAGCATAGAGGTGTCAGATGTCAACGATAATACACCGCAATTCCTCCACAGCCCACTTGAAATTTACCTGTCTGAAAATAATTCACCTGGACAGTCTATATTTTCTGTGAGTGCCACTGATACAGACAAAAACGAAAATGCTCATATTACGTATCATATTATAAGAGGCGATCAGACACAACGTGACATGACTTCGTTCCTCAGTATCAATTCTGAAACGGGTGTAATTAGTGCTCTCAAAAGTTTCGACTTTGAAACTTTAAAGAAGTTTCAGTTTCACATACTTGCAACAGACTCTGGAACTCCGTCTCTGAGCAGTAACGTGACAGTGAATGTGTTCATTCTGGACCAGAACGACAACGTTCCAGTGATCTTATATCCAGTCAGCGCTAACGGTTCTGCTGAGGGTGTGGAAGAGATTCCCCGAAATGTGAACGCAGGTCATTTGGTGAGTAAAATCAGAGCCTATGACGCAGATATAGGATACAACGGCTGGTTATTATTTTCACTGCAGGAAGTTAGTGACCACAGTCTCTTTGGTTTGGACCGCTACACAGGACAGATAAGGACCCTTCGCTCATTCACAGAAACAGACGAGGCCCAGCATAAACTGCTCATACTGGTCAAAGACAATGGGAACGTTTCACTCTCAGCAACAGCGACTTTGATTGTCAAAGTTGTGGAGCCCAAAGAGGCTTTTGCAGCTTCTGATGTGAAAAACGCAATAAAAGAGGAGGAGGAAAACAACGTGACATTTTATTTGATCGTCACTTTGGGCTCGGTTTCAGTGCTTTTTGTCATCAGCATCATCGTGTTGATTGTAATGCAGTGCTCTAAATCGACAGACTATTCGTCCAAGTATTTACAGGATACAAATTACGACGGGACTCTGTGTCACAGCATCCAGTACAGATCTGGAGACAAACGGTACATGTTAGTTGGACCCAGAATGAGTATCGGCTCTACTTTAGTCCCGGGCAGTAATGGAAATACTCTAGTGATACCAGATCGCAGGAGGAGAGATTCTGGAGAGGTAAGAATAACAGGTTGATTCTAATAGGTACAGATACCGTTTTGCTTTGATATTGTTATACCTTCTTATAGTTGTAATGTATGCTATATGTTATGCCTTTAAGTAGTTATTCTTTCACATGATAAAATCTTGTTCAGTTGCGTACTTTTTGTGACAGCTTTTAATGCCTGATCGTTTTGTAAGTAAGGGCAGCTTGCAGGGAGCTGTTCATTGCGTTGGTGCTGAAATTCCCCTTTTCAGTCTTTATATATATAGAAAGAAAAAACTACCAGAGGTCGAAAATTAGGTTACTGAAAGCATGGAAACTTAAGTGTCATAAATCCTCTTTTTTTGCTTTTGTTCAGGAATGTATTCCAGACCGTTTATCTTAGCTCATTTTTATGGGTATTCGTACGCAATCACATGTTTTTGTATCATACAAGTACTTTAAATATATTTATGTCCATGATACGTTTAAATTGCTATATTTTAGTTATGGAGACATTTATATTTCATGAAGGTATTTTAATTTTTGTAATTGGTTGGACAGGAGATGTAACCCTTTACTATGTAAAACAATATAGAGTTGCTAAATCCTTCAGAATTGTCTGTAATATTTAATAGTTGTTTGAAATGAACGGTAGACCGCTCGGTGTCAGTATTGCATTATGTTATGATAAGGAGATTATGCCCTGCCCTAGATGGTGACATGCGCAATGCTACATTGTTCTGTACATTTTAGCAGCCACTGTGAGACGAAGCAAATTATTGTGTTTACGGTGGGCTGACGATGCTATGTAGGACATAATTTGAACTATTTCCTGGCTTCTTGTACTACACGGTTTATCCTGTTGAGAAGAATCACGGATGATACATGTCCGATTCTGGAATACTTTTGTTTTAATCACTCGCGATGGATAAGGATGGACAAAGGCGCAGATGGGGATACTGGTGGATTGCTTTGTGTTTGATGATGCATTGTGAAAATCCTGTTTCAGCACAGATCAGATATTCTATTCCGGAGGAGATGAAAGAGGGATCACAAGTGGGAAATATTGCTAAAGATCTTGGTCTTGATATCAGTTCCTTAGAACACAGACGATTCCGTATTGTTTCTGGATCTAAGGACAGCTTTTTCCAGGTAAATCAGAACAATGGCATCTTGTACGTTCATAAGAAAATCGACCGAGAGGAGATTTGTGACGGCAATGGCGCATGTTTGCTGAATTTAAAAATTGCAGTTGAAAATCCACTCGAAGTTCACTATGTTGAGGTTGAAATAACAGATGTTAATGATCACTTCCCCTCCTTTCACGAAAAAGACGTACACGTAGAAATTGCAGAAAATACTTTAAAAGGCGCTCGCTTCGATCTTCCAACCGCAAGAGATTTGGATGTTGGGGTTAATTCTATTCGTTCCTATCGGCTCGGACAAAA
Source organism: Cirrhinus molitorella (assembly GCA_033026305.1). Taxonomy (NCBI): domain Eukaryota; kingdom Metazoa; phylum Chordata; class Actinopteri; order Cypriniformes; family Cyprinidae; genus Cirrhinus; species Cirrhinus molitorella. The sequence goes on from CM065129.1 coordinate 10,656,467, forward strand.
TTATCATTTTGACATGGAGGTTAGAGACGGCGAATACGGAGATAAAAGTCCTTTTCTGCTTTTACAAAAACCATTAGACAGAGAGAGTGAAGAGAAGCACGTGTTGACATTGACTGCCATCGACGGTGGGAATCCACCAAAATCAGGCACTTTAAATATAACGGTCACAGTCCTCGATGTTAACGACAACCGCCCAAAATGCAACAGAGACACATACACAATTATGTTAAATGAGAACACCTCTCCCGGTTTTACTGTCACGTTTGTTAATGCAACTGACCCAGACGAGGGCGTTAATGGAGAAGTTGAATATACTTACGGTAGAAATGTGCAGCGAAAAGTACCTGACATTTTTGATCTGGACAAGGTGACCGGTGAAATACGTGTCAAAGGCAAAATCGATTTTGAAGAGAACGAAATTTATAGCCTGAACATTAAAGCTTCAGATAAGGGGCGCCCTCCCATGAACACTGACTGCAGAGTTATCATAAAGATTATTGATGTCAATGATAATGAACCAGAAATTGAAGTCACGTCGCTTTCTAATATTGTTTCTGAAGATTCAAAGCCAGGGACAGTAATTTCTCTTATTAGCATAACAGACAAAGATTCTGGGATTAACGGTAAAGTTGTTTCCAGTTTGTCAAAGAATGTACCGTTTGAGTTGAAACCATATGTTCAGCAGAACATGTATTCTCTTGTAACCAAAGAGAGTTTGGACCGGGAGATTGCGTCCCATTATGACATTACAGTAACAGCTACTGATTTAGGCAACCCAGCTCTTTCAGCTTCAAAGTTTCTGAGCATAGAGGTGTCCGATGTCAACGATAATACACCTCAGTTCCCCCACAGCCCTCTTGAGATTTACCTGTTTGAAAATAATACACCTGGGCAGCCCATATTTTCTGTGAGTGCCACTGACAAAGACAAAAATGAAAATGCTCAAATTGCATATCATATCATAAGAGGCGATCAGACACAAAGTGATATGACCTCATTCCTTAATATCAATTCTGAAACGGGCATAATTAGTGCTCTGAAAAGTTTCGACTTTGAAACATTAAAGAAGTTTCAGTTTCACATACTAGCAACAGACTCTGGAACTCCATCTCTGAGCAGTAACTTGACTGTGAACGTGTTTATTCTGGATCAGAACGACAACGTTCCAGTGATCTTATATCCTGTCAGCGCTAACGGTTCTGCAGAGGGTGTGGAAGAGATTCCCCATAATGTGAACGCAGGTCATTTGGTGACTAAAGTCAGAGCCTATGACGCAGATATAGGATACAACGGCTGGTTATTATTTTCACTGCAGGAAGTTAGTGACCACAGTCTTTTTGGTTTGGACCGATATACAGGACAGATAAGGACCCTTCGCTCATTCACAGAAACAGACGAGGCCCAGCATAAACTGCTCATACTGGTCAAAGACAACGGGAACGTTTCACTCTCAGCAACAGCGACTGTGATTGTCAAAGTTGTGGAGCCCAAAGAGGCTTTTGCAGCTTCTGATGTGAAAAACGCGGTTAAAGACGAAGAGGAAAATAACGTGACATTTTATTTGATTATCACTTTGGGCTCGGTTTCAGTGCTTTTTGTCATCAGCATCATCGTGTTGATTGTAATGCAGTGCTCTAAATCGACAGACTATTCATCCAAGTATTTGCAGGAAACAAATTACGACGGGACTCTGTGTCACAGCATCCAGTACAGATCTGGAGACAAACGGTACATGTTAGTTGGACCCAGAATGAGTATCGGCTCCACTTTAGTCCCGGGCAGTAATGGAAATACTCTAGTGATACCAGATCGCAGGAGGAGAGATTCTGGAGAGGTAAGAAAAACAGGTTCATTCTAATAAGGTACAGCTACCGTTTTGCTTTGATATTGTAATACCTTCTTGTAGTTGTAATTTATGCAATTTGTTATGCCTTTAAGTAGTTATTCTTTCACAGGATAAAATCTTGTTCAGTTGCGTACTTTTTTGACAGCTTTTAATGTCTGATCGTTTTATAACCAAGGACAGCTTGCAGGGAGCTGTTCATTGCGCTGGTGCTGAAATTCCCTTTTTATTATTAATTTTTTATATATATATAAAAAAACTGTCAGTGGTCGAAAATTAGGTTACTGAAAGCATGTAAACTTAAGTGTCATAAATCCTCTTTTTTTTTTTTTTTTTTTTTTAAGGAATGTATTCCATATTGTTTATCTTAGCTAATTTTTATGGCCATTCTTACGCAATCACAATTGTTTGTATCATACAAGTACTTTAAATGTATTTATGCCCATGATCCGTTTAAATTGCTGTATTTTAGTTATGGTGACATATTTCTTTAATGTATTTTCATTTTTGTAATTGGTTGGAAAGGGGATGTAACGCTTTACTAGGTAAAACGATATAGAGTTGCTAAATCCTTCAGAATTATTCATAATATTTAATAGATTAGTTGTTTGAAATGAACGGTAGACCGCTCGGTGTCAGTATTGGACTGTTGTGACGAGGAGATTATGCCCTGCCCTAGATGGTGACATGCGCAATGCTGCATTGTTCTGTACATTTTAGCAGCCACTGTGAGCCAAAGAAAATTATAGTGCTTACGGTGGGCTGATGATGCTATGTAGGACATAATTTGAACTATTTCCTGGTTTCTGGTACTACACGATTTATCTTGTTGAGAAGAATCACGGATAATACATGTCCTATTCTGGAATACTTTTGCTTTAATCACTCGCGATGGATAAGGATGGACAAAGGCGCAGATGGGGATACTGGTGGATTGCTTTGTGTTTGATGATGCATTGTGAACAGCCCGTTTCAGCACAGATCAGATATTCTATTCCGGAGGAGGTGAAAGAGGGATCACAAGTGGGAAATATTGCTAAAGATCTTGGTCTTGATATCAGTTCGTTAGAGCACAGACGATTCCGTATTGTTTCTGGATCTAAGGACAGCTTTTTCCAGGTAAATCAGAACAATGGCATCTTGTACGTTCATAAGAAAATCGACCGAGAGGAGATTTGTGATGACAATAACGCATGTTTGCTGAACTTGAAGATTGCAGTTGAAAATCCACTTGAAGTTCACTATGTTGAGGTTGAAATAACCGATGTTAACGATCACTTCCCTTCTTTCCCAGAAAAGGACTTGCATATTGAAATAGCGGAAAACACTTTAAAAGGAACTCGCTTTGGTCTTCCAACCGCAAGAGATTTAGACGTTGGCATACATTCCATTCGTTCCTATCGACTCGGTCAAAATGATAATTTTGACATAGAGATAAGAGACAGTGAATACGGGGAAAAAAATCTTTTTCTTCTTTTACAGAAGCCGTTAGATAGGGAGAGTCAAGAGAAGCATGTCTTAACTTTGACAGCTGTAGATGGCGGAAATCCACCAAAATCAGGCATATTGAATATAAATGTCACGGTCCTCGATGTTAACGACAACCGCCCAATATGCAAAAGAGACACATACACTATTACATTAAATGAGAACGCCTCTCCCGGTTTTACTGTAACATTTGTTAATGCAACTGACCCAGACGAGGGCGTTAATGGAGTAGTTGAATATACTTACGGTAGAAACGTACAGCGAAAAATACATGACATTTTTGATTTGGACAAGGTGACAGGTGAAATACGTGTCAAAGGCAAAATCGATTTCGAGGAGAATGCAATGTTTAGTCTGAACATCATGGCTTCTGATAAGGGGCGCCCTCCACTGAACACTGACTGCAGAGTTATCATTAAGATTGTAGATGTCAATGATAATGAACCTGAAATTGAAATCACTTCGCTGTCTAATATTGTTTCTGAAGATTCAAAGCCAGGGACAGTCATTTCTCTTATTAGCATAACAGACAAAGATTCGGGGATTAACGGTAAAGTTGTTTGCAGCTTGTCAAAGAATGTACCTTTTGAGTTGAAACCATATGTTCAGCAGAACATGTATTCTCTTGTAACCAAAGAGATTTTGGACCGGGAGATTGCGTCCCATTATGACATTACAGTAACAGCTACTGATTTAGGCAACCCAGCTCTTTCAGCTTCAAAATCTCTGAGTGTAGAGGTGTCTGATGTCAACGATAATACACCGCAATTCCCCCACAGCCCTCTTGAGATTTACCTGTTTGAAAATAATACACCTGGGCAGCCCATATTTTCTGTGAGTGCCACTGACAAAGACAAAAATGAAAATGCTCATATTACGTATAATATTATTAGAGGCGATCAAACAGAAAGCGATTTGACCTCGTTCCTTAATATAAATTCGGAGACAGGCGTAATTAGTGCTCTCAAAAGTTTTGATTTTGAAACAGTTAAAAAGTTTCACTTCAGCATACTCGCTACAGACTCTGGAACTCCATCTCTCAACAGTAACGTGACAGTGAACGTGTTCATTCTGGACCAAAACGACAACGTTCCAGTGATCTTATATCCAGTCAGCGCTAACGGTTCTGCTGAGGGTGTGGAAGAGATTCCCCGTAATGTGAACGCAGGTCATTTGGTGACTAAAGTCAGAGCCTATGACGCAGATATAGGATACAACGGCTGGTTATTATTTTCACTGCAGGAAGTTAGTGACCACAGTCTGTTTGGTTTGGACCGCTATACAGGACAGATAAGGACCCTTCGCTCATTCACAGAAACAGACGAGGCCCAGCATAAACTGCTCGTACTGGTCAAAGACAATGGAAACGTTTCACTCTCAGCAACAGCGACTGTGATTGTCAAAGTTGTGGAGCCCAAAGAGGCGTTTGCAGCTTCTGATGTTAAAAACGCAGTGAAAGAGGAGGAGGAAAACAACGCGACATTTTATTTGATTATCACTCTGGGCTCGGTTTCAGTGCTTTTTGTCATCAGCATCATCGTGTTGATTGTAATGCAGTGCTCTAAATCGACAGACTATTCGTCCAAGTATTTACAGGATACAAATTATGACGGGACTCTGTGTCACAGCATCCAGTACAGATCTGGAGACAAACGGTACATGTTAGTTGGACCCAGAATGAGTATCGGCTCTACTATAGTCCCGGGCAGTAATGGAAATACTCTAGTGATACCAGATCGCAGGAGGAGAGTTTCTGGAGAGGTAAGACTGGCTTATTAATTTTAATTAATCATGTTGTTTTGTTTTTTATTATATGTTGGAATTATTATTTTTGTACACGGCTATGATTTCATATCGTAAAACACGTTTAGTACTTTATTTTAAAGCATTGATTGTCTGATCGTATTGTAAGCAAATACAGCTCACAGGGAGCTGTTCGCTGTTTTGGTACTGAAATTCAGATCCAGTCCCTCGAGAATAGGCTTTATTGTTTATAAATGCGCGTTTTCGGTGACGCTTACAACGCTTAAACGCCTTATTGTGGATGTGATAAAAACATAAAAAATTGTACTTGTAAAGTGTAGATTTAATGTAAATTTTAATCTGTACTGAAGAGTTTATTCCTTTAGTAGTTTCTGGACGTATGCTTTTAAAAAAGGTTTTTAAGCACTTGGTGTCGGTGTTGCTCTAGAGAATTTGTCCAGAATATTGAGTCCTGCCCCTGATGATGACGCAAACAGGGCTGTATTTTTTTCTTTTCCACACACATCGGAAAGGCTCAGGATGCATGAACAATAGGCTGTACTGACGAAGTATATGCTTATTTGCTCATGATGTGCTTGCCATTAACATCGGACTACGACCTCTAATAACCGAGGATATATAAATTTGATCCAAGTGAAACTGTTCGCTAATCGTTCGTAATGGAAGCCAGAGGACATCGACGCAGATGGGAGTACTGCTGGATTGCTTTGTCTGTTTCTTTTTTTCTTGGTATCGGACAGCAAGCTTCAGCTCAGATAAGATATTCGATTCCAGAAGAAGTGAAAGAAGGAACCGCTGTGGGAAATATTGCTAAGGATTTGGGTCTTGAAGTAAGTAGCTTGGTGGAAAGGCAATTTCGAATCGTTTCTGGATCTAAGGAGGAGCTGTTTCAGATAAATCAGGAGAATGGCGTTTTGTACGTTCATAAGAAAATCGACAGAGAGTCTTTGTGTGCTGGCAGCGGTGCTTGCATAGTAAATTTAAAAACCGTTATTGAAAATCCTTTAGAGATGCATTATGTGGAAGTAGAAATATCAGATATAAACGATAATACTCCTACTTTTCCTGATAAAGAGCAGCGCTTTTCAATTTATGAAAATACGCTGCCTGGCACTGATTATCAGTTACAGGCTGCCAGAGATCCAGATTCTGGGACGAATTCGGTTCGGTCCTATAAGTTAAGTCCTAACGATCATTTTGAAATTCGAGTTCGAGAGAGTGATGAGGATAAAATTCCATTTTTAGTCCTGAAGAAGGCTGTTGATAGAGAGATTACAACTACATACAAGCTGCTTTTAACAGCAGCTGACGGAGGGAATCCTACGAGATCTGGCACTCTTAACATTACCATTAACATTCTAGATATAAATGATAATCGCCCTGTATTTAGTAGAGAGACATATTCTGTGACACTTCCAGAAAATTCTGTTATTGGCACTATGGTTGTTCAAGTAAATGCAACTGATATGGATGAGGGCACAAACAGTGATATTCAATACAGTTTTGCAACGTTAAATAGTAAAGTGCACGAGGTTTTTGAACTCGATCAGGTCACAGGTGAAATACGTGTAAAGGGGGAAGTGGATTTTGAAAATACAGAAGTTTATAAACTCGATATCCAAGCCTCAGATAAGGGGCATCCACCACTGTCTGCGAAGTCTAGAATTGTTATTAAGATTATTGATGTAAATGACAACCGGCCAGAGTTTGAGATTACATCACATTCAAAGAACATCCCTGAAGATTCTAAGCCTGGAACGGTCATTTCGCTCATCAGTGTGACTGATAAAGACGCTGGGATAAACGGTAAAGTCATCTGTCAGTTAAACAAAAATATTCCCTTTGAGCTGAAGCCTTCATTCAAAGACAATATGTACTCTTTAGTAACAAAATATCGGTTAGATAGAGAAAGTAATTCGCATTATGAAATTACAGTTACAGCATCTGATTTAGGACAGCCGTCTTTGACTGCATCGACCACTCTAAGCGTTCAGATTTCTGATGTGAATGATAATGCTCCGGAATTTTTAATAAATCCTCTAGATCTGTACTTAATGGAAAATAATGCTGCCGGTTCCTCTATCATTTCAGTAAGCGCCTCTGATAGAGACACTGCTGAAAATGCCGTGATATCTTATCACATAATTAGAGGTGATGGAACACAGAATGATTTGTCATCTTTTTTTAATATACATTCCGAGACGGGTGTTGTTTATTCGCTAAAGAGCTTTGACTTTGAAACTGCTAAAACGTTCCAGTTCCACGTTCTCGCTACAGACTCTGGAACTCCATCTCTGAGCAGTAACGTGACAGTAAACGTTTTTATTCTGGATCAGAACGACAACGTTCCAGTGATCTTATATCCAGTCAGCGCTAACGGTTCTGCTGAGGGTGTGGAAGAGATTCCCCGTAATGTGAACGCAGGTCATTTGGTGACTAAAGTCAGAGCCTATGACGCAGATATAGGATACAACGGCTGGTTATTATTTTCACTGCAGGAAGTTAGTGACCACAGTCTCTTTGGTTTGGACCGCTATACAGGACAGATAAGGACCCTTCGCTCATTCACAGAAACAGACGAGGCCCAGCATAAACTGCTCATACTGGTCAAAGACAATGGGAACGTTTCACTCTCAGCAACAGCGACTGTGATTGTCAAAGTTGTGGAGCCCAAAGAGGCTTTTGCAGCTTCTGATGTGAAAAACGCAATAAAAGAGGAGGAGGAAAACAATGTGACTTTTTATTTGATCATTACTTTGGGCTCGGTTTCAGTGCTTTTTATCATCAGCATCGTCGTGTTGATTGTAATGCAGTGCTCTAAATCGACAGACTATTCGTCCAAATATTTACAGGACACGAATTATGACGGAACTCTGTGTCACAGCATCCAGTACAGATCTGGAGACAAACGGTACATGTTAGTTGGACCCAGAATGAGTATTGGCTCTACTATAGTCCCTGGAAGTAATGGAAATACTCTAGTGATCCCTGATCGCAGGAGGAGAGATTCTGGAGAGGTAAGAATAACCGATTAACTCTAATTATAATTACAGTCAGCGTGTTGGTTTGCTATTTTTATACAAAAAGTGTTTTACTCACGATTTCATTAGCACAAAGTCTCCTTAAGTAGCCTATACCTTGATTGGCATTTTATTTATTTATTATTATCTGATCATATCATAAGTAACCACAGGTTACAGGGAGCTGTCCGTTGCGTTGGTTCTGAAATTCTGTAGAAAATGATTTATTGCAAAATACACAATTTCCGTGACAGAACAATGCCAAATAGCTTCATTTTCTTCTTTCTTTCTTTCTTTCTTTCTTTCTTTCTTTCTTTCTTTCTTTCTTTCTTTTTTTTAAGTTTTATGAAAGCATTTTAAAAATCTGTTTGTAATCAAACTCATTCTTCTTTTATGATAAGATGTGAAGTTAACATTTGATTTTCTGTCTTTTTATGACTGACTGGTTTATTTCAAAATACTTTCACTTGGTGTCGGTGTTGCTCCAGCATTTGTCCAGAATAATTAAGTCCCTGCCTCCGATGATGACGCGAGTAGGGCTGTATTGTGTTTTTTTTTTTTTTTTTCCCCCCCACACACTGGAAAGGCTCGGGATGCATTGACACGTACTCTGACTGTACTTAAAAAGACCAGTTTCATATTTTCTTATTTTATCATTATATACTTCCGACTACAGCCTTTAATATTCGAGGATATAGGCATTGTATCCTAGAGAAACTGTTTGCTAATCGCTCGTGATGGAAGGCGGAGGACAAAGACGGAGATGGGAGTACTACTGTATTGCTTTGTGCATTTATTTCCTTGTTCGAGCCGGACAGCACGTTACAGCTCAGATAAGATATTCAGTTCCAGAAGAAGTAAAGGAAGGAGCCGCTGTCGGAAATATTGCAAAGGATTTGGGTCTTGAAGTAAGTAGCTTGGTGGACAGGCAGTTTCGAATCGTTTCTGGATCTAAGGAGGAGCTGTTTCAGATAAATCAGGAAAATGGCGTTTTGTACGTTCGTAAGAAAATCGACAGAGAGTCTTTGTGTGTTGGCAGTGGTGTATGTATGGTAAATCTAAAAACAGTTATTGAAAATCCTCTCGAGATCCATTATGTGGAAGTAGAAATAACAGATATAAACGACCACTCTCCTAGTTTTCCTAATAAAGAGCAGCGCTTTACAATTTATGAGAATACGCTGCCTGGCGCTGATTATCAGTTACAGGCTGCCAGAGATCCCGATTCTGGAACAAATTCGATACGGTCTTATAAATTAAGTCCTAATGATCATTTCGAAATTCGAGTTAGAGAGAGTGATGAGGATAAAATGCCATTTTTAGTCCTGAAGAAGGCTGTTGATAGGGAGATTGCAACGACTTACAAGTTGCTTTTAACAGCAGTCGACGGAGGGAATCCTCCGAGATCTGGATGTCTCAACATTACAATTACCATCCTAGATATAAATGATAATCGCCCTGTATTTAGTCGAGAGACTTATTCTGTGACATTACAGGAGAATTGTATTACTGGCACTGTAGTTACTCGAGTAAATGCAACTGATATAGACGAAGGCTCAAATAGTGAAATTGAATACAGTTTTACAACATTAAACAGCAAAGTGCATGAGGTTTTTGAACTCGATCAAGTCACAGGTGAAGTTCGTGTAAAGGGGCAAGTGGATTATGAAGACACAGAAGTTTATAAACTCGATATTCAAGCATCAGATAAGGGGCATCCACCAATGTCTGCAAAGTCTAGAATTGTTGTTAAGATTATTGATGTAAATGACAACATTCCAGAGATTGAGATCACATCACTTTCTAAGAACATCCCTGAAGATTCAAAGCCTGGAACGGTCATTTCTCTCATCAGTGTGACTGATAAAGACGCCGGGATCAACGGAAAAGTGATTTGTCAGTTAAACAAAAATATTCCCTTTGAGTTAAAGCCTTCCTTTAAAGACAATATGTACTCTTTAGTAACAAAAGATCGATTGGATAGAGAGACGAATTCACAGTATGAAATTACAATAACTGCATCAGATTTAGGACAGCCACCTTTGACTGCATCGACCACTCTAAGCGTTCAAATTTCTGATGTGAATGATAATGCTCCGGAATTTCTAACAAGTCCTCTAGATCTCTACTTAATAGAAAATAATGCTGCCGGTTCCTCCATAATTTCGGTAAGCGCTTCTGATAGAGACACTGCTGAAAATGCCGTGATATCTTATCACATAATTAGGGGAGATGGAACACAGAATGACTTGTCATCTTTTTTGAATATAAATTCCGAGACAGGTGTTGTGTATTCCCTAAAGAGCTTTGACTTTGAAACTGCTAAAACGTTCAAGTTCCATGTTCTCGCTACAGACTCTGGAACTCCATCTCTCAGCAGTAACGTGACAGTAAACGTTTTTATTCTGGATCAGAACGACAACGTTCCAGTGATCTTATATCCTGTCAGCGCTAACGGTTCTGCTGAGGGTGTGGAAGAGATTCCCCGTAATGTGAACGCAGGTCATTTGGTGACTAAAGTCAGAGCCTATGACGCAGATATAGGATACAACGGCTGGTTATTATTTTCACTACAGGAAGTTAGTGACCACAGTCTGTTTGGTTTGGACCGCTATACAGGACAGATAAGGACCCTTCGCTCATTCACAGAAACCGACGAGGCCCTGCATAAACTGCTCATACTGGTCAAAGACAATGGGAACGTTTCACTCTCAGCAACAGCGACTGTGATTGTCAAAGTTGTGGAACCTAAAGAGGCTTTTGCAGCTTCTGATGTGAAAAACGCAGTAAAAGACGAGGAGGAAACCAACGTGACATTTTATTTGATGATCACTTTGGGCTCGGTTTCAGTGCTTTTTGTCATCAGCATCGTCGTATTGATTATAATGCAGTGCTCCAAATCGACAGACTATTCCTCCAAGTATTTACAGGATACAAATTACGACGGGACTCTGTGTCACAGCATTCAGTACAGATCAGGAGACAAACGGTACATGCTAGTTGGACCCAGAATGAGTATCGGCTCTACTATAGTCCCGGGCAGTAATGGAAATACTCTAGTGATCCCAGATCGCAGGAGGAGAGATTCTGGAGAGGTAAGATGTGATGATAATATTTTGATACAGAATTATTTTAATTTCAAAATATGTTGTAATTTTATTTACACGTTAAATATGCCTACTTCAGATGTTAAATTCTGATTTATAATTATGATATTTTAAATGGAAGACAGTGAAAATTGTCTAATGAAAATAATTAGAATGAAATATTTTATTCCGATAGTGCTCTGAATATTCCTTAAAGAATGTGCTATACACGTGAGTCCGCCTGGTGTCAGTGCTGCACTAATGTTGCGAGTAAACCCATCTGCTTATGATGACGTGAATGGCATTGTTCCTCACTTTAAGAGGTTTGTTTGAGCGAGCTGTTCAGAGGAAAGGAGCACGGACATAACTACGCCATATTTTGAGTTAGATTTCCAGGTCTATACTACACATGAAATGCACGTCATTCAGTGTACTGTTTAGCTGTTGGACAAATTATTCCAATTTTCGCGATGGGAGACGGAAGACAACGGCACATATGGGAGTGTTGGTGGATTGTTTTGTGCATCGTTTATCTATTTTGCGTCGAACAGCAGATTTCAGCTCAGATAAGATACTCTGTTCCAGAGGAGGTCAAAGAGGGAACCGTTGTAGGAAATGTTGCTAAGGATTTGGGTCTTGATGTCAGTACATTGGTGGACAGGCGATTTCGTATCGTTTCTGGATCTAAGGATGCTCCTTTTCAGGTAAATCTGAACAATGGCATGTTGTACGTTCAAAATAGAATTGACAGAGAAGAGCTTTGTGTCGACAATAATGTCTGCCAAGTAAATCTGAAAATGGCTATCGAAAATCCCCTTGAAATTCATTATGTAGGCGTTGAGATTACGGACATCAACGATCATGCACCTGTTTTCCCCGAGAAAGAACAGAATTTAAAGATCGCAGAAAATACTTTAACTGGTGCTGATTTTCAGTTGCTCGCAGCTCGCGACCCCGATTCTGGAGCAAATTCTCTTCGTACGTATAAACTAAGTCATAACGAACATTTTGAATTGGAGATTAGAGATGGCGGAGAGGACAACACGATCCCTATTCTTAAACTGCAAAGAGCCCTTGATAGGGAGCGACGTAGTAAGCACCACTTAGTGTTAACTGCTCTCGACGGCGGAAATCCACCGAGATCAGGCGTTATGAACATTACGATAACCGTGCTCGATAATAATGATAACAGACCGATGTTCACTAAAGATGTGTACACTGTGACAATCACTGAAAACCTTCCCTTAGGGAGTCTGATATTACAAGTGAATGCCACAGATGCAGATTTGGGGTTAAACGGTAACGTACAATATTCTTTTGTAAGCAACTTGAAGAAAAAGGTGTATGATACATTTGAAATAGACAGCAATACGGGTGAAATTCGTGTTATAGGTGAAGTTGATTTTGAAGACACTGAAATATACAGAGCGGACGTCACGGCCTCTGACAGCGCAGAGTCTCCCATGACAACAAACTGTAGAGTCATCATAAAAGTTTCAGACATAAATGACAATACACCAGAAATAGAGGTCACCTCCCTATCTAATCTAGTACCCGAGGATTCTAAACCAGGAACTGTTATTTCACTGATTAGTGTATCAGATAAAGACTCAGGTGCTAACGGAAAAATAGTCTGCAGTCTTTCTGATGGGACTCCGTTTGAGCTAAAACCTTCTTTTCAGGAAAATATGTATTCGCTTGTGACGCAACAGGCTTTAGATCGGGAGTTGGTTGCTCATTATGACATTTTATTAACTGTTACTGATCTAGGGCAGCCTCCTCTGTCCTCAGTAAAGACTTTAAGCATTGAGGTTTCAGATGTGAATGATAATAAACCAGAATTTCCTCATAATCCTCTCGAGCTTTTTCTATTCGAAAACAATCCACCGGGCGCATCTATTTTTTCAGTTAGCGCACTGGACAAAGACATAAACGACAATGCTGTCATTTCATATCATATGATTCGAGGTGATGGAGCAAAAGACAATTTAGCGTCATTTTTGAATGTCAATTCTGAAAGTGGAGCTGTCCATGCGCTGAAAAGTTTTGATTTCGAAACCATGAAAACGGGACACTTTCATGTTCTCGCTACAGACTCTGGAAATCCATCTCTGAGCAGTAACGTGACAGTAAACGTGTTTATTCTGGATCAGAACGACAACGTTCCAGTGATCTTATATCCAGTCAGCGCTAACGGTTCTGCTGAGGGTGTGGAAGAGATTCCTCGTAATGTGAACGCAGGTCATTTGGTGACTAAAGTCAGAGCCTATGACGCAGATATAGGGTACAACGGCTGGTTATTATTTTCACTGCAGGAAGTTAGTGACCACAGTCTCTTTGGTTTGGACCGCTATACAGGACAGATAAGGACCCTTCGCTCGTTCACAGAAACAGACGAGGCCCAGCATAAACTGCTCATACTGGTCAAAGACAATGGGAACGTTTCACTCTCAGCAACAGCGACTGTGATTATCAAAGTTGTGGAGCCCAAAGAGGCTTTTGCAGTTTCTGATGTGAAAAACGCAATAAAAGACAAGGAGGAAAACGACGTAACATTTTATTTGATCATCACTTTGGGCTCGGTTTCAGTACTTTTTGTCATCAGCATCATCGTGTTGATTATAATGCAGTGCTCTAAATCGACAGACTATTCGTCCAAGTATTTACAGGATACAAATTACGACGGGACTCTGTGTCACAGCATCCAGTACAGATCTGGAGACAAACGGTACATGTTAGTTGGACCCAGAATGAGTATCGGCTCCACTATAGTTCCGGGCAGTAATGGAAATACTTTAGTTATACCAGATCGCAGGAGGAGAGATTCTGGAGAGGTAAGAGTATGTGAATTATATTAAACACTTTCTCAGGCTTACTGTCATCTAATTGTGCTTTTTTCCAGGATCTAATTCACTATGTGGGTTATTTTATGTCCTGACTAATAAGATCATTCTTTTTTACATTGTTGAGCTAAGGTTTTAACGTTGAAATAAACATTCGTTGTCCATGGTGCTGAAATGTTTCACTTTTGTCTTTTCTATTACAGTTCGTCGGAAAATTAGTTATCTTTTTATTTAATTGTATCGTTTGAAGTGTTGTGTAATAAGTATGGTGCCATATGAATATGTGCGTCATTTATTAAATGATTTCTTTCAGACGATCGTAAGTTATATGTGTTGGGCTGTCATTCTTATGTGGCATTTAGAACAATTAATGTTTGCCTTTTCGTACCATGTGGTGTCAGTGTTACATAAGAATATGGAGGTTAGATTTTGCCCTGCCCATTGATATGTGATGCGCATGGCTGTTCTGTTCATTTACACTGGAATGGGAGCTAGTCAAGAGAAGCTGGATGTGACCATTTTCCTTTGTTTTTTAAAAGCGACGAGATTACAATGAATCCACGCTGTCATACATGAGTCGTCCACTCTCGTATGATCTGAAATTTTATTTTATAAAATGATTTTTTTAATCATGGAAGCTGCAGGACAAAGGCGCTGGTGGATTGCTTTGTGTTTCTCTTTGCTGCTGAGGTTTGGACTGCAGGTTTCAACTCAAATACGATATTCTATACCAGAGGAGATAAATGAGGGATCTGTAGTGGGAAATATTGCAAAGGATTTGGGTCTAGATGCGAATTCTCTGGTGGACAGGCATTTCCGTGTCGTCTCTGGATCGAAGGACGCTCTTTTTGAGGTAAATCAGAACAACGGTGAATTGTATGTGAGTAAGAAAATTGACAGAGAGGAGTTGTGTGATGGAATTAGCGTGTGCTTGATAAATCTGAAAATCGCCGTTGAAAATCCACTTGAAATACATTATGTTGGAGTAGAAATCACAGACGTGAATGATCACAGTCCTCGCTTTCCCGAGAAAGAACAGCATTTTGAAATGGCTGAAAGCACTGTGGCAGGGGCGCGCTTCGAACTACAAACTGCAAGAGATCCAGACTCCGGAAGCAATTCTATTCGTTTTTATAAACTATCAAAGAATAATTATTTTGAGCTGGAAATGAGAGAGGGAGACGACGATGAAAAAAACCCAATTTTAGTCTTACTTAAACCTTTAGACAGGGAGCAAAATTCAGAGCATAGATTTGCCCTAACTGCAGTGGATGGAGGAATTTCCCCGAAGTCAGGTACTTTGAATATTTTTATTAATGTTCTTGATTCAAACGATAACCGCCCGGTATGTAGTAAAGATATATATTCAGTCACTCTTCCAGAAAACACACCTATAGGGACAGTAATAGCACGCGTAAACGCCACTGATTCTGATGACGGTTTAAATGGGGAGGTTATTTACACTCTGGGAAAAACTAGTAGACGAAAAGTGCATGAAACATTTAGCCTTGATAGTGTAACTGGCGAAATTCAGATTAAAGAGCCAATCGATTTTGAGGAAAACGAAATACATAGATTGACCGTCCAGGCCACGGATAAGGGTCAGCCGCCGATGACCACTGACTGCAGAGTCATTATAAAGATCACAGACGAAAATGATAATAGTCCCGAGATAGACGTCACGTCCCTTTCTAACACAATTTCCGAGAATGCAAAACCTGGAACTGTAATATCTCTAATTAGTGTCTCAGATAAAGACTCTGGAGTTAATGGCAAGGTTGTTTGCAGTCTTTCAGACAATGTTCCGTTCGAGTTAAAACCATCTGTTCAGGAAAACATGTATTCTTTAATTACTAAAGAACGCTTGGACAGGGAACTTGTCGCAGAATATAAAATCACAATCAAATCCAGTGATTTAGGTCAGCCCTCTCTGTCTTCTTTTAAAACTGTTACTGTGCAGGTGGCTGATGTTAATGATAATAAACCAGAGTTTGTCAAAAATCCCCTCGAGCTGTATTTAGTGGAAAATAACACTCCTGGTGCATCAGTCTTCTCCGTGAGCGCATCAGACAAAGATCTAAATGAAAATGCCGCGATTTCATATCAGATAGTTAGAGGAAATGGATCAGAAACTGATATGTCTTCGTTTCTCAGTATTAACCATGAAAGTGGCGTTATCCATGCGCTTAAATGTTTTGATTTTGAATCTGTTAAAAAGTTCCAGTTCCAAGTTGTTGCTACAGATTCTGGAAGTCCACCTCTGAGCAGTAACGTGACAGTGAACGTGTTTATTCTGGATCAGAACGACAACGTTCCAGTGATCTTATATCCAGTCAGTGCTAATGGTTCTGCTGAGGGTGTGGAAGAGATTCCCCATAATGTGAACGCAGGTCATTTGGTGACTAAAATCAGAGCCTATGACGCAGATATAGGATACAACGGCTGGTTATTATTTTCACTGCAGGAAGTTAGTGACCACAGTCTCTTTGGTTTGGACCGCTATACAGGACAGATAAGGACCCTTCGCTCATTCACAGAAACAGACGAAGCCAAGCATAAACTGCTTATACTGGTCAAAGACAATGGGAACGTTTCACTCTCGGCAACAGCGACTGTGACTGTCAAAGTTGTGGAGCCCAAAGAGGCTTTTGCAGCTTCTGATGTAAAACACGCAGTAAAAGACGAGGAGGAAACCAACGTGACATTTTATTTGATCATCACTTTGGGCTCGGTTTCGGTGCTTTTTGTCATCAGCATCATCGTGTTGATTGTAATGCAGTGCGCTAAATCGACAGACTATTCATCCAAGTATTTACAGGATACGAATTACGACGGAACTCTGTGTCACAGCATCCAGTACAGATCTGGAGACAAACGGTACATGTTAGTTGGACCCAGAATGAGTATCGGTTCTACTATAGTCCCAGGCAGTAATGGAAATACTCTAGTCATACCAGATCGCAGGAGGAGAGATTCTGGAGAGGTAAGCGAATTTTAACAACATAACAGAAATTATTGTATTTATATATCCAGTCATTTCAAAACAGTTTCCCCCCTTTTTCCGCGTGAGATTGTAGGAAAATGAGCTGGACTTTATCAAAAAAGAGTGTATTGTTCAACAACACCTAAACAGTCACTAAATTGTTTCTATGTACTGTCTATAGAGCTGATTTTTTTTATTGTGTTGTGAGTCTGTATTTATATGCTTATGTGTAGATGTGTTGCCTTTTATATTTGGTTAATTTTGATGTATAGCTACTGTGCAATAGAATGCAATGCACTACAGCTGTAAGATCGCGAGGTGTCAGTGTAATCCTAAAGTATGGCTCATGACGTCAAATACTGCCATTCCCTTCCCCTGGCATTTATTTCTAGTCTTTTCTGCTGGTCGGTGGATTTAGCGTTTTCTCGCTTTTGTTATTAAGCGATGCGGTTTTTTTCTGCAGCAAATGTCAAATTTTGGAAGTAAAAGAAATGCTTAATCTTGTCGAGCGAGTGATATAGAGGAATTGTCGTAGAACCAGTCTGTATTATCTGCAAAATGGAACAAAGAAAATACACTCAATGGCTGAAGGAGCACGTGAAATTCACTCTAATGGCTGCATTGCTTTTGTTTGGTGCGATGGCACGAGCTCAAATTCAGTACTCCATCTCAGAAGAGCAGAAGGACGGAGCTGCTGTGGGAAATATTGCAAAGGATTTGGGCATAGATCCTAGAAGTTTAAAAGAGCGAGGATTTCGCATCGTCTCAACCTCAGGCGAGTCCATGTTCAGTGTGAATCAGAATGACGGTGTTTTGTATGTGAACGGTAAAATAGACAGAGAAGGGGTGTGCGAGAGGAGCACCCCCTGTTTAATTAATCTGAAAATTGCTCTAGAAAATCCGCTTGAAATCCACTATGTAACTATTGAGATTCTGGACATAAATGATCACGCGCCGAGATTTCCTGAGAGCGATATGCATTTAGAGATTGGGGAATCTGCCCTACCCGGTACGCGATTTCAGCTTGAGGCTGCGCGGGATTCTGACAGTGGAAGTAATTCTGTGCATCATTACAAACTCAGTCATAACGATCATTTCCGCCTTGAAGTCAAAGATCGTGGAGAAGACGGTAAAATCCCTATCTTGATTTTACAAAAGCCTTTAGACCGAGAGGTTATTCGAAACATTAAATTGCAGTTAATTGCTGTCGATGGGGGAAAACCTGCTAAATCAGGGACAACAGAGATAACTATTAATGTTTTAGATATAAATGATAACTTGCCAGTGTTTACAAAAGATGTGTATTCGGTCATGCTGAATGAAAATGCACCTATAGGTACAACTGTGATACAGGTCAATGCCACAGATATGGATGAGGGCCTGAATGGAGAGATAGTTTATTCATTTGGTAAAAGTGTTAATAGTAAAGCAAGAAAACTGTTTGATATTAACAGCATCACTGGTGAGATAACAGTAAAGGGGCTATTAGATTATGAAGACAAAGACAGCTATGAGATTGATATACAAGCATCTGACAAGGGAATAATTCCACTGATTACTGATAAGAGCGTGAACATAAAGATAGTTGATGTAAATGATAATGCTCCAGAAATAGAGGTCACATCATTTTCAAACTCTGTTCCAGAGGATTCTAGACCTGGTACTACAGTGGCTTTGATTAGTGTCTCTGATTTAGACTCTGGACTCAATGGCAAAGTCACTTGTTCTTTAGATGATGACATGCCTTTCAAACTAATACCTTCTTCACAGCATAGCACATATTCATTAGTTACCACTTCAACTTTAGACAGGGAAACAAAATTTCAGTATGATATGACATTAGCTGCAAAAGATATGGGACAGCCATCATTGTCTTCTGTGAAAACTATAACTGTTCTGATATCAGACATAAATGACAATAGTCCAGAATTCTCATTTTCCCCATATGCATTTTATGTGATGGAAAACAATGTCCCAGGCAAATTTTTATTTTCTGTGTCTGCTACTGACAAAGACTCTAATGAAAATGCTATAGTTAGCTATCACATATGGAGAGAGAGCAATGAGGAAAACAAATATGCGTCCTTCATTAATATTAACTCTGAAAATGGGGAGATTTATGCCCTAACGAGCTTTGACTTTGAAACTGTTAAAACATTCCAGTTCCAAGTTGTTGCTACAGACTCTGGAACTCCATCTCTGAGCAGTAACGTGACAGTGAACGTGTTCATTCTGGATCAGAACGACAACATTCCAGTGATCTTATATCCAGTCAGCGCTAACGGTTCTGCTGAGGGTGTGGAAGAGATTCCCCGTAATGTGAACGCAGGTCATTTGGTGACTAAAGTCAGAGCCTATGACGCAGATATAGGATACAACGGCTGGTTATTATTTTCACTGCAGGAAGTTAGTGACCATAGTCTCTTTGGTTTGGACCGCTATACAGGACAGATAAGGACCCTTCGCTCATTCACAGAAACAGACGAGGCCCAGCATAAACTGCTGATACTGGTCAAAGACAATGGGAACGTTTCACTCTCAGCAACAGCGACTGTGATTGTCAAAGTTGTGGAGCCCAAAGAGGCTTTTGCAGCTTCTGATGTGAAAAACGCAGTAATAGACGAGGAGGAAAACAATGTGACATTTTATTTGATCATCACTTTGGGCTCGGTTTCAGTGCTTTTTGTCATCAGCATCATCGTTTTAATTGTAATGCAGTGCTCTAAATCGACAGACTATTCATCCAAGTATTTGCAGGATACAAATTACGATGGGACTCTGTGTCACAGCATCCAGTACAGATCTGGAGACAAACGGTACATGTTAGTTGGACCTAGAATGAGTATCGGCTCTACTATAGTCCCAGGCAGTAATGGAAATACTCTAGTGATCCCAGATCGCAGGAGGAGAGATTCTGGAGAGGTAAGAGTATGTGAATTATATTAAACGACTCTTTTATCATCATCAAATTGTACATTTTTTTCAGGATCAAATTTACTGCAGGATTTTTTTTTTAATGTTCTGACTTATAAGATCACTCTTTATTCATAGTTGCTTTTGAATTAGCTAAATTTGGAACATTGGAATGTATATTCACTGTCCATGGTGCTGAAATGTTTAACCTGTACTGAGCAGCAATACTTTCGTTTCATAGTTTGTTTAAAAAAAAAAAATACTTAAGGGTCTTTTTCACTATGTCTAAGCTTAGTGATTGCTATGTTGTTCATTTTGGTCAAATGCTATGTCTTGAGTTGATCACCATTTCCATTTTAAGGTGACAGTTTAGATTTACTATTTACTTTTTGTACCATGTGGTGTCAGTGTTACATTAGGATATGAAGTTGAGATTTGGCCCTGCCTATCTATATGTGGTGCGCATGGCTGTTCTGTTCAGTTAAACGGTGGCAGCAGCTGACGAGTATATTGCGAGAAACGAAAATATAGGAAATGTTCAAGGATTCGATGTTATTTAAACAATAATGTTGCATCTGGGAATAGACGATTTCAACTGAACACCACCGTTACTTATTTTAAGCTATTTTGAAATAATTTTTAACGATGGATGAACAAAGGCGCAGATGGCAGAACTGGTGGATGGCTTTGTGTTTTCCTTTTCTTCTTTGCTTCGGACCGCATGTTTCAGCTCAGATAAGATACACTGTTCCAGAGGAAATGAAAGAGGAATCTGTTGTGGGAAATATTGCTAAGGATCTGGGACTTGACGTGAGTACATTGGTGGACAGACGGTTTCGTATAGTCTCTGGTTCTAAAGATGCGTTTTTCCAGGTAAATCAGAACAATGGCGAATTGTATATACTTAAAAGCATAGACAGAGAGGAGCTTTGTGACGGAAACGGTGCATGCGTAGTAAATCTAAAAACTGCGGTCGAAAATCCTTTAGAAATCCACTATGTTGCAGTAGAAATAACAGACATAAATGACAACCATCCTAGTTTTTCTGAACAGAATCAACATTTCGAGATTGCAGAGCACACACCTATAGGAACGAGCTTTCAGCTGCATGCAGCACGAGACCAGGATGTCTCACCATATTCTGTTCGTTTGTATAAATTGAGTCAGGATGAAAATTTCGAGATTGACATTAGAAACAGCGATGAGGAAAAAATCCCTTTTTTAGTGTTGAAAAAACCACTCGATCGCGAACATAAGTCAGAACACCTGCTTATTTTGAAAGCCCTCGATGGGGGAAACCCCCCAAAATCAGGTACCCTGAACATTACTGTTAATGTATTGGATATTAATGATAATCGCCCCCTGTTCAGTTATGAAACGTATTCTGTCAGTTTACAGGAAAACGCAGCAGTTGGAACGACTGTACTTAAAATAAAGGCAACTGACAGCGATGAGGGCCTAAACAGTGAAATTGAGTATTCCCTTGGTAAAACTTTAAAACGCAAAGTTTATGATGTATTTCAGTTGGATCGCGTTACAGGCGAAATTAAGGTTAAAGGCGAGGTAGATTTTGAGGACACAGACGTTTACAAACTGGATGTGCAGGCTTCAGATAAAGGTCAGCCTCCTTTGTCTGCCCAAGCTCGGGTTATTATAAAGATACAAGATATAAACGATAATAAGCCTGAAATTGATCTGACATCATTATCTAATATTGTTGCTGAGGACTCTAAACCTGGAACAGTGATTGCTTTGATTAGCGTCTCCGATAAAGACTCTGGTGTTAATGGTAAAGTTGTATGTAGGCTCTCAGAGAGTGTTCCCTTCGAGTTGAAACCCTCTTTTCAAGATAATATGTATTCGCTGGTGACAAAGGGGCATTTAGATCGTGAACTTGTGCCCCATTATGATATCACAATAACAGCAACAGATTTAGGTCAGCCGCCCCTATCGTCCATCAAAACCTTAAGCATCCAAGTAGCAGATGTGAATGACAACCAACCTGAATTTTCTAGTAATTTCCTTGAGCTTTACATATTTGAAAATAATACCCCTGGAGCCTCCATATTCTCAGTGAGAGCATCTGATAAAGACGTGAATGAAAATGCCTTGATATCTTATCAAATAAACAGAGGTGGAGGGACACAGAACGACATAACGTCATTCTTGAATATAAATTCAGAAACAGGGGTTATTCACTCGCTTAAAAGTTTTGATTTCGAAGCAATAAAAACGTTTCAGTTTCATGTGGTCGCCACAGACTCTGGAACTCGATCTCTGAGCAGTAACGTGACAGTGAACGTGTTTATTCTGGATCAGAACGACAACGTTCCAGTGATCTTATATCCAGTCAGCGCTAACGGTTCTGCTGAGGGTGTGGAAGAGATTCCCCGTAATGTGAACGCAGGTCATTTGGTGACTAAAGTCAGAGCCTATGACGCAGATATAGGATACAACGGCTGGTTATTATTTTCACTGCAGGAAGTTAGTGACCACAGTCTGTTTGGTTTGGACCGCTATACAGGACAGATAAGAACCCTTCGCTCGTTCACAGAAACAGACGAGGCCCAGCATAAACTGCTTATACTGGTCAAAGACAATGGTAACATTTCACTCTCAGCAACAGCGACTGTGATTGTCAAAGTTGTGGAGCCCAAAGAGGCTTTTGCAGCTTCTGATGTGAAAAACACAGTAAAATACGAGGAGGAAAACGACGTGACATTTTATTTGATCATCACTTTGGGCTCGGTTTCCGTGCTTTTTGTCATCAGCATCATCGTACTGATTATAATGCAGTGCTCTAAATCGACAGACTATTCCTCCAAGTATTTACAGGACACAAATTACGACGGGACTCTGTGTCACAGCATCCAATATAGATCTGGAGACAAACGGTACATGTTAGTTGGACCCAGAATGAGCATCGGCTCTACTATAGCACCAGGCAGTAATAGGAACACTCTAGTGATACCAGATCGCAGGAGGAGAGATTCTGGGGAGGTAAGAAACTTTAAGGTTTGATATTTGTAATTTTATATGTATTTTTATGTCCATTAACATTTAGATCTAGATTGTGGTTACAAAGTTGCATCAAACTCTTAGACATGCATTATTGAAGCTGGACAGTAGAGTGTCAACATAGTTTACATGATACTGAATTGGAAGACTATATGTTTAGAGACCTGGAGACAAGCGTTACATGTTAGTTGGACCTAGAATGAGTATCGGCTCTACTATAGTCCTGGGCAGTAATGGAAATACTCTAGTGATACCAAATTGCAGGAGGAGAGGTTCAGGAGAGGTAAGAGAATTGTACCAACATAACATAAATTATAGTATTTTTTTTCTTTTTTCTATAGTCCTAGCACTGACTTTCTGTAGCTGATATATTTTGCATTTGATTTATTTATTTATTTTTATTTATTATTATTATTATTATTTTTTCCACGGGAGTTTGTAAGATAATGAACTGGACTCTCTCACACTGAGTGTATTTTCAATGACACTAAAACTGTCACTAAATTGTTTCTGAACTTGGGAAAGACATCGCTGTCTATGGTGCTGATTTTTTTTTTTTTTTTTTCGCATTATATTGTTTTCTGCATTGCTGCTGCATTTATATGTATCGATGTACACGTGTTGCCTTATTCTCATATTTGTTTTATTTTGATGTATAGCTACTGTGCAATAGAATGCAATGCACTACAGCTGTAAGATCGCGAGGTGTCAGTGTAATCCTAGAGTAGGGCTCATGACGTCAAATACTGTTATTCCTCCCCTTTGTATTTATTGCTAGTCTTTCCTGCTGGTCGGTGGATTTAGCGTTTTCTTGCTTTTGCTGTTAAACGATTCGTTTTCATCTTTTAGATGTAAAAGAAATGTTTAATCTAGTCGAGAGAGTGATATAGAGGAATTGACGTAGAACCGTATGTGTTGTCTACAAAATGGAACAAAGAAGATACACTCAATGGCTGAAGGAGCACGCGAAATTCACTCTAATGGCTGCATTGCTTTTGTTTGGTGCCATAGCGCGAGCTCAAATTCAGTACTCTATCTCAGAAGAGCAGAAGGAAGGAGCTGCTGTGGGAAATATTGCGAAGGATTTGGGCATAGATCACAGACTCTTAAAGGAGCGAGGATTTCGCATCGTTTCAACCTCAGGCGAGTCCATGTTCAGTGTGAATCAGAATGACGGTGTTTTGTATGTGAACGGTAAACTAGACAGAGAAGAGGTGTGCGAGAGGAGCACCCCATGTTTAATTAATCTGAAAATCGCTCTAGAAAACCCACTTGAAATTCATTATGTAATTGTTGAGATTTTGGATGTAAACGACCACGCTCCGAGTTTTCCCGAGAGCGAGATGCATTTAGAGATTGGGGAATCTGCCCTACCCGGTGCGCGATTTCAGCTTCAGGCAGCGCGTGATTCTGATAGTGGCAGTAATTCTGTGCATCAGTACAAACTCAGTCATAATGACAATTTCCGCCTTGAAGTCAAAGATCGTGGAGAAGACGGTAAAATTCCTATCCTGATTTTACAAAAGCCTTTAGACCGGGAGCTAACCCGAACCATTAACTTGCAGATAACAGCTCTTGATGGAGGAAAGCCTGCCAAATCAGGGACAATGGATATAAAGATTAACGTGATAGATATAAATGATAACGTTCCCATTTTTACCAAAGATGTTTATTCGGTCATGCTGAATGAAAATGCACCTATAGGTACAACTGTAATACAAGTTAACGCTACAGATTTTGACGAAGGCTCAAATGGTGAGGTTATTTATTCATTTGGTAAAAATGTTAACAGTAAAGTACGAAAGCTTTTTGATATAAACACCATCACTGGTGAAATAACTGTAGAAGGGCCTTTAGATTATGAGGACAAAGACAGCTATGAGATTGACGTACAAGCATCTGACAAAGGAACTGTTCCCCATACAACAGATAAGAGCATAATGATAAAAATTATCGATATAAATGACAATGAACCAGAAATAGAGGTAACATCATTTTCAAGTGCCATTCCAGAGGATTCTAGACCTGGTACTACAGTAGCATTGATTAGTGTCACAGATTTAGACTCTGGACTAAATGGCAAAGTCTCTTGTTTTTTAGAAGATAACATGCCATTCAAACTAATACCTTCTTCACAGCATAGCACATATTCGTTAGTTACTACATCACCTTTAGACAGGGAAACAAAATGTCATTATGAAATCTCATTAGTTGCAAAAGATATGGGACAGCCGTCATTGTCTTCTGTAAAGACTATAACTGTTCTGATATCAGATGTAAATGACAATAGTCCAGAATTCTCATTTTCCCCGTATGCATTTTATGTGATGGAAAACAATGTCCCAGGCAAATTTTTATTTTCTGTGTCTGCTACTGACAAAGACTCTAATGAAAATGCTATAGTTAGCTATCACATATGGAGAGAAAACAGTGAGGAAAACAAATATACATCTTTCATTAATATTAATTCTGAAAATGGGGAGATTTATGCGCTAAAGAGTTTTGACTTTGAAACTGTTAAAACATTCCAGTTCCAAGTTGTTGCTACAGACTCTGGAACTCCATCTCTAAGCAGTAACGTGACAGTGAACGTGTTTATTCTGGATCAGAACGACAACGTTCCAGTGATCTTATATCCAGTCAGCGCTAACGGTTCTGCTGAGGGTGTGGAAGAGATTCCCCGTAATGTGAACGCAGGTCATTTGGTGACTAAAGTCAGAGCCTATGACGCAGATATAGGATACAATGGCTGGTTATTATTTTCACTGCAAGAAGTTAGTGACCACAGTCTCTTTGGTTTGGACCGCTATACAGGACAGATAAGGACCCTTCGCTCATTCACAGAAACAGACGAGGCCCAGCATAAACTGCTCATACTGGTCAAAGACAATGGGAATGTTTCACTCTCAGCAACAGCGACTGTGATTGTCAAAGTTGTGGAGCCCAAAGAGGCTTTTGCAGCTTCTGATGTGAAAAACACAGTAAAAGAGGAGGAGGAAAACAATGTGACATTTTATTTGATCATTACTTTGGGATCAGTTTCAGTTCTTTTTGTCATCAGCATCATCGTGTTGATTGTAATGCAGTGCGCTAAATCAACAGACTATTCGACCAAGTATTTGCAGGATACAAATTACGACGGGACTCTGTGTCACAGCATCCAGTACAGATCTGGAGACAAACGGTACATGTTAGTTGGACCCAGAATGAGTATCGGCTCTACTATAGCACCAGGCAGTAATAGGAACACTCTAGTGATCCCAGATCGCAGGAGGAGAGATTCTGGAGAGGTAAGCAAATGACTTATGCCTCTGTGTATTAGTTGTAGGAAACAACCTTAAGGCAGAAGTTGGCAGCTGTCTGTATACTGAACCTGCTCAAACTGTTTTTCAAATGGAGTGTCTCTGTCCTTCTTAGATTCAGATTTTATTTATTATTTAGACTTGCGCTACTAAAACCCAGGACATATAGCCATTGAAGAATGAAATGAATAAATTAGGTATTAATAAGTAGGAATGGAGCAATTTGGTGTTCTGTTTTCC